>OX456984.1:12160000-12815250 GCA_949752695.1 Melanostoma scalare | reverse complement strand
TACCTCAGGAGCTTCAGTAGAACCGAAAAAGTACAAAAAGGTGTATGATTTTTCAACACAAAACCCCCATCATGAGAATATGCTGAGAACAAATTGTGTTTCCTGTGCAGCATGTTGCCGTTTTTTCTTAATTTACTGACAAGACTACTAGAAAAATTAATTGAAGCGGTTCTTAGAGAAAAAAAAAAAACCATTCTTAACTTCAGTTGCGTCAGTAAATTTTTCATGATGCTTTCAAAAGTCTACATTGGCAATTTATTAGACTTTATATAATTAGCATCATCGTTTTGAAATATTTGTTAGCAATCCTCTAGGCGCTTGGAAATGAAAAAAAATCGAGAAGCAGTATCAATATTAATTTGAAATCATTGACTTTGAAAGCCTTAATGTGAATTACAAATGACTCTCAATTACAAAGCAACAAGCAAAGCTATTCGCTTACAATAGAGTGGGTGGTATAAACCAGGGTTTTTTTTTCAATTATCTTCAAGTTTTATTTTGTGAATTTCAACAATAAACTTGCACACATACGAATCATTTTTTTAAAAAACTTAAGTTACGCTAAGAGGTTTCGAAAGTTTTTTTTTTTTATAATTAACGCGCACATCAAGGGGTTATGACTACCCTTATAATGTTATAGAACACAGTGCGAGCATTTAGGAAAGTAGGAGAGGATTTGAAAGGAGACACCGATGCACGTTGCTTTTGAACTTTTGTGAATCATAATGTAGGGGAAAAACAGAGCCAGGTAGAGCATTCCACATCTGGGTTGTGCGACTGAAATACGAATCTCTATACTTGACTGTACGCTCGAAGTTGTGCTCAAGGTAAAGCTGATGAGCATTACTAGCGAGGCGGGTGTTGCGGTTAAATTGTTACATGCAACTGGCTATTTCACTAGAGCACTGTTTGTGAAAAAAGCGATAAACGAGACTAAGACATGTGACGTTTCGACGATGTTCAAAAGAATCAATCGATTCTGCGATTGAACTATCACCTATCAATCTTAACGCTCTGTTTTGTACCCTATCAAGTAGGCGCAAAGATGTTTGAGGAGCACTTGACCAGATATGGGAGTTATACTCCAGTTTTGGGCGGATAAAGGCCTTTAAAATTGTAGCCAGATCAGAAGGGGTGAAGAACTTCCTGCATCGTCTCAAGAAGCCTAAGCATTTAGCAGCGTTTTTGGCGACTTCAAATATGTGGTCATTCCAACGAAGATTATCGTTTACACACATACCAAGTACTGACAGCTTTTCGGTTTCTTGGATGAAGGTACCATTTATGGATAATGGCAATGGGGGAATGTTAAGCTTCAACGACAAGAGACAGCATTGAGTTTTCGAAGCATTGAATTCAACTCGGTTCATAAGACCCCATGAAACAATGCTGTCAAGGTCAGAATTCAATGAGCTTATCATACGCAACCGTTCCAGTTCCACATCCGAAGAGCAGGGTCGCGAATTTGGAAAACGAATATGAAAAGCTGAGGGTCGAGTTGTCAACAAACAGTTGAGAGGATTAGAAGTTTCAGACAAGAGATCATTTATGAAAATGAGGAAGAGAGTTGGAGACAAAACGGAGCCCTGGGGTACACCAGCATTTATGAAGTGGGTATCAGACTTGCCATCCAATGCAACTTGTATTGAACGGTCGGAAAGGTAGTTTCTAATCCAACGAAAAAGAGACTCATCGATACCAAGAGCACACATTTTCGATAAGAGAGCCTGATGTCAAACTCTATCAAATGCTTTAGAAATATCAAGCGCAATAATCTTACTTTCTCGAATACAATGTAAAGATTGGTTCCACTTTTCGGTGAGATAAGCCATCAAATCACCAGTGGACCGTTTGCTACGAAAGCCGTACTGACGGTCATTAAGAAGCTTTCGTTCTTCAAGATATTTCATAAGTTGACGGTTTATCAACGTTTCCATGACTTTGGAAAGAAAGGACGTTAGTGCAATTGGACGGTAATCAGGGGAGGAAGATTCGCCATTTTTAGGGACCGGCTGGACAAATGCAGTTTTCCATCTGCTCGGGAAAATCCCAGCAGAATAAGAAAGATGGAAAAGTTTACGCAGTGGTTTTGCCAGCCTGTTCAGAATAACGGCGGGGATACCATTTGGATTCGCGATTCAAAAGGCGTAAAGAGACTTATTATTGAGACTCATGCGTCATGCCAATGGGACTAATTAAAAATTAATTCTGCGGTAAGACTGAGTAAGAGTGCCCCTACGTTCATGTGATAAATAACAGTCTTATGTCTTATGTCATACGTCTTATATCTTGTCTTATAGCCCTGTTCACACTGCACAATTAGTTGGACAGACTTTGGCTTGAACGACCAATGCTTGATAGTGTGAACCCTTCAGACGACCGCTTGTGCAACTTGTTGGATGGCTTTCAAATATTTTTGAAAACTTAGAAGTTGGACGGAAGGGTACGTGACATAAAGTTGGACCTTGGGCGACAAGCTTGATAAGTGTGAACGCAAAATACATCCGACCATGCAACTTCCATCAAACGAAGTCTGTCCAACTAATTGTACAGTATAAACAGGGCTTATATCTTATGTCTTATGTCTTATGTCTTATTTCTCTCTCTCTCTCTCTCTCTTTCTCTCTCTCTCTCTCTCCTCTCTCTCTCTCTCTCCTCTCTCTCTCTCTCTCTCTCTCTCTCTCTCTCTCTCTCTCTCTCTCTCTCTCTCTCTCTCTCTCTCTCTCTCTCTCTCTCTCTCTCTCTCTCTCTCTCTCTCTCTTCCTCTCTCTCTCTCTCTCTCTCTCTCACTCCCTCTCTCTCATTGTAAAACTTTATTAAAACAAAGCTTCACATAAAGCCAGAAGTCTTTACCTCTCAGAAAGACAGATTATGAGGTTGACCTAACAAGCTGAAAACTGATGCAACGAAAAATTTTATGTCACCAGGCAATTGACAATTTCTACATTTTATTCGCAATTACTCGTTTTGAAATTCCCCTCTTTTTCAATTGATGAACAAAAACTTACACAATGTTTGGTTAAGGATTACCTACTGCTATTTTCAATGGTACTTGATTATTCCACTAGTGTTTTCGATTCAATAAAATTGCGGATTAGCCATCTCCCTTAAGAGGGTGCCATCGTATATGCCATTCAATGTCTGCTCCCATCGTCTACTCATGGATTCATCTGAGCTTTCTCTCTGTGTTTGCCATTAGTATGTCTGAATGGTTTCTCCGCAATGCGAATATTAGCACGTTTAATATCTTTTAGGTTATCTGCAGCCAGGGAATCTCTAGGAAATTAATTATTTTTTCAATCATACCTACATATTCAACTCGTCCGTTAGGTAACTTCACCAAAATCGAGCTAGGGAGCTGGATTAAATGCGCTCCAGTGCATTTGTACACGTGCACAGGAGAATTGAAATATATTGACCGCGGTATAACTACATTAACCAAGTGTGGTTGGCGTTTGCCTTAAATTGGCACCATTTATCCATGCTACGTGACTTTTCTAGTTACATCGGAAATATTGACTAAGGGCCTACCATTAATTTCAATAAAATTTTGCCTTCGGGTGATTTGGGTTTTCTCTGTAAAATTTTATACGTATTTTTCAATGCGCCATCGAATGTGTGTCAAATTGACGAAGAACCAATGAGACGTATTTTATTGTTGTTGCCTTTGACGGTCTGTGCAAAATTTCCTATCAATGGCAAATTCATGTCTAGAATAATTGAGTAATTTGTCAGCACATCTGACAAAGTTTTTACCATCAGGACATGACTTTAAGTGTTGTTTGCCTTCTTCGAAAGAAAAGTGAATAGATGATGGTACTGAGATGGGTTAGCTGTTATTTTCTCCCGTTTCGAAGTGGGGTTCAGGGCCTGCATACAAATTGAGATTATTTATTTAAATTTTTTTTTATTTTTTCCAAGAAGGAGCAACATTAAATCAAGGTAATCCAGCGTTCAGCGAAGAAATATTCTTGGAACTTTTACATGCATAAGATAAATGGTTTCGTCAAACGAAGGTTAAGTGGAAAGTAAGCTTCAGTTATTTCTTAAAGAAACAGAATTTTTCTAACTTTGCGTATAAATGCTTATTAGGTGCAATAACCAAACCCCAGCAAAGTGCTGCTGGGAACCCGGTCACTGGGGCGGATGAGTAATTTTTTTTCAGTTTTTTTTGTCACAAGAAAAAGGTATCAAATTCATCTTCCTTCTTTTGTGAGGAAGTATTTGGAAGATGAGGGTGATTAGAAATAAACAAACATGAATTTTGTTTAATACAAGGGGTTACACTATGAAAGCTGTCGAACAGAATTGGTTGGAGGGACATACATGTTAAGAAAAATTTAAATTCATCCAACAAGACTAAAAATTCTGTATTTCTTCAAGGACGTACAACTTTAGAAAATAATGAGTTAGAAAACGCTTTTCATAGCTTGTAATTACTCTCGTAAGCCTTGTGCGAACTTGCCTAATGGTTGGTTGGATTCATGGATTTCAAATACTCGGATGTCGTAAGCGTTACACTCTCCGACAATTCTCACGTCGTCGTTTTGCAACTTCATATACTCAAAAACAAGTCGGTCATGTCACATCTGTCAGATGAATTGTGTTTTTTTGCAGTTACGTCAACAGTTGTCATTACTTTTAACGTCGCGTGTCGGTGTGGGTATTTTCAAATGTTGCTGCATAATTTAATTTCGACTTCAAAAACGCTTTGGTTTGGGAGGTCCTTGAACATCGCTCCGTCAAAAATGCCCCTTTTGAATGAAAAATCTAAGGAATTGCCTGTCTTTTAAACTCAACTTTATCAATAAAGAATATTCAAGACAGAGCTGAGTTGTAGGTGTTTTGTACAACAAGAAATTATGTGCGTTTATAGCCTACTCACATGGCCTCAAAATGAGTACCTACTTTTAAGTGAACATTTTCAGACCAAAAGTTTGCGGTTTGTTTGGAATACAGACCACTTTTCCACTCTTTGGCACTACACTCACTTATTTGCAAAACAAAGAAATCGAGTCTAACACAAATCCATTCATTTCATTAAATACTTGAAAGCCAAGTGCTTGAATTGAAGGGAGAACATTTTTTGCTATGGCAGTTGTTTTGGGTGAACGAATTCAGTAACGATAAAAAGTTTGATTGGTTGGTCATACTAACAAATGATTACGAGTACCGAGGTCTTAAGCTGCCTTCTTGAAATACTTTACTAAGCCCCAAAGACCAAATTCGCGACTTTTAACTTCGGGACTACGTTCGCAGCTCGGTGCCGATCAGGTGAACCCTTGTTGCAAGACATTTACTCATGGGATCTTGTCATACCCAGCAAGTTTTACTTCCAAGAAAATCACTTCAAGCAAGCAATTGCTCACGAGTACTTTTCGAAGGTTCACATTAGGCAGTTTTAGGCTGTAGCAAGCTTCCTTGGATAGTGTGATTTTAATTTAAGACTTCAGTAGTAGCAAATGATTAGTACTTTTACGGAGGTTTTTTAATTTAATTTAGTATCAAAGTTCTTCAAGAAAGTCACTTGTCACGCTTTGATATTTCATATATAGCCACCTACAATTCAAAAATCTATTCCTGAATTTGAATCTCCTTATTCTCAGACACAAAAATTGCATTTGGTTCCCTATCTTTGTAAATTAAATTAAAAAAGTCTCCGTCTGTTTTCCTATCCATTGCATCTTTATATTTCGAAAACATTTTGGTTTAATATGAATTACTTTTCAAAGTACATAAAAGTATTTCCATTAACTAAGTTTGATCGCATTCAATGCAAATTCGAAACTTCGAAGCCCTTCTATCAGTTCATGAACGACTATTTTAACTTTCTGTCAGATATTAAATGGTACCGGGAACTGGGATTCACCTTTTGAGTCTACAAAGTTAGTGGTGAAAGTAATTGGAAAATATATAGATCCCAGTTTGAAATCCAGGAATTCGATTTCTAAGTATTTGTGTAAAGTAGCATTCAAATTCAATTCGTTCTACTCAATTAAAAAAAAAATTGAAATCGTATGCCCTCAAAAGTGCATTTTCGTTGTAAATTCAATTTTAATATAAATTTACAGAACAGATTATCCAAACATCAATAATAATCCATTTCAATTCAGAGTTAGGGAAAATTAGTTAAACGAAAACTAACCCAAACATACCGAGTAAAGTTTTATTGCCAAATAGGATGTTTCCTTGTTTTGACAAGTAAAATTAAGCAATTTTCCGTCACTTCGAAAAACAGTGCGGTTCTGATTGGTCAAAAGTACCAGCTTTTCAGATGACATTTAGATAACAAGTTAGATTTTCAGCCTTTCGAACTTAAATTTTCAGACTGGAACTTACACATTTTACAACATAAGGTCACTTCGTTGAACCTATAGTGTTTACCCAGGTTTACTTGACAACCTTACGAGTTGTCAAAAAACCTGGTTTTGGCAGCTCTCAAAAAAAGGTAAACCACAAAATCACCAGAAAAACACTTAGTACTTAGACATTCAGGGCGAGTTTAGGTTTTTCAAAAAACTCTTTGTGGCGACCACAGAGCGACCGCAGAGCTTCAACGAACGAACTTAAAATCTTTCATGAACTGACAGCATGGTTTCGAAGTTTCGAAGCTGCATTGAACGCAAGCAATGAATGCGAGCATTATTGCGTATCAGAATTATTCAACTTTAGTTATAAGTCCTTTTTTCCAAACACAAAAACTAATCTCATACATTCTCTCTTTTTTTTACAGAAATGCTGTTCCATTGCTCAGAAGTAGAAAAGAACTTTATATCAATAAGGTATGACAAATTTTTTTTATTTCCTTATTTTTATTTACACGTCATCTCTTTGGCACATAAGATAAATAATTGTTGCATAAAAAGAGAGGAATTATTCAATCTAATAAACGAATATACCAAATTTGCAGATTCAAAAGTTCAGCAGTTTACTGGGCTTATAATGTTAAAGGAAATCGGTAATGGTAGAATGAAGTCGTTTAGCTAAAACGGCAAAATTTAAATTTTATGTACGTTATTATGAAACCGAAAAAATGTTAATCGGAACTTTGAATTGAAACGAAAATTTAAACTCTCGCTGTAAAACTGGACAATTGAAATTGCAAGTTTATTCCACTGAGAAACTCCAATAAATCCTCGTTTTGAAGGGTGATTCAATTCCTTGTGAAAACGGGGTACTAGAAACAAACAATTACAAGGCTAAAAAACACTCTGTTTTATATTCAGAGCTGGTTCTGGTTTTCTTAAAACGCTTTGTAGTGACCACAAGACAACACCTCGGTCGATTTGTTGAAACTTCTTCTTCTCTGTTACACCAATTTGTCGGTATTGACTTGCGATCGATTCAAAAAATTGCTGTAACAGAGTGTGAGAACAAGAAAACAGTCGTTTTTGGGGTGTTTTATTGGGAATTTCTATATTCACTTCACTCGCGAGTTTCAATAAAACGCTTTTTTGGCTGTAGGTATTCACTTACAAAGCTCACTTTCCCATAACACCATTTACCAGTCATCCCTGTTGTTCACTTTAGAGCTGTTGTTTTTCCATGAGCGATGTTTTGCGATGTTTTGCGATGTTTTGCTGAAGTGAATATAAACTCCAAATAAAGCCTTGCGCAAACCAATGCGGTGAGTGCGTGCGATGCGATTGCGGAAAAATGAAACACATGTAACCTTAGTCCCTGTCCACACGTGTTATTCCAATAACGTTATATCGGTCGTTTCTGGGCAAAAGGGGTGAGGAAGAAAGAGGTTGAATGCGCAAAACGAAATCAGATTTATCTGCCTAAGCAGTACACTTGGCGTGTCCAGACGGGTTATACTCATAACGTTATGCTTTTTTTAATACACTTTCCAACACAAAATGGAGAACTTGTGCGAGGAATTATAACAACGTGTAGACACCTAGCGTTAACAGCATAACGTTATTGAAATAACCCGTCTGGACAGGCACTTATGGAGTAGCACACACCTATACGTTCTGTCGGTTCCACATACGTTCCACAGCTACGTTTTGTAGAATGATTTTCGGAACGCAGCATCCACTGAAAGCTTTGTTTACATTATTTCAAAATGAAGTTTCTGTGCTGCTTGAAATTTTTATTAAAATAAAAGAATTTTTTTTGTAAGCCGGTTTCTACGAAATTTAAATTATATAAACGTGATAAAATGAACAGTGTATCTACACACATTATACAAAAACAGAATGAAGTGATTGCGCGTCTACCAGTTAATAGTGAAATATTTCCTACGAAAAATCTCACATCCTAATAAGTGTGTGTACTAATGGCAAAGATAAATGCTCCGAAAATGGTAGTGATTGTTGTGTGATCTGGACTTTTTCAACCTCTTATTGAAGAGATTGACTTAAAACTTGATGTTTTCAAGCTCATGGCAAAACAAAATATATTCTTCTATTATGATATGGATGTGCCTGCCCGGGAGAGGTTCCAGAAATTCTGAGGACTGGAGTCTTTTAGGCAAGCAAATATTCTTTTTGTTTCAAGAAGAGTTGTATTGACTGAGTTATTCGCAGAACCTCACCGTGGGACGTTAAGGAGAATCACCCAAGTTACCACATTCTATTACCCCTATTATGGATGACAACTCAACTGAAATTGGGTTGTCTTCTCATATATATAACACGGGCAAACAACCCAATTTTCAGTTGGGTTTTCATCTGTAATAGGGGTGTATGCTCCTATTCAATTTCCTCCTGCACCTATTCTATGCTTCAAGGAAAATTCCGACTCTTCGCTGGCCTTGGTGCCGCGTGGATGTGTGCTCTCTTGCAACCCCGATCGAGTTGTTTGTGTTCGTGAGCGTGTTGTTTTAAGTAGCACCCGGAGCGAAACAATGGAAATTCTGCTACGATTCGTTATATTATGTTCTTCAACTAGGATGATGTCGAGTATTTTAAACCAATCAAACTACGCAACTAGTGCGGTCGTGTTGGTAACATACGAGAATCGTTGGGAACGCATGGACATATGAAGTGTACGTTCGACGGAATACTCAAGTCATACGATACTGTGTTTATGTACCTGTTTAAGAGAGTCTTCCCCAAATGGACGTACGAAGTGTCTGGTGTCATGTGAAGACAAAGATGATAACGCCATGGTTGAATAGAGTTGCAAATAGTATATGTACATCCATATATGTATATTAAAACTAGGAACGATGTTTTCTTACTTGAAAAGTTGAAAATAAAATTCATTTAAGAGAAAGTTAAGATGCTTTTTAATCTTTTTAATCATCATTATCAGAGATCAAAGTGTTATTTCTATAAAAGCGCGCCAATTGTAAGGCTTTCACTGTCTTAGGGTTTTTTTTTTTTTCAGGTGATCGGCATGTTTAAAAGTCGTTTTCTGCTCATTGAATTTATATTCTAGGGCTATATGAACGAATAAATTCGCTTGTCGAAGGTCCTTAAGAGTTATCAAATTGCCCTTCTGTGGATCTGGATATCTGTAAAATATAAAATTTCAACAAAGACTGGGGTAACCAGTATCGACAAAATAAACTTACATTTCTTCGCACGCAGAAAAAAATATCCATTGTCCGCTTGCAAACGATTGTAAGAATCGGTGTCTGGGTTTTTTGATGCAACTTTATCCTGAACAAAACAATGGTTAATTTGTTTTACAGCCTTCAACTACTATTGTTTGTCAGTCCTTCAACTTACCCATTTGATTCTATTTGCCTTCAACAAGTCCATCGATTCAATATTAAAACTGCCACAACTAGTCCAGAAATATGATATCTTGACTAGCGGAGCAGGAGTAAATAAGACGACACTCGAAGTCTTCAATGACGTGTCCTTAGGGCTTTCCGATTTTGATTTTTCGGAACTTAGATTTATGAAATCAGAAAATAAAAATATAAAATATTGATAAAAAAAAAAAAAATTGACAGAATATCGCACGGTGCCAAATCGCGCTAGTTTGAACAGGAAACGGATCGCAACCGCATCAGACGATACGTTCCACTTATCGCAATCGCATCGCACGCACTCACCGCATTGGTTTGCGCAAGGCTTAAAACACGGCTAAACGATTAATGACGAAGTTCACATTGGTCGATTTATTGAAACATCGTGCAAAGTTGGGGTAGCAGAGAAAGACGAAGTTCACATTGGTCGATGTGTTGAAACTTGCGAAAACTCGTGCGAATAAATGCGACTGTTTTCTTGTTCTCCTTCTCTGTGACACCAATTTGTCGGTATTTACTTGCGGTCGATCAAGTTTATCAATGGCCTTGCTGATAAAAATTTGTCAGTTTAATTGGTCATTCCAGTGTTATTACAGTTCAGTGGGAATGCTATTGGGATTCATCTTTCAATTCTGAGTGGACGATTATAAGACAGATATTAAGACAGATGAGAAATAGTTTGAATCCTAACCAATATTGGCCGTCTTTTATAGGAAATTTTATATTCATCTTCACTAGTACTCTCAATTAGGCAACTTTATTCCATAAACTCCATTTACCAGCCATCTCTGTTGTTCACTTTTGAACACTGGACTTATTTTTCTTCACTAATCGTTGTGGTTTTTCCATGTTCGATGTTTTGCTAAAGTGAGTATAGATTCCCAATAAAACTCGGCTTTTGTTGTTTTCCCATGTGCAATGTTTTGCGATGTTTTGCATTCCCAATAAAACACGGCTAATAATTGCTATAAGGCTTTCTATACATCTTAAGGTGCAGTTTGAGGTAATGCTACATAACTGTCACATTCAGTTTTTTTCATTTTCATACTCTTCTAATGTATAAACAGTGAAATAAAAAAAAAAAAATTTTAATTTACAAATTAAACGCGGTTAAGTTATAAGGCCTTGCGCAAACCAATGCGGTGAGTGCGTGCGATGCGATTGCGATAAGTCAAATCCCTATGCATTAAGTCAAACGTCCATAAGATTACATAGGGATTTGACTTATCGCAATCGCATCGCACGTACTCACCGCATTGGTTTGCGCAAGGCTTAAAAGGTTAAAAAAAAAAAACTCACTTCGAAAATTAAATGACTGAAATATACACTTGGCTCTTACTGTAGCCTTTTTTTTCTTCACTCAAACTGTACATCTGCTTTGAATTCATCTTTCTATTTCAATCCATAAAATGAAAATCGGTTTTCTCTTTTTCACCAACTGCATTCCTTTGAGTTGAAAAATCATACAACACACACTCAAATGTGCACATCAACCGCTTTATCTTTTATTTTTGTGGTTTTATTTATTTTTTCTTCTCAAGAAACCTTTTCACTACAAAGAACTCCAGAAAACATACAGAATCCGTTCAACTAGGCAATTTATTTCCTGAAAAGTGCTGGAGTTCAACTGTGACGTTTGTTTTTGTAAATAAAATTGCCGCTTCTATGTAAACATTCGCAAATCTCATATTTACGTATACCTTCACACCAGTGCAAAAATATATTTTCTACTCTCTTGCCTACAAAAATCAATACAGTCACACTTGCCGCACTCTTGTTGTTTCATTCTTTCTCTCGTATATCAAACAGAAAGCCATTCCATGTACATTCACAATAGTGCGCATTAAATTTTCTTTTAATTCATTGTATCCAAAATGGCCGTATAACACTGTCTATGTGCCAACACCGTCGCCGCGTTTACATATTTTTAATTCTTGCGAAAATAGTGTAAAACTGCATTCAGTTTGATTATTTAATAATCCAATTGTTAATTAGTAGAGTGAAATAGTTTTTAATCGTGAAAACCCTTAAACTCAAGCTATTGTGAACGGGGTAATGTGTTGTGTCTATTTACAGGGTTCACAATTGACAGTAATAATTTGCAAAAATCTAAAAACCCAAGCAATAAAAAAAACCAATGCAAATTGAAATAGTTTTATTCAAACAATATCAAACTGCTTGAAAGTCAAATTTTCTACAAGATAAGTGGAAGTACATTTTATCAAGGTAGTAATGGAAATAGAGATTGCACCGGCCACTCAGGAAGAGTGCTCCGAACAGCAAGAATTAAATGACATTGACGACAATACCGCAGCTAACCCTGCGCTGGAAGAAGATGAGAACACAAACATAAGTGGTGGTGCTGTAGAAATGTTGCAGGAACATGTGTATAGTAACGACGACGAAGAGGGAAATGTGGAAATGGCGCCAGAACCAAACATTGACGAGAACACCATCCTATTGCCAGTGGCGGGCGAAAATGGTTTCAATGGCGATGACCCCGCAATCGCCGACTTACTTCAGGTAAGTGTTAATTTGTGTAATCAAGAGAAGTGCAAAATGGCTTTTTTGTTAAAATTTGCAGGAGGAGGAGGATGTAACAGATCCAATGGAATCTATTGTCAGACCCGATTCAAGGGTGAATGAGAAAGTCATATCACAAGTGCCGAAGAAGCGACGCATTCCAGTGCCAGTGAACTATGATGAGGACGAAGAGTCGCCGGACAAAGATTCTGAGAAGAAGTTGAAACGTCGTGGACGAAAACCAGGAACAAAGGTCATAAATGGCCAGGTCATCCAGCCTGATGGAGAGCAGAGCATGACAAGTGTCAAGAGCACTCCAAAAACGATAGTCAAAGCAACTCCATCGTCTTCGAAATCTGCGAAGAGTGCGAAAGGAGAGTCTTCGTCTCAAGTAAACGAAAACCAGTGCCGCGTATGCACCTCGGCCAAGGAACTTGTCAATATTTTTAAGAAAGAGTTCCAGAAGACATACGCGGAAAAGTTAATGACAATTTGCCCAACGGTCAGTATTCAACGCAAGGATTTTCTCCCCCAGTTTATTTGTAACATATGCGTGAGTAGTGTGAATGCCGCCTTTGCTCTCAAAGGTCAATGTGAGCGTACTAACGTCGAAATGCGTACCATTCTTGAGAATTCTGTGAAGAAAGCTCGAAAAATACCGAACTATGTTCCTCCGGATAGTGACCCTGATGACGTACCTGATGCACCTCAGGACCAGGACTTCAAGCTTTCTGATGCAACGCCACCATCAGCAGACGATACAGATTCAGACTACACTAAACCACTTATAAAGCGACGAACTCGTAGAGGCTCCAGAAAATCTCTGAAGGCGACTCCTCCCAAGGCCGCGGCTAGTAGCCCAGAGAAGAAGCCCAAGGTCAAAAAAGAAAAAGAGTCGCCTGTCAAGAAAGTCATTAAACCTGATCCCGATCTGAACAGTAGCAAAGCATCTGATGGAGATGTCGACGCTCCAGCACCTGCGGCGGGTGATTTTAGCAGTGGCAGTGAGGAAGATTACTCGCCTCCGAAGAAACGTCGAGCTAGAGGCAAGAAAACAAGGGCCTCAGATGAAGTAGGCTTCACATGTCGCATTTGCCATGAAACCCTCGGCAGCAGGGAAGAACTTAAAGAACATAAGAAAGCCGCTCACTCAAACTTTGAGTGCGAACTATGCGGGCGTAAGTTCAAAATGCAAAGCAGCTTGAAGACCCACATGGATAAACACACAAACACCGGCATCCTCAAGTGCGAGCCATGTGACAAGCACTTTCCCAACAAGACTGAACGGCGAAGGCATATGATGGAGGTCCACAGAGATATGGCAGCCCAGTTCTCTTGTGAAAAGTGTAAGAGAGCTTTCACTAGTGAGTTGCGACTGCAAAAGCACACCGAAGCCAATTGTCCCGGCTTTGATACATCACAGAAGCGGCGGGGCGATTTAGAATCACTGTCCATGGGCAAAGATTTGTTCAAATGTGTTGCTCCACTGACGACGACATACTGGAGTGATAGTTTCTCCGATTAGGACTTAGATAACAAGGTTATGTGGTAGGTATTTTATTTTGACTTAAAGTGTAAAATGTCCCGGTTGTTAAGAATGCTAAGAAAAATAAAAAGTCTTTAATGTGCGATAAGGATTTGTTTTTGTCGACTATTTTGCTTGAATGGTGGTGAATAATTTTGGGAGGTTGCGCAGTGCATGACGAGATGTACACAGGTACATGTTCAAGTAAGTATTTCTTTGGAAATAGAAAAACCTACAAAATTAGTAGATGTGTTGTCGTGAATCTCCCAGTCGCGAAATGAAAATTAGAATTGGAAGTTTGACTGTGACACGAATTTGGAAAGTGTTGATTAAAAATTGGTGGGAATGAATACAAGTTTTTGAAAACATGGCAACAAATGCCTTTCGCAATTTTTGGCTGGGTATACTTATATTTTAAGTTGGTGGCAGTCCTTAACCATTGGTTGCCCGTCCTTAACCATTCTATTGATGCGTAAAGATTTCATCTGTCTAATAAGAGAATTTTACTCCTCCTTTTGAAGTCAGGAGTCAAACCATCCCCCATCTGAGTACTAACCGCGCCCGACTCGATTTAATTGCGGTGATCGGACGAGAACAGATTAGCTTTGAATGGTATGGTCGTTGGCAGGAGTCAAACGATTGAAGAAACTCAACTTAAATTTAAAAAAAAGAAGAATTTGTTTTTGCGAGTACCAAATGCACTCTATTCACTGGTCGAGCTGACGCACAAAAAGAAAAGAAAGCTGAGCAGTGCATACCTTGGGTTTTAAAATGGAAAAAAAAATATTCCTGTAATGGAAACAATTGCAACACCTCATATCGCTGCTATTTATGAAGAGCTGATAGGTGATAGGTAAAGAAATGAAAATTCAAAGAAGGCTATTAAGGAACTTTAGCAATCCTTTTGGCTAGCTACATATTATGTCGGGTTTCCGTGATAAAATTTCAGTAAAGTCTGTTTCTGTTGTACCTATTTGTGGTTTTCACCATTCAAAAACATTTAAATGTGCATAGGTAGATAGGAATATATATGTATAAATTTTTTTCCAAAAAACTTGCATTTTGTGGAAAAATAGTTTCGTTTTTCAAAAGTAATATAGCTCTCCATTTGGAATTCGTTTAAGCGAAATTCACATATTTGTTAAATTACTTCTTTTTTTCAATTAACACTTAAAACAACACCACAAATTGTTCACTTGAATTTTAAAAACTATTTTGTGATTTCCTATATGAAACAATTCAAACTATCAGCGACAGAAGAAACTTGTGGCGGAAAAACAGCATAAATTTCAAGCTTTTTTAG
This sequence comes from Melanostoma scalare, assembly GCA_949752695.1. Taxonomy (NCBI): domain Eukaryota; kingdom Metazoa; phylum Arthropoda; class Insecta; order Diptera; family Syrphidae; genus Melanostoma; species Melanostoma scalare. Next base: position 12,800,190 of record OX456984.1, on the reverse strand, counting down.
GACTGGTGATACCAAACTCTACGAGTTTTGAAGCTACGAAAGGAACTAAGCTAAAATTAGACCGGAAACACTCGTTGTCGGTTTTTTTTTAAATTACATAATTTGTATGCAAGTGAAAGGGTTTTCAATATTTTTGGACTTGTAACAGTTGAGAATATTAAAAGCTTTTTTTAAAACTGCAGAAATTAACATTATTTGTCATAAAAGTGAAAACTACATAAAAGTATAAGAAAAATTAAACTCAATTCCAGCGGGATAAAGCCGGTCTTTGATTTCACCATAGAAAAAAGCTTGAGGGTGTTTCAGGCAAAGGGTGAATGAGTAGATACTCTATGGAGGTGACTATCTCCATCTGCCACTAAAACTAGCTTAACTTAAAACTACGCAAAAGCCGCATGAATTCCTCGCGGTTTACCATACAGAGCAAAACCTTCTCTAGTAGGCTTCGGCGAAACCTGCCTACAAATTTTTTCAACGCCAGGGAAGAGAGAATGGAATCTTTCACTCAAACGTTAGTGCCGTTTTGTTAACCAACATTTAATGATCTTTGTCTCTTTTTAACAAAAAAAAAACAAAAAACATTCATTAAAAACTTCTCTTTCAAGTGAAAACACTACTAGGTTAACTAAAACCATCCTAAAATGGAACCTAGTTTAACTTCAGATGAAAACATAGTAAGAGTATGAATGAATGTAATGATGCAAGAACAAAAAAGTTTCTAGAACGTTTTTATGGTATAAAATCAGAACCGAATCCGTTCCGAAATAAAAACACACTTTTTCAATCCGTACGGGTTCAATTTCGGTTTTCGTTTTAAATCCGATCGAAAATCAGAACAGCCGTGTTAGTGTGTTTATTATGAGGCTTTTTTATTTGACTGGATTCTTTTTGATATGTTTTTGACTGTTTCTTTTGACTGAAACAGCTAACAAGTCAGATCTGACTGCGTTCAATATTTTGAGCTAGCAGCACTGCTGCCCACATGAGTGGCTACAGTTTGTCTTCCGTAAAAAAAATTTGGATACTATTGGCATTTTCCATTGGTTTCACTCGGGGAAGCACTCATTTTAAAAACCAATGGAACACCCAAAATAATTTCTGCTCAGTTTAACGTAATTGCCTTTGTGTGAGTGAAACACCTATGGCTCTTAAAAAATATTCCTTGAAGAAAATTTTCTTTTTGACATTTGAGTAACATGTGTTAGTGCTTCTTGAGTCGATTCTCATTTCAAATCGAGAAGTGGCTGTCACTCCTCAGAATCATGAGAAGCGATCTTTTTGCACCAATGGAACGGTTTGAGAACGCTTCTGGACGCTCCTGGACGGTTCTTTTCGTCCAATGGAAGTGCCATATGTATAAGAATACGATTATTGGATAGAGATGGAAGACCAGAAAAATTGTCCCAAACCAAAGCGTTTTTGCAGTTGCGGTAGCAGCAAAAGCGTTGTTTGTTTCTGTGTGTTCCCTTCGCCACAATAGAAATGTATGAAAACTCTGTTTTTTTTTTTTTTTTTTGTAGTGTCGGTGTTGTATGTCGCTAATTAAATTTTCACATCTGTGTCGAGATTGAGCTAATTTCTCTTTCAAGGGAGTAGTGAGTATAGTCACTGCTGGAATGCTAATGCTAAGTGAATAATTTAACAGCCAATTGCACTAACTCACTCACTGAATTCCTTAAACTAAATCGATCATTTGAAAGTGACTCACTGCACTCACTTTCGGGAAAGTGTAGTTAGCTAAATCTAGGTACTGCAATTGCATTTCTTTCTTTACTCCTCTACTTTTTATTTTGATCTGCAGTAAAGATTGTAAAGAATCATGTAAGTCCACCGTCAATGAGAAAACATAACTTTATTGGGCTATCCCGGATACCCGTAGATATATTAGATACCTTTTTGAACGTTGTAGCTAACTTTTTCTAGATTGCTGTCGACAACAGTTACTTACTTACTTAGGTGGGCATTACAGTTCGGGGTGAAGCTGGACCTCAACCAACATTCTTCTGTAACGAATTCGATTTCGGGCGAGCTCTCTCCAGTTTCGCACTCTAAGTCGGTTGAGGTCTTCATCCACTTGATTGCGCCACCTAAGACCACCTAAGTCTTCCCCTTCCTCGATTTCCCTGCAATGTGCTTTCGAAAACCCGTCGAGTCGGAGCGTTTGGGTCCATCCGCTCTACATGACCCAACCATCGTATCCTCGCGATGCGTACTCTTCTGGCTATGCCCATGTCGCGGTACAGCTCATACAGCTCGTTGTTGTATCTTCTTCTCCACACATTGTCTTCGCATACCGGACCAAAGATCATTCGGAGAATTTTTCTTTCGAAACGACCAAGGGTTTCCTCATCCGCTTTCGAAAAGGTGGACAACAGTTATGAAATATAAAAATTCAACTTTTAAGAACCAAGAAAAAAAAAAATTGTTATTGGAAGTTTTTCTATTAAAAAAAATGATGCGGAAGAGTATCCCGCTGGTGAGTGAAGATACAGACCTAAAATTTCTAGTCAGTCATAAAGTCCTACCTTCAAATTGGATTCAAAAGAAAATCCTTCCTCTAAATTAACAAAACTTTTACTTGCCTGCTCTCTATAGTGGTAGAGGATAATTGTCCCATAGCCCTAAAGAAACCAAATGTTGAATGTCAAAGAACGAAATTTTTAATTAAGTTTTGGACTGGTACCTACTTTGGTAGGTAAGAAAAGCAAAGCACTGTCGCGTCGATGCCAATGGGAATGAAATATAAAGCATTTGTCTGAGTTTGAGTTTATGAATATTAAGCAGCTGTGTCAAATTATTTTACAAGAAACCAGAAAGTAATTGATGCTTATAATTAAAAGATTTTCTTAGTATTTTCTTGTCTGGTAACCTTAAAACTGAATTAAAATCATTCAATCATAAAAAGTAACCGGAGCATTGAGACGTTTTTGTTCGCCAATCTAAAAAAACTTGAAATTAATTGCACACCAGCAACAACCTCATATACCGAATATCGGTATTTCAGATCCTACCTACCATTAAAATGACATAATCGTTTCTACTAAAGGATAAATGTCGTACCTACCTACCAAATTCTAAAACTCGAATGTCTAGCACAAGCTATGAGTACATATTTCGAAATGGCCAAAACTCTTCCATCCTATAGGCTTCTTACAGTGCTAATTGTGTACAATAAATCACAATAAAAGTTGATATATAGGTATGCGAATTGATATAATAATTGGATTCGAGCTCAATCTACCGAAAGTCTAAGTGCGGGTATTGCATTGGTTACATTTTCCTCAATCGATTTGCAAAGAAAGCGTCAAATTCAACTCTACGATTGTTGGTAGAAGATGGGGGTTTTTTGAGTACCAAAACTATTACTCATTCTGCTATTACGCGCTTCACTACCCTTAAATGGCCAAAGTCATTGTGTGAGTGTGTGAGACGAAGTGTTTCCTGAACGTTTATTATACAAGTTGGTATTCCAATCCAATTCAGTTAGAGAAAAAAATTCCAAGGGACTGAGTTGGTTCTTATATTCGCTTCGATTTTTTAAAATCTTAGTGGAACATTTACAAGGACAATCGTGAGTTTCTTTTTCAGAAAAAAAGGGAATAGAATTATTTGAATAATCCAAAAGTTATCATATTCAACTGACTTTACAGAATCGTCTTGGATTTGTTGTTTATTTTTAAGCTAAAATCCCACTAAAAGAAGATTTTTTTTTCTCCCTTTTTCTACTTATTCTGCACAAAAGGAAACTTTCTGTCTCTCAAATGAAATAGCACAAACTGCTAAAGGATATATTCTCTACGGTGTGATTTGATGAAAATTATCGTACAGACCTTCACAGTTGAATGGCTTTTGGGCTTAAAACCGTTTGTGAGAGAAAATGTGCTTGATCTACACAAATTGCTTTTTCGCAGGTCGTTTTGGTTTGATTTTAAATGGGTCTTGGAAAACTTCTATATCATACAGATGAGAAACGAGTTGCGTACCGGGATGACAATGGTCAAACTGAGTTTTCCGCAAAAAAAAAAAAACCATACAATGGACATTCCTATTGTTTGTTAATTTACAAGGTACTAAACATAAAGTACGAGTAAAAAGAGGGATAAAGCCTTTACTTCTCATGCTCTGTAACTTCCGTTGTTGCTTTTGTAACACCAGATTCATCTTGTAAGTCTTTTCCTACTGTTTTTTCCCCAGTGATTACTTTTGGAAGCGTGTGGATTGGTCAGTTTTTTTTTTGCGGTAGCTAAGCCATTTTGGTCATGTTAAACGATCGAAAAAAGGTTGTTTTCTAAACGGAAGGTTTTTTCGTAAGCAAGGACGTGTGAATTGGGTTGGATTTTTGTATATGAGCTCCGAATACCCTTTATCTTCCTCGTTATTACCCACAAACAATAGACAAGTGGGGCTTTGTTGAAAGAAACAAATTGTGGTGGAAATTGTAGAGTTATCGATATAACTTTGTGATTACATACACATTACAACCGAAATGAAGTAAACAGGTTAGCAGGGATATGCTTTTGGCTTCATTAAGTAGATTTCTTATTCGATTTCCTTCCCAGAAAATGCGTTTTCATAAAGAAGGTCGTTTTCCCAAGAAATGTATAATATCTTCTCTTTCCGCGTTGTTTCCTATTAGGTCTTATGTAGGCCTTCTCTTTGACAATTTTCCGAACGCGAAGCCGCCGTTGTATCTGTAAACATGTAAGACACTTGTTGTTTTCCGAGAAAATTGGTTTAAAATCTTATGTTTTGTCGGACGAAGTGTAGGAAGAAAAACATTTTAATAAAAAGTGGTGTTTGTGCACAAAAATTCAAACCAAAATTCATCTAAAATCACAAACCATCCTTTTTGTCAAGGATGTGCGTTCATTTAAATTTTTAAACAATAAAACACCAATGAACTTCCTTAATTCAATGAACTATTTCAGTTAAACGAAATTAATCATCCCTTCAAAAAAATTCACATAGAGCTTTGTTTACTTTAACGGTGATTTTGTTTACATATTTCTCCATGCAAAAATGGAGTATTTTTACAACAACGATGGCGCAAAGAAGCTCTGGAGACCTCGGGGCTTAATGCATTCCAAGCACCTACAATTTTATTTCTAAAGGCTAATGTCACTTTCTATTGGTTTCACTGGGGGAAGCACTCACTTTAAAAACAAATGAAACACCCAAATTTGTTTCAATTCAGTTCAACGTAATTTCCTTTGTGTGAGTGAAACACCTATGGCTCTTAAAAAATATTTCTTGAAGAGACTTTTCTGTTTGACATTTGAGTAACATGTGTTAATGTTTTTGAGTCGTTTCTCACTTCAAATCGAGAAGCGGCTGTCACTCCTCAGAAACATGGAACGGTTTGAGAATGCTCCTGGAAGCTCCTGGACGGTTCTTTTCGTCCAATGGAAAGTGACATAATAAGAATATAAGAATTCGATATCCCTGGAACTCGATACCAACTTTCACATTAAAGGCAGACATTTTTCTAACTCTGTTTAATATAGTCTTATAGCGTTTTTCATTGAAGCTTTGAAGATTTAACTTCATTTGAATGACCCAGGTTTCATTGAAATCCTCATCAGCTGTCAAAAAACTTGTGTGACTTGACGATTTAAAAAGGTTAAAATATATATCGATTCTATGAAAGTCTACACCTAATACAAACATATTTTTGTGGCTTGAATCAATAAGCCGTACACGGCTGAAACGTATGGTCAATATGATTGTCTATTAAGTCGAGTAAATAGCTCCAGCTCCTAGATATAGAGCTTTTCAGCAGTTTCTTTTGAAGCCCATGATCACTATAGCTGCACCAGTTTCGTGCAAGGTCTACTATGTTCGAGTCCCAGAGATATCCAATTGTTTTCCACAGGTATCGCCTATTGCGAGGAATTGATAATTCCTTCGGCAGCAATTCTCACTGTCATAAAAGCCTTTCTTCATTTAGACGTTCGGAATCGAACTCTGGTAAGAAAAAGAGTTCAAAAAACTTCTGATACACAAAAATACGAATAAACCAACAAATAGTTGGCATTAGACGTGGAATAATCCTAAACTGGAGGCTCGTCGACGCTTTGTGAGGTTTATTATTATACATCGTACGTCGTACCCTCGTCGCACTTTCGTCACTAATGTTAAGGAGACCACTGAGAGCGCCATAGAAAAATAAGAAGAATAAATAACTAACCAGAAGATTTTTTTTTTAAATCCGAAACACTGAGGCACAACTTTCATGGATACGGATACCTCAATTGGTTTGCAGGTTTATGATACGAATTATATTTAAATTTTCAGATCTTTGCTCATTTCAACTACCAACAATGAAAAGTTCCAAAAAAATCTCTAAATTCCTTTTCGTGGCCATTCCAAATGGCCAAAAAATCTCGGTTGAATATAAATCTTTGATCTCAATAAAATCCCTGTTATCTTTTCCTCTTTCCTTTTTTTTCTAAATCTCAACAGGACTAAGAAGCTACTTGTGAAAATATCAATTTCAACCTCTACACCCGAAATCCAAACATTGAAAGTATATAAATTGTCCCAAATAAAATAAACATTTTGTTTGTGTTTTGATACAACATGGCACTCCCATAATTTTGTTTAGCCCCAGCTTACTGTAGGGTAAACAAAAAAAAAAAAAAATAAGAGAAACAATTTATAAGTAGGTACGCACGGCCCCCGTATAATCTAAATACACAATCATTTTTATATTTTGCTTTCATTCTAATGTTCTTGCAAATTGGATTGCTGAAATGAGAGATATAGCTATTTACATACACAAATGTAGAGACAGAATAATAAAAAAGGAAAAAAAGCAATAAATCCTTATGCCTTGCAGACTCCGGCCTTAGCCCTTTTCTTCCCGACGAAGTGGGAAAAGAAACAATAAAGAAAAGTAAATCCAAATTGGAATTTAATTATGAATGAGAGATGTCATATAGTATGGTTTAGGACGACAGAGAGCGTTAAACACTACTTTAAATTGTCGCTGTCCTTTTTTTAATTTCAAATGGTGTTAAGTGAGAGCAATGTTTGTAAGCGGTCGCTGTAGGTGGCCTGCAATTTATTGAAAGGAAGTTTATTGCTCTTGCCCTTTATCGGTCTATGGCCAAATGACTTGAACCATTTCCTTTCAATTTGCTAGCCTTAAAGGCCAGAACTCTATAGCCAGCTAACCATTTTTGAAGCGTATTCCTTGCTATGCTAAATAAATTGAGCGATTGGCCACTGATGGTTTGGCCTCTGTTCGTTGTGTTTCGTAGTTACTTAAACCAAATAATGCAGTTGGTTTTTTTTAATGACGTAATTAACAAAAGGAAGTGCAACCATTTCAACCTGCCTTAAACGTAGTGTATTTTGATGAGTCTTGTATAAAATGTTCCTTGCCTGCGCCTAGTATATTTAACTTGATACTTAAAAATGTAGGACATTACGTTCGTTCGTTGAAGCACTGGAGTCGCAACGTGGTCGCCACAAGGCATTTTTTTTTAAATCTATACTCGCTCTGAATGTCAAACTGAGTGTTTTTCGATCCCTGGCTTTGCTCTTAACTTGGCCTAGGTTTTTGCTGAGGCGAGTTTAGGCTATGAACAGTGCTGTCAAATCGCATGTATTTTGGTTCAAATGACAGGGATGTGTGGTGATTTTTTGTTTTAGCGTTTTTTGAGGACTGGGAAACCCATGTGTTTTTGACAATTCATAGGGCTGTCAAGGAAACCTGGGTCGACCCAGGGTAAAATTCAACGAACGAGCCTATTTACAGAGAAAGTGCTCCGCTTTCCTGTCATCTGCTTCACAGGATTCACAGAGTGTGTTATCACTTAACTCTAACATTTGTAAATGCTTGGCAAAAGAGAAGTTCTCCAAATCAACACCGAAATATTGGAGTTTTTATGTTTAAGTTACGGATCATTTAGCCTGAATGCCTCCTGTCTTGTTTGACAGATCCAATCGTTTTCGTCTCCCTTTTGAACATGGACGAGTAGGTCCCTAACGAGGAGTGCAGCCGTATTCCATTGATTTCCACATATGCACCAGTGCCAGATCAATCATCGGTTTTGAATCCATCCGTGAAGATGCGACAACAATCCTTTCCTAATTCAGATTGAACCGACAGAAATTTGACGCATTCTGAACCTTGAGATTATCGTAGCGGACGGTGCTTACGAGACTCTCAACGCTGCATTGCGAACTGTTCCATAGGATACATCTCTTAACACGGGGAGTGGTTTTGACATCTAATAACATAAAAATAACTACACATTTATTTTTCGGTTTCTCATAAAACTGTCAAGTTCAAATTTGCCGTTTTAGTCTTGCAATTGCTATGCTTTGATGTCATACCCGTTTTCCCAAGTAGAAGAATTTATTTCTACTGTTATCGCCTTTCGCGAGGAGCTCCTCAAGTCCTCCAAACGTAAATTCATTGCCATGAAAAGCGCTTTCTCGATTAGCCGTTCGAGATCGGCAGAAAATTGTAGGTCACCTCCATTCCCTTACAAGGCGCTAAGCCCCGGGACTCGCCGCTCCGTTGCTCCTCCCTATTTATTAATTTTTATCTTCAAGCAAAACATACAATTTTCCTTCTACCTAAAAAAATTATTATCACCGTCATTCATAATAACTCCTATTCCCACATACATTGTGCCGCATTTGATATTATTGGATAATGTATTACCGCAGGATTTTCCGGTTAATTTTTCAAATTTCATTGGAATCCCCAGCAATAAAAACAGCTCAGAACTCAATCTGTGGAGGTGGTTTTTATTTCGGGCCTCAAATGTGCTCGCTTCATAAGCTGCCAAAAAGTTATGGGGGTGGATAACATATCGACTGTGAAAAAAGCGAAGCTATATTTTTTTTTTGTTCTTTAGCTATACTAAGTAGCGCGTATTTCATTGCGTCTCACTGCCAAGTCTTATAATAATTTAACCCCGGTTGTGTCAAATTAATAAAACGTTATTTTATTTCAAGCAAAGTCGAAAGTGGATTCTTTTGGAACCAACCGTTTAGGAATTATGAAATCTTTGTTAAAGACTCATTTTTTTTTTTTTCGTTTGAGATTTCTTGTGCTTTTTTGCACTTGTGCTTTTAAATGTCGACCGTTAAACACAGAGTGTGCTTAATGAGCTGGAACCTTAAAGCAACTAAACTACCAGCAACTTCAACGCTGCTTGAGTTATAATAGCACAACACAACAAAAAATATCTTCACAAAAAAAAAAGGATACATAATTGCTTGACGGTTTGTATAAAAAAAAGGAAGAAAAAAAGCACACCTTCCAGCAAGACTTGATTTGTTTTCTGATGGTTAAGCTTTGTTTATGTTTTTGGTTTTGATAAAAAAATGGAAGGGTGAAACGAGGTGGGACATGAAATCAACATAATAGTACCCTAAAAATGGATGAGTTGACGTTTTTTTGTCAAAGGCGACGGTTGTTCAGTCAACCCTATATAAAATAGAAGGAAGTCCAATGAAGTACACCCGCTGTGCCGTAGCTATGAATATTGCGTTAGAATGTAGACGATTTAGTTTGAGAGTAATGTTTTTCGTTGAATTTGAATTTTTCGTTTTTTAAGCTATGAGTATGAACGATGTCATCAACGTTGAATTTCACAGTTTAAAATTTATTGAAAAGCTCATTTGTTATACAATTTTTGATATTTGCAATTATAAATTTTTAGAATAACATTTTTGTTATTTGCAAGCACATATGGGGCTCTGCTTCGTTAAGTTGGCAGGCTTTATACTTTTTCATTGAAAAAGTATCTATGTCTAACTTTTACTTGTTTCTTAAATAAATAATTGGTATGTTCTCGTCGACTTGAGCAGTGCTGACGGTCTTTGTTCAAATAGAAGAATGCATGGTGTGTGGTGTAGTAATTTGTGAGAAAAATTAGGAGATTGTTACCAAAACGCTACGCTACTAGAGTTTAGTGATTACCTATAAACTAAAAACTTTCGTTTCTTTGGAAATTTTTTTAATTTTCCCAATATTGGAAAAGGGTTGTAAAAACTATGTCACTAACTATCGACTGATTGCTAAGTTCTCCATCTTTTCAAGATAGTGGAAAGCATTGAGAACGATTCTCTATTCCTTCTATGCAAATCAATTGCTTTCCAACTTAAACACGGATTCAAAGAGGACAGGTCTACAACGACTAACCATACCAAAATGACTCCCTTAGCTCTAGAAAAGGGCAACGAGGTCGATGTTTTTAGAGCAGTTCACACTGTGCAATTAGTTGGACAGACTTCGTTTGATGGATATTGGATGGTCGGGTGTAGTTTGCGTTCAGACTAATCAGACTCTTCGTCCAACATTAAGACATATATTTCTCCGCTCCGTCTAACATACAAATTTCAAACACATGTGTAAATCATCCAAGAAGTTGACCCACATTATCCAACATTGGTCATCCAAGCCATAATCTGTCCAACTAATTGTACAGTGTGAACTCCGTTAACGACCGCTACGTGTACGACTTGTTGGATGGTTTTCTAATGATTTTGAAAATTTTGAAGCTGTACAGATCCTGGAGTTGTACAGCATCCTGGACAGCCATGTCCTCGTTTTTTAATAGCAAACGCGTCGCCTACCATCCTAAAACCCGGGTGTTTTGAGCGATTAACCCTCTCGCTAGCATTAGCTTGAGGTGCACACACGGCTGTCTTAACATGTCTAACTGCGTGGGTTTGTAAAAACTTTGGAAAAGTTGCACTGGTAAATTGTTTCTCGTTGTCAGTCATCATAGACTCTGGCACTCCAAATAAGCAAAATGTGTTTTCATAAAGGAGATGGATTGCTGTTTCTGATGTGGCCTTAGATAGAGCTTTTATAATTACAAATTTCGTGAGTTGATCTAACGCGATAATGATAAAACTTTTACCATTTTTGGAAAGTAGATAATGTCACAGGATGTCTACATAATGGTATTGAAATGTATATTGGACAAGGAAAGGTTTTCCCATAGGCTGAGGTAGAGTTTGATTCGAAGATTTGCATGTCTTGCAAGTATCACAATCGCCAATGAAAGCTTTTACTTGGTTTAATAGTAATAAATAAAATGTAGCTACTTATGCATTAAATGGTTTCCTACAAAGTTATCTCGTCTGCTCAAGATTCTTCCGTTCTACAACAAATCCTGAAGCGCTTTTATTACTTAGTATAGTAAAAACTCTCTGGAGCTTAACTTCAACAAATACCTACCAGTCTATGAATTTCTCAAGTAAAGTCTTACCAATAACTTTTCGAAATTATTACTTCAGCTGTTTTCGAAATTATTACATGGCTGTTCCTATAGTCTGTTCGTCTATTCATGATCAACTGATTATTTGGAGACTCTCACATTAAACATATTATAGCGAAGGTGAACTTTTGCCTTGGGTTTATCAAGCGTTGGTCTTTCGTTATTCACCACATCTGGTTACCCTGAAATTGTGTAACTTGCCTTGGTCAGATCCTTTCATTGTACCCTCATATAAGGTCTGTTTCTTTACTTTCTGCACAGAACTTCACAATCTGTCACATTTTAAGGAGTGGAGCGTAACTGTCTGAAAAGTAAAGAAACGTCTTGAACAAAACATTCACAATAACGCTTGACAGGCATCTTCTTCCATGAATAGATCTGTAAAGCCCCCCGACTTTTGCAGTGTCCTCCAAGCAGAAGTACTTGCAATCTGTGAAGTCGCCAAACATCATTAGGCTACGCAAAAATTGATCAGGAAAAATATTGACATTTTCTAAGACAGGCAGCCGACCCATTAAATCGATCTCATCTATTGGCACAAAATCCAAAATAGTTGAAGGCTGTCACAGTAATCTAAGACTGTTCAGCTCAACGAGCATGGTATCCTAAATTTGCGTTTCAGGACACAGTGACATTACCGGTAATGAAATAGGCGACAAGCTGGCCAAAATCTGATTAGCTCTCGGATGCAGCGAAATGAGCACTCAGTTCTCAAGCCACTAGAGCAAGAAAAAATAAAGACAGAACACAGTTGCAAAAAGGCTTACTATTGTACTGAATTCGGTACAATTGGACTTTCCCGAGTACGCAAGTACCCCTCCTCAATTTTCAGTACAATTTGTACTATTTTTAATTTTTAAAATACATAGTTTTCATAAATCTCTAAGATAAAACAAATATAATATTAACAGTCAGACTTCAACACATCTTCACAACAAGAAAAGTATTTGTTAACGCGCCCCAATAGCCGAATAAAAGAATAAGCTGAACGCGTAAATTCGATAGTTCAATTTGTTTTCAGATTTTTTCCTGGGGAAGAAAAAAACATTGAACTCATTAATAAAGAATATCGAGCTCTAGCTGACTGCCAACACTTAAAAAAATTTAGAAATGCTTCTGTTTCTGAGTTCTGGGCTGAAATTGGGCTTGTGAAAAATGAATGCAACGAGTTCATCTTTTCAAATATATACCGAATTGTCCAGGGTGCTTTTTCTATTCCTCATTCGTCCCCGAACGTCGAAAGAATTTTTTCCTACCAAAATATTATAAAAACAAAACTAAGAAACCGAATGCAGGTGGAAACGTGTTCTGCACTAATAGAAACAAAAAACCTTATCAAAAATGAATGCTGTCACAGCTTTATTATTCGAAAAAGTTTATTGAATAGACATTTACAAAGTAAATTTTAGAGTAAGAAAAACATGTACATGTATATGTATGAATGTAATTGCCAAAGTTGCTATCCGTCCATAAGACTTGTTTTAGATAAAATGTATGAAAATGAAATGTGGGCATGAAATTTACAGTATTTTTGTTTAAATAAAATATTTATTTACAATGTTTGCGTTGCTTTATCATTTAAAAAAGTTCAGTACTATTTGGTCTTTTTCAGTACAATTTTTTTTCAGTTCTCAGTACAATCGACAAAAGTCAATTTTCATCACTGAGACAGAACACAACAAATTTCTCTAAGAACCACCGGATATTTCCAAAACAAAACTGAATTTCGCTGAAAACGCGATTGATACATTTTGCCATCCAAGAACCACAAGTCAGCACCTTGTCTCATAATTCTTTCTAAGTACGTATATTATCGAGACAAAATTAACGTAACGATCGTATCTGTACACGCCATAAATGTTGATTTATTTATTCGTTCTTCATGAGCGCACGGTTTATTGATTCAAGCAAATGTAATGTTTACTTACGGGAGGTTTAAGCATGTCAATAACCACATACTGTGTTTTTTCCTTGTAGTGGTAATTATCGTATCAAAGGGTGAACGATGATTGACATATTTGACTTGACAGCTTTTGAGCTTAGTATGTTTTAATTTATTCAATTCAACCCAACCACAGATTAGAACGGATTAATATTCATGAATGCAGATTTGTTTTTGTCAATTTCCATCATGGTCATAAGCTTGTATAGGTTGGAGTTTCTGTGTCAGCCATCGAGCCATGACACTTAATGCCAATATTTTTGCATTTTACTGACGCCAAATATATTTTATCGTCTTTTTCTCATTCTGCTCTTTGGAAAATTCAATCTCATGCTTTGGTTGGCAGTGCAAAGGAAAATAAATTTATCATATTTTGCAGCAAGGTAAAAGGGGTCTATTTTATGATCTGTTGTCATATAGCTTATCAATCAATATTCTCACTTCAAAGCAAGGGTTGATTGGGGAAAATTTGAACAGAACCCAAATGCTGACAGTGCGGCTATGAATATTATAAATGAATAGGGCAGTTCACAGACTTGGTATGATGGATACCAATTGGTCAGATGTTGTTAGCAGTCGCATTTGCCGACTTGTCCTCGTATTTTCCACCAAGCTAAAGAAAAAGTATTTATGTAACACAAGCTTTTTTCTTTTTCATTGCGCTTCAAGCCATCAAAAGTTCTCATCAACTTTGAAGTGAAATGTAAGACAATTCTATGATTTAACACCTAATTTAAAAAAAAAACATCGTTTTAATAAATGTAGTCGCTTCAAGAGTCGTTTAAAGCACAAAGTATCTCTTGAAGGCACACTAGACTCCCACACTCTACTGTTAGTTATTATTTCCTCCTGCCTTTTTCTGTCCTAACCAGGTTCAATTGACTTTCGCTTACCCCCAAACAGACCTGAACCTTTATGCACAAGACAAGCTCAACAATGGCTGAGGCAAAATAATGGCAGGGAAGTGTCTGCAATGATGACAGAAATTTATAATTGTAGGTGGGTTCAATTTATGTCGATTGCCACCACTTAAACCGATCCAACCTCAAACTTCACCCTTTGTCATTACGATGCAGACACTTCCTTCCAATAGGTAAGTTTTCGATTGCTCTATTTCTGCTTTTTCAGCTGAAATGGATTAAGTAAATGAGCTTGAATGTGCACCTCTTGAACTTAATTTATTCCTTATTTTCGCATTAATGATTTTCTCATGATGAAAACGCTTCAAGAGACGAAAGTTTTCAATGCTATTGCTTATACACCCCATCACTTCACGGAATATTAATTTTCTTATCCAAGATAAAATCACAACTGCATGCAAAATGAAGCTGGTGCATTCAGCCCGTTAACTGGTGCAATACTAATAAAAATAGAAAATAAAACACTACCGTTGAGTCGGACAGGCCATTTCACTTCATGATGATATTAGCTGTGCAGGGTGCAGCTGGAAATTTCAAAAATAAAGGAAAACTTTCTCTTTGGAATGCCACAACAAGGTCAGTGTTTAGAAATCCCTTAGAGAATAGCTTTTGTATACCCCACTTACTTTCGTTCATTAATTTGTTGGACTGGCTAAATGGTATGCAACTTAAATGAGTATAGTGTTTTAATAAACTTTTGCTAGTTTCGTGAATATGAATATAGAAGGACTAAAACCAAATCCCTGTTACTTTTTATCGTAATACCAAGGTGCTTGGAATTGTTTTGCATATTAAAAAATTTCATTTTCACTTCACTCACACATTTTGCAAAAATTTGTGTTTCCGTTGAACAATACTCGCAATTTTCGTTTACTTCTTATGTTACCATGTTTATGTTTTGATGCACGTGCATTTTTTATTTACATGTGTATTTCTTCTGACAGTTCTCAAGAAAACGCCTTTTGGATTTCAAAAACATAATGAAGCTTGTTAATCTATTTGTTTTGTGTATTTTTGTGTTTATATGGATATATGAAGCAGCAGCAAGATCTGATTAACAAAACAAATTTTTGAAAGCGTCATTCCAAGTTCTCATACAGTTGCTTTTGAAGTATAGGTGCCCCCAGCAGGAGGTCACTCGCCCTGATTTTTATCTAGTTCATTCACCAACCGATCATAGTTCTTATTTTGTTATTTTTGTTTCTGTTCTCTGCAACGAATTGTCAATTAGTATGATCGATTGTGCCACACAACGAGCTTAGAGGCAGCAAACCATATAGCAAAAATGATATTTATTATCATGCAACGTATATGTATACAGATTTGCATTTTTGCAGTGAAGGGAATAATTTGATTACTAAGAAATCAACTTTTGAAAAGTAAATACTTGAAGTTTCTGTGTTTGCCCTCAAGGAGAGCATTCGTCGTCAGCAAAATGCAACATTCGCCACTACTTATGACCAATTTTTACAGAAACATTTCACAAATTGACTTTGGCACTAAGCTTCGCGTTAGTGTCACTACTTGTTGCCTTTAAGCTCGATCATGAAGATTAACTTATAAGGTGGTCAACATTTGAAAGGTTTTACCTGTAGCGAGCAATTAATCTACTTATTAATTTATTTTTTAATTGAATGTGTCAAACTGTTTGTTTTAATACATATTTACTAAAGCTAGTCGCAGTAAGAAATATGAAATCGATTACATTAGCAAAGCAAATGTTTTTGACCCCTGAGGCCTGAGGTATCCTTCATTGCTCACTTAGGTATGGTTGAGAGAAATACTTTAGATTTCAGGGCTTCTTTATCTCTGTTGCGCACTCCTATTTAAACATATTTTATTTTGACAACGGCCTTGTCAACCGAAAAGAGTCGGTTCCCATTAGAACACCGTAATTAAATCGGAATGAGCGCTGTTAGTGACAAGATGGGGGACCGTCCGTAACTACTGCGTGCTGTTGTCATGTGTTATTTGTTCTATGTAGTATTTGTGTAGTTAGTCTTGTGATGTATCAGCCAAATGGTCATTGTCGCCCGGCTGCAACCCCCCCTACTCCGCAGATTTATGTGTGGAGTAGGTTTCATGTAAATGTAAATGTAAATATTTTATTTTCTTATCCTATTTCCTTGATTCTGTATCTTTCTTTTAGTAATTGTCGCTTCCATTTTCATTCTGCTTCAATTTCTCTATAATGTGCATCTTTTGGGACAGATTCTGCACATCGTCTGAACACACTTATATGCGAGTTTGCGTACACTGATTTACGCATAGCATTTACGTTGAATTTACAACTTTTTCTGTGACGTCAGAACCGCATATATGTGCGGCTTTTTATATGCCGTCTTTTTATCTAGCCTTAGAAAGTATAATAGATGGTTAGGTAGAAGGGTCAGAGCTCGTCTAAGATGAAACTATATATGCCAGAAACCGAAATAAATGGTTGATGAAAAGTTTCAGACCGGATTTTAGAGCTCACCTAAATCAAGTCCAAAGGTCTACACATTGGCGAACATTGTGGAACGTTTGTAAGGATTCTAAAGTGCAATTGCGGTGTATTGTCTTGTCTTGTCTTGTCTTTTCTTCACACAACAATTATTTATGGATGCTAGATTTTAATAGGCATCGAAGGAAGCCTCATTAATGAAAGGAAGCTTTCTTCGATGTACGGACGGCACCCCCATGTTAATCCAATGAAAAACTAAAAACAACGCACTCTAAAAGTTGAGCTATAGGGCTCATATTTGATGAGATTTTCAATCTCTTTTGAGCAGAAGAATTCCAAATCATAGCAAATATTCATTATGGAGGCACTTTGAATCCTCTGTCTTTACTATTATTTTTTACTGGGCATTACAGTTCGCGGTGAACCTGAGCCTCAACCAACATCCTTCTATAACGACCTCGATTTCGGGCGAGCTCTCTCCAGTTTTGCACTCTAAGTCGGTTGAGGTCTTCTTCCTCTTGATTGCGGCACCTAAGAAGAGGTCTTCTCCTTCCGCGATTTCCCTGCAATGTGCTTTCGAAAACCCGTCATTCCACAGCGCTTAGGTCTATCCGCTCTACGTAGCCTCGCGATGCACACTCTTCTATCTAAGCCAATGTTAGGGTACAGCTCATACACTTTGTTGTTAAATCTTCTTCTCCACACATTGTCTTCGCATACGGGACCAACGATTTTTCTTTCGAAAGGACGAAAAGTTTTTGTAAACCACGCTTCCGAGCCGTATAGCAGGAACTTGATCATGGTTTTATAAAGCGTTACCTTCTATTTTCTAGAAAGGGGTTTGTTTCCCAATTGCCTTCTTAACCCAAAGAAGGCAAAAGTTATTCTCCGTTTGATATCCACACTGATGTTAATTTCCGTGTCTATGGCAGATCCTAGGTAGACGCAGTCCTGTACTACTGTATCTGGGATCTGTGATCAACAGTAAAGCAATGAAGACATTAATCATCACAGTAAGCGTACGTAGGTAGGGTGGATGAAGTGGGCGGAAGTCCGTCATATTCCAAGCTATAGATATGTTCTCCCAATATGGTGTACCGTGTGAGAACTGGACGCACAACCGTGGAATGTAGTCATTTCTTCAGCTTTGGGGTCATTTTTCTATAACAGAAGATGGCAGAGTTTTCCCATAACTTCATCCACCCTACTCACATTTTCTTGATGGTTAATGTCGTTATCACGAGTTGCTTTACTTTTGATCACAGATCCCTGATATTTAAGCTTTTCACACTAGGCAAACTCATTTCCTTTCAAAGAAATTTCTGGTACTGTAATGTCCGCATTAGAACACGGCCAACACAGGTACTTAATATTTTATGAACTAAAATAACCTAATATCCACTTCCTTCTAAAAAGTTTAACCAAACATCAAATGCTCGCTGCAAGGGATGTAGTATCCTCGCTTATGATGGCAGAGGACGCTTCCTTATTGACTTAGAATTTTTGTGACGCTCCTGCGGGTGCAGGCCATCTTACCTATGTTACAGCTCCTGCATACTTATTCTCGATCATCCTTGTTTAGAGCTTGTAGGCCTCTGCAACTGTTCGTTATCTGAAGGGGACCCATTCTCTTTTTTGAATTCGAATAAAATTTAAAATCTTCATCAGCAAGAAGTATACCTATTTAAAAAAAAAAAATTAGATTCAGATAGATATGCATATGAGTTTTGTTGACCTCCCCAAGATGCGCCAAAGCCAAACTTTTACTTGGCACTTTTAACACAAAACGTTACAAAGACGTAATAAAACTTAATAGAAACAATTTAAGAATGCTAGCCGGGTTTTTAACCGGACACTGCAGACTAAGAAAACTCCTAAAAGTACTAGGCATAGAGAGCGACGACCAATGCAGATATTGCAACGAACAGGAAGAGTCTCCTGACCACATCTTAGGTGACTGCGAAGCTCTAATACACCAAAGGAAGAAGTACCTAGGATCCTACTACGTAGAGGAGAGGGAGCTAAAACTCCTAAACGTAACCCAGATACTAAATTTCATCAGAGGAACTAATCTTAGTACTTTAAATTAAGGAATACCACTTAAGACAAGGGGTTACAATAGATCTAAGCAGGTCGAGGTACAATACAAAACCCCAATTATTCATTCATTCATGAGTTTTGTTTAGAAAGTTTTTCATAAAATAGATGTTCCCGTTCCGTAAAACCTCTGTTTACTTATTTGCACTTATGCACACGGTTTTTTAATAAAGATAGCTAAGACTCTCCTTACAATTAAGGACACAAAGCATAGTTTAACAACAGTAGGGCTAAAACAACTGCCATGGTCCTCGATTTCGAAGTATGTTTGGCTAACCTATTGGCCACTCAAATGATATGAAATTGAAATCAAAAATAAGTTTACTTTGCCGATAGGGGCAATTCGTTTTAGATTATTTTTCTGTCTCTCTATAGTTACCCAATATCCAAACATCATATCCCCCAAGCTGGACAAGTGTCCTGATTTTGTTACAATTATCTGACCATTCCATGGGCTTTTATCACTTTGCCGCCAATAATTCATAATATGTAATTGCTAAACACAACCAATCTCACTAGGCTTTGAGTAATACCTCTAATCTAAGCCTTGACAGATTCACTCGCTCTTTTCACAGCACTTACCCGATAATATCAAATTAACCAAGTGACTATTACGATTAATAATACCAGTAGGTCATACTATTATGAAAGAAAAAATGTGTTTGCTGCACAGGAAACCAGTTGATATCCTGTTCAAAGGCGAAGAATGAATTACCAACTCAATGATACAAGTTTTCTGTTGATTAGTTTTATTAGCCAGCCACAGTCCGTCAAGTTGTTTCCTTGGCTAAAAATAAAACGTTGCATGATAATTGAATTGGTTTTTAGTTTAAATGCATATAAACGCACAAAATTCCAATTACTACTTGTTCTGTCTGAAAATGAAGAAATTAAAAAAAAAAAACAAACTAAACAAGAAATCAACGTTTGAGCTATAAATTTTAAAGAGATATGGGTTACCGTTAATTGTCAGTAAGCAACCGATCAACCGGCACTAGTTGCTTAATCAATGAAATTTCACTTTTGACGGACGGCGTCGGTGTGTCGATGGTGGCAACAGCCATAGAGTTAGTAATTTGGTCCGGCATGCTGCAAATAGCAATTCATCGTATGATTTGTAGAATTTGTTTGTTGAACTGCAGTCCAAGTTGCAGTCGGTCACAACAAACCGAAATATAGTCACATTCACGCATAAGTAAATTGTAGCAGAGTTGTGTTGTTAGTCACTGCCAGTGTCCCACATACAATTTTTTTTTTTTTATATATAAAATCAATCGAATGGAAATGCAAACAACAACATATAACTGCTTTGGAATGACTGCCCATGCCCCGTCACAAGAGATTCCTTCCAATCTAAGATACAACATAGTACCTACTTGTTGGAGAGAATGTTTAGCAATAAAATGCATGTTGGGCCGGTCTATGCTGTCCGATATGTTTTTTCAAACCTATTTTTTATGTATGTTAAGAGCTTTTTTGGCGAGTAATGGGGTGTACGTACACAGCTTGTGATACGGATACTGAACGTAGGCATGGGTATACTTCTATTTGCAACCCACTGCGTTCAATGGCCAAAACTTACTATAAATATCATGTGTCGAACAGTTTAGGTAATAGTGAACGACTTGACACCACGTGAAGTTCTCAAAAATCTTACTAAACAAACTAAAAACAAATTTTAAAAAAAAAAAATCATAATGAAATACGCTGTAAGTGAATTTTGTTGAAACTAATTTTTAAATTCGCATTGCAAAGCCCAATGGGCTTGTGAAAAGATAAAAAATTCGCCTCTGCCTCTTTTTGGCAATCGTTTTAATGCAAAATACGGATATTTGAATATTTTTCTATTCAACTTCATATTGATTTAAAAATGTTTAAAATGTGAAACTAGCTCTTTTCTTTTGTGTGCTAAAATTTGCTAAAAATTTTGTTTCCTTGCTTTTATCTTGACTACAAAAGACTACAGGAGTTTTTTGTGACAGATACCGATCCTTATTTTCAAAGTGCTTCGAAAGAGTTTAACTAGTTCACCAAAATTTGAAAACAATGTTAACAACCTGCAGTAAAGTCCTTTTACTCAATTAAATTTTTATAAAAAATTTGTTGGGGCGGAAACTGTTAAAAACATCTTAAATAAATAAAATACGCAGCCCACAAACTGTTCCCAAATACATGCGACCATTCTCGATTCGCGGTTACTGGGATCATTCTTAGAAGTCGCTTTTTCTTTGCAAAACACACTTATTCATTTCTTAAGAATTTAACGTTCGAAAAACGATTTCCCACTTAGTTCATAAAGGAACAGACAAGGCCAAAATCAATAAAATAAAATCTCCTATTCCAGAATTTGATATTAAAGCGTTTTCTTCTCTTCGCAGATTGTTATTCTCATTGTAGCTACAACGGCTTTTGCTGCCCCAGCTGCTGAAACACCGAAAGCCAAACGTGGTCTTACTTTGGGATTACATCATCATGCACCACTGCTGTCCCATTCACTTATCGCTCCTAGCCCAATTATACATTCATCATCGTACATTCACCACGCACCATTGATATCTCACCATGCTCCCTTAATAGCACATGCACCCTTAATATCTCATGCACCACTTATTGCACATGCTCCGTTGATTTCGCATCACGCACCGTTGCTATCACATGGATCATACTTATCCCATTCACTTCATTATTAAAATCATAAGTGCAAGATGAACACAATTCAGCCTTTTCACAAATGAAATATTTTTTGTTTTGTAAATATTAAAAAAAAAATTATTGAATAAAAATGTGTGAGTAAGGAATGTGTGGATTTTACTAATTATTCCTTCAAATGGCTACTACCCTAAGCTACATAAGGACTAGTTTCTGCGAGGGTGAACTTTAATTATACAGGGTGTCCCGTACTTCGTGTACCATCCTTTGGGGTGTGATTCTTGGTCATATTCTAAGAAAAAAAATGTATGACAGTAAAGCTCAATTCTCAACTTTGACATCACTTTTTGACAATTTAAGAAAAGGCTAACTTTGGTGTACCCTGACCTATGTTAAATTCAATATCTCTGTCAATACTGGTGATAGAGACCTGATCTTAGACTTAATTTTTTGTAAAAATAACAGCCTTTAAGACTGTAT
This sequence comes from Melanostoma scalare, assembly GCA_949752695.1. Lineage (NCBI taxonomy): Eukaryota > Metazoa > Arthropoda > Insecta > Diptera > Syrphidae > Melanostoma > Melanostoma scalare. Next base: position 12,778,410 of record OX456984.1, on the reverse strand, counting down.
TTAAGTTTAGCTTCCAAAGGTTAAGGGTTGCCAGATTTTCAATTTTAAGTGCTGTTCAAATTTTCTTCCCGAAACAAAGTTTTGACTTTGAGGTCTTTTTTTTGCAGAAAATACCTGATAAACATGGAGTTTCTTTATTTTTTACAGATGAACAAAACAATAATAAAGAAAAAACTCAGCATTAAGTTAGCTCAAAAACCCATACATTTTATGATACTTGGAAAAATACAAAATGGGAAAAATTTAAAAAAAAGTAAAAAAAAGTTTTTGCTTTGAGGTTTGTTTGAATAAAACAATAATATGATCACTTTTAGTATTTTTTTTATGTATTTAATACAAATACAATTATAACAAGTGCTCAAAGCGCCCTCCTTCGTTTTGAATCCGTGCCTGAGCCCGTTTTTGGATTTCAGTGTGGATGTTTGCTTTAAATTTGGGGTATGAATGTTCAATAGGTAAATAAGTCGTATAAAAGAATAAGAAAACAAATTTGTTTATTAGTTTGTCAAATAAAGTCACGATTGCAGTTTGATCAGAGAGTTTTTTTAAATGCTTTCATTTACGAGAGAAGAATACGCAGACATTTTTCTTATATGAGTTTTTAAATGGAAATTGAAGAAAAGCACAACAAAGGATACCAGGAACTTTATACTAACTGAAAATCTGGCAGCCCCTAGCCTATAGGAGTCAAATTTAAATACAGTTTCAAAGATTACAAGACTACAAGTAAGACAAGAGTTGTCGACAGCAAACACCCACAATGAAATCCAAAAACGGGCTCTGGCATGGATTCAAAACGAAGGAGGGCGCTTTGAGCACTTGTTATAATTGTATTTGTATTAAATACATAAAAAAACTACTAAAAGTGATCATATTATTGTTTTATTCAAACAAACCTCAAAGCAAAAACTTTTTTTTACTTTTTTTTAAATTTTTCCCATTTTGTATTTTTCCAAGTATCATAAAATGTATGGGTTTTTGAGCTAACTTAATGCTGAGTTTTTTCTTTATTATTGTTTTGTTCATCTGTAAAAAATAAAGAAACTCCATGTTTATCAGGTATTTTCTGCAAAAAAAAGACCTCAAAGTCAAAACTTTGTTTCGGGAAGAAAATTTGAACAGCACTTAAAATTGAAAATCTGGCAACCCTTAACCTTTGGAAGCTAAACTTAAATACAGTCTTAAAGGCTGTTATTTTTACAAAAAATTAAGTCTAAGATCAGGTCTCTATCACCAGTATTGACAGAGATATTGAATTTAACATAGGTCAGGGTACACCAAAGTTAGCCTTTTCTTAAATTGTCAAAAAGTGATGTCAAAGTTGAGAATTGAGCTTTACTGTCATACATTTTTTTTCTTAGAATATGACCAAGAATCACACCCCAAAGGATGGTACACGAAGTACGGGACACCCTGTATACACCAAAAAATGTATAACTTTCTAATTCGATTACGTAAGAGTAAATGTGAGTTTTTTTTAGAGAAGTCGTTTACGCAGTCCTTTAAATTTGTTCAAAGGGTTTCACTACTTACAGCGAAAGATTCAAAATTTCCTTGAGGATGAATTTTGTGGAATCTGTCCCCTGGAATAGATTTCAATTTTACTTAGAGTAAAACACTGAAATTGAGTTAACCAAGTATGCCATGAATCGAATTTTTCTCTAATTTTTGCACATTAGTTGTAAAATTAAATTTGGATTGAAATAATATTTGATTTACAAATCCATCATTGTGTGCACATTGGAATCTAAGTTCTTTTTGAGCAGAATAAAAAAGGCATCGGAAACAAACTCTACTTTGTCACCGAGTAGAATTGATGATTAAAACACAATAACATCAATTTCGATCATCGAAGTGTATTCCTGGATATTGTTAGATACATTTGAGCATTTTTGAACATGTTTTTGATGATTGAATACACAATGTGGCGTGGTGGTTAGTATGTCTGCGTGTTAACCAGATGGTTCGTAGTTCGAATCCCAACAAAAGCAAAAATGTTTCTTCACGGGTATCGCTTTTCGCGAGGATTTGGCAAGTCCTCCGATAATATACTCATTGCCATGAAAAGGGCTTTCTCGTTTAGCCGTTCGGAATCAACTGAAAATTGTTGGTCCCCTCCATTCCTTCATAATGTCATGGTAGTGAGAAATGCGTTAGCCCCTGGGGCTCCTCGCTTTGTTGCGCCACCCTATTCATTTTTTATTTTTTATTTAAATGCACAATCTTATGGGATAGCAGAGCCTGGTAGAGCATTCCATATTTTTGACTAGTCCGACTAAAAGGGGAATTTCTATACTTGACAATACGACTGAAGGTGAAAAATAAATAAATAAATAGGGTGGCGCAACAGAGCGAGGAGCCCCTGGGCCTAGCGCATTTCTCACAACCATGCCTTGTGAGGGAATGGAGGAAGGTGAGCTGAAGATAAAAATCATGAGCAATCATAGCGAGGCGGTTGTTACTGCTAAATTGTTAAGAAAGAAGAATGCAGAGAGCACTGTTGCCAAAAAAAAGCAATAAAAAAAATTGGATAGGTAAGGTTTGATCTTAAGGTTCTGTTCTGCACCCTAAATGTGAGAATTAAACAGTATATAGCTGTGGACGGATGTAGGTTTCATAAATTATAAATTGATCAGAAATGGTGACAATTTTCCTGCATCCTCTGGAAAACTCTAAGCATTTTGCAGCATTTTTTGCATTTAAAATTCGACGACCATTTGGTTTTTCGAAGCATTGAATCCTACGCGATTTATATGTAATAATGCTGTCAGCGTCAGAATTTGAGGAGCTTACCATACCCATACCGTTCGTGTTTCACATCCGATGAACAAGGTTATGACATTGGAAGCTAATATTACAAGCTGAGGGTAAGTTGTACGGAAAACAGTTAAGGCTAGAAGTTTCAGACGAGATATGGTTTATGAAAAAAAGAAAAGAGTCGGAGTCAAAATGGAGCCCTGAGGTACGTTTATTAAGTGTAAGTATGTGATACTTGAAACCATCCTTTGTTGCTTTCGATCTGCGGCTAACGGTTTACCAAAGTTTTTGCAATCGGACGGTAATAATAAGGAAAGGAAGATTCTCCTAATTTAGGCACAAAAATGCAGTTCTTCATTCAATCGGGAAGAGCACAGAAAAGCAGAACAGATAGAAAAGCTAAAGCAGGAGCTTTGCCAGAAGAACGTTTCTTCAGAATAACATGGCCTCATTTTGATGAATGATCGAATTTCGTTATTGTTCAAATTGTCAAACATGTCGTCGGACAAAAGCTCTCAAATAACTTTCAATCGTGATAAGCTAAAATTATGATATAGTATTTATGCTGCTTCTGGTAGTTTTTGGGAAAACAGCTGCCATTTTGTCTATTTTGAAAAAAAAAAAAAATTTATGATGTACGCTGTAGCTACAGTCATAAAGAACATGTGGCAAAATTTTGGTAAGGTTCCGATTATTATTTATTATAGATGTTTCATTAACAGCGCATATCCAAATTCGGTTAACCATGGATCGTTTTCACACTACGCTTACTTTATGTGATAATGCGCATGCGCAGAGACGTCGAACAGTGCGCCCCGAAGAAACAATTGCCGCGTCGAGTCATTGGGCCATAATTCTTCCGAAATGATGCTGGCTGGAGCCAGTTACCGTCAATGGAGACCGGTATAGAGCCATGATAACCGACTATTTTGTTCCCGAATTGGATGGCATGAATGTGGATGAGATGTGGTTCCAACAAGACGGCGCTACATGCCACACAGCGCACATCACAATCGATTTATTAAAGGAAACATTCGATGAGCGTATAATTTCGAAGAATGGACATGTCAATTGGTCACCAAGATCGAGGGATTTGTCACCATTGTTATTTTGTTTGGGAATATGTGAAGTCGCTCGTCTACGTCAACAAACCAAAAACGTAAGAGGACTGGGAAGCCAACATTCGTGGCGTTATTGTCGACATACGGCCTCAAATGCTCTAAAAAGTGGTTGAAAATTTTACCTCTAGACTACTCGCCTTTATTCGAGCCAGCTGCTGTAGTCACATGCTCGAAATCATATTCAAACATTAAATCCATAAAATCCTTCCAATAAAGCTAAATTAATGGACATTAAAACGATTTTCTTGTGATTTATTTCAATTCGAAGTTCTATAACTCTACAAAAATCACCCATTGTTATGATATATTATGAAGAACGAATACTGAAACTTGTAGATACTTATGTAGCTTTATGAGTTTATGACCCAGTTGTGCCCATTTTTTTCTCCTGTGTCTTTTAAGTGGTACCCGTGGCGTGATGGTTAGCATGCCCACCTACTATCCCAGAGGTTCGAGGTTCAAATCCCAGCAGAGGCAAAAATGTTTTTCCACGGGTATCGCATTTCGCGAGGAATTGGCAAGTCCTCCGTTAGTAAATTCATTGCCATGAAAAGCGCTTTCTCAATTAGCCGTTCGGAACCGGCAAAAAATTGTAGGTCCCCTCCATTCCCTCACAAGGCATGGTTGTGAGAAATGCGCTAAGCCCAGGGGCCCCTCGCTCTGTTGTGCCAACCTATTTACATATTTATTTTTAGTCTTTTTAGAGTGTATTTTTTAGGCCTAACACTTTTTAAATTCATAGTTATGATTTTACACCGGCCAAACAAATTTGAAACGAGTCTTTTTTCCCGTCCAAAGAGGATAGAACCCTAAAATTTACTGCTCCTGCTTTTTTACTACAGAAAACAATTTGTGTGCAGAAAATACTGTCAACATTTATATTGACAGAACAACTACTCACTACTTCATAAAGTGTAAAGTCCTATAGTGATGTTCACCCCAATCTTAAGCTACGTGCAGACGGCATATAAAAAGCCGCACATATGTGCGGTTCTGACGTCACATGAAAAGTTGTAAATTCAACGCAAATGCCATACGTAAATCAGTGTACGCAAACTCGCATATAAGGGTGTTCAGACGATGTGCGGAATCTGTCCCAAAAGCCGCACATTAGTTTGCGTTGATTTGCTCGCACATCAAATGTACGCAAATGAATACGCACATTTTTCGGTCGATGTGCAACGTGTTCACACGATATGCAGAAAAATACGCACATCAACCATTTGCGTGCATATGCAAGTTTGCGTTAATTTAATCGATTGTTTGACTTTTCTGTTTTGCTAACTTTTTGTCATTGTTTACTACAATAAATTGAAAATGTTAAAAAGAAAGTGGGGTGCTATTGCTGTTTTGGCATTAGAATCATGAAAAAGATGAGAAAAGTGAAGTTCGCGAAGAATCGGGTGTGGAACAGTTACGGATGTGTGGACGAAGGACTTGCTTCTGTATCGCCAGACGGAAGCTACCCTTGAAGAAATACGATCACGAGAGGATCAGAAACGAGACGAGGATCTGAAACAAGAGACATTCGAAAAGAGCTCACGCACTTCTTCACCGAAGAAGGCGATATTGAATGGCAATATGCTCATGCTCACCTTTAAACATAAGAAAAAGTTTTTTGTTTATGATTTACAATGAATTTCAGTTTGTTTATTATTTTAGAATTAAAAAAAAAAAAAATGTTAAAAAATAAATACTTAAATTAACAAAAAACCAAATACTCCACAGTTCTACTATTATTTAAGTACATACAGTACAGAGACAAAAACACAGAAACAGTAAATTTTTGGTGATTGAAGCCATTAAATGGGATGAAATTAGATTTCAATCAGCTCCTCCTCCAATTCCTCGGTCGAACCACAACCTTTGCAATCAATTGAAAGTTCAATCAATCAGCTCGTTCTTTATCTTTCCTCTTCATCATTATCAACGATGATCGGTTCTAAAACGTCTATATCGACTTCCTCTTCAGTACACTTGAGAAAACGAACCAAATGAACCGATGACGAACGTGAATCATCCTTCAAGAAATCTAATAAATAGTGATTCAAGCGTTGTAAAGGCTTTCGTGACACATCTACGTTTGCGCTGCTGGCTGACTATAGGTTCTGACAAATGACAATGGTATGTCATCTGTAACGGCGTTATTAAAGAGAGTAGCAAATTCCTATAAAATAAAAGAAAATTGTTTTTATAAAAACAAAAACCAGCATTTTAGAAAAACTTACAAGGTCCGTCGACGAAACAGATAAATAGGATCTTTTTATATCGTTCGCCTTCAAAAACAACATTTGATTAAAGAACTACCAATATACACGGAGGATGATTCTGTGCTTCGACCCGACTTTTTGGTGCGAAGTTTTGCAAAATTTGGCTTGAACGTTACCCACAAACAGCCCCACTTGCATTTAGCTTCTTTAACAGCAACATCAGGCGTCCAGTTGTGCTGCACAATTCGAATCCCGGATTCTGATTTTGTTTTGCGGGGTGATTTATTTTGCTGGGGACCCTCGGAATCTACTTCGCGTTCTCTCATTTAATTTTTTTATTCTCTTCACTTGAACAACGATCACTACTACACTTCAAAATCACTATTGATTTGCGTAAAATATGCACATTTGCGTTGTCCTATTTTCGTGTCAACGCATATGATTACGACGACCGCACATGTACGCACATGCACGCAAAGTGTCACAAAAAATGTGCGAGGGTGTTCAGACGATTTGCGAAAATGCCGCACATTTATGTGCGGTTTTGCTGTCGCACATCGTCCGCAAACCATTTGCGTGCATGTGCGGACTGTCCCAAAAGGGTGTTCAGACTATATGCGTCAATATTCGCAAATTATGACGTAAAAATGACGTCAGAACCGCACATATGTGCGGCTTTTATATGCCGTCTGCACGAAGCTTTACTTAGCAAAGACCTTTTGTGGAAATTTGCTAGCAATAAGTAGGTACTAAAACCTATAACTATAGGTATATATAAGGAATTATTATGTTGTGGTCAGTTTACCCTCACAATGTCAGTTATTTATTTTTTCAGGTTGTAGCTATTCGTATTGTTTATTTTCAATTGGATAAGGTGGCCATCATGATTTACTTTTGTTTCTTAGAAAAGTTGACTTTACTGAATAAATGAAATACTTGCCATCTTTGTCCTAGATATCATTTCATTTCTCTCAAGTTAAAACAATTTAATATGAAATGTTCCTGGAATAGCAGCTACTTTTTGCACTGATTCATGATTATTCAATATTACGAGGAAAAATCTTGTATACTGAATAACGGATTACAAGAGATTTCAATAGAAATAAGAACTTCACAATAAGTGCTTGGAAATAGCTTGCATTCAAATACAAAAATTAAATTTCCATGGAACATTCTCTAAAGCAGTTGAGTAAAACTATTCATTTTCTTATTTTTTCAGAGTCATCTTCGTACAATAAAGTCCTTCGTGAAGTATTACAATGTGAATCAATCCAACTTAGAAAGAACATCGGTAATGTATTCCATGGATTTTATTCCCTTGGAAAACACTTAAAATCAGTGTGTATCTAAAGCTGACATCTGCGAATAGAAAATGATAATAGCACCACCGCAGACACAGAAAATGACGAACGATATCAATTTATCGGAATACAGTTTAATCCTTCAAGCGGGTTCGTTTAACCAACCGCAAAATACATCAAAATATCTCGAAGATTTGAACATCACAAGTGACGCATGGAACGATTTTTTAGAAAAATATGTACAGCAGTTCAACAGCCATCGATTGAATGTCACCAGCTTAGATGAGTGCGAGGATTATTGCAGTGGAAATGTGAGAGACTTTTCGATTGCGTACAAGGGTATTCATGGATATATTGCTCTGCTGGTGAGCATTCTTATATTTATTTCTTCTTTTAGTGCCAATTTACTTGAAAATACGTGTTTTCTTTGGTGATGTATCTTCATGTTCATCCTACTAACGCCAATGGGCTTTTATCACCAGACTGGATTTAAATTACATAAAAGCTGGTGAGCTTATAGCTTGCAGTCGTAGGGCTATTGGAAAACCGATAATTGTATTATACAACTAAAAATAAATTCTCATCCTCCCCCTTTACAACAGAATGTCTTTGCTCTTGAAGTATTGTGTAAATTCTCGGGAAACACTCTAAACAAATCAATTTGGATGTAAACCATTGAAATATTGTATTCACATTGTATTTTTCAGCAGGACAAGGTCTGTTTAAAATTGAAGACCTTCCATTTACCCGTAACATTGAAAGGGATGGTATTTCAATAGGTTTATTGGGAGAGCTGTAAATTTCACGCCATGAATGAAATGAGATAGAACTGTTGTAGAGAAAGAAGTCTGGATTATTATCCTTCTAATCTGATATACTTGGGTGCATGACATAAGAGTTGATCTTTCTTATTTGTTTACAGCATTTCTACGTTTGATTTGGCATGTGAGCCTTGGGCATACTCAGGCAGGCAGGAAAACGATATTTTTTCCCCCACAGTGATCCTACCTGCTAAAAACATATCTAATGGAGGAAAAAAGATTTGAGTCCTATTAGTTTATTGAGTACTATTAGTAAATTGTTGGAGAAGCTCAATAAACAACGATTGCTAAACCATATAGAGGATGCAAACATATACCCTAGAGAGCAATTTGGCTTCAGAGCTGGTCACTCCACAAGTCATCAAATTTTAAGAATTAAAAATCACGTCAAAAGCTAAATTCTAAATTCAAAGATTTCGACTGGTCTAGTACTTTTAGACATCGAAAAAGCCTTTGACACAGTCTGGCATCGGGGTTTGATTTATAAACTTATAATGTTCAATTTTCCGACATATTTGGTTAAATTAGTATGGAGTTTTTTACTCAATCAAAAATTTGCTGTATACGCAGGTAGTGTGAAATCTTCTTTATATGATATAGTCAGTGGCGTTCCGCAAGGATCTGTGCTGGGACCCTTGCTTTTCAATGTTTACATGTCCGACCTGCCATCATTGGATGAAAACACAAAACTGGCCATGTACCATGTTTGCTGACGATACTGCTCTTTTTTCGTCTAGCTTATTGCCTCAAAGTGCTCTCGATAGCTTACAAAGTTTACTCAACATTTTAAAAGCTTTTTTCCATAAATGGAAAATCAAAGCAAATGCTCAAAAATCACAGGCAATCTGGTTTTCGCGTCGTAGAAAAGTAGATTTGTTGCCACAAACAATGTTACAGCTCAACTCTGTTGATATTGAATGGTCTGAAAACTGCAAGTACCTTGGACTAACACTTGACAAGAAACTGACTTTTGATAAACATATTGCGAACACCATAAACAAAACTAATCTCGTATTGAGAATTTTATACCCTTTCATTAATCGCAAATCAGATCTTGGCATCCATAATAAAATTTTGATTTTCAAAACTGTTTTCCAGCCTTTACTCACTTATGGTGCCCCAGTGTGGTTTGACTGTGCAACAGCCCATCTAAAAAAAATTCAAAGAGTTCAAAACAAAATATTAAAGATAATGCTTAATTTGCCACGTCATTATCCAACAATAAGGCTTCATGATAAAGCTAATGTTAAACAAATTAAGATTGTACTATATAACTTACAAGACAATTTTTTCAGAAGATGTTCATATTCCGATAATGAACTTGTTATTAACCTCTTAAATTAGATATCCTATATATTGGATTTGGGTTTATGTGCAATTTTTAGTCTCTAAGCGTCATATAAGGGTTTTTTCTTGTAGCTTTTCCCTAATAATAATTAAATTTTTTTTTTCATTTACATTCATTCTAGTATTATTATTAATATTGAAGTTGTAAAGAATTTAATTTTCTATATCTCTTAAACAAATTAATAATTGTAAACAGAAGTATTATCGCACTACAAATTAAATAAATAGTTAAATAAATAGATTTAAGTCCTTGAAGATCAATCTCATAAATGATAATCATTCAGTCAGTCTTATAGTTTCCGAATTCAGTCGCACATCTCGCACATCAGTTGAGCATTGAGCTTTATACTTAACTCATATGATCTGCACCAGTTACAAGCAGTACAAAAATTGATAGTTAACTACTTTCACTCCCAAAGTCGTACAGCAAGTGGTGGTAGAGTTATAATAGCATTATCAGCATTAAATCAGAAATTATTTCTGCAAATGGTGGCGGACATTTTTTTTATTTTAATGGTAATACAGGCACTTTTATTTTTGATTAGCACTACTCAGATATGTATTGGATGGTATCAGTACTACATATGCAACAGCTTGCTCTATTAAAAAACACAATCTTATCAAGGAGATTATTCATTAGAGAATTTCTCTCTTCCTCTTACAATTTGGAGACCAACCAACTTCACAAACAATTTGCGAACTGTAGAACAGTGATAAAAATCCAAAATCAAGGTAAACTTATTGACAAATAGTAAACCGCATTTGTTTTCTTTCAGCTCAGTCTCTTCAAAACAACAATGAACTTTTATTCAATCATCAAAGTTTAGGGTCTCTGGCCTTTTCTGATGATTTGCATTTGTGTTGATTAACATCGAGCATTTCAACGACTTGCCCCTACCCTAAGTCGAAAAAAGAAATACACTGGGGTTGAGCGTTTAGCATTCATATTCGGTTAACAATGTTGGATAATGTCCAAAAGTTAGTTGGGTAAGTTGACGGCAGCAGAGATAAAAATACTTTGTATAACAGCGAGATTACCAATGTACCAACAGATCTATGGAAGCCTTCACGCCAAGGAAACCACCGTGAAAAAAGATCACAACCGGTTCAGTTAGTATTGTCATGTTTAAAAGAGAGATCCAAAGAAATCCTTCAAAAAAGAAGACACGTTCAGATATGATCGCTAATAAAGAAAAGGAAAACCAGAACATAAAACAAATTTCAAATTTCGTCCTTCCATGCAACCCAAATACAAATACTAGATGAACTGTAATCTATCTTCCTATTACGAGTAGTTCCGTCTTCTGATTTTCAGTGTACACCTTGTCCAAACTCAGATCATAGTTCAAGGTTGTAATGGTCCGAACTAAATGAAAGACTGGGCGATGTTACTCTTTTAAACGCTTTATTGCAACCGACCTCTTTTGATATCTTAGTGTATAATGTAACATTGAGTAGTTTATATAAAGAACAAGAACTGTGCCATCGTGCGATCGATGGATTAGAGAATGTACATATGTACATAAAATACATTCAGTTATTTCTTTTAAAATAGATAAACGAATACAGGTGTACGGATCTAGGAGGTTGACGGATAAGTCACTTTACATATTAATGAAAGGATATTATGTTCCTTACAGATCGACCATCCTTTAAATAAATCGTCCTCGATTTATCGCATACACTTGTATTTGCTTATTTGACATTTCATTTGATTTGATTCATTTAACATTTCACTTGATATGATAATGGTTACTATTGTTTATACATTTCAAAATTTAGCATGATCGCAAAATTTAACGAATCGTAAATGGTAATACGAAATAAAATACATTTAACATTAATAACAATGAAATTCAATTGAATACATTTGATACAAAACATGAAATAGGTGAAAATAAAACATCGATATGTGTGTATCTTTACTACATTAAAAAGTCTTATACGGTTTCATATTTTCGGGAGAAGCTACCCCTTCGTAAGGTATCCTTGCGACTTGAAGATTTTCTAAATCCCTGATAAGGTATCTTTCGTTTCCCAAACATTTAATAATTCGATATGGACCTTTATATTTCGCTAAAAGCTTTTTATTTACACCGGGAGTATTCAACACATTTCTTATCATGACATAATCACCTTGATTATAAATGTGTGGAGCCTTATGTCGGTTGTCAAAGTGTTTTTTATTGGCATTCTGACTACGAATAATTTTTTCTTGTGCTTCCTCTCTAACTGCTTCTAGATTTCTAGGATCCTGAACGATTATCTGCTCCTCCAAATATTCTCTAACTCTATCAGAAACTACACCCTTCTGACTTACACCAAACAGCAATACGCTAGGACTAAACCCTGTACTTTTCTGCTCTACGTTGTTTAAGGCAAATTCAACTTTACTAAGGTATTTTGTCCATTCACCTGGTTCCATCTCACTTTCTTTTGCTAGCATTGGAGTAAGAGTTCTATTTATTCGCTCTACTTGTCCATTAGACTGAGGAGAATTGGTGGCTATTTTTACATGGCATACATTATGTTCACTACAAAAAGTTGAAAAATCTTCAGACGTAAAACAGCTTCCCCTGTCTGAAACTATTCTAGTAGGTCTGCTGTAATTTGCAAAATAAGATTCTAAGCACTTCAAAACTTCATTGGTACTGGTGGTTCTAACAGCATACAGCTTCGTAAACTTCGTAAACCCGTCAACTACTAAGAACACATATTTTTTTAAATTTCGTATTGCGGAAGGTAGAGGACCGTAATGATCGATGTGAACAGTTTCAAATGGCTTGTCACCTTTGGGAATATTATGCAATACGCCCTCCTTCTTGCCAGTATGTGGTGAGAAATGTATACACCGTAGGCAACTGCTAATATAATTCTTAATTTTGGCCTTCATCAACGGGAACCAATAGGTTTTCTTTAAGAAGTCATAGCACTTCTCCACACCCATATGGCACAAGGCATCATGGTGAGTCTGTATGACATTCACCTCCATTTTACTTGGAACATAAAACAAAACTTTATTGTTCAGCTTTCGATAAACGAGGCCATTTATAAGCTCATAGCAAGAACTTTCTCTCTCTTCCAGCATGTTAGCAATTCGCCTAATATTCTCATCCCTTTGTTGCGAAGCTGAAAGTGCAAACTCAAATGACTCAGGTTCGACTATAAAGATGTTGTAACACCTACTGAGCGCATCTACATGGCCCATTCTTTTTCCATCCCTATGCTCAATGGTATACTCGAATTCTTGGAGCTCCAAGGCCCACCTTGAAATCCTAGGGTTCAAAAGCTTTTTACTTAGCGTGAGTGTTAATGACTTACAGTCAGTTATGATTTTAAACTTAATACCAGCTAAATAAATCTTAAATCTTCTGAGCGCATACACTATTGCAAGTGTCTCAAGTTCGTAAGAATGATACTTTGATTCTTGGGATGAAGCTCGCTTGGAAAAGAAAAAGATTGGATGTAACAATTTGTCCTGTTGACGCTGTAATAATACTGCTCCAAATCCTAAACTGCTAGCATCGCAATGCATCTCTGTTTCAGCATGTGGATTGTATATGCTTAGCAAGGGTGCGTCTAAAAGCACTTCTTTAAGCATTTCAAAAGTGGATAAGCATTCCTCATTGAGTAAAAATTTCGCTTCATTCTTTAAAAGATCGTAAAGAGGCTTGGAAATGATGGAAAAGTTCTTAATGAATTTGCGAAAATAAGAGCATAAGCCCAAAAATGAATGAAGACTCTTAGTGTTTGTCGGGGTTGGAAAATCTCTTACTGCCTTCAAACCATCTGTATTCGGACCAATTCCTTTTGCTGATACCTCATACCCCAAATAAGTAATTTTCTCTAACATAAACAAGCACTTGTCTAAGCGTAATTGCAAACTATGCATCCCTGCCACTTTCATTACCTCTTTTAGGACTTGAATATGTTCCTCTTTTGTTTCGGAAGCAATAAAAAGATCATCGATGTAAATCAACAATTTTCCAGATTTAATAAGGTCTTTAAAGATTAAGTTAATGTACCTTTGAAAAACTGCCGAAGCATTTTTGAGGCCAAAGGGCACACGCAAAAACTCAAATTGACCTAGTGGAGTGACAAATGACGTATACTTCACTGATTCAGGTGACATCTTCACATGGTGAAATGCACTTTTTAAATCGAGGAGCGAGAAATACTTCTTACCACGCAACGTGTCTAAAAGGTCTTCAATTATTGGAAGCGGAAAATTGTCTTTCAAGGTAATCTTATTCAATTCCCTATAATCGATACATAACCTTAATTCCCCAGATTTCTTCCTCACTAAAACAATAGGCGACGCGAATGGAGAATCACTTTCACGAATTACTTTATTTTGAAGCAAATCGTCTAAAATCGTCTGTAGTTCTTGCTTATGCGCGTATGGTAGCCGTCTGGGAGCACAATTAAAAAATTTATTCACATTTGTTAGCCTTATTTTCATTGCATAATTATCACTACCGCTTAATAAAACATTATTTGCATATTGTTCATTTCGAATATTATCGTTTGAAAAACTTCCAGTCACTATATCTGTTATTTGTACTTTATCTTCATAGCTCAAGTTCTCATTAATCTGCAAATCAATATAATCACGGTCACCACATGTATCAATGCTTAGAATTTCACTAATTTCTGACTCTATATCTTCTAACACATTATCATTTTCTTTTGTAAAACTAGGCTTATCATTTTCAATAGTTAATCTTATATTGCTTTTTTGCAAAAAATCCCTTCCCAAAATTGCTACATTTTTCATTGTATCGTTTTTCACAACGTAAAGAAATAAATTCACATGCATGTTATTAAATTTAATTTTAGAAAATACTTTACCAAACATAACTACTTTGCTGTTGTTGATGCCACTGAATTCTTGATGAGAATGATCTAAAGCTGTCATCAAATAAGCTGGAATGTATTTCTCCTGTATGATGCTTATGGGACTGCCAGTGTCTATTATCGTCATCGCTGTCATTGTCAAACTAGCTGCTTTACAATACTTGTTTACGAATGTGAACTCAAAGATACCATGAAAATCTTTGAGGAACGATGATTGTGTGACTTTGATACGCACGTTTTGTTGTAGCACGTGTACTGATTGTGATTGTGGACATTCTTTGATAAGATGACCCGTTTTTCCGCACCGAAAGCAAGTCCCCCTCTCTCTACGCGGCTTGGGGCAATTGGTGACGATATGCCCAACGTCATTGCAGTTGAAGCACTTGATTATGGGTTTGCTTCGCACTTGTTGAGATGATTTTACCATGTATGTTGATTTGGTATGGTCTGTTGTAGGTTGAAACTCCGATTTCATATTTTCATATTTTCTGAGAGCGACTTTCAACTCACATAAAGTATTTGCTGTAAGAAGAAGTTGTTTATTAGTCATAGAATCGGGGATACCTTTGATGACGTAGTTGATGAGATCTTGTTCTTCTAGATCTGCTGCGCTGGCGATCTCCTGCATCTTAAGTACATATTGTTGGTAGTTCTCTTCTTTTTGTTTTTTTCGGTTCCTTAACGCATTATGTACGTCAGAAGCTGTCGAATGATGATGAAATTCTTTTAATAGGGCTGATTTTAACTCGTTCCATGATTGGCATTGTGTTGACCTCAGGAAAAGTTTTGCTGTGCCTCGAAGCAATCGCTGGGCGTAAATTAAGCATTTTGATTCTTCAAACTTATAAATGTGTTTGGAGTCTTCAAATGCTTTAATCCAACGCTTGATGTGAAAATTATCATCACCGGAAAATGTTGGTAATGAATCTTCTACTTCCCTAAAGCTCACACTTTCGGTCCTAGGTGTCAATTCACGTGGACTGTTTAGCTCAGCAAGTCTTTGCTGTAGTTGAAAAATCTCCTCTTTCCTCTTCACAACTTCTCGTAAAGTCTCAAGTTGCTGTGAGACTAGTCTGTTCTCTGTTTCAAGCTCTGATGAGCCATCGTCGTCGGTACTAATATCGTCAAGAACGCTGGCGGGGAAATAGTTCTCAACCTGGGCATCTGTGAGTTGCTCGATTGCCTGTTCCAATCGAATTTTGAGCGCTGTTTTCAATCCATTTGTTTGCAAATTTAACTCGCCAAGTTTGTCTTTCAATTGAGGTACGGTAGCCATCTGCAAAAACCTCGTTGCACGTTCAGTCATCTTGTTCGTCTTTGCGGTTGATTTTCCTTCGTTTCTTATTTTTTTTTTTTCTTAATTTATCTTTAGCTTTGCGTACAACATGCAAGCACTTAAAAACACATAACATAAAATTCAGGATCAATTACTTAAACTTGCATTGACTTTACATAAAAAAAAGACTTCTTGTAGGTACAGTAATCCCACTTCTGATAGTTGTAATGGTCCGAACTAAATGAAAGACTGGGCGATGTTACTCTTTTAAACGCTTTATTGCAACCGACCTCTTTTGATATCTTAGTGTATAATGTAACATTGAGTAGTTTATATAAAGAACAAGAACTGTGCCATCGTGCGATCGATGGATTAGAGAATGTACATATGTACATAAAATACATTCAGTTATTTCTTTTAAAATAGATAAACGAATACAGGTGTACGGATCTAGGAGGTTGACGGATAAGTCACTTTACATATTAATGAAAGGATATTATGTTCCTTACAAGGTTCAACAAATTCTTATTTTTGCGAAAGGAAACTTTTGGTGTCTGGGTAGACGTCAGGAAAATTTTTCCACTGTTATAGCCTTTTCGTAATTTTTACTATTATTTTAATTATTTTATGTTCTGTGTTATGTATAGTAATTTATTTAATTAATCAATACTTTTTGACTTATGTATTTTAATGTACTGTACACCCAACACTTAATAATAATTTCCTAATCGAAAATTCTCAACCGAAAACACAATAAGCGGCAACACTATAATGTACATCTAATAGAAGGCGTTGCTTGTAAGTCATTGTGTGTGAGTGTAGAAATATACCAGGAGGGGAAATGCTTGACAGCAAAATACTGGAAGGGTTTCCAATTACTGGAAAGCTCTAGATGTAATGTTATTCTATATAAATAGGCCGCTGACGCAACCAGAAGTCAGCTCTGATTATAGAGTCATAATGTTAAGATTGAGTTTATGTTTACAAGTGATAGTGCAAAGATTGAGTTGAGATCGAATAAAGTATATATCGAATAAAAGTAGTAGAATTGAACTAAAAGGAAAAGTTTTATTATTGCGAACTAAGCGCACGTTACAGTATTAAACTTAAAAAAAGAAATGATTATTCAAATTCTTTTAATAAGAAAACGTCACTCGATATTTGACGAAGAGTTGCAGTACATTGTGCGATGTTTTCAATCAGAAAATAAAGCCAACCTTGAGTTCTAAGAGACTTTTAAAAGAGTCTCAACACTGAGGAGAGACGCGGTTTCAATGCAGTTTGCTTGTAGTAACTTGAAATAACCTCCCTGTATATTTGGACTCAATTCCTGGTTAGGTCCTTTTTCCTTAGCCCCGGGTAATACTCATAATCTACTTCTATTTTCTTAATGATGGCCTAACGACTTAATTTACCACCTGCCCTATTTTATACTTGTGAGTTAGCCATATAGCCATTTCAAAAATAAAGTTGACGATATATCTGTTGCAATTTGAACTCTGATTTTGTCCTCCTCCTTCTAGTTACTTGCCAAATGGATAAGAAAGAAAATTCTATCGAAGCGTCCGAAAGTTTGAATGAATTTCAACAAAATGCCTACGCAAAAGTCATATTGCCTTCATTCAATCGTAATTGGAGGAATAAAAAACATTTAGGTATACCAACCAGAAAATGGTTCAACAGTTGGTCCAATGAAACCCTTCATCAACTTGAAAAGAAATCAAATGCTCTTAAACTCTTTTCAACAAATTTTCGATTCGATTTGCCAAATATAAACTTACACAATTTCATTTCGCTGAAAGTAAATACAATTCGAATCCAATACAAACAATAAAACTCATATCAACTCATAAAAAAAATCAAACAGACTCGAATAACTCACATTTATATTTACTTCAAAACATAAACCAATACATAACTCATTAAAAAGGATTTGTTCTTTCCTGAACTTGATGAAGTTGAAAAGTTTTGCAATATAAATGAAAGAGTAGCCACAAATGTTCCTTGAATGAATTACCCAATTAATCAAATTCCCTTGCAAACAATATGAATCCTTGAACTTTCAGTCTTTCCATCGTATATTTTCCATTCTCCAAGGGGCTAACTCTTTTTCACTGCCGACTCTTCCTTGCAGTAATTTGTTAATTTTGAAAATTTCGATGGGAATAAATGTTGTGTCCTCGCAGTTAGACAAAAACACAAAACTTGAAAGCATTGTTTTGAACTTTGCTGACAAATAGCTATAGTCGCATGATATCTTTTTCCTTTCTAACCGCCTGCGCCTGCACGGAGACGACATAAATTGACTTGTCAAGTAAAACTAATTTGGTATGTCTTGCAACCACCAGTAATGTAGTTTAGTTATATCCTATCTTATAACTATGTGAAAGTTATAATAGTTTGTTTTCGACTTTATAATTGAGGACAAGCATTATCATAATATCTTTTTCATTTGCTTCTATTTTTAGGTAGGTACTTAAATGCTTTGTAATCCTTTCGTAAAAGGAACCTAATTTTTTATCGAAGCTGTTCCATATATTTGATTCCTTTTCTGTTTGAACGCAAATCGGTTCATAGATCAAAGTGCTAATGGAAATCGTGACACGCTTTTGTTTTCAGGTAGAAAAAAACACTGAAAAAAGGAAATTGATGTGGGTCCTTGGAAAAGAGCTTGATGAAGCATTTCATTCTGTTTTTGTGATGGAAGTTTCTCTTTAATTCGTTTATAGTCTATGATTAAAAGGGAAAAAATCCCTTTTGACGTGATACACAAATAACCCTTCAAAAAGATTGATATTATTTGCGTTGTCTGGTTATTTGCAGCAATCTCATTTAAATATTGATTCATCAAAAAGAACACTTATTTGAAAAGCAACGTAGGTACAAAACAAATGAAGCTATCGGAATATATGTAGGTTTTGTCAATAACAGTTGTTATTGAGTTTTCGGTACTAAAAAAATCTCCTCTATCGAAAAATAGCGAAGAGTAGGGGAGCAGTGGGTATGTATGGCAACTTATGAATCATATCTGCACATCACAGTTTTTTTTTAAGTATGATAACATTGTGGCAAGCTATTCAAAACACAAAAGTAACCAAAAGAATACCAGAAAATATGATAAAATTCATTCCATACAACACCAAGCTTTGTCCCAATCCTCCTGCTTTCAGGAGGAATGGGACAGCTATGTGGTGGTGGTATGGGACACTTGTATTCTACTTGCGAAATATTTTTCATCATGGCATCTTTTTCTGGGAGGAAATAAATGCAGGTGGAATCGTATTTCCAGAAGCGCTGATGAAACCACAGATGGTGACAAGTTGACCACATTCTCCAGAAGTAGTCTGCACGATTTGTTTCACTTCCTACGATGAGATTACTCTTGGGAGATTGTGCACAGTCCTGTTTCTTGACAATTCCAGATTTTGTCTGGACCAAATGGATGTCTTGAATAGACGTCTAACAGATTACTTTAAAATTTATGTTCGTTTTATTAAAACTTGTGTATCGCGATAAACGTCGGACAGTGTCCCCTTCCTCCTACATAGAAGTGTCCCAATCATCCTTTAGGGCACTTCAGAAAGATAAAGGATACTAACACTTAAAATACGGCACACACTAAACAAAATAAAAATTAATTCACTTCACAATATTTGATAATACCTATTTAATTCACTTCTTGTACAGTAACTTCACTCACTTTTTTTTTCAACAAAATTTCACTCAATGATTTAACTTTTTATGCAATGATTAACTTTTTTTCTTCTCCACTGCGTAATTTTAACTGCGCACAAGACCTGTTTTGTTGACCGGTAGATAAAGATTAAAGAGCAAATTTGTGATCAAAAGAACCGAGAAAAAGGATACGACGTTGAAGAAAATGCCTGTGTCCCATACATACCCACCCTCCCCTAACAGGTCCTTTAACAAAATGTACTGAAGTTAGCTTTGTACTATATTTCTACGTGTTCAACAAACTTCAACACGTGCAACTTTTAATTACTTAATCTTGATTAAAATCATGATGACCTCTACCATTATTTTAATAAAGCTTACTGTCACTTCTTTTACAGATTTGCGTATTCGGAACTATAGCAAACATTCTCAACATCATTGTACTCACCAAAAAGGACATGGCTAAAGCTCCCATTAGCAAAATCCTTAAATGGCTGGCAGTAGCTGATATGTTCGTTATGATTGAATACATACCATTTGCAACGTACATGTACGTCGTGTCACCTGGTGAGTTAATCCTTCTCTGGCAGCTGCATTATCACTTTTATAGTGTCTACATACATATGTACATTGTACATTGTTTGGTTATGTTAAGATTGTTGGTATTTTTCAATAACTAAAAGAGTAATTTGTCAGTGTGTTTTTTTTTTTTTGTTTGCTGCATGCCAATGTTAAGTTAAGCGAAGTGTTCGCATCTGTCCAAAGTGTAATCTAGTGCGTTTTTTCTTTATTTTCTCTTCAATCTGTATTTTCTCCAGGAGAAAAGGACTTTCGTTATGAGTGGGCTGTTTATCTACTTTTTCACATGCATTTCACACAAATCCTTCACACAATATCAATTGGATTGACAGTGACTTTAGCTATCTGGCGATATGTAGCGATAAGGTAAGTTCTTTAGCAGCAGGTACTTATTTCGATTCCTTTTCACATGTTGCGGGTTGCATTTTATTATTGGTACACAAAATCTAAAATGATCACTAAAGACAGTGCAACACGTCATTTGATAAAGGAACACCTTATAAAATAATTGTGTTTCAATTCTGACCAAACTAATGATAAACGAAATTGTGTTTTTTATATATTTTTCGATTAGCAGGCACCCCCATGGACCGTGTGCGTCATTCATGCTATCCCACTGCTGTGAATCTATTCTCTTGTCATTTATCATTTCGCCGATACTTTGTTTTCCAACATATTTTGTATTCAAGGTAAAGGAACGACATTTCACCGATAGAGAAGAAACCGTTTATCATGTCGACGCTGCTGAAGATACGGCCGTGTACAGGTAAGAGAAAAATAGTTCTAATGTTGTTTATGCAACTTAATTATTTCCCGGGGTGCTGCAAGCTAACTGCAACTGCTATCACAATACCCACTTCTGTTGTAATACTAAATCGACTGACGTGCCGTTGTCATTAACATCGTGGAAGATTATTTAATTTCTCACTTCATGTTGAACCAATCCCGACCGGTGATAAATAGTTTGTGGAGTGCCACATGAGAGAATATATTTCTACTGGGGTCATGATGAAAGGCGATGTGGCAGCTCGTGTGGCGGTAAAAGTATTTGTAGTAAGGATACTTTTCGCAATCTAAAATCCTTTTTGTTGGTTGCTTTCAAGGGTGGTCAGAACGAAGTAATTGAGTTAATGGTGTCAAAGTGGACGCCTTATTGGGGTCGATACAAGACAAGTCATAATAGTGTTACAAAGAGGGTTACTGTAGACATGATATGACATGGATTTAAGATAGTAATTCACTTTGTGTGTCTTCGTTATTAAGATCGTTAGATATCGATTTCGCCCCAAACATGTATGTATTTACTAACGACCGTTCAGTATGTGCTGTGTTGCCTTGGCCATGGCCAAGAGTGCTTTAAGTAGTTTATTCCAATTTTCTTACATAGGTGAACGGAACTATTCCCCAAATCCATAAGTGCTCTACTTCTATCTTTTGGTCCTTGACAATAATAATTTGTTGATATCGATTGTAGAGAATTGTACACACTTCCTTGTTGTTTGTTTTGTTTAGGTTACTTGATAAATTTGCACTAAGCCATTCCAGGTTTCATGAGTAGGTATAAGGTATATCTACAAATTAGGCAATGATACGTTTATATAACAATATATATATCAATGTCAACAAGAGCTTAGTTCTTGTGAGCAGGATAGAAAGGGTCTTTAGGAATAATTTCATTCGGTAAATACCTAGGTACTGGTATTTACCCTTACTTATACCTTTGTGAGTAATTGTAATATGTAAGCAATCATCTTGTTTTCGTATTCAGATGATTTAAGAGGATTTCTGAACTCAATATTTAATATAAATACAAGCAGGGAATATATACAGGTATTCCTGTTACTCGTAAAGTCTTCCAAAATCTGCTTCTGAAGAAACTAACTCAAACTTAAATTGTTACTCAAGAAGTCTCATTTTGAATCACAATTTCGGTATTTGAAGCAAGTACATGTGTTGTACAAACATACAAATATCGATTCAAGAATGAGATTAATACTTCGAAATATAAATCGTCGCACACCAAATAAAGCTGCCTCAATTTTTATTGTTTGTTAATTTGTCGAAAAGAGGAACACAAATATTACAACATTTCCACAGTTTTTTTAATATTATAATTTTCCCTTTCATTTTTCAAAGAAGCAAATTGGAGTAGTTTCCAAATAAACGAAACATGTTAGTGCTTTCCACTTCTTTTCTGAACGCTCAAGAGTACATACATATATGTTTTCCCAAGAATAATTTAGTTTCTTTCTTAGAAAGATGTTTGCTTCTTCCTTCTTCACTTATTTGGAAGACAAATATTTTTAATATTCAATATCATTCCGCTTGCTTTTCAGTAATCTATGAGAACGTTTGCGCGGAATGAAGCGAAACCGGAGAAGCCGTCAACAAAATGTTGATGAAGTTTTAAGAAATTCAAAAAAAAAAAAAGAATTTACTCGGAAGTTCTGTTAAGGTCATTTTGCTGACGATGCCAGTCGTCAAAATTTGTGAATTTCACCACTGTCCCTATTTCATAAACATTGACAAGTGACGATTCAACAAATTTGTCGCAGTTATGTGACAAATTTCCATTTCATATCGTATTGACAGGTCGCATATGACAATTTTGTAGAGACAAATTTATCGCTGCCACTGTCACTGTCAGATAATGATATAATTGTCGTGACATTTTTGTCACTGTCATATTTTGATAAATTTCTTCCAATGTACACAAGAGACTGAATTTAGTTACAATCTTATAATATCATTAATTTTTGAATATACGAACCTAGGTGTTGATTAATACACATAAAACTCCTAGGAGAAACTATATGCGTACTTAATCTGTATATGTATTCATGTATGTACATATGTGTAGTAACTGTTTTTCTCTTTCATTAAATTTTTAACCTCGCTTAAAATTCGATCCAGAGAAATATTATAGTGAATACTCAGTGCTTTAAGATTACAATGAATAACATTCTGAAAATAAGTGTTCTTAAAATATTATTGGAAAATCAAAACATTTTATTTGTTCTACCGTCAGATTGCAAAATTTTTTGACGCAACGATGAATGGAGCTTTTTGACACACCCTGTCCATCAGCAACTACATGATATGTGCTCCACTTCCAAGCCAATGGAACGCACATAAAACTTGAGTCTTAGAATTATTACAAAACATTTTTAAAAGAAAAAAGAAAAAAATTTTATTAGAAAAATGTATGTTGAAGATCGAAATGATCATACCTCAACTCCATGTTGCGTTTCGCCCAGGCACGGCAATTGGGCTCATCAGTTAGATGATTGCCGTACCCTTCTAAGACGCAATTTTAGTTCGGAATACACCGACACTTATAAAATTCACTGCACTCACATGCAGTGAATTTTATTTTCTAAGCAAATGTACAAGCCATTATTAATAAACTTAGAAAAGTAAACAAAGTTTTCCATGGTATGGTATAAATTTATTTAAAAGAAAATAGCAAACAAGTGTTTGTTATTGTTTTTGTTTTGTCCTGGAGTTGTAAATTGAATAGAATTATTACAAAACATTCAGTCTTAGCATCAAGAGCACGGTTTTTTTTAGTAGGATGCTTGAGATGTTGACCGATTTTATTCAAAATATATTCTGCAGTACTTTTGCCGACGCGAAATTTTTCATTAAATTGAAAATCATTTAATGCACCAAAATCATTGTTAATTCTGTCCTTAAAAATTCGAAGACGACCGACGTATTTCGCGAACTTGTATCTCAGACTCATTATCGCATGCACTTGAAAAAATAATATTCGACTTTTTTAATTCAACTTGTCACTTTTCGACCGAAACTCAGTTATACCTTTGTGAGTAATTGTAATATGTCACATTTGTCAATTACATACTGACAAAATTGTAATTTGTATAACTTTTTCTGTTCAAAAAAAAAAAAAATTGTCACTACAAATTTGTCGGGGAATTTATGACAATTTTTTAAAAAAAAACCCTGACAATTCATTGTCATGACAATTTTTTTATGAGGCGAAATTACGACAATTTTCTCAGATTTCCCGACAATTCTACAAAATTGTCAATTTTTCTTGAAATTAGTCAACTTTCCCCGCTCAGACCTTCAACACTCAACGGCTTTTTGGGTACTCCGAAATCCAGATAAAATACAATTATACCAGCTGTTTAGAATAGCAACACTACCTGTACTCTTTTCAAAAAAAAAAAAAAAAATTGAGATTGAACACAAACAAGCGTATGAAGAAAATGAAACAAAAAAATTACTGCCGAACGCAAAAACTTGTTTTTTGGGGATTATACCCGAACGACGTCCGACACCAACGAAAGACAATATCAGCAAGCAGGTGTGCTCTTTTCTATGAGACAGGGTATAGACAATTTCCTAGTTGTCACCTGTCGCAATTGTCAATGTTTATGAAACAGGGCCCAGGTGCCAGTGGAGAGCTTATACATGCTTATACCTCAAAGCCCTCTTATGATAGCTCACCAGCAAATTTTTGTAATAAAAACGGCTCTAAAAAAGCCCTTCCACGCTCTAATATTGTGTACAAGTCAAATATTCCGTGAAACGATACACTTTCGCTGATAGACCCCATATGTAACGTAAATAAATCGTCGTTGAGTACGGCATCGAAAGCAATGGCAAGCCCCCCGATTTTGGATTGTCACAATAGGCCAACCAAATGCAGATGTTGTTGCACTTGTCTGTCCGAGGAGTGTCATTTTTCAATTGATTTGCTTATTTTTACTGATTTGAGAGGTTCATTTCAAGCTACCTACAACTTTTTGCCGATTCTGAAAGGCTAATCGAGAAAGCTCTTTTCATGGCCATGATCCATGAATTTACCATCGGAGGACTATTCTTCAATTCTTCAATTTTTCGCGAAAGTCGATGCCCGTAAAAAAAATATTTGCTCTCTGCTGAGTTTAACTATACCAACACAACAGGAAGACACGCTAACAGTTGCGCTTTGTTAATCCACATTTCTTGGATTTCCACTACTGAGACACTTTCTCGTTTTTTTTTTTAATTTCACTTCTCTTTTGGAAAAATGGATTTACTTTTTCACAAGTGGGTTGCATTATTTTCCAATTGGAACTCATCATTTCAAAATCCAAAGGAGTGCGCTATTTCGGTACAAGCACTATGCTGGAATATGCGGAATATAATTTAATTATATTAATAGATAGTATACCAGTGAAATAATAAAATTCGAGTAGTCTGCAGAGTTTCATCAGATTTACGTATTCACAGATTCACACCATATGCAGGTGTTCACAAAGCTCTTTACTTTTTTTTTCTATAACCCTGGAAATTTTAAAGCCAAAGTAAAACAAATTAAAAGAGATAATTTTATCTACTCTCTGAACTCTACGTTATTTAATAATGTCATAGAAACCAGATAAAAATAAAATTAAATTAAACAACCAAAAGACACCTTTCACTGTGAGTGCGGCAATGTGTCTTTCTTTTAATCATATTTTCATCTGGATAAGGCTTACTTAGGATGACATCAAGGAGGGAATTGGTAACACCTCAACGTCAACATATTAAAAAATCTTTCAATTCGTTGAAGGTGAATAAGTTTGTGCGATTTTAAAGAGCTGTTTCCTTGGTTTGTCAAATGAACTCATCCGCGTTGCTTTTTTTTTTAAATTAAATTATCATTTTTCATAACTGTAAGAAAAATTCATTGGGAAAAATCGGGTTCATCTAAGACGGTTTAAAAAATAAAGATAACAAGAACTAAGAACTATTTTTTTTTATTAAAGGAGACAGGGGCTAGTAGACTAAGAATTCCCTTATCTTAAAAAAAAAAAAAACTAAGAGAGATATCAAAAAAATTAGTCAACTTTCACCGCTCAGACCTTCAACACTCAACGGCTTTTTGGGTACTCCGAAATCCAGATAAAATACAACTATATACCAGCTGTTTAGAATAGCAACACTACCTGTACTCTTTTCAAAAAAAAAAATTGAGATTGAACACAAACAAGCGTATGAAAAAAGAAAAAGAAAATGAAACCAAATACTTACTGCCGAACGCAAAAACTTGTTTTTTGGGGATTATACCCGAACGACGTCCGACACCAACGAAAGACAATATCAGCAAGCAGGTGTGCTCATTGTAAAAAGTGGAATAGATTTGAAAGAAATGGTTTTCTTTTAAAGTTTTTGGCGGTTAGTCTACTTGCCCCTTGAGCCAACTAGCCCCGGTTACCCCTACCTTTCCTTTTCATTTAAATATCTTAAATGCTGCGCTCTCAATTTCTTTCAAGATAATACAGAGACTAAATAATTTATTTCCATCTATTTACAGCTTCAACTTTTGGGTGCATTCTGTGATAATTAAACTGCTGCCATGCTGCATTCTGACTGTAATCAGTTTCATTCTTGTTCGAGTGCTTTGCGATGCTTCAAAACGAAAACTTAAATTAAAAGAATACAGCAACCCTAACAAAGGTGCTCAGCTGAATGGTCATGGCAGTCGGTAAGTTATTCAACAAATAATGTCAAGCCTATTACACAATCTAATATAACTTCTTTTCATGTCCCAGTTCAACAAAATGTGATCGTCGAACGGACAGAACTACCATGCTACTGGTAGGTGTTCTTATTCTATTTCTGGTGACCGAATTTCCTCAGGGAATACTCGGCCTTCTAAGTGGCATTTTACAAAAATGCTTTTTTGTACGATGTTACGTGTTGTTTGGTGAGTTTATGGATCTACTAGCTCTAATAAATGCAGCAATCGGATTCGTTCTCTACGGTTTGATGTCCAAACAATTCCGAACCACATTTAAATCGCTCTTCTTCAAAAGAACATTTTCCAGCGCTGAAATGACTCGAATGACGAGAGTAACAACAACGTGTGTTTGACTAAAAATATGCACATTTCTTTTTCACTTTAAAATTTAAATACACATAAACGATACTATAAATATGTACTGTTCCTTAAAATTAGGGAAAAAAGTCAACGATTTGGATCGATGCATAGGATAGTAATAAAAAGAATAGAAAAATAAAAAAATACGAAAGTGCCATTGTATAGGAAAGTCATTTATATTTTATATGAAATAATTTTTTTAAAGAATAGAATATAGTTACAGATATATATATATATGTATGTATGTTTATTAAATGTTAAAGTATGTTTTATATTGGAGGAAATGAATTTAAAATAAAGCTCATTACAAAGCAAAATAACTTATAATAAGTATGTAAGTTAATAAAAATAGTTAAAGTATATGTATTTACAACGAAGTAGGAGTTTTTTTTCACTACATTAAATGAATTCAAAGCGTTCTCAAACATAAGGTGAAGATCTAGCTATACATTTTTAGAGCCCCTAAAATGTGTATTGCTAGACAAACCTATTTGGATTTTTTTATCTGCTTTGTTATTTAAGAGAAAATATTAAATTAAATATTTACATGTATTAGAATTTAAGAAGAGTACAATTCAAGTTGTTATTTGAATCTTCTTAAAGAAAACTTATGTTTGTAAAAATTTGTATGAATTCTATAGTAAGTTATCTTTTTATTAAATTAAATGTGAATTCTAAAAAGGACGTTTGTTTGATTTTGTGATAAAAAAATTCATAAATACGGACAGCAGCGGAAGGAAGCTATGGAAACCGCAGGGTCTAACGCATTTCGAGGGCCTTAATTTTTCAGCATCTTTTTTAAGAGCCTTTTAAAACTTTGATTTCTCTTGTGCCTAAGCGTGCCACTGAGAGTTACCCGATTGAAGATCACAGGTGTAGTAAACGTGAGATAGAACTTGCAAAATTGAGAACACAAATGTGCTTATCCAACAAGTCAGAGCTACATGGTCCCAGTTATGGATGGCGGCTAGATTAGCGATAAATCAAAATAGTTTTTCGGGGAGCTTTTTTGTAGTCCTTTTGTTATGCGTTTCTTTCTTACTTCACTCTTTTTGCTTTCGCGACACTGCGAGAATATGGATTGATAAGCTTGCATACGTACGTTCAAACATTCAAAACTATTAGAGAAGCCAATTTTGTCAAAAAATTACCAAAAAAAGTTTACCGTCTAAGTCTCCATGGTGCCAAATGTTGCAACTAAGATTACAAACGTGAAATATATCAATCACTGATTTCTGGTCTCCTTATCTAGTTAAACTTAAAAAACTTACAAACTAATGAGTGCAAGTGTTGACCATGGTTTGATGCTTCTCGGCGATTAATAAATAGTTGTCCAAATCTCAGTAATATGAGTGGGGTCATATTATGCAAAAAGATTAGTTCGAATTTTTGTCTCACTTTCCTAAGAACTTTCAGTTGTTTGTGTACAAAAATTCAGAGATTTAGATCGAACTCAGAGTCCTGAGATCGATCTCTTGATGAAAGCTCGTTGTGAGAAAATTTTAGTTTTGATATTGAAAAAATGAGTAAATGATTGATTGGATGAGATTGATCTCATGAATTGTTAAGCATGATGGGTTTTCTTTTGCTCAGTTCACAATCAATCATCAAAATGACCGAGTTTCAGAATAACTTTTTTACAAATCGTGTATAGAAGATTTCCTAATGCTGAAGATTTTAAAAACTTGTACAACATTGTGGGCTGCTCTGACGCATGAAGAACAAATCAGGATTTTTCTGATTTTCAAGCAGAATTGGTGAAAACATTGGTGTAAATCAGTCAAAAGTATCTCGGGTGGTAAAGCAGGCTGCAACAAAAATTGTAAGTCGTGCGACGGATTGGATTGTATTTCCACAGACTTCTGAAGAAATAGACGAAGCACAATGGTCATGGAGCCGTAAGTATGAGTTTCCCTAATCCCTATGCTATTGGTGCCATTCATTGCACACATGTACGTATAAAAAACCACTGTACAGGCTACGTGCAATGCTTTTAGGACTTTACCAAACTTGTTTTTATGTTGTCATAGCACAACTTTCATCATTTATCATCTTTTTTGTTGCCTTTGATATTGGTAACTGAGACTTATCCAGTAAAACTTTGTGTTCTTTATGGTTTTCTACTGAAAATTCACTTAGTGTATAAAAATTACATTTCAATTTTCACTGTCACGGTCGAAAGACATTTTTTTTCTTCTTTTACAGAAGTTACATTTAAACTAGTTTATTGGAAGAGCTTTGAGAACATTCTCATATCCACCGAGTAAAAAATGTAGAGAGCGAGCTTGTTTTTTTGCATATTAAACTGAGTTGGAGTTCAACTCTGCTCGGTCGATCTCACATGCGAGTTAAAACTTGTCACTTCTTACTCTGCAAAATTTCTCATCTTTTAACATGTGACCTACGGTCTGCCCTTGATCTATAAGGGTCATCCTCATCACAGAGAATAGGGGCCGAATTACCGCACTATGATCAAGTAATACGTGACTGAACTATGCCTTTTTGGCTTTATTTCTTGCGTTAGGACCTCGATTTAACTTTCTTTCATAAGTATTTGAAGGAATTGAAGTCGATAAATGAGCAGCAGATTGATGTTGTTGATAGAGCGAATGTTGAAAGAAAAATATCATTTTCTCACTCGATCACAGATGCGGTAATTTGACTCCAGATTTGACTTCCTGAACCATATATTTTGTTCAGTGACATTCAGGGTTTTGTCGATACAAGGACAAGTTATTGAAAGAAGGAAGGTGGTAGTTGAATTCGTAGACAGCTAACGTTAAAAGCCCTGTAGCAGTTTAGCCAAGAATATAGAACAATTCCCAAAAAAAATTTTTCTTTTCAACCTTCCAGTACCATCTGTGTCGCTCTTGAAATTATAAATGGCACTACAAACACTTTATTTCCATCCACTCCACCGCAATAGAGGAAATGTTGCTACCCTGGTACTACAATGGACCACATTTACACTCTAAGTCGGTTGAGGGCTTCTTTCACTTGATGACCTTAGAATGGGTCTCAACCTTCATCAATTTTCTGACAATGTGATTTCGAAAACCGGTCGAACCGGAGAGTTGATATGCATCCGCTCTGTACATGTCTCACCCATCCTAAGTTAGCGATGCGTACTCTTCCAGATTTGCTCATGACGCGATGCAGCCCATACTGTTCGTTGTTGAATGTTATTTCTCCGCACATTGTCCTCACACACGGGAAGATAGATCACTCCTAGTACTTTTCTTTTGAATCTACCATGTTCTCATCCGTTTTAGATAAGATGCACGCTTCTACGCCACGCGATACGGCACGGCTGGGATGATCTTTTCTAAGAAGGGTTTCCTTGGTTTTTCTAGAGAGGGTCTTTTTTCTCAATTTCCTTCTTCACCCAAAAACAGCGATTGGCAAGAGAACGGAAAATTCGTTTGATTGCCGTATTGACATTATTGTCCGTGCCTATACCGGATCCAATTTGGTCCTCTAACAAAACTCTTTCAACAAAAAAAATAGCATCAGAACTACTAGAATGCTTTCAAACGGACGAAATCTCTTTTCAAAATCTGCTTAAAAGAAAGGACCTTGCAAAAAGAAGATAAGCAACTGCGATATCAGCTACGACGACGCTTATTCGTATACCAACTTTTTTCAAGACAGACTTCGGGACAGAGTACTCAAATGTCCTCAGCAAGCACCTCTTTAAAACTCGTTTCAAGTCCAAACTCTCCCATAGGCAGGAACAGCGTTAGAGTTTCGATAGCAAAGAGTTTATGATGATGCGAAGGGTTACTACTACAACGAGTTCTAACAAAAAATATACATATATGTATATATTTGAGTATTGCTCTAAAAACAACTTAAAAATCATCCTTGGACGTTTTTTGAAAAGAACACTATCGGTAAGAATAGTCTGCACGAAAAAGCCATGAATTACAAACTAAGGCCGCGGTCTTGAATCTTGTTGTAAGCAGCATGAGACTTCTGCATCTTAGAACTTGTTGATCACCACAATAATCAAATATTACATAAGCTAGGTGAGCTACCCGTGGTACCCGTGGTGTGATGGATAGCATGTCAGCCTGTTAATCCAGAGGTTCGAGTTCGAATCCCACCAGAGGCAAAAATGTTTTTTCTACGGGTATCGCCTTTCGCGAGGAATTGGCAAGTCCTCCGTTAGTATTCATTGCCATGAAAAGCGCTTTCTCGATTAGCCGTTCGGAACCGGCAGAAAATGTAGGTCCCCTCCATTCCCTCACAAGGGATGGTTGTGAGAAATGCGCTAGGCCCAGGGGCTCCTTGCTCTGTAGCGCCACCCTATTTATTTATTTTTTTTTTTAGGTGAGCTACGTTCCGAGAGTTGGCAGACACACTTTTATTAGTTTTTAATTCCGAACCTTTCCAAGAGCTAAGCATTGACACGATGAATCATTATCTTGTGTTGGAGTTACGAATGATGAAACCCAAATCTAATGAATAGTGTGAGGCGATATAAAGGATATGATTTCACTTCTACGCAATCCTAAGTAGACAAAAGCATCCAACTTAAATTAGAAACACGCAAAGCGTGATTCCGAATGAAGGCCAGGTAGGCTTTTGACCTAACAACAAACACCAAAAAAGGATCGAAAATCATATTCTGACAAAGAAAGAGATGAACAATCGCTCATTTGAGAGATGTCGCTATAAACGGAGTTCACACTGTACAATTAGTTGGACAGACTTTGGTTTGATCGACCAATGATGGATAAGGTTAAAACTCAGACTACCGATTTTCCAACTTGTTGGATGGTTTTCAAATGTTTTTGAAAGTTTTGAAGTTGAACGGGAAGCATAGGAATATAATGTCATAATGTTGGGCAACAAGTCTGATAAGTCTAAACGCAAATTACATCCTACCATCCAACATCCTTCAAACGATGTATGTCCAACTAATTGTACAGTGTGAACTCCGCTACTATAAATAAGTTGAGATTTTTGGTAATTTGGTTTACACTAAAAACTGTAGTGAACACCTAAGCTGATAAGTGGATTGTCTGTTGTCCATCTTTTTTTAAAAAAAGGTTATGAAATGTATTTCATTTCGATTCAAGATTAGTTAAAAATTAAAAATGTCCGCAAATGCCCTCAGTTCCACATGTTTTCGCTGGGTATGAATACTCCTTACTTTAACTATCACGCACTGCCTGCGAAATAACACGGCATCAAACTTGAAAAAT
The DNA here is from genome assembly GCA_949752695.1 of Melanostoma scalare. Taxonomy (NCBI): domain Eukaryota; kingdom Metazoa; phylum Arthropoda; class Insecta; order Diptera; family Syrphidae; genus Melanostoma; species Melanostoma scalare. The sequence goes on along the minus strand of OX456984.1, from coordinate 12,746,379 downwards.
TGGTTTAGAATAGCTCTTCATAGAAAGCAAAATTCATGTTACTACAATTCCGTTCCCTGACGCTCTTTCATATCAAAAGCTGTAAGATGTAAGTATTGATTGCCAACTTTACTTGGCCTAACTTTTTTTGAATTCCGTTGCCCGAGACTTTTTTCATATATTAAATATATATTTGGAAAAAGATAGCACCCACTTCTAGCTGAGCCTTTTAGTATCGGATTCCAAGTAACAAAAGAAAAAGTTCAATTGAAAATCCATCGCAAAAATAACTTTACACCATCCTCGAAAGGAATTGTTTAATTTTTGTTTTTAGTTTTTATTTTTATCAAGCTCCCGTATCAAAACCATATCTTGTCATCATCATTTCCTCAAAAGCCATCTACACCCTTAGCATCAGCTGCCAACTTAACTGTTGTGTTAACATCGAAATGAGTTTCTTTTTCCAGTAACTTTTCAGCATCGTTTCCATGCCATGAAATTTGCAGTAAGGATTTAAGTTTAGTTGCCTGGAATTTGTACTATAAATAGAAAGAAGGAAATAAAGTAAACGTTTGAATAAGAACTTTTGATCTTGAAACCTATTAACGACTTTATACTTTCAAGAGTGCAACTAGTATGACAAAGCTATGGTGTGTAGTGTTGGGTGTACATTACAATAAGTCCAATTCAAATATCTCTACATCTACAATTTGGAATTCCACTCGCCAACTGAATACTGCCATTGTAAAGTCCTTATTTGATTACAACTTACATCAGTAGGCAGGATCATGTCCTGCGAGTTTTGTAGAAAACTATTAAAGTTCTCTGTTGCCAAGTCGATTTTTCCCATTTGATAGCAAAACAAAGCAAAGTTAAGATAGACCAATGGATTGCGTGATGTTGATGGATTTTTTGACAATATTACCGACCGTTCGAATGCTGTGAATGCATTTTCATAGTCTTCCAGTTTTTTTAAACAAACTGTAATAAAAAATTAAAGACTGTAGTAGATATTTTGTACGACCCTAGCAAAATGTAGCTTAACATACTCCCCAGCAGCATGTAGCATTCTGCACTGTCCTTCCGTAAGTTAATAGCAGCAGCAAGGGTATGGAATGCACTTGCATACTGTTGAGCTATGGACAAAGTAAATAAATAACAAATTTTGCTCCACGTGGAAATATATGATGTAGGACTTTTCATCATTCAAAAAAAAAGCAAATATAACGAAAGTATAACATCACCTGGTGTCTGTTCCCATGGACAAACAATGACGAGGATTTACTTAGCTTGCTTTTAATACTATAAGGCAGGGCTTCTTAAGCTATGGGTTGCGACCCTAAATGGGGTCGCGGGAGATTTTCATGTTTCATTTTTCATGTGTTTCTTAATCCAAATTATGCTAAATGCTATGCTATATTATGTTTACTTTAGCCTCGGCAAGACCATACTACATTGAAAAATATGTATTGTAAAGTTGAAGAATTTTTAAAAACAGAAGGTTTAAATTGGACAAATTGCTGTGGAATATGCACAGATGGTGCTAGAGCGATGAAGGGAATGTTTTAAATAATTTTTTCAAGTGGCTCATTATGATCTATGATATAATATAACTTTTACTCACTGCCTTATTCACCAAAAGGCCCTTGCAGTAAAAAAATTAGCACTGGAATTGAACATTGTGCTTCAGAATGCTGTTAAGATTATACATTTTATTAAGAGCCATGCCCTTAACAGCCGCTTATTTTCAAATCTATGTAAGAATACGGATTCCAACTACACAACTTTATTATTACATGCAGAAGTAATATGGTTGTCAAGAGGCCAAAGTTTAAGAAGATTAACAGACGAAATCGAAATATTTCTAACCGGACGAAGATGTGAACTTGCTGTTTTTTTCAAAATGACTAATGGCTATCCAAGCTGTGTTATTTGTCAGATATCTCCGCAAAACCAAACGATTTCAACTTGTCTTTTCAAGGAAAAAATTGCGATATATTTGCCTCGAATGATAAAATTGAAGATTTTATTAAAAGGATCAACATTTGGAAAAGTAGCGTAGAAATTATTTCGTTCGAAACGTTTTCCAGTGTCGACAATTTTATAATCGAGAAAAATCATTGCAAAGTTATTATTGCAAAAATTGTTGTAGATCACTTAAAAGCGCTAGAAAGACAGTTCCGTACATATTTTATATTAAATATTGATTTCAAAAAGGTAGCTTGGATTCAAAAGCCGTTTTGGATTGGCTTAAGTAAGATTGATCACCTGTCACTTAAAGTTCAAGAGGAATTTGCTGAGCTTTAAGTGCTGAGTGACTCAATCTGATAAACTACTAAAAACTAAAAAAAAAGGCTTGACTTAATTCTGGATCAGACATAGAACTGAAACATTCCACCAAGATTTAATTTGCTATGCAATAAAAAAAACAGGAACATCTATCTCATTAAATTGACTCCTTTAATTTAAAATCAATACTTACTGCTCAACGACTGCGTTCGAATATATTCGAGCCAACTAAAACAGTCAGAACTCCCTTTTTTTGTATGTTCCTAAATGAATTCTAAAACTATATATTTTCATACATATGTGCATTTGTGGTACCCGTGGTGTGATGTATAGCATGTCCGCCTATTAATCCAGAGGTTCGAGTTCGAATCCCACCAGAGGCAAAAATGTTTTTTCTACGGGTATCGCCTTTCGCGAGGAATTGGCAAGTCCTCCGTTAGTATTCATTGCCATGAAAAGCGCTTTCTCGATTAGCCGTTCGGAACCGGCAGAAAATTGTAGGTCCCTCCCATTCCCTCACAAGGGATGGTTGTGAGAAATGCGCTAGGCCCAGGGGCTCCTCGCTCTGTTGCGCCACCCTATTTATTTATTTTTATATGTGCATTTAAATTTCTACCTAGTAAATAAATCAACAGAAGATATTTACTTATCTTTCTTTCATACAAATTTATAAGGGGTCGCCAGGAAACTCGCAATCGTAAATGGGGTCGTGAATGAAAAAAGTTTATGAAGCCCTGCTATAAGGGAATACATGCTGAGTTATTCTTAACAATAACAAAACTTTTGACTAGAAGGAATTCTGGTCGATTACTATACAAATCAAACATACCTTAAACATAGTTTCCTGGAGAATTCAGAAAACATATAATTCTCAAAATGGTTCTAGGTACACTATTTTTGTAGCTGCGGGTTTTTGTTGCATTATTCCTGTCACGTGTTTCAAAACAAAACACAATGTGGGAGAGGATTAATGGAGATGGATGTTATTTTATTTCCAGGCTATGACAACTCATGAGCATCATCTTGAGTTGTATGATTTTCGTCCCTAAAACTATTTCATGAATTCGGACTACGTTATTTTTTTTTTTAGTGGGACACAAAATTTTAGTGTAAAATATGCTCACAGATTGTAGAAAGGTAGGGACAGGTCAATGCTGAAAATGACACGCTGGAACGGCAATTATGTCTGGCAATGACCATAGTAGAGTATGGGCCAATTACCGGAAAAGAGATTTCTTATAGCGGCTAAAATTAGTGATCAAAGCACTGTCGCTGATAAGTCTCATCACAATCAAATTTTATCTTCTGTCTCTCGTTTGACCATAAAAATCATAGAGCAACATGAACTTTATTTTATAAAACGCATTACATTTATTTGAAAATGGTTTCAAAAGAACATTTTGGACTGAAAGAGAATTTTTTTCCTGCGGATCGTGTATGTGTGCGTGTAATTGAGCTTAAGTCAGTCAATTCATGCAACTGCGAAAGAATTAGATTTAGGCCTGGACTTAATTGGCCCATATTGTAAGGATTAAAGTCGAATGTACAGCAATGTCAACAGAACGTCACAATAACCACTCTTCATACAACAACCTGGGACCGAATTACCGCACACGTGATCGAGTAATAAAATAAATAAATAAATAAATAGGACGGCGCAACAGAGCGAGGAGCCCCAGGTTCTAACGCATTTTTCAGAGTCATCCCTGGTCAACAAATGAAGGGCACCTACAATTTTCTTCTGGCTTCGAACGGCTAATCGAGAAAGCGCTTTTCATGGCAATGAATATACTCCTCGCGCAAGCCGATACCCGTGAAAAAACATTTTCGCCTCAGCTGGGATTCGACCCACGAACCTCTAGGTTAACAGGCGGACATGCTAACTATCACGCCACGGGTACCACGAGTAATACGCGACTGAACAACGTGTTTTGGCATTACTTCTCGCGTTGTAGAGCACTTTAGTACCACAATTTGACATTCTTTCATCAGTATTTGAACGAATTGAAGTCGATAAATGATGTTGTGTAATATAAAGCGAATTTCAAAACAAAAATAGTACTCACTCACTCGATCACTGATGCGGTAGTTCGACCCTTGCTCTTGTTGTTAAGTACTATTACATGAGACTAGACATGAGTCTGATCAGTTTTTTCAAAAGGCACTCTCAGGACGAGCTTTTAAACTAAAGGATTGGAACTTCACTGCTCACTTTTGTTAGTGAAGTGTGAAGGACAATCTTTTTCCACTCTTTCTTAATCAAGCCAATTATTAATGAAAAAGTTGATCACACAGTAGAACGTCTAATCAATCCCGATCATATGAGCTCCTGTGAAAGAACCGGTCAGATATCTTTCAGAATTGAAAAGTATGCAGCGAAATTAAGTTTTCCTTATAACTATATATAATGAGTTTTGTGACCTTTTTAAATCTTAATAGATATTGGTGTGTTTTTGTGGGCTATAGGTCAATAAAAGATGGTATTAAGTTATTTCGATGATTGACAACGTTTCGAGCATGGTTGTGCTCTTCATCAGGTCTTTATTTAACAAAGGCAAAGAAAAAATACAAAATTAATTCACAATTCGTATATGAGACGTCAGAAGAAACTTACAACAATATTTAAGGACAATAGATTTTCGTTATACATGTTAAAAAACCAAGCTATATACACAATGTGTATGAAAAAGAGTTAAACCAATCAAGAGTTTGGATCAAAACATCCATTGCACATCACTTTCTTTTTATAATTGCTTTCTTTATCAGCTGCGTATAAAAGTTACTAAGATTTTCGCAGTCTGATCTCCTATTGACCGCTTTGTTATTGTTTTTTTGTATATGAAGCATCTCCAGCAACATTCTTTTCGAATAATGTTGCTCTGTCTCTAGTACTTCAACGTTATCAAAATCTGGTTGATGCTTCTCCTGTAGACAATGTTGTGTAAGAGCAGTTTTTTGTCCTTCTCCATTTCTTAAGTCTGACTTGTGACCTGACAAACGATTTTTTAATTTTTGTTTGGATGTACCTATATAAATGGATGAACATGTCGTCTCTTTTTTCCCCAAGCAATTGATCTTGTATACCACATTTTACTTGTCCATGATATCAACCTTTTTCTTTGCCTTTGTTAAATAAAGACCTGATGAAGAGCACAACCATGCTCGAAACGTTGTCAATCATCGAAATAACTTAATACCATCTTTTATTGACCTATAGCCCACAAAAACACACCAATATCTATTTTCCTTATAACTTCCGTTGACAAAGCTGCAAAGATGAGCTTCAATATAGTTACTGACTTTCCACAGCCCTGCCACAGCCGCCGCGCCGGGTTGTGAATATGATATTTTCAAAAAATGATTTGCCATTCGCTAACGCACGTTTCGTGTTTTGTGTCATTGTCTTACATCTTCATAGATTGGTTCGATGTTATAATAAGGGCCTTTGTGTATTTGTTTTTGGGCTGTCTAAAACTAAAACATGTACAAACAAATGTAGGAATGCTGCAAAAACATTAGCATCCCCGTCAATAAATGTTTGTAATACTCAGTTTTATAGCTGCATCACATCTTTTTTTTTTTTGAGCATTTGCTGAGTTCAGCCTCTAAGGCTACCACCATTATCACATACTTACCAGCTATATAAATCAAACTCAAGTTGTACAATGAGTTGTAGTTCAGTGGTGACAGCCAAACAGACTTTCGGAGACACGAAATTGCCTAAGAATAAGTAAAAAGTACAAAAATATTACGATGATGAACTACTTGCATTCACCACTATCCACTTTATAAATCTGAATTCAATAATCTATTGTTGTCTATGCTCGTCTTACCACAATGAATTTCTTCTTCTTAAAGAAACACAATCCAACATTATTCCACATCTCGGTGGTGTCTAGATCGGGTCCATTTATTTGATTATATTTTCCGAGAGCACCTTCTACATCATTCCTCGACTGCAACATAAGACAGAGATAAATATAGAAATATTCTTCCAGCGAAAAACATTATTGATATCTAGATATGATAAAGAGAAAGGATTTTTTGCTTGTTTGTATTGAATAGGCTCCACAACTATTGAACCAAAAAATTGGATTAGAGATATTCTAGAGCCTGAGAAATATCATGAGCTATATATTTCATCCCCGTGTTCCCTCGGGAACGAGGACACAACCGGGAACTTGGAAAATATTGGACCGACTTCAAAAATTCTTTCACTTATCCATTCACTTCTCTGTTCCATTTCAATATTCCCACGGAAGCGGGAACTTAATGGCCAATTATAGGTTCGTTCGTTGAACTTTCCTCAGGGTTGACCCAGGTTTTCTTGACAACCCTTATGAGTTGTCAAAAAAACCTGGGTTTTCCAGTCCTCAAAAAACGCTAAACCACAAATCACCACACATCCCTGTCATTAAAAAAAATACATGCCGTTTGACAGCCCTCAACTCACCACAGCAAAAACCTAGGGCGACTTGAGGGAAAACCTAGGTCAACCCTTGGGCTCAAAAAACACTCAATTTGACATTCAGGGTGACTTTGGTTTTCTCAAAAAACGCTTTGTGGCGACTCCAGGGCGGCCCTAGGGCTTCAACGAACAAACCTTTTAGCGATGAGGAAAACTATCAGGAAAAGTTGAGACAAATGGAAACAGGAAGTTTTTCCTGATGGGCGTGTATAGCTTCTCCTTCTTCTTCTTTTCATTTCCGGCGTTACGAGTAGTGATCTTGAAGCGATCACAACTCTCCCACTTTTCTGCTTCACACTAGTGATCCGCCTGTGGAGTACGCCGCGTTGACCTCAGAAGCGTCAGCAAGCCTCCCGGTTTTGGATTGTTCCATGTCTTAGCCTCTGAGGCCAACCAAATGCTGCTGTTTTTGCATTTGCTTGTACCAGGAGTGTTTTGGCCTGCCTTTTCTTTTTCGTCGCGAATTTGTTGAAACGTTGTACGATATTGCCTTTTGGACGGGGTTCTGCGGATCTCTCCTTTGAACATGACAATACCAACTGATGGTACTTTTGACATGAAGACTTCCACGGATCTTAGTACTTCTAATTCGATCAAGCTTTGTTACTCCTGCTGTCATCCGAAGCATCTTCATTTCGGCTGCCGTCAATTTGCTCTCAAACTTTTTGTACATTGTCCAACATTGTGAACCGTATGTCAGAGCTGGACGGACAACTGCTGTGTAGAGTCTTCCCTTCAGCTTAGGGGGCATTTTTCGATCACAGATGATAGCGGAGTTTTCTCGCCACTTCATCCACCCTACGCTTACTCGATGATTGATGTCGTCATCACAAGTTGCTTCACTATTGATCATAGATCCCAGATATTTAAACTTTTCACACTTGGGAGGCACATTTCCATTCAAATAAATGTCTGGAATAGGCTTGTCTGGATCAGAAAAAGGCCAGCAAAGGTATTCAGTCTTTTTAGCGCTAATACGGTACCCCTACCCATTTCCTTCCAGAACATCAATCCAAACGACAAGTGCTCGTTGCAGGGATGTAGGATCCTCGCTTACGATGGCTCCATTGTCAGCAAAGAATAATTGTTGTACTTTATTGTCCGTTACTTTTCCTTCGAACAAATAATCCAGAACAGCAATAAAGAGCAGTGGACTCAAGACACTTCCCTGATGTACACCTACTATTATTTGGAATTCTTCGGTGACTCCAGCTGGGCATCTCACTTTTGTAACTGCTCCCTCGTACATGTCCATAATTATTCGCACATAGGCTTCAGGAACTCCTCGGTGTCTGAGGGCCACCCATATCAGATCTCGTGGTTTTCGATCGAATGCTTTTTCGAAGTCAACCAACACAATATGCAAATCCTCTAAGGCATCTCGGTGTTTTTCCATAATGATCCTTATACTTTGGATTGCGTCTGTAGTTGACTTACCCTCGACAAACCCGCATTTGTCATCAGACAGCCTTATTATTTTCCGCAGTCGGCTATCCAAAACCCGCTCAACTATCTTCATAGTGTGGGACATCAACTTGATCGAACGATAGTTGTCACAGCTTCTGGTATCTCCGCGTTTATAGCAAACAGGAAAAATATGTCAGTACCCAGGCTCTCAACCTTTGGCAGCCACACACCAGCAACTGGTTTTCCTTATGCAATGCACACAAAAAACAACTGTGAGTCTGTGAGTGGAATACATGGAAAATGGAATTCAAATAGCTGGAACGATTTGCTTCATTTTGGCTGAAATTTCAATCAGCTGATACGAAAAATGAAATTGTAACAGGAAAATAGAAAAATACAATTTCAACAAGAAATATTAATTCAACTGAACATTTTCTTGGCTAAAAAAAATTATCTTGCTTATTTGCCGTCGATTGCAATAACATTTATGTTTTCAATTCTAACAAAAACATAGTTGGTATTCCTTTTCAAAATATTTCCTGATTCGTTTTCCTGATCGCTATAACCCCCTTAGAAAATCTTTTACTTAATTTACTCTATTCGATCACCGTAGGACCCTTGCTACACCGGACGGGTCAGCAGGTATAAAATAAATAGAAGACTTCAAAATCACTTTAAAATAGTACGCATACGCCAGAGAAACACAATGTGTTATTTATACTACATATTTACATTCTTGGAAATCAAAAGTTAATTCATTCGAAATATTTTTGATAATTAAAACTTATACCTGTAAAATTGCTCCGAACGCAAGGAGGCCTTTTGGTGAATTTGCATCAATGTTTGTCACTTCTAAAAGCCTTTCGTATGCTTTTTCGGTTTCGTTTATTTTCAAATATAGAACACCAATTTCAGTAAGTATTTCCGTATTTTCAGGTGCAATTCTGTATTGGAGACAAAAACAATTTATTTAAGCATGTAGGCTTATGAATGTGTGGGCTTAATAAAACTCACTGCAATGACATTTCTAAAACCTCAATGGCTTTTAAATAATCTTTTTCCTTCCTGTGAATCTCTGCCAAACGTTGATAACTTTCAAGTTTTTTGCCATTTTGTACAGCTCTTTGGAAGTAGACTTTTGCTTCAGCTTCTTCATCTAAGTTACCATGGGGATGTTTGTTATTTATTACCTTACGGTACAGTAGCTCTGCGATGTAATGAAAAATTTCATGATCCTGTCGGGGTGAAAGTAATTCTGCTTCGCGGAAAACACCCAGTGCTTGATTGAACCGCCCCATTTGGAATCTTTGACATTTATAAATTAATTATTTTGGTAGTTTCCGAAAAGAAGTAATTACGTAATTGAACTCACAAGGTCTTTCCAATTTCCTTGTAGGTTTCAATATTTTTAGAGTTTAGGTCGATGGATTTCTGTAAGTTGCGTAATGCTTCCAGCTGGTTGTCCTCCTCCCTAGCAATGAGACCCTGTTTTTGGAATACTGCTGTTAAAAATTTTCCACGAAATGAATATTTTGCATAATGAATAAAAAATACGAAAAAAGCTAAGCAAAACTAACAGAAGAACAATGTAAGAAGGAGTCTTTTTCTTTTAGTACGTATAGTGAACTCCATTCACAAGGCATGGTTGTGAGAATTGCGCTAGGGGCCGCAGCTCCTCGCTTTGTTGCGCCACTCTTCAAGTTGGACCATTTTTCGCTTAGCTATATGCCAATCCTTTGATGTTGGAGCTCAGAAAACAAATACAAAACATATTTCAATGAGAAACTTAGACATATTGACATAAGATGAATCACTTCGGTTGGAACTTTGTAACTCATTTGTCCTCAATTGTGTTGTTTTGATTACAAAAACTCATAATCTTCAAAGGCTTTTACTGCAATTTATTGTATAACTACAAACAATTTGTATTGACTCACCTTTACAAAATACAAATACTCCGGATTGAGATGTTCAGGTAATTCCCTCTCAATCATTGCTTTGCAAGTTGTAAAATCTCTACGGGCATAATAGATATGCAAGAGCCAATCGATATTTCCTGTTGTGGACATTATAGACTTTGGACCTGCACAAAAACACAAATTCTGATCTCAAATCTTAAAACAGATTAAGTTGTAATGTAAAGTAACTTGTTTTAACCACTTCCAAAGACGGCAACGATGTATTTCGCCCATTGCACACAATTTCCGATGCCATTTTTCTAAAACGATTTCTTGTTTGGCATATAGCAAGGTCTTGTGTTGCCCTAACAACATCCTGTAGTGAGACAAAACAAACGAACCGTTACAAATTTGGTATATTAAAGTTAAATTGCTAGGAATTTTATATGGATCTGAAGTGTAGATACTATCAGACGTTTTTGACATTCAGTAGGTACTTTTACAAATGTATTGGTTCTGCCTATTTCATTTTTTGTCTGGATGACGTACGAGTATATTCTAAATGGGTGCATTGCATGATAGAATGTAGTGGAAGCAAAATTCACAGCTTTGCTGTATTAGTAAATGCGGCTCCTTAAAAAAGTAGTCAATGAACTGCTACGGATTTCAAAGTTTATAAATATTGGATCATGAGGTATGATGGATATCTAATGAAAATTATAGGTGTGATAATTGATAGCATCAAGAAAATTCAAAATAGGATAAAACTGTAAAATTTCAACCGTATTTGAAGAGATTCAAACCGGAGAGATTGAAAACGATTTCTACTTCCCATAGAGTTTCTGGAAAAAAGAAACCAATCCATCCATTTCGGCAAAATAACACAAGCGAAAAGCGATATCATGAAAGCATTTGAGTTATGGTTGAATTCATTCATTTTGTAACAAACAAGAAAAACTGTTTTGATTGTTTTCATTGTTAACTACTGTGCCTTTGTTCTGTCACTATCACCTCGATAAAATCCGGCGATAAATGTCGGAATCTGAAACGTAGTTTTACAAATTTAGTAGGATTTCGTTCCGTTTTCCACCGTTTGTCAATAAATATTTTCGATACGATAGAACAGAACAGGGGTAGTGGTCCCAAACGTCATGAATTTTTCCTGTAGAGGAATTATAATCATCATACTAAAATAAGTGCCTCTTTTAAAGCCTTGTGCAAACCCAGAGTGGCCTGCACTAGCAATCAAATGGCTGTCAAAATGAAAGACTTTATCATGTGGATCGGATCACATCTACGCGATCTCGTGGTGCATGCAAAATGAATACTTTCTACAGATCGTATTCGCTTATGATACAGCTACAGGTACAGCTAAGCATTGCGTACAGAGCAGGTAGTGTTCTACAAATATGTGCCTCGATGACGTATTACATACACAGAACAACAGAAAATTAAAGCCCTGAGCAAACAAGCGCGGCCTGCGTATGTAATTCAATAGCTGACAAAATAAAACATATGTAACCTTATAGAGTGACACACACCTTAGCGGCCTGAAGTATGTATATTGTACATACACAACAAAAATACGTTCCACATATCGCAATCGCAGGCCGTGCTAGTTTGCGCAGGTCTTAAAACCCCCTAACCGCTTGCTGGTGCTACCTTTTTGCGATTGCAGTCTAATAGCTGTCAAAATAAAACACATTTAACCTATGAAGTGGCATACTTTTCACGATCTGGTAGTACATAAAAAGCGAATACGTTCCACAACTCGCAGCTCGTAAGTTGCTCTAGTTATCGCATAGCTTAAATTACTTAAAAAAAAACTTTACAGCTCTCACCGTGGTAATATGTATTCTAATAAGTTTCCCTGATCTTCTTTACTCTAACCATTACAATGAAAGTTAATAAACTTAAATGCCAATTGTGACGAATAGAGGTAAGTCATTTTGCTAGCGTTTCAAAATTCAAAACAAGCAAATAATTATATACAAATTAAGTTTTTGCATTACAAATATTTTGGAAGTAGAAAGTATGCGATGCTTCTTTAGCTGCCGGTGTAAACATTATTAGGTTTAAAAGTGAAGAACACTTAAGTATTATTCACATGAGAACGACCAACGAACGACGAATGAACGAATATTCGTTAATTTTGACATTTCATTCACATTTGTGTTTTACATTCGTCGCGAATAACGAACACAATTTACATCCAAAACAATAATGGATAATGATGTTGAGGTTAAACACACGCGAAAAATTTATTTGTGCAGTGTGGATTGTATGTGGAATGAGAATAAAGTCTGACAGTTCGTACCTACTACACATTTATTCGAAACGAATAAATTTATTTTCTATATCTTTTTAATTTTAGGCACAAAAATAAGAGTTTCCACCCAAAAATGAATATGAACTATAATTCCATCTTTTCTTAAAATTTCGTGAGGAATTTATGCTTGTATGGTACTTAAAATCAAATTTCTTAATTTATTCGTCGTTCGTTGGTCGTGCTCTTGTGAATAGTCCTTAACGGCCATATTATTCACCCAATAAACCCAGGTTTAAATTTACATCCGGATGTAAAATCGCATAAACCCGATTGTCAAACGCAAATCCATATTATTCACTCCAAATAAACCCGATGGATTTAAACCGCATTGCGTTGTCGGGTTTAAATTTTTACATCCGGATGTATTTTCGGTTCGTTCGCATACTATAGGGAAATTTCAAATATTGCAGCCAAATCAAGCAAACTTACCTAGATTTTGACATAAAAAGTGTGCTTTATTTATGTTACGCGAACAAACCCAATCCAATCTGTCAAAAGTAAAAGGTGAAGTAATGGAAATTATTTGTTGTATTTTTGTTACTATCTGCGGACTTGATTTACTTACAGCTAACAAATAAATATATTACAAGTCTTTACAAGCCAATTGTTGCTAAAAAGACTGCGTTCTATTCCTTCTATTTACCATTTGCATTGGCAAAACAATTTGCTAGGTAAGTACATTTGATAGATTCCTTGAAACTCAAATGAGAATTTATTTTGTCTTTCGATTAGACGAGTCAAGATACCCAAGTGGGGCTCCGGGATCAAAGGTGGTTACAACGATTTTAAAGGAGTTGAAAGATACTAAAAATCAAATAAATTTAAAAAACACAGCAAAGTCACACGTGGACAGTAGCAGGCAGAAGCCAACCCAACCAATAGCAGCCAACAACAGTCAGTCTGCTATGAACCATATCAACATGGCCAAACCAAAAATTGTTACACGGTCAAGCTAGTACAAGGACCAACAATCAGGCAGGAGGACAGTAATTTGTCATGTCGTTCGCTTTCAAAGTTAACAAACTGCTGCAAGACCAACGCAAGGTTCTTCGATTGGAAGTGATTCACAGGACAAAGTAAAAGATACAGCATCAGCTAATGAATGCGAAATCAAAATCGTAAATGTGCATCGCATTCGGCCAATTTAATTGATGCCGTTGTTGATGCTGACGATGCGGAAAACCCGATTCTGATTTCGGAATATATCAACGATATTTATTCATATCTTTTCGCGTTGGAAACCGTATTGTCCATTGAACCAGAGCACTTAAGAGATCAAAAACAGGTTTTTCCAAAAATGCGTGCAATTCTGATTGACTGGATCAATGAAGTACACCACCAGTTCCATCTAGTACCGGGAACGTTTCACAATTCACATGTGTGTGGCAATAATCGACAGGTACTTGCAAGCTGTGGAAACTGCCTCGCGCCAACACCTACAAATGGTTGGTGTTACGACACTGTTTGTGGCCTCAAAATACGAAGAGCTTTTTCCAATGGCGATTAGTGATTTTATTTATATAACCTATGATAACTACACAAAGAACCAGGTTTTAGAAATCGAAATAAAGATCATGAAAGCACTTGATTTTAATTGTAATTGTAATGTATGTTTAATAAATGAAATGAACATAATAAAGACATAATGAAACGAGAAATATTGTTTCCTTTGGACGAGGGGGAGCACAAAAGCAGCACCACAATCTGTAGATGCTCGCTCTTCTTTTTCTTTTGCTCCTCGGGTCGTGCCTCGTGCGGCGCCAAGCGTTGGGAAGTAATATTCGTTGGTAATATCAGGTGCGGTGCTTCGCGCAGTTTGTTCATCCGCAATGCCGAAGCATTTTGCTGGAAATATTCATTAAAAAATAAAAAGACATCAGTATAATTTTGAAGTGTTTGAATATATTTTAATCATATTTGATTATAAATGCTATACTATCAGCACTTTCAACAATTTGACGTTTCTCACTTTGACAACTGGGTTTATTTTAAACCTGGGATCAAAATTTAAACCTGGGGTCAAAATTTGACAACTGGGTTTATTTCTATTGGGTTTAAATTTAAAGAGTGAATAATATGGCCGTAAAAGAAGGGTAAATAATGAAAGTTCGTTGTAACCGGATATGGACGAAAGAAAAAATCTTTGATTTGAACTCAGAAAAAAATTTAGGATATTTAAGCTTAAATGGATACTAGTATTTGTACTATTTTTCTATTATCTCCCTCTTTTTATTCATGTACCTGTTTTTATGTTCACTGTTCACTTTTATCTACAATAGTCACAGTTTATGTAAAAATCTACACCAGTAAGCGGTTTGAAAAGCACAATGACACAGTAGGCGTGTTTTTTTTTAAGCTAGTATATAGTACAGCATTCGAGTTAAAAAAAAAACGATCTGTCCACAGTAGATATTTTCAGTTCTATTTTCAGCAACAAGATGGAGCTCAACGTCAAAGCTTGTTGCTACTTTTCAAAGCTCTCTGTGAAATTCAAGATGAAACAAAATCAAATTCATGCCAGGTTTGTTTCGTTAATTGTTTTATCAAATGAATCACGATACAAAGCCAGGTATTAATTTGTATTTTTTTTTCTTATTTTCCATACATCAGATTCTCTCTTAGTCCCTGTCCACACGTGTTATTCCAATAACGTTATATCGGTCGTTTCTGGGCAAAAGGGGTGAGGAAGAAAGAGGTTGGATGCGCAAAACGAAATCAGATTTATCTGCCTAAGCAGTACACTTGGCGTGTCCAGACGGGTTATACTCATAACGTTATGCTTTTTTTAATACACTTTCCAACACAAAATGGAGAACTTGTGCGAGGAATTATAACAACGTGTAGACACCTAGCGTTAACAGCATAACGTTATTGAAATAACCCGTCTGGACAGGCACTTACAGCTCTTTTTTACTATTTTCGGAGGCATCGTCCAGCAGTGAAGAAAGCTCTATGTCAAAGTCAGCTGTTTTGTTGAAAAAAACTTTCGAGTATGTTCGGGGAGTATGTAAAAAGATATTAAAAACCAATCTTTGATGAGATTTTCCATTGGCAAACAGAATCAATTTATTTTTTATCCAAACCTGTGGTAAAGCATATTTACACTATTGACCAGTCTTTTCGATATGTTTAGAAAGAAAATAAGTTGATTCTATTTACAAAAGCGTGAAATTGAACTATAATATTACCGCACAAATAAGCACAACCCAAATTAAATTAAGTTGAAACAAGTACCTACTGCTAGTCCCAAACTTGAATTTCTATTGAAGAATATTTAATTTTCATACATATATATCTTTCCCTTTTGACCATTTTTTACTGCTTCGTTTGTTTGTTTGATTTGTTTTTTTCTTTCATTGGGCTATATTTTTTAGTCAAATAATTCCATGAGAAAAGCTTTTAGCTTCAGCAAAAAAGAACTAGTGCAAAATCCTGTATTTTATACACCACCAAATAAGAAACAGGGCGAAAATTCAATATGAATATAGTTTTTATTTCTTTAATTTTTAATCGAGAGAAAAAATTTCTTTGCAAATACCACTTTTTTTTTTAACACGTCCTTTCGAAAAAGCTTTGATGAACTGAAATCATTGGTGGTGCCATCTTATTTTCAAAGCTGGAAACTATCAATCCACAACAATGCCATTCCTGTTTTCACTGTGGAAAATTACGACAGTAAAATGATTTGTTGTTGTTCCCCAAGGGAAATTTTTACTGTACTATATACTAGCATAAAAAAAAACAGGCCTAGTATTTCTTTTGAAAAATACAGAAAACGCGACAACAGAATATTTCTCAAAGCGTTCTGTTTGCCAAGGCCTTAAGACTGTTCAATTTGAACTTGGCACCACTTTCATATCCCAACGCAGCCGCTGTAAGTCTATTTTGCCTTTTCGCAAAATATCCCAATTTTGACAAATTTCCCATTCAAGTTTCTAGGTTTGTTCGATGTGCGCACTGGGGCGCACTAGTGCGCACTGAAATCGCACTGATGCGTTCGATGTGACATTTTTTTTTGCCCCAGTGCATTTGCACTGTTTTCGATGTTCGTCCGGTGCAGGCACTCAGTGCGCACTGCCATGCCCCAGGTATTTTTTGGGGTTGAGGTTTTCAGAGCTGTCAATTGGAAATCAGCTGTTTACGCCAAAAAGATTATTTGCAAAGCAAAGTATATTTTTTTGGCAATTGGGCTTTAAACTGACAGCCTTATTCATAATCGCATTTTAAAGATAATCAGATGATAAAACAGAAATTCTTATTCATAATAGATAATCAGCCTGATAATATGGCAAATAAAGATAATCAACGGTATTATTATTATGAATAGGAAGCTGATTAAAAAGATAATAATTGTATCTAGTCAGCCGATCATCAGTGTATTATCTTTTTATTATGAATAAGGCTGTGAATATTTGCGTTTCATTTTGATATTTCATATCTTTTCATATATCTATGAAAGAAGTGCAACCATATTTATTGCCAAATGGAGGAAATTTATTTATGAAAGTCAAGTGCTACCTGAGTTTTAGCTCTTACCGTTCGCGTACACCAAAACCGAATTATCGGCCGACATCGGGTCGGAACTACTCGGACGACTTTCTCGGACGATCGCCTGCATACACTGCATCCGATCTAGGACGGTGCCGGTCTGTAGTCTGACTTTGTGAAATTTTAAGTGAAATAATTGTTTTCAATGGACGAATGAAGAATGAAATGAATGAAGAAATTTATATTTTAGAAAGTTCATACCGCCAACTAATCCGGCAACGTCGAAGATGTCGTCGCTCTGTATGGATTAATAAAATATTTTTGCAAAGAAAACAACTTGGCGAATACCACCATCTTTTTGAAGATTTAAAATTACAACCCATAAAATAAATAAATAAATAATAATAATAATAAATTTTAATCGGTTTTTTATGTTGTTGTGTTTTCGAAATTTCAGGTTGGGACACTCTTGTGGTTTCCTGCAATAAAGGCGGGGATGCAGGCTGTGACACCGCTGACGGAGAATATAAAATGTCTTCAAATGGTTGCGAAGCCGCATCATTTTCTGGGGTGGGACTCTCTATTTCGAGCAAGTTTCCACTTAATTGCTTGGGAGCAATTTGTTTTGATAGGAATAATAGTGAGTCGTAGTAAGCCCAAGAAGATTTTTTATTTTCGGCCGCAGCACCAGATTTCCCAGGTCCATTATGTTTGTTGAATTCCTTTCGGAATTGATCCCTTAAGTTGCTCCATTTTTTCTTTACATCTGGAACAGTCAGCTCCATCTCTGAAGACACTTCGGTCCATAGGCTTTTAGCAGTATCTCTATTGTTGTAGTTTTTGGAAAATTTATCCCAGAGAGGTGGCCTGTTGAGTATACAATTTATCAATTTTTCGTTGTCCATATTTTTTTTTCGTGAACTTTATTTACATATTTATTAAATGCTTGAAACTTTATAATTCAACACGACAACTGACGAAAAATCCAAACATGTTCGGATTAAGGTTCTCCCAAACCAAAGCGTTTTTGTCGTCGCGGCAGCGGCATTTGCAGTTGCGACAACGTGCCGCTCTGAGTGCGGCGAAGTATACCCACACCGAAGCGTTTTTTGCAGCGACAAGGCAACTCATTTTTGACATTTGTGAGTTGTGACTTGTAAGAATTTATTATTGTTCTTTTTTTCGTCTTTCGAAATTTGTGAACCAGGAGAATAATAATTCTCAAAAACCAAGGAAAATAGTGGTAAGTGTGAAATAATATTTTTCAACGTTAAAAGACTCACCGTAGTTACCTACAACAATTTCTTTTCTTCAAGACAGACTTGTCGACCAACCACTATCCTCAGCAGATGAAACATCTGAACAAAACTTTTACCTTTTGGGAACGAAAACTGTTACCGATATTTTGCCTTCAACTACCCCTGCGGCTCTGCCTTGAGCGCAAATCAATCTGGGATCCTAAAGAAGGCAATACTAAGCCGCTCGTGATGAATAAAGTGATTGTGGACTCGAGATTTCGAGAACGAAAATGGTTCAGCTAAAATGGCACTAGGGACCTAGGGAGCATTGATACGTGTGTCGGGTAATTATTTCAAAGTCTCCCGTAAATACGACAAAAGATCCAATATTCCAATTTACCCATCGCATACATTGCTATTTTTGAGTGAAGGAGTGACGTTGATCGTTGGACTGAGAAAGATTTTGCAGAACAACGAACACAAAGCTAAATCAGGTATACTTCATGTAATTAAGTGAACTAAACAAAGAATTCTGGAAGGCTCCCATGTGTGTGAATGGATTTTTAAGGAAGGAATGACGGTGCGTAATGCCAAAAAGCAAATATAAGACTGAGATTTGAGTGTTGATAATTGTCGTCTATGGGTAAAAGGAGGCAGAGCAGAAATCCCGTCTATTCCTTGGGCGATGCTGAAGTTGAAGTAAGTTATATTACAAATGTAAAAGATGAAAGCTAACATATATATATTTTTAGTTCATAAACAGGAGTGTGAAGGCAAGAAGACACCTCAAACAGGTCAACACAGTCTGACGATATTCGTAAGACGATGCCGGTGGTATAAAGTCCTTATATGTTGGAGATAACCTAATTCAATATGTTTACGCGCCTGATGCTTTCGCCAGTATGGATAGTGTTGCTATATCCGAAGAAATGCTTGTGGAGTCTGCATCCAAGGAGCCTTTGAAAAATGTATTTAAAGACATTATAGGCTCGCCTTGTTGGAATTCGTATTTTCACGAAGAAGGATCGCCAACACTTTGAACACACATTATAGAGAAGCACTCAAAGATGTGTGTCCCGACTTTAGAACACGCCGCTGCCAAACCAATCGACTATAAGTTCTTGATGGATAACGAAACTGGCTTTGTTCCATCATCACCTGTAGCAAAATAAGTTTAAAACGAATTTTATTTAAAACAAGGACACAAAACAGCTTAATACAAACGCTGCCTGCTGCCACCTCAGTTAATTCAACTATTAAAATAAGAAATATTCACTCTAGTTGAAAATAAATTCAAAGAAAAAGCACACTCTTGTAGCGAAATTGAATAAATAATCCTTTGTTATGTTAATAGTCAAGTTTTTTTTTTAACATTATTTTACAAAAATAAAGAACTGATTTTTGGTTTGTTATTTGCATCTAAACACGTTCAACGGCCATAGCAATTCCCAATCCACCACCAATACATAAGCTATCGACACCCTTCTTTCCTCCAGTTCGCTCTAAGGCATACAAGAGCGTGACGAGAATTCTATTACCGGAAGCGGCGATCAGATGACCCAATGCGATAGCACCTCCATTGATATTCACTTTACATGGATCAACTTCGAGACATTTTAGTACCGATAGAGCCTGTGCGGAGAATGCTTCATTGAGTTTGTAAAGATCAACTTCATCTTTTGTCCATCCAGCTTTAGCCAGCTGAAAATAAATAAATTTATATTTGCTCAAAACACTTTTTTCCATTGTCATACATACCACAGATTTAACTGCACACACTGGTCCAATGCCCATAACTTTTGTATCACAACCAGTTTGGGACCAAGCAACTAAGGGTTTTAACGATCGCTTTTTAACCTCTTCCCCAGACATTAAAAGTACCGCTGCTGCAGAGTCGTTTATACCTGATGCTGATGCATTGCCTGGGGTAACTGTGCCGTCCTATTAAATAAAAAACATATACGTTTTTCAAATGAATTTTGTGTGTTGAGAAGGAGATACGGGAAATGTATGCTACTGACGTACAATGGGTGGAATCGGCTAAAGTAATAAGTAATCTTGTTCTATGTAAAAGCAGTCAGCAACCAACTATGTACCATCACCTAGCCAATTCCATCTCAGGATTTTAAAGGTTCTCCCAGTGAAGCCCGTCGCACATCCTCAGGATCTTTCTTCCTTCATGGCTGTTTTAGAGATGTTGAACCAATAGCTAGCCATCGGTTTGCGAAGTTGCTTGTGTTGGTATATACACTTGTACATCAGAACTTTTCTCTACTGGCTAAGTACAAGGTTTTCTTTTTATCAGCGCAGCGGGTGAAGTTAGTGGAAAGCAAAGTTAGCTTTTCGTATAGCAGTCCTTAAATCTGAGTACCTCGTTAAAGTTAGAATCGAGGTTCTTAGCGTTTCTTTTGGCTGAGATTCTATTCCGATCAGAAAGATTTTTAACGCAGTTTTTGCAGTTTCCCACCAAGCTACTGCGTCCGTCTTCTGTTTTTCAAAAACACACCAGTTCCGATTTGGCCTCATCGGTATGGAATCACACCTTTATTTGCAAAAAAGCAAATTAAAAATTACAAATATTTTCGCGAGTTTTTTATTTAGTTTAAAACAAGTTTATTTGCAAAAAAGCAAATTAAAAATTATTTTGGGTTGTGAGACAACAAATTACAAATAACAAAACGAATCTGACATTGACAACTGACAAATGAGAGCGGCAGCGACGAAAACGCTGCATGTATGGAACTGTCGCTGCTCTTCGCCGCGTTGGTGTGGGGACTCTCATATGCCGCTGTGTAAACTAATTTTGACAACTGCAAATGCCGCTGCCGCAACGGCAAAAACGCTTTGGTTTGGGAGAACCTTATGCCGGCTTATCGGTTATTATCGGGCGTTATCGTACGTCAACGGACGATGTCGCTTTCAGTGGTGTACGCCCTCTCTTTTCTTTCTATGTGTTTGGTTCGATCGGCCGAGTTCGGCCGACAACGTCCGATCATACTTCGGCCGATGACGGATTTGGTGTACGCGAGCCGTTACGTGTTCGATGTGAAATCAAATCCAGAGCTGTAGTCTGTTCTTTTTTTCTTGGATGTTACGCGATGTAACATCCGGTAACATTATGTCGTTCCTAAATGCAAAAAAGTTACGCGATGTAACATCGATGTCGTTCCTAAATGCAATGTTGAAGTGTCAGAATGTTACGTTTCGTAACTTTTTCCAACTCATCTCTGGGACTTGAGTTTCGATGTTGATCTGTCAAACCCCTCTAAAATTGTTGGTTTTTTTTTTCATTAATCTTTGAAAATTCTGTGAGCAGTTACTGATTTTCAATCTTTTTCATTTCAGAATTCATTTTTCTTCATCAAAAACGAGTTTTCTTTAGCTGGGTTTATATTTTAAGAAATATTTTATTCTTATTTTTGACAGACCAGCAAAGTGTAACATCGAGTCGTTCCTAAATGCAATCATGATTTTGTAACAAAGTCAAACATACACAACAACAACGATGATTTTGACACTACAACATCGCGTAACATCGAAGTCATTTAGGAACGCGGTTCAGGTGTTCAGTGTAATGACAGATAATTTTAGTGCGTTGACATTCCCCAGTGCGCACTGGAGCACTGCACATCGAACAGACCTTCTGATGTAAACGTCAAAATTTTTATAAATTTGTTGACACCTTTGTAGAAAAAAAAAATTGAATTTTCTTGCCCACCGCGTCTACCGTCGTACGTTGTTTTTTCCGTCTTTCGGGTGGAGTACGTATATTCTTATACATTCTAGTTTTTTGACTATATTATTTTCTTTCTTTTATCCTTCAATAGCATAAAACTCCCATTCAAATCAAGCTCAAATAAAAAAGTAGATCCCCAGTGCAAAGTGGTTATCTCCGTTTTATCTTTCAGTAAAAACATTTGCTGTAACTCGACATATTTTGCGCATCGGATAGGTAAACGGCCGCTGGCTGTTCAAAGTGAATTCATTTCATCTTAAACAAGAGATTAAAAAATCTATAATTAAATTGGCTCAGTATTGAGAACTCCGAAGAAATAAAAATCAATTGGAAAAAGCCACCTTCCCAGACTGTTTCTAAAGTGTACAGTCGAGATAAATTTTGCAGCAAAAAGCTTATTCATATTCAATGACCTAAAAACCAAAAAAAAGAAATATTTTGAAAGAAATTTCTGCATTTCTTCGTTAATTGTCTTCAGTTTCTTCTCCCCGTCTTGATGTTAGTATCGTAATTCAAAAAAAAAATCGAGGAAAAAAGCAGGTGTCTGGGCTTCAATCGTCACAGTTGGTTGGCGCTGCGGTGGCTTACGACAGCATTTAGTTTTTATTGATTTTACCCAACTTAAATCTTCTTCCTGTTTACAATATGCTTTCTAAACTTATTACGATACCAACGTAAGGTTGGTCAGTTCAGTTGATGAAACAAAGTCATTGCCTGTACGACCTGATTATGATGTGATCTCGTTAAATTTTGTTGTTTGTTTTTATCTCTACCTTAACTGACTTTATAGGCTTCAATAAGCTTCCACATTATCTTTAATTTATTGCGGGCTTCTTTGATTGGCATTTATAAATAAAAATTCGACCGTACGACTACTCGACGTTATCTGTCAGAGATGTTTGCATTTGAAATGACTTTATTGCGAGAAGTAGGAAGAGGTAATTACAATAGAACAGTGAGATTGTTTTGAAGAAGTCTCCAACCAGGCGCCATTTATATTTGCCTGACTAGAAAGAATTGCTCTTGTGTGTTTTTGTTGGCACAGAGCCATTTGAAATTATTTATTGGTCGTAGTAGGTTTCTTGTCAGATTATTCTGCTCTTACTTTGCTTACATTTGAAAAGCAATTCTTCGAAAATAGCTGCCTACCCAAAAACTACTTTGGTACTACCCCGTTGATTTCTTCGTCTGATATCCTGATCAACAGGTCATACAGCATTGGAATTCTTGCTATCAAACTGCCGATTGTTTGAAGTGTTTATAGGTTCACTTCTATAGACAAGCATTGACACGAGTTCGCTCCCATTCGAATGCATTTAAGATAAAAAGCATCGCCAGGGTTTGTTGCGGAAATTGCAATTTTATAAGACTCATCCACATCACGTCCGAAACTCATTCAACATTTCATGTTCAAACAATGTAATCCATACTTTTCAAATAATGTTGAATAGAGTTCTACAAAAACGTTTCAAATCGCATGTACTGGCTCTTTCCACATTGATTGTATCACAATCACTATGTGGCCTTATCGCAGTGCACTGGATCTTGCAGTTGTGAGTATTCCCACAGGAAAATCCTACGCCTCGTCACATCGCTTCAACATCAATCACTTTGTTACGAAAGTGCTTTCTGACATTTTTAATTATTAAAGTTACTCGATGCATTAGCCTTATCACATATGCACGGAAACATTTCTCTTTTCAAACAAGTTCGATGCGTTTTTCTAATGCAATCGCTAACTACAGCCGCAACACATGACTTTATCGCATAATCCGCCTTATCTTTGAATCAATCCCCAGTTGTATTTTACAATAGATTGTTTGTCATAAAGTTTGGTGCTAAAGCAAGCATGACACATTCGCCAATCGCTACAAGTTTGACTAACAAAAACTAATCACTGAATTATTATGGGCATCGTATTATGACTCAATCAGAGCCTATCAACAAAAATTTATTATCACCATACTAAAATATTATTTTATTGTATTTATTTCAGAAGCTGTAAGAGTAACAATTAGCAAAAAAAATGGACTTTTAAAGACAGACGAAACGCTAGCGTAATCAGCACAAGAAAAAAAAACAAAAAAACACAGCAGCCGACATACAAAACGAAGGCAGTACATAATCACGTCTTCAATTCCCGCATCAATGCATCGTCTTCGAACGAAACTCGAAATGAGAATCTGGATAAAAATCATTTAACACATACACACACGCAGCAAAACCGTCAACTCGCACAACATGCTAAGCAAAACACAAAAGCTCATTTTAGGTATATTTGTTTTGATTCTTGTCGACTTTATTTGGGTAACGTCCAATGAGATCACTAAGGTGAGTAATAAATAAGCTTTGATTTCAATTCCAATTTGTTGTTCAAACAAAACTCTCTGTTCTAATTTTGCCCCTACAGTTTCTATACGAAGATGAGAAATATGACAAACCGTTCTTTTGTACGTATTTTAAGACATCAATGTTTACAATTTACCTAATTGTTATCGGTTTGATAACACCATGGAAGGAGGCATGCGAACAAACGGGAAACTATTCGGTGAGATAATTAATTATTTTTCAATTTAATAAATTAAAATTACCAACATTATTTTTTTATCTTGGTCCATTAAAAGTGAGTCAATTTACTTCGATAAAAAAATTTAGTTTATAGCAACGTAGGTTGTTACAAAGCATTGAACTTTGTTGACTGTTTAAGGGATTTTTTTTGACATGCTATTTAGTTTACACAGTTGTTTTAGGTTTCCACAAAACAAATGAGCGCTAAAACACACCAAATGTTTTCATTGTTGATATGCTTTTTTGACATAATTTTCACTCGTTATATGAGCTACTTCATTCGAAGTTAGGGAGTTAGTTAATGTCAAAAAGCCTAAGAGTACAGAAGTTTAAAAAAAAACTTTCAAAATGAATACGTTATCTCCACATTTATTTAAAAATGCATTTTATGACTATTTCCATATTTTCAAGAAGATAGAACAAGATTGTGTTTTCACCGTTTCTTCCACCAAAATTACTTCATTTCAAATACGTACTCAAAAGACCATCTTTCGCTCATTGATAGCTTGGAAATATGAAACCTTTGTGCTTTCACGTTACTATTTCCATAAACGATTTTAAACTCAACTACTCTTTGATTATTTTCCCTGGAAAAGATTGGGAGAACACCAAATCTTCTCCTACAAGTCAAGATATGGTCTGATATACTGAATAGTGAGATTAGAAGGGTTTTTTACTTACTTACAGAGGTGGGCATTATAGTTCGGGGTGAACCTGGGCCTCCACCAACATCCTTCTATAACGACCTCGATTTCGGGCGAGCCCTCACCAGTTTTGCACTCTAAGTCGGTTGAGGTCTTCTTCCACTTGATTGCGCCACCTAAGATTTCCCCTTCTACGATTTCCCTGCAATGTACTTTCGAAAACCCGTCGAGCCAGAGTGGTGATGTCCATCCGCTCTACATGTCCCAGCCATCGTAGGCTCGCGATGCGTACTCTTCTAGCTATGCCCATGTTGCAGTACAGCTCATACAGCTCGTTGTTATATCTTCTCCACTCATTTTTTTCGCATACAGGACCAAAGATAAGTCGGAGTATTTTTCTTTCGAAACGACCAAGGATTTTTTCATCCCCGTTCGATAAGGTTCAAGCTTCCGTCCCGTAAAGCAGGACTGGGACGATTAAGGTCTTATGAAAGATTACCTTGGTTGTTCTAGAGAGGGTTTTGTTTCTCAATTGCTTTCTTAACCCAAAGAAGCAAAGTTTGGCAAGAGTTATTCTCCGTTTGATCTCCGCACTGATGTTGTTGTCCGTGTCTACAGCGGATCCTAGGTAGACGAAGTCCTGTACTACCTCGAAGTTATGTCTATCTATTGTGACGAATTGTCCAATTCGTCGATGTTCTGCGTCCCTGTTTGATGACAGCATATACTTCGTTTTGCCCTCATTAACCATCAAACCCATTTTTGCCGCTTCTGTTTCAATACTCGCAAAAGCACCTATGACATCATCATCATCTTCCATTACGTCAATATCGTCTGCATAGGCGAGTAATTGTACAGACTTTTGAAAGATTGTTCCTCTGGTGTTGACGTTTGAGTTTTGTACAATCTTTTCAAGTTTAAATTGATGTTGAAGAATTCGCTTGAAAGTTGGTAGCATTGCCTAAAGCCTTTTTCGACATCAAAGGTCTCGGTGAGTTCCCCAAAGTCATACGAGTTTCGCAGGGATGCCGAAACTAGACATGGCTCTGTACAGCTCGTCTCTGTAAATACTGTCATACGCAGCCTTGAAATCGATAAAAAGATGGTGTACATCGATCTCGCGTTTTTTCAAGATCTTCCGTAAAGTGAAAATTTGGTCTATTGTGGACTTCTCTGGTCTAAAACCACATTGATAAGTTGTTGACGTGGGGTTTCAGACGTTCACATATTTCAGTAGACAAGATCTTATAAGCGACGTTAAGGAGGCTTATCCCTCTATAATTGGCTTCCATTCTGGCTGTGAATTATTCTAGCCCATCCTAGCGTTTCCAGTTATCCAACTGAACTATCTGCGTAAAGTTTCTTCTTTTAATTTGTGTTTCGATAGCCTCTTATATTGTGTGCCATGAGATCTACAAATTTAGTCTTAGTAATTTTTTTACTCTGGTTGTGGTCCTTTGTTAGAGCGCCATCAATGTAGACTTTGTCTGGTAGACTGCTGCTTGCGGCGTGATCGATTATGTCTTCCTGTTGTTTGGGAGTTCAAGGTTGGAGTCCCGGAAACCTCAAATCCTACGGGTATCACCTTTCACTAGGATTTGACAAGTCCTCCGAGAACAATTAAACTGTTATGATAGGGGTCTCTAACCTAGCCGTTAAAAACGGGCATAAAACTGTCGGCCCTTGAAATGCGTCCCGAGGTACCCCGCACTTTGTTGTTCCATCTTATTTATTTGAAAGACGTCAAAAACGCTTTTTTACTTGATGTTGCATAAGCTTTGCAAAGATAAGGCACTTGCTTTATAACGCCCGCTGTGATTGACATCGGTGAGCTGCCCAAACTGACAAAAGATTGATAATCCTCTATTTCTTCAATACATTTTTCTTCGTCCGACGTTGTCTTATGTCCGCCAGCCCTAACGGCGCCATCCCCAGAGTCTGTGAATTACATGAAGTTCTCATAAGAATAAGAGAACTGAATTTTCATCAACTTTGCGAACAGAAATAAATCAGTAAAACAAACAGACCAGGAAAGTTGAATACATATTTGTTAACTGAGTATTTCCAAATGAAATATCCAAATGAATTCGCAGAATCACACAAAACACCTTTAAGTAAAATAAATATTTTTTTTCATTCACCCAGGCAATAGATCAAGCGACCGAGGATGAGAACTATTACGCAACACAAGGATCACTCGTAAGTAAAACAAAATGAAATGAGAACATTTTCTCTTCACAAAAAAAGGAAAATCTTATCTGTTTACAGAGTGATCCAACATACATTCCAATTCGTACCCCAGGAACAATATCCGGAACAGAAAGCGATGATTCGGGTATCCGTATCGTGCGCTTCAACAAAATGGCCGAGGTCCGTGAGATGTCGGCTCACGAAGCCACCGAAGCGCTCATGTCACGTCTCTCTTACGCAGCAAGCTTGAGGATACGAAGACAAAAAACGCATCACAAAACTGCGAAAACGGCTCTTTTATTTAGTGTGCTTGTAAGTAAACCATTGGCTGGGTTTCAAATCACATCTAACCTCCAATTGGTTTTTACATTATAGTGGTTCATTGCAAATTATCTATATCAGTTATCTTTGGAGCTAAGCGAAAGCGCAATGGTGGTGCTTCTAAGTTCATCTTCTAGTTTCTTTACACTCGTCTTAGCTGGATTTTTCCCTTCATCCTCTGGTGATAAATTTACATTCTCAAAGTTCTTGGCCGTAGCCATGAACATTGGAGGTGTTGTAAGTATTTTGTTTTTTTAATTTTAACTGTTTTTTTTTTACTTAATGGACCTTTTTTCTCTTTACCAGGTGACTGTGACAATATCTGATATCTCAGACTCAAAATTTTCTCGTGGTGTTATTCTAGCTTTATTAAGTGCATTCTTTTACGCGGCGTACCTGGTCTTTGTGAAAAGAAAAAGCGACACTGAAGAGAAAGTAGACATTCCTTTATTTTTTGGTAAATTTTTATCTTGTAGCGCGAAAAGTAAAATAAAATTTGACTTTTTTTGTTTAGGTTTTGTTGGTCTGTGGAACCTATTGCTCATGTGGCCGATATTTTTCGTTTTGAATTTTCTTCAAATTGAAACGTTTGAGCTTCCGAATCAAAATCAATTCGCGGTGCTATTTCTAAATGGTCTTGTGGGTACAGTGGTATCAGAAGCTCTGTGGCTTTGGTAAACTTAACAACAAAATACGAATCAACGACCGAGTATCCAACAAAACGTATCTTATTTTTCAGGGGCTGTTTTCTTACATCATCGCTCATTGGAACACTTTCAATGACATTGCAAATACCAATGTCAATTGCTTTTGATCTCATCCTTGGAAGGAAACATTTCTCATCTTTGTTCTATATAGGTTCAGCTCCCATATTTATAGCAATGCTATTGGTTGCGCTACTAACCAAACACGACGATTCCGATCCAATAGTTCGTTTCTTCAAATTTATATATCGCAAATTGTGTCGATGTCGCAAGCCAAGTATTGTGAGGTAAGTTTACTGAGCGAGTTTGTTAATAAAAAAAGAAAATCAATTAATCAATGTGTTTGTAGAATTAACGATGAAGAACAACAAGAATCTTTGATTGGAAACCAAGATTAACAACAACAATTGCCCTCGAATCTAATCAAAAGAAAAACAACACGAAACACTACTGCGCTTTAGTCTCTTTTGTTTAGTTCGCCCCAAAACATTTATATATATTTTTTGAAACAAATATACATATATAAAGCAAGTTTAAATAAAATATATATATATATTCTTTGTGATATCAATAATTATTATGTATAACAAAAACAATTTGAACTAAGTTTAAATTAAATGTGTAATCCTATCGTAGTTCTTTTTTATTTTAATTTTATTTTTTTAAGTTTTGTTATTACAACTCTCCATATTTATTAAATTGTTTTGTTTTTTTTTTTCGGTTTTAAAATGAAATATTTATTAACTTTAATAAACTGCAACAAATAGTTTGATATGAATTTTGAATGGTTTTTTGCAAACGTTTTACCAATTTAAAACCTACAAGTCTTATCCGCTCCCTGAAAATAATAATGTATGTATGTATAATGGAAAACTTTTAATGTTTGTATTTAAAAACTAAAAATAATGATAATAATATAATAAATAAGCTACATATATATTTTGAAACATTCTTAAAAACAGAGTTAAAATAAAACTTAAAAATAAAATACACTGTGTGTCATTGATGAATACTTTTTTGAAGTTGCTTTTAAATTTCCGTAAGAAAATCGATTGAATCTTTCAGCTACCACTCAAATTTGAGTGAATTTATGTCAAAAAATTGAAGCAAAACTTAAAGAAAGATCAGTTTATCGTAACCCACTAGTGCTTCCCAACAGACAATTGGTTGTTGGCCACAAAGTATAACCAGAGAGCACAGCGTATAATATAAGTATTTATATGAATATCTGCTTGTTCGGCTTGGTAAATATCTAAACATCGATCGGTTATTGCAAAACACCTCAACTGGGCCTCTTATACTGACACACGTCTAGAACACGAAATTCTGTTACCGTTGGTACACGCTTTTGTCGGTAGCGGAACGATCTTAGAGGTGAAAGGATGAGACGTAGTTGTTGTTAGCTTGATGAGCACTGTGAGTTTTCTCCTTTTGCTGCAAGTATTCGGCCCTATCGAGGTAACCGTTGGAGCGGAATTCTTTCCGATTTCCTACGATTCGGAAAAATTTTGCTTTGTGGTAGTTCTCTGATCGGCCGATCCGACGTCCTCCGATAAGTTTTTGCTGCGGAAAGTTTTAATTTTGGGAATGCAATGCGTTGCCGCGTTTGTGAAAAATTTCTTACGATGATAACTACTTCAAAGAAAAATTGAATCTCCGAAAAAGATGCATTTGGGAGAAAACTCCGCTCCGACGCGACGGTTACCTCGATAGTGCCGATTGAAATTTAGCTAACTTGTGTTGCTGTGGATTGCATCTTTTTGTTCACATCATTGAATATGTGTGTATTTACTATTTTCGTACTGCTGCGGTTCTGCATGCGACAGCCATCCATTGTATTCACCCTGTAAGTTGCAAAAGAAAAACAGTCTGAAGACGTACGTTAACTGGCGTGGTATAATCGTTTGTCCGTTGTTTGCAAAAATAAGTAGTGTTTGTATGGATTATGTCCGGTTGGACCTAGAATGTATGCGGACATCACTTGTTAAAAAAGTTACTAATATAAAGGAGTCCTATAACAACGCATGACACTTCGTTTTACACAATGGGCAGCCCCCCTAAAAAATAGTTGCTAACATCCTGGAAATGGAAATATGAACTTCTTGGTATGAACGGTTGTCGTTTGAAAAGCGAATTCATTACAATACAATCAGCCTTATTATGAGTTTCACGTGAACAGCTTTTCGCCAGGAACATTTTTGTTCGTCCGGAATTTTAAAAGCTATTGTGAGTTTCCCCTGAACAAAATTCCTTTTTTCCGCTTTTGTTGTTCAATTGTTCGCCTCACAAAATTAAGTGAAATAAATTGCTCTCAACGTTTTCGCCGTTTTCACATTTCACGGGGCGAAATAGGGAATTTTTTCGAATATGGACAATTTTTCAACCGAAACTCATAATAAGGGGAAATTTAAATGGGATCTTTTTCGAGGGGAACGCTGTTCACGTGAAACTCATAATAAGGCTGAATATAAAGAAGTCCTACGACAAAAAAAGGTGTTTCGTCATGAATGGAGCTCTATTTTGGAATCTAATGGCGTCAGAGTGATACAAGATATTCTTTCGCCAAATATGTTTTCCTGGAAGTATGAACTTCTTTCTCTTTTACGACGTTACGAGATTTATGTACACTCCAATGGATCACAGATCCCCATTCTGCTTCACACCGTTGATAAGTAATCGGCCTCTGGAGTACTCCGCTGGTCATACTTATCAAAAAAGCGGACGAACTAGCGAGGAAAGGATCAGCACTTGACCCTTCTCTCATTGATAAATCAATCAGGATCCCACCCTGTGAAATGAAACAGATCATTGGTAACAAAATAATGCGAAAATCCAATGAAAGATGGGAATGCCTAGATTCCTGTGTTACTTCCAGGAAACTATGGCCGAAATATGATAAGAAAGAATCTGAAAAGCTGCTATCATTGAATAGAATTTCATTGCGAACGCTTATCAGTATCATAACTGGACATAACCTACTTGGTTATCACAAAAAGAAAATGGGTCTTTGCACCGATGACCTATGCAGAGGATGCAATGACGAAGATGAACATGAGGACACTAGTCACTTCCTTTGTCAATGCCCAGCACTCTGTCATACTAGGAAAAAATTTCTAGGAAATTACTTCTTTAATGAACTAGAAGAATTATCAGACGCTCCAAAGAGCAGCCTGTTAAACTTCACTAAGAACACAAAATGGTTAAATACTGAACAGACATAAAATCATAGGTTTCTGGGACGTTACAATACGTCAGGGTATCACAACGGATCTACATTGATCTAAGTGTGATGGTAATAAGATCAACCGTCAGCCCATTTTACCTAACCTAACCTAACCATACTTATCAACGATTTGAACGGTTATTGTTTGAAAAGCTAACTGAATCAGACTATGTAATTCATATAATTTTCTTCGTAAGAAACACAATTAATCACTGAAAGGTGAACGAAAAATCGATGAGCATAAAAACAAAAACTGAGGCAAAATCCATTTGATACTCCAGGGTATTATTTCGCAGGAGACTAGGCGATCAATCTTACCTCATAAGGATTGTATCAGCTGATGGTTGTACACAAGTGGACTTTAAATCTTAAATAAACTAAACTTCGGTATCGTATCCTAAAATTTCATAATTGGAAGAGTTGAAGTTGAAATTCTTTAAATATAATTTTAAATCCATGCTGATCGTTAGACAGCAATCATCTCGATAAAACTCCAGCCTTTTCTGATATCGTTTCTACGCTACATCCCAAAGATTAGTTAGCCACAAATCATATGCAACTAGAAAACTGAAGTGTATGTTGCTAGTAAATCAAGTACTCGCCAACACCAGCCAGAAGCTAGAAGTCTGATCACTATCATCAACGGCGATGAAAACTCCAGTTCAAAAATAAGTAAAAA
Organism: Melanostoma scalare; assembly: GCA_949752695.1. Lineage (NCBI taxonomy): Eukaryota > Metazoa > Arthropoda > Insecta > Diptera > Syrphidae > Melanostoma > Melanostoma scalare. The sequence continues at coordinate 12,714,218 of OX456984.1, read as the reverse complement.
AAAATGTGATGGCGGTTCTAAATGACTCTCGAAGGCAGACTTGTAGAAGAACTTTAATGAAATCTTACAAAATTTCAGTCGGCTAAGTTTTATAACATTTTGGAAAAAGGTTTTAAATGAAAGTAAAGTTAAAACATAAACGCAAAGTAATGTAAATGAGTCTAGTTCAAGATGAAGAGTGCCCCAGTTTGAAGTGATCTTTACATTATTCAATAGTTACATCTCAATGGAAGGAATCAAAGCTGGCATCAACTTGTATATACCTTTCGTTCACCATACATTCTTTGAATCCAATAATCTAATTAACTAAATCTTCGCCGGTGATCCAATCCCTTCCTTTGGATTGGTTTTTGCACACCGATTGTCTATTGTACTATACATTTTTCTCTGTTAAATAAAACATTTTGTGTTAGTTTTCCAGATCAAAAGAAGACTGATCAAAATTTTAATTAAATTTCACTTTCCAATCGGGAATCATTCCAGATTTTTAAATATCCAAAACATTTGTTGTGATAGAAACAAACACGGCATTACGATAAAAAACAAAAAAAGAACCGCCAAACTTCAAGCGTAGTTTTCACAAAAATAAAAATAAAAAAAACTATTTCTTACATTAAATCCCTACAAATCTCCTTACTCGCTATGCGCTGAGAACTGTACTTGTTTTCTTGTATCAAAATCACTTAATTCCTTGCTTCTCTCGACTTTTTTTCATTTAGTCTAGATTTACTGCACCTTGGCAGTGATATGTGAAGTAGATTGGGTTTGTGACGAATTTTGTGGCGGTGCTGCTGCTACTACTGTTGCTGTATTGGAAGTTCCACTACCACCCTGAGGGCCTTTGGGTCGGTTTGTCCTCTTGCCACCTCGCACATTCGAGTTGGTGAAATCTCTTTTGTCTACACTAACTTCGAGTACTCCATCCATATTCTGTTTGAGTTCTGGTGATTGATGTTGCTGATCCTTAGCTACAGCTGCTGCTTGAACATTTGGATTCTGATTCTGGTTCTGATTCTGACTCTGTTGGCCACGGGCTTGCATTTTATTTGGCTTTGGCCTGTGCTGCACTGGCACTGAGTTTATAATTGGTTTCAGTACATTGCCAACTGCCTTTGTCCGACCCTCTCTGAACACCATCCGCTGGCCAGGACGAATATACTCCGGGTGTTTTATGAAGCGGAATTTTACGTGAGCTTTGTCTCCTGTGCGGAGACACTCCTTCGACATTGTCAAAATTGAGGCTGTTTGTCGAATGCTTCCACAGTGAACCATCGCTTGATAGCGTGAAGATATTGTCGTAGGATGGTGCAGAACCAATATTTCCCCCTCAAATTCCCAGCAGGCGTGTGGTTTTAGTTCTGGGCTGACCATTACCATTCCCTTCCTTATCTGAGATCGTTTGATTTTCTTTAGTGAAAAGCTTGCTGTCTGTCCACCACGAACTTCTTTCACATTCATTCGTTTCCTGTGGATACTCTTAATCGCTATGGGGATGAACTGGCCAAGTGGATCTGGTCCCAACATAAGAACATCATTCAACTTAATAACGCCCTGTAGGCAAGTTCCAGATACTACAGTTCCTACACCTGGCACAGAGTATGTATCATCGATTTGAAACTCAGCTGGCTGATCATCCTGGCCAGCCATTCGTGTACTCAGTAAATTCAAAAACATCTTAAGCAGCGGAAGATTTTCTCCAGAAACATTCGAAACTTGGAAAATGGGACAGAGCCTCTCTGAGACAAAATTAGTTGCGCTTAGGACAACTTCGTCAGGGGTTTTTACCATAACTGGAACCTTCCGGCATCCTTGTGACTTGAGAATTTTAAACAGTAGTTTAAGATTGTCTTGTAAAACATTTGGAGGACACATGTCAATTTTTGTTACAACAACGAAAACAGGAACGGAAAGAGCGAGTGCGAGGCCTAGATGTTCCTTTGTCATTCCAACGATTCCAGCGTTTGCACCAATCTACAAAAAAAGAAAAAAATGTAAGCAATTGGAAAAAAATCATAGGTCACATACAAGCTTACCATTAACATTCCAAAATCTGGAGCATGTCCAGTCATACCGAACACTGTTGTCTTCAAGTAGCGCTCGTGACCAGCTAGATCTATGAATGTTATCACTTTAGCCGATTTCTCACAGATCTTTACCCAGTCCAAAGTGCCGTGGTCTGGCTTGTTCACTACATTACCTATGCTATCAAAGCCTACACAAAAAACAACGTTTGTCTTGGAATGATATTTACATGGACAGAGACAAGCAATAGAACTCACCTAGGATATCATTACCAACGGAGCTTGTTCTTCCGCTTTCCATTTCGTGTTTGTGACGAAATAGCCTCTGTCTTGCATGTCCGCGGCCGTTATCTAGTTCACCATGTGTGAGAACTCCCAATAGAGTGGATTTTCCTGCATCCACATTGCCAACAACCGCAACTCTATTTTGGAAAAGTATACAATTAAACATAGGCTTGAGTAGGGAGAGTGCTGGTGTTATTACCGAATTTCCATAAAGTCTGAGGTGTCGACCCGTTTTCTTATCAAATACTGCCCAGTAAGACCCTTTTCACCTTTCCTCTGTCGCAGAAGGACCATATCGGCGTCAATTGTTGTTGCTAGGGATTGAAGAGTCGCTACAGAAGCTGAATATTCGTCCTCGTCCAGACCGCTGTCGCTCCCATCTAAAATTGTAGTGAAAATATAATTTTTGTAATATGCACACAATGTTTGAAGGTTACCTTCGCCAACTCCAATCTCATATATAGTCTCCCCTCGACTGTCTAAGGTGCGCTCCTCTAGACGCTTTTTCAACAGTTCAAACTGTTGCTCGGTGGGACTAACAAGGACGTTTTTCCCTCGAATGATCGTATAATCGACTTTTGGGTTATGCATCATCTCATGCAAGTCAGCCATTTGCTGTTTTTTTGTCGGTGTCCCTTGGTTGTCCATTTTCAGTGTTATTTTGTTTTTCTTATATTTTTTTATTTTCAAGTACTTTTTGAGTGCAAAGTTCTTGTGGTACTTTTATTTTTGTTTGAAGAATTTTTTATCAAAATTGCTCATTTCCTGATTTGCCCTGTAGAATACATAGAAAGAAACATTAGTTAGTCGTTAAGCATAGGCAATTTATAAGAAGTGATAGCCAAATACATGTGGCGACAGCTTGTGTGATTGGTGGACACTAAGTTCGAATCCCAGAGGAGGAAACCTTTTTTTTTAATAATTAATAAAAAGCCGAATAAAAACTTACGTTACAGAATTGAAAGGAGTGTTTCTTTTATATGGTTTATGTTTGTATAGACAGCGGTGCTTCTGATCTCGTACAAAGCATACTAATGAACTTTTATGTCAAAGCAATACAATGCTATTCAACCATTAAAAGGGCATAGGTATGTTTACAGTCCACAAACTGAATACACGATCCCTTGGAATGCTTTCAAGATTTTTACAGTGCATCCCGAGCGCAATCCTAATGAAGAAACATTGAAAGAAGGATTTGAGGACTTTGTCCAACTCAACTGATTTAATGCCTATGCATTTGGGGTACTTGCTCATAGTTTCTAAAATCTTTTATTTTTTTTATCATTTGCTAATTTCTATAAAACCTCTTTTCCATCCTTTGTTATTGTTATGACTATTTTTTTTTTTCATTATTATTATCGTACTTTATTCAATCATTAGTACTTAATTAATCATTTTACATGTTTTTCATTTGGTACATTTAAGCATTGCTTTAGCCGTCTGCCGAGAAATGACAACAAATTAAAAAAAATTATTATAGATAAATATTATTATTTTGTTATGACTATCTGCGATGTATGACTTAAAAGTTTGAATTCCAGAAACTTCCATTTGTTTTGCCACGTTTATTGCCTTTCCCTAAGAATTGGTAAGTCCTCCGCTTTCTCACTAAGGTGTTGAGAGTCTGCAATCTATTCGATTCTACACTAAAAGTGTTCGAATGTCCAAATTTTCTTCTCCATAATTCCGATCGACGTAGGAAACGATGGGAAACTTCAACGAAACTCGGACGATTTAATTAAAAGGAGTTGAAAGAATTCAAATCCGATTCTACTTTAATTTTTATTGACATTTAAAAGTTGTATCAAAAACGACTTTCGAATGATTCGATAGTAGAATAGGGTAACATAGTTTGGACCCTGGATATGGTTGAAATGCGCTGGGCTTAAGAGATCCTCGAGATATGTTGCGCCAACCTACACATTTATATTATTTTTTTTATGGATTGTTATTATTATTATTTTTTTTTATTGAATAAAAATATTTGTTTACTCATTTGTTTATTATTTAAAAAGCTTAGGAAGGGTATTTTTTTGGTATGTTAGCCACAAAAGCCAAATTATTTGTTTATTACGTCGAAAATAAGCGTAACGAGTTAGAGTTAGTTACGCGTGGGTAACTTACAATGAGGTTGCCAACACTGCGTACATCTTAGAATAGTTAAACCGATTGAAGTGAGGTTTCAGCATTTCATTCATCAATAAGTTAGACATCTTTCGACGGGATTAACCGATGGAGATCAAATCTGATTAAGATTTGAGTTCAATCAGATGAGTAGTTCCAAATTCATTCAAGGTATTTATGAGGTGGGTCTACTAGTTAACCGACTCCAAATTCCTTAAGTTATTAATTTTAATTTAAAAAAAAAGTTAATTTTATTCGGTTCGATTTCAAGTCGACTTTCGGCAACTAGGAAGACCGTTCGTGACGTTGACTCTAACGTTGTTTTCTATTAGACGAAAAGAAGCGTCCATAAGCGTTCAACAGCATTCTCCAACGATTCCATTGATGCAAAAAGATGGCTTCTTATGATTCTGAGAAGTGACATCCACCACTCGATTTGAAGTGAGGAATGTTTTTTGTTAGTCATAAAAGTGTGACTGACTTACACAAAACCAAATTTAAACTTAGCATAAACATTTTTTGGTTGTCCATTGGTTTTGAAAATAAGTGCATCCTCGACGGAAACCAATGAAAAAAAAGGTATAAATTGGTATTGATGATCGCCACAATCCCATTTTCATCTTGCGGCATAGTTTGCTGTGCTGTGAGTTGTGACAAAACTATTCTTTCAACCACTTTTTCGTAGGGCGTATTTGTTGAACGATAATAATTAATCTTTGCAAAGTTTAGCGTCAGAAATTTTCATGGTAGACACAATCAGTGATAGGATAATTTTAGAACTATTTCCTAAGAAAATTCTATCATACAGTTTTTTTAATTCATAATTATTAAAAAACTACTATGTTTTTGGAGTAGTGGAGGAATATATTTAAAAAATACCAAACTTTTTTGTGTTATCAAATGGAATCATACCAAAATTTGCAGTAAGGCTCTCGGTCTATTGTGTAATTTAAAAAAAAAGTCAAAGCGAGCAAGATTCTAAAGAGAAGTGGCCTTTGAACACAGAGTATGGCCACCTTGTAGTATCATTAAGAATTTAGATCATAGGCTATTTTGTCATTGACATTTTGGTCGTTGAAAGGACCTCCCAAACCAAAGCGGGTTCAAAGCGGAAGAAACGCTAATATACGCACCCTTAGAATAAAAGTGAACTAACTCAAAATTCTTGATTTCGCAATAAACTGACCCGATGTACTTTTATGAATACTTTATTGCTCATTTCTCACCAATGCATTTTTAGGTCACTTTCAAGCTTTCAAAAAAGCTCAACGGAATAAAGATTTTGAGTTAGGTCACTTTCATTGGGTTCGTATGTCGCTTTACGTACTTAATTTTGACAACTCCAACTGTTGCTGTCGCGACTGCAAAAACACTTTGGTTTGGTAGATCCTCAACGCTCAACAACGCTGGTAAATATTGAAAATTCATTTGAAAAGTTGTGTAGCCCATTCGTTTTTTAAAAATAGATTTTGGCCGAAACGAAGCACCCACCGCAATTGGCCGCTTTGGAGGTGTGATTAACGACCCGTTTGGTATATTTTTTAGGGAACTACGAGGGTGGTTTGATAAGTCAGTGACTTTTTGAATTTATCGCGCAGTTACTCGAAATTCAACAGTGCTACCGTCAACTGTAATCTATTAGTAGGCAACTGTCAAATTTTGAGCAAGCTACGTCATGCAGTTGGTGTTTAATAGCTTCAGAGTAGACAACCTCGTGAATTTTTACGAAAATGGAAAAAAGGGAATTTCGTGTGCTCATTAAACACTACTTTTTACGTAAAAAGTCCATCACTGAAACTAAGGAAAGGCTTGATAAATACTACGGGGACTCGGCACCATCAATTTCAATGGTAAAGAAGTGGTTTACAGAGTTCCGTTGTGGTCGTACCAGCACTAGTGACGCCGAACGTTCAGGTCACCCAAAACAAGTGATCAAGCCGGAAATCGTCGATGAAATCCATGAAAAGATATTGCGTGAGTTGGCTCATGCTGTAGGTATCTCAACTGAACATCATATTTTACACGAATATTTGGACATGAGAAAACTCTCCGCGAGATGGGTGCTGCGATTGATTACACTCGACCATAAGCGCAATCATGTGACCACTTCAAAATCCACGAATTGAGATGCGAACTGCTACCCCATCCAGCATATTCTCCAGATTTAGCCCCCTGCGACTATTTTCTGTTTCCAAACCTAAAGTAATGGCTGGATGGTAAGAGATTTGAGTCGAATGAAGAAGTCATTACCGAAACAAACGCGTATTTTGAGAGCTTTCAGAAAACCTATTATTTGGAGTGAATAAAAAAATTTGAAAAACGCTGGACTAAATGTATCGAGCTAAAAGGTGATTATGTAGAAAAATAAAATGTTTATTTGCCGCAAGAAGTTTGTTTTATTCAAAAAGTCACGGACTTATCAAACCGCCCTCTTATGAAGGACCGCTTATGGCAACAACATGGAAGCCATTAAAACACTTAAAGCCAATATCATCTAAGCAATCTGTGAGCTACAACCCGAAACCATAAACAAGTCTTGGAAAATTGAAGTAAAAAAATGCGCCACTGCAAAGTCAGCCAGCGTAGAAAGTTCTCTGATACAGCGTTTTAAATAAAATTTGATTTACGCTCCTTTTTATTGAACTATCCCTATACCTATCTGTTACCAAAAAAAAGTGCTACCCATCAAAAAACTAAAAACTTGAAAATCGCAAAATTTTGAAACCTTTTATTCGGTAGTTTTAAAGGACATAAATTTGATTATTATTTGAAGATGCATTTTAATGGTAAATTTTATTCTCTACAAAAAATGTCCTTGGAAATGTATCAAAATTTTGCTTCGTTTGGGAGAAATATTGAAAATACTGAAAAGGGTTGTTTGCCTATAATCAATTTTAACCCTTCTAATCTAATAGCACTTAGCGGTTTTTTCTTCAAAACACGCCCATCAATCCATTGTTGCAATAAAAAGCAATGCATTTTTTAAAACTAAATGACGAAATCAATAGCCCATAAGTGTAATCGTCCAATATGTTGGTGGGTAGTTACCAAGTTGTTAAGTCCTTTATTAACAAAACTGTAATAACAATTCACTATAATTACAATTGTATGGATTTAAAAATGCTACTGCAAGGAAGTTGATTATTTTGAAGTCATATTTTCTGATGCAATCGAAACTACAAAAGAAAATAACCACAAAAAATTAAATTGAATTAGGTACCGTTGCATATTTTATTTTAATTTGTTTTCAAAACACAACAGATAATATTTTGAAGGACCACACAGTCCTTTCATTTTCATTCTTATGAGCCAGCTCCTGATGTTAGTAAAAAATAATCTCGACTGTTTTCTATTCATTAACTTTTTGGTAGCGCTTTGTGTCGTTGTACAACTCTTGCATTTTTCATATGATTAATGAGATTCTTTTGTCGTAATTCCTTTTTAAAATAATTTAAAAGGACAAAATATTTCATGCTAGTTTGTATAATAATTCTACCATAGCAATCCTTTGACAAAAAATATTCTGATGCAATAAAAACTTTCAAAGATTTACTTTTGTAAATCATAAATACTGAAACATTGAATGTAACCCAAAACAACTTACAAATTTAAAGCACTTTATAGGCACAAAATGTTTCCCAAATTATTGCAAGGACGTCAATAATAATCACAATAAAGAACTAACCCTTTTTATTCCTTGTCCTTGGTGAAATGATTGAGAATATTTTCGACCGTTTTCTTGCCATCGATATTTATAAACCGCCTTGTATCAGAGTTAACTGAAGACTGACCGCGACCGGTGACCGCAAGTGAAAACGATGCCCCGCTTATAATTGTAAACGAAATTGCATCTTTACTTACAAAGATGATGAAATTACTGCTTATATTGAATAAACAAACATTTTATCATATCCAAAGTTTGGTAGTTCCTTTATTTCTTTTTCTCAGAAGAAGAACACGCCCTGGGGGTAGAACAATTCTTAGCCAGAGAGTCAGAGCTTTGGGAACCGCCGAACTCCAAGTTGAAGATAAGTGTGGTCATAATCGAAATCAAAACATTTCATTTTAAAAGAATAAAGAGACCGAACAATTCGTCAATTAAAACGGTTTCGTTTGTTGGCAAACAAACAAATAAAACAAGAAAATAAAAAAAAAAAAACAAATCAATTTTTCTTTCACTATCGACGTCATCATTTCGTTCTCTTTATACTTTACTTTTTGTTACTACTCTACTTTGTCGTAAAAAATTATTTCATAATTCTCAGATGTTGAGCAACCTCTTTACACGTATCAACTGCTGTTGCTTGTTTTACATAAGATTAAACATTGGCAATACTTGTTTCGTTGACGATAAGATGACGATAAGATATGGAATTGTGAAGGTTTCCTGGTTGCAAGTTGCAACTTGCAATGAAAAATGTAAATCAAAATAACCACAATCAGCCAACCACGTCCTCATGGAAGTCGAAACCCCAAAATTTCACTTTCTTCAATGCCAGACAAATAAATAAAAAAAGAAAAGAAAAAAATTGTATATGTACACAAATTGTAGGATTAGGATGCCCCTTACTGCAAACGCGGCGGGTTGGAGTAAAAGCAGTTTTTCCGACTTTTTTTTATATTTCGTGGTAGGTACCAATAGAAAAAAGAGAAAGGATTTTCTTTGGCGACTCCTTTCGAAAGGTTTTTTTTTTTGCTTTTTATGAACTTGATTAACACAACATATACATGAGTGTTCTTTGAACTTACAGAAAAAAAGTTTAATTGGGTTCACGGCCAATGTCCTTTTATGTATTTTTCAGTTTTGTATTTATGTATTCTCAAGAAAAATAACCAAAATAGATTTTTTCAACTTGGAATTTTCGTTCCTTTGACGTGTTTGTGTATATCTGTCAAAATAGCGTCGTCACGTCAGATCGGAGATGTTTTGTTTTTTGGCCGCAGTGAAAAAAACAGCACTAGTGATGGGAAGACTGGCAGAGGGTGTTCAAGAAACAGTCTTTTCTATAACAAGCACGAAAATTGACTGCCTTCTCACCCGAAATTTTTTATTTGGACCTGAAGTTGCGTAGGTGCTTTTACGTGATATCTCAACAGTTCTTTAAACCAGCTTTTAGCTACATTACCACTGAACACAACATTTAAATAATTTATATATCATTGAACTGGAGAAATGAGCCAAGGGACAAACTCGGCAAATTTTTAAAGCTCACTCTTTTGCTGAATCGGTGTCACGACTCACGATTCTGTAACTATAACCTTCAGCGAAAAACCGATGACATGAAACTGAAGCAAAATTATACGAATTTACCCTGCAGCTACACGATCAAGATATGGTAAGCCATCAACCTACATATCGCCACCTGAGAGTATAAGTGCCCCATAGACCACTTTTTCGGGAAACTGAGTTAATGATGCAGTTATACTAATTCGAATATTCTCTATCGTTTGGTCCTATTCCCATTGCTCTATCTCTATTATTAACAGAGTTACGAAACCCACTTTTGCTCTACAGACCACACATTTTTGGGTTCTCTTAGTGCTTATTTGCCTTATATCCAAAATTTGTACTACGTGAGGCAATTTTTGTAGAGAAGTTGAAATAACAAACACTTAGTGCTTAAATGCCCTATAGCAATGGGCAATGGATATAGAGCAAATTCAATTAAAATATATTGTCAGTGCTTAATTGCCCCATATCCACAGGAGCTAGGATATAGAGCATTAAAGCTCACATAATATATTACAATTAAGTAAACATTTAAGTGCTTATTTGCTCCATATCCATGGACAAATGTGCAGTCAGCTTGAAAAGTATAAATAGAAGCATAATTTTCGGGATCATTTCAGTAGCCAGAAGACAAAGTTGCTGTTCTACAAACAGCTCCTCAGACCAATCATCACTTACTGCTTCCCTGCTTGGTTTAGTATATCCAAAACCAGCATGAAAAAACTCGGAGCATTTGAGAGGAAAATTCTGTGGATTTGCACAGGACTTAACTTTGACCGTCAACGACAGAGGTACTTCAGTAACAAAAAGCTCTACGAAGCATCAGGAATCCTTCCCCTCAACAGATTCCTTTTGAACAGTGCAAGAAAAATAACTAACAACCTGAGCAACCATCCCAATCCACTGGTGAGAAGCTTGACAACCGAAGAGAGACATCCCGAGCCGCGATACTTAGATATAATGGCACTACTGGGCGAAGAAATCATTTCAATCAATGACGAAGAGGCAATACCCTTTTACGAGGTAGCAGCCTCAGCTTACCACCGTGGCTAGAGGCCACACAAACCCCCTTCAACATAAAGACAACCGGATCTGAACAACCCGAGATTTTTTAAATCACCTTATAAATTTATATATTTTTCTTATCGTAGGCAATAATTATAATTATTTTAGCAAACAAATCAATATTTAAATTTAGGCCCCTTCTGTGCCAACAAAACAAAATATATCTAAATGTTATGTAATCTTAGAATTAAGAACCAATTGTATATATACCTGTTCAATAAAAATAGTTAAACAGTTAAACAGCGATCATTTCAGTTGGTTTCGTGCTCTCGTGGAGTAAAGGTCAAAGGAGGAAAAAGAAATATGATGATGACATAATGAAAAGTTCTTAATTTCATTTTAATGTTTTTTTTTAATTAATATATTTTATTTTTATTTTATAACTTGAATTATTATTATTTTTTTTTATTTAATAAAATGTTTGATAAAAAACACAAAAAACAGTCTTTGTTTCAAATCTATTTGTTGACTATGCTTTGATATTTCAGTTTTGGTGGGAATCTTCTTCAAAGACGAATTTGTAATCGTCTATCTCTGATTTTTTCAAAAAAGCAGCCATTAAAAACAATATGTTTTTAAAATATTGCAAAAAAAATAGAAAACGAGGTAAACAACAGGAAACAAATTTATTTTATGTAAGTAGAACTATTTAGCTTCACGTTGTCATACTACATAACGGAGTTAAATGTAGTTTTTTCTGACTTTTTAATTTTTATATTAAAGCGTTTTTTTTTTTTTTTACTAAACTGGACAAAAACAAAATTGGTAAAAAAAAAAATAAAAAAAAAATATAATAAATAATCCCTTAATAAAGCAAGCTTCTACGAATGTTGAAGTATTTTAGTAACCCATTCCAAATAAAATTAAATGTATTTTTCTAGAAAATTTAATGGACCAAAAGTAGTTTTAAGTTTTTTTTCTAATTTAGTGTTAAAAAAATGTGTCATTTTGAAAGGTTTCTCATTGACTTAAAAATAAGCTTATGTGATATAAAGAAGGACATACCCAAAGTATTTATACTAATGTTTATTTTATATTTCTATCACTAAAAATAAAATTTTAAAAATTAATAATCCTAGTAATTTTGAATTTTTTTAGTATTTTTGTTTTCTTTGACATTCCAATGTTTAGTGCACAAATGTCCTATATCCCATGGAAAAATGGAGTTTGGTTTTGATTCATTCACCCATCGTATGGAACAGGGTCCTATATCCATTTCTGACTTTTTTCGAACTTTTTTTTTTCTTTTTTTTACCGTAACAGTTTTTGACCCAAGGTTCACAAATTACAAAAGAGAAATGTTCAATTAGTATGTATAAACATTCAAAAGTCATATTAGTTAAGTAGAAAGTAACGCAATTAATTTTCAAACCTTAAAATTCGTTTTCCGAGGAATAATTTCAATGGATATGAGGCACTTAAACTCTCAGGTGGCGATATTATACACTATGTCAAATTCCTGTTCGTGTTTCGGCTGTGACGTAGGTGACTTACAACTTGCCAGGCAAATGGCTTTCAATCGACATGTCATTATATATTTTCAAAATGGCACCCACCAGAAATTTGAAATTCAAAGTTTTTTTCCAGGCACTCTTTTCTCTTTTTGAGGGTATTTGACGAAGCTGTCAATTTCATGGCTACTGAAACTGCTTCTCGGGTGGCTTTCAATATTCCATTTTCCATACCAGTTGGGTTTCAATTTCGAAAAGTTTGGTTGTGTATGTAAGAAAGTTCGAATGTATTGTAAATGGCTTACCATATCTTGATCGTGTAGCCCCGGGGTAAGCTAACACGAAAAATGAAACTGCATCAGGAAAATAGAAAAAACATTTTTAACAGAAAATATTTGTTGAATTGAACATTTTCTGGGCAATAAAATTCTTTGAGTTAGTTTCCATCAATTAAGGTAGCACTTGGCCATATAACTCTCTTTGAAAATTTTTCCTGATACGTTTTGGAACTTGTAAGACACGATAGTGCCTATTTTCATGTCGATTATCAAAAAACATAATTTGATAGCTTCTGCTCTGACGAGAAGCACCAAGACAAAAAAGAAAGTAATTTGAAAACGTTGTATTTATTAATTAAGTCTTTTACTTAAAACCATCGCTTTGGATCCATCTACTTATCACTGGACAACGGTTTTACTTTCTTCTTTTGAGTTCTTCCTTAGCCCCTTCGATCTCTTGCTTTAGATTACTGTTAAAAGACCTCACGAATGACCTAAAACAAATAGTTTAATGAAAATTGCTCTCGTAGAAGAAAGCCTATATACTCACTTGAACTTTTCCGGAGTCATGTCAGTCAAACCTCGTCGATCAGCCAAACTTTTAGTCTTATACATCATTGCAACAACCAGCTGTGCAGCTCTTCTCATCGGATAGCTTTCGGCCATTCTCTGGATGAGCGCCTCATTGTTGGCTAAATACCGGAAGAGTAGTCGCAAGACCATAATTAAAACTGAATGTTTTTGTATTTCCTAATCAATTGCTGTTTTAATTTAAGTTGGCTTTTGAGTAAATCAAGCTTTTGCAGTTGTTCCTCTTTATTGTAGTCAATTCCGGGTAGTTGTTTGATTTGATTGCGAGCACTCTCGAAACGTTTTTGTAGTTCTAGAATCTGTTGACAAATTTAATAGTACACATGCATAGTAGGTATATATAGGTATAGTTGTCACAAAATTACTAACCTTTTGACTGCACTCTTGAGACTCCCTAAGCTTAGCTGCGTTGTCTAGCGGGTCTTTTTCAACACTGAAACAAAGAATCGGCTTTTATATAAGAAAATATTGGTCTATTTTTGTGACATTTGACAATAAACAAATAAGCGCATCGACGCTATTAATAATAAAGAAAAAAAAAGAAAGATTATACAAAAAACACGTATATGTAGCTTACCAGCGTATTATGTCGTAGATAACTGGGAGAATTTCGATATCAAGCTGGTCGACTGTCAAAGTCCCAGTAGATTCCCTTACAACACTGTTCGGATTTATTTGTGGTTTTTTATCAAGGGATTCTGAAGGAGAAAGATCCATAATTAATGCTTTTATTTCATGGTTTGTGTAATTACACAAAATAGACGAAATGAAACGAAATTAAATCAATTTGTAGGGAAACACGAAAAAAGTCCACTACTTTAGTGCGCGATGTGACAAGTGACAGTGACAGCTGAAACAGCTGACACAATTTGAAGCTTGGGGTGTGTTAAAAAAGAAGAAACTGTAGTGCCAAATCAAATATTCTGCCGTTTTCGTTTGGTTAAAACTAGAGTACCCTTTTTTTTAGAGTACTCTGATTTTTACTCTGAAAAAATTTCTAGAGTAGCAAAATTTGCTCTGAGGGTAATTTCTGACAGCAAAAAGAGTACCCTTAGAGTACTCTTTTTTCCCAAACGAAAACGGCATTAAATTTTAAATAGTGCAACAGAGTAAGGTAGTACCAGAGATAAGAAATTAATTAGATGGCAAACCTTTACTTCTCTTGCCCCGCAACAACCGTTTGTTTACATTGTTGTTTTTGTAATCACATCTTCTGTCTGTGAATACGTGGAAGCTGTACTCAAAGTGGTAGTAGTGAGATTTGCTGTACTCAAAGTGGTAGTAGTGAGATTTTGTGTAAAGTAAAGGTGGAGTGGAAGCTGTACTCAAAGTAGTAGAGGTGATTTTCGGTAAATCAGCTTGTAGGCAGTTTCAATGTGTGTGTGAAGCACAGAGTAGATAATACAGAGTATCCACTTCCACCCCTTCAACCCGAAACACCCGCAAAAAAATTTTCAACATGGCGTCCTATTTCTGAGTTTGAGGCTCTGTGCTCACTAGTACTGAACTGTAAAAACTTAACAAAACGCCTGCATCGGTATGAAATTTTTTACTAATTTTTGTCTTTTTCAGTGAAATACTGGTCAAAATGGAAAAAAAAGTTAATTCCTGCAACTTAAATTCATTTTTTTTAAGTTCTAGGCTGTATGTCCCTGTCCACACGTGTTATTCCAATAACGTTATATCGGTCGTTTTTGGGCAAAAGGGGTGAGGAAGAAAGAGGTTGGATGCGCAAAACGAAATCAGATTTATCTGCCTAAGCAGTACACTTGGCGTGTCCAGACGGGTTATACTCATAACGTTATGCTTTTTTTAATACACTTTCCAACACAAAATGGAGAACTTGTGCGAGGAATTATAACAACGTGTAGACACCTAGCGTTAACAGCATAACGTTATTGAAATAACCCGTCTGGACAGGCACTATGAAAATTAAAAATTATCGATTTTTTTTGCAACCAAAAAAAAAATTTTTACTTTTCAAACTCAACTGACTTTGATCTGTGGGAAGTGAAGGCCAGTGCGGGCATCCGGTGCGGGCATCCGGTTTAGTTTAGCTTGTAGGCAAAACGCACTACCTTGCTGCAGTGGACTCTCTGGTTATACTCTGTGGTTCCACCCGTTCCACCCACAGAGTAGATAATACAGAGTATCCACTTCCACCCCTTCAACCCGAAGCACCCGCAAAAAAATTTTCAATATGGCGTCCTATTTCTGAGTTTGAGGCTCTGTGCTCACTGGTATGAACTGTAAAAACTTAACAAAACGCCTGCATCGTTATGAAATTTTTTTTTACTAATTTTTGTCTTTTACAGTGAAATACTGGTCAAAATGGAAAAAAAAGTTAATTCCTGCAACTTAAATTCATTTTTCTAAGTTCTAGGCTGTATGAAAATTAAAAATTATCGATTTTTTTTGGAACCAAAAAAAATTTTTTTACTTTTCAAACTTAACTGACTGACGGCAGTGGTAAGTGAATGCCAGTGAGGGCATCCGGTCTAGTTTAGCTTGTAGGCAAAACGCACTACCTTGCTGAAGTGGACTCTCTGGTTATACTCTGTGGTTCCACCTTTGCATGTAACACCCACGTAACACCTTCAAATTATTTCTGGGGTGAAATCCAAGATAGCTTTTTACTCGAATTCGAATTAAAAATTTTGTAATGATATAGTTAAAAATCATTTATTCCAATAAACCAGCTCTTTGGTATTTTAAAGTCACAGCGAGAAGCAAAAACCCGGAACTAAGACTTCGTAACTTTTAAGATGATTATCGTTCTATCGTCTGTCGTCGATTGTTCAGTCAAATGATTGTTTTATAGATAAGTATACACGGAACGGGGGATTCTTAAATTAAAAATTATCAAAGCTTTCCAGACGGAATCTAGGAATCTTGATATTTTTGCAGCTTTTGATTTATTATTTCAGCTTTAACTCTTAAGAATCACAAAAATGGGAACATTATTTTGAAAGACTTGCGAAAGGCAACCGGAACCGCACATGATGTATTTCTACCAATCCAAAAAAAAAAATTATATACTATATGATTGGACTGAAGTATCAGTCTATTACTTCATTAAATTTAAGTCCCATCTCCCATGTAATAGCTGCATGCTTGTTAGCTTCTCTGCTTATCGATTGGTTTTCACTTAAAGTGTCATTGACATCAAACACTAATTAAACACCAAGCAGCAGGAGCTCCCCTTCTTCATTGTGTTCCAGAGAGAGAAATCACTAGATTCTTAATCAAAATCTAAAAACCCACCAACAGCTGTAACGGGAAACCTCCTTGCTGTGTAGTATCTAAGTATACATATCAACTGTTTTTCAATGCTAGGACTTCATAATTACCTGCGCTTTTGCAATACCTTCCTCTTTGGCTCTACTCCAAAAGATGCCTCGACAGCATTTTTAATTTTTCATTGTCTAGGTGACGGTGTGATGGTGCTTGAAGGTCATTACCGAGACATGAATCTGGCATTATTAGCATGTTCCCTCTCTAACTCTACGTTCGTTTTTGCCAATATTTCGTAGCTTTTACAGCCTGTTTGGCTTTGATTGCAAAAAAAACTCCTCAAGGATTCGATATTTTCATGTGAAAAGGAAGAGGGAAATATAATGACAGTTTTTTTTATATTTTGAATAGCTTTTGTCCGGGATATTAAGATATTGGTGTCCAAAGTAATCAGTGCTTTTCCTGTTTTAAGGGAAAGTGGTAAGTGGGAAGTATCCTGAAATATTGTCGTAGGGATTGTTTTTGTTAAAAATGCAAGCATGTTTATATTTTGTAAGTAATAATTACAAACATAATGTATGTGTATGTATTCAGGGCATAAGCGATAAAGAAAAACAAAACAGTTTGAAAGCCAATAAACTTGCTTATAACACTGCAATCTCTGCATGTTCTAAGCTTGCCTCACAAGTCATGGAAACCACCGGAAATGAAAAGTTTCCGGCTTACTGTTTTATAACAACAATGATGATACCTATATCACATATTATTTTTCATCAGTTCTAAGGACTGTTGTGCAACTACATTTTTCCTTCCGTTTATCCTCTTTTTGTTTTTGTTTAAGGTATGAAGCACATCCTGGAGCTTTTATCGTTGAACCCTGAAACGTGAGCTACTTTTCGTCATTTCAATGGACCTCTATAGTAGGATGATGACTATGATAATGTGTGAATCCTTATTTCTTATCTACACATTGAATACAGGGCAGCCGTGTCTTAACATATGCATTATGCATTATACTTAAAGAGCCATGTCTGCGTTCTTGTTTTGGTATAAACATTTGTCCAACAAAAAATAACAACAAAGACAAAACATATATGTACATAAACAAGCAGAGCTGAAAACCAAGGAACAATAAGTAGGTAGTGCATAGTTGAGAAACTTTTCCTTGCATCATAATTTATACTTTTCATTGGATGAAAATATTACGATGATGATGCTATAGTTGCAACAAGGAGAACTTTTAAGCCACTACTGCTGGATTACACTTATGTTTTCATGAACAAAGTAGAGCATAGTTCTATGAGAGATTTCATACCGTTATAAGAACATAGTTTTGAAATTAATGAACTCCAAGGAAGCAATTTGATACAAGAATTTGGATATTGATAGACTACAAAAAAAGATTTCAAAAAGAATCACATAAACGAGGCCCAGGGCCTAGCGCAATTCTCACAACCATGACTTGTCAGGGAATGGAGGGGGCCTACAATTTTATGCCGGTGCCGAAGGGCTAATCTAGAAAGCGCTTTTCATGGCTTTACTAACGGAGGACTTGCCAAATCCTCGCGAAAGGCGATACTCGTGGAAAAACATTTTGGCAAACATTCCTTTGGGATTTAACAGGCAGACTTGCTAGTCATCACGCTACGGGTACCACAAAAATGCTGTAAGAACCGCTCAAAAACGTTCAGCAAAATACAGATATACCAGAGACGTTTGAGGATGTTACATTTGAAATAATTAGAATTGTCAACACCTTCAACCTTGTATTCCTCTGAGAAAGAAAAATACTTTAAATGAATTCAATGCGATTTGGCCGTTGAAGTGTCAAAACGGTACCTTTAGCTCCAACTGTTGCACCTTCCCTGGAGTAGAATCGAAGCTTTAATAATTTTGAAAGTTTAAGTGGTAGTGAAAAAACAAAGTGTTCATTAATCAGTCAAGTAGACCAGAAATACTTGACTCGTTTCTTGGTATTTTCGTTGAAGCCGCATAGATTTTACGAGAATTTCCAATCACGTATTCAACCACATTAAATGGAAATAATCAAATTGAATGTCTTCCATTTTCCAAATCAATTGTGCAGTGTTCAATGTATTGTAATCAAGGACTGCATAAAATACTATGTCTGCCAACCATCCAACTGATAATAGAAATACAAACAAACACTGTTTTGTCCTAATGGTGAAGTCAACATTGACACCACAAGTTGTTTTGAAATCTATACTGTTGGTTTATCAATTCGAATCTGTGGCTGCATTCATGGCAACGTTTTAAATTCATAGTGAACATGTTAACGCGTTGTTATTTAGAGTCAAACTGTGTTCACAATTCCGGGCCACCATGAAGATTTGCAACGCTTAGTGTTGCTGATTTCAATTTACGGTCAATGGTTTGGTGAAACTTTCGAGTTTGACTTTTGATTATTTTCCGTGGCTGATCTTAGAACATAATAGTGAGTTCAGCTAGGAATAGTTTCAAATCATTGCATTTTCAATAAATTTTGCTGTTTCCCTAAGCCATCAATTTCAGTTTATAAGGGAAAATGTAGTTTGATTTGAAAGAACCGCAGATAAAAAATAAAGAGGAGAAATTTATCAGGCAACTGTATCAATTTGTGGTTACTTATCATAATGCAAGAAATTGAAATAGGTCTTCAAAGCCTTGAAACAAATGTACATTTTAGAATTCACAATCTACATCTATCTATTAATCTACATGCGGATTTGAAGTTTGAATCACAGGGAGAGGATTTGGCAAGCCTTCCAAGAGCTGCGAAAGGCACTTTCACAATATGCCGTTCAGGATGAGCATATAAATGTGCAGGACCCTCGACGAAAAGTGAAAAGTTGTGGTTAAGTGTCTTATATAGCTGTCCACGATCCACGTACTAATAGCTTTAGATTTGGTTTCGTTTGCTCTTCTCTTCGGCTTCGGCCTAAACAATAAATCAAACTTTTTTTTTAGAATTAAATTCTTCCCTGTGCTTTGTTCACTTCCTCTGACAACGCTGTCAAATTTCAAATGCAAATGCCACTCATAGGTTGCCGTAGCAATTTCACTTATAAATTATTGGAATGTTGTGTTTAGTTTAGATTCGATCTAATAAAGCTTCCCCAGCTCTGTTTGAGTTTGAGTTAAAAAACTAAACTAAATGTCTATCAACAGTTCGCTATGTCCATGGCGTTCAAATGTTCGTTTCTGTACCAGTTAATGAAAAAGCTTATTGTAATTTGCATTGCAAACTTGTATAGTGGATATTGCTTACTTACTTACTTACTTACTTAAGGTTGCTCTACAGTCCGGGTCGGACTAGGGCCTCAACCAACATGCTTCTCCAGCCAGCTCAGTCCCTAGCTAGCTGCCTCCAGTTTTGCACGCCAAGTTGGTTGAGGTCCTCTCCTACTTGCGTGCGCCACCTGAGTCGCGGTCTTCCTCTACTGCGCCGTCCCTCGGGATTGTATTCGAAGACTTTCTGGGCCGGAGCGTTGGTGTCCATTCGCTCTACATGACCCAGCCATCTAAGCCGCTGGACCTTAGCTCGTTTGACAAGGTCAGTGTCGCTGTACAGCCCGTACAGTTCGTCGTTAAATCTTCTTCTCCACTATCAATCTATGCAGACGGGACCAAAAATCACCCGAAGAATTTTTCTTTCGAATCATCCTAAAGCGTTCTCATCTACCTTTGACAGGGTCCATGCCCGAGCAACTGAACGGATCTTTGAAAGATTGTGCTTCTTGTGTTGACGTGGGAGTTTTGCACTAGTCTTTCAAGAACGATGTTGAAGAAGTCGTATGACAGTGCATCGCCTAAATCCTTTTTTGACATCGAATGTATCAGTGAGATCTTTTCCGACCCTGATGGAACAGCGTGCGTTCTCCATCGTCATCCTACACAATTGAACAAGTTTGGTAGGGATGCCAAAACTAGACATGGCTCTATATAACTCCTCTCTATAGATGCTGTCATATGCGGCCTTAAAATCGATGAAAAGGTGGTATAGGTATCGATTTGAAGCTCCTGGGTTTTTGTCCAAGATCTGCCGGAATGTGAATTGGATATTGCTTATTGCATTTATTACTGATTAATCGAATTATTTTTTCTCGTTGTATTTACAATCACAATGTGCATTTCACTTGAAACGCATGTTATTAAATCAACTCTAAGAATACACCTTTTAAACCTTTTTGTTTTATAAATATAGATTACCAGACGTTTTATAAGCTAACGTTGGGCGCCATTTAATTTTACCTTGGTTAGATGTAGAGAACAGAGTAGTTTCAAGAGGCTGTAGATAACCAGCTTTTTAACTTCAATGATGAAGTCCATGATGCTATATCGAAAAATCTTCGAAGTAACTATATACAAGTTTTTAAGTGGCCATATCATTGGGAGCAATTCTTTATGTGTTACTCTACTAATAGTCTTAAAGTAAGTTTGTATAAACACATCGTGTCAATGTTCAAAACCTATAATATTAACGCCATTGTAGGTATAAAATAAGTCAGAGACCTTCGCATATAATCATATGCATTCACAAGAAATCAATTAACTTAAATCACTCAACTCTAATGTCGCTTTCCATTGGACAAAAAGAACCGTCCAGGAGCATTCTCAAACCGTTCCATTGGTGCAAAAAGATCGCTTCTCATGATTCTGAGGAGTGACAGCCGCTTCTCGATTTGAAGTGAGAATCGACTCAAGAAGCACTAACACATGTTACTCAAATGTCAAAAAGAAAATTTTCTTCAAGGAATATTTTTTAAGAGCCATAGGTGTTTCACTCACACAAAGCCAACTACGTTAAACTGAACATAAATTATTTTGGGTGTTCCATTGGTTTTTAAAATGAGTGCTTCCCCGAGTGAAACCATAATGGAAAGCGACATAAATGTAAACCAATGATCAAAGAATTCCCGCATCAGTGATCGAGTGAGTGAAATATTTTTTTTTTCCAAAACTCGTTCTATATTAAACTACATCAGTTTGGTGTTCATTTATCGGAGTCAACTCGCTATCAAACAGCGATGAAAGAATATCAAGTTGTGGTACTTAATTGTTCGACAACGTGAGAAAAAACAAATAATTTAATCACGTATTATTCGATCACGTGTGCGGTAATTCAGTCTGATTTGGGTGGCAATAAGGTAATGAGAATTTTGGAAAACCTATGCCGGACAGTCAAAGATTGTGACAAAAATAGCATGTCCAGCTTGTACCGCCGAAGAATGATACAAGCTGGACAGTTGTAGATGGTCACCAAGTGAGTTTAGTCCTTTAATCTTTTCAGCAGTCCTTTACTACCTGCTACAAAATAAGCTAGCAGACCTTGCATGGCAATGATTTTTTGCCGAGCATGGATACATCATACGACAAGATCTTAAATTCCTGAAACAAGCAGTTGATGTATGGGTAAGCATTTTAGAAGAAAACGTGTATTACTTTTGTAAAAAAAAGACTTAATATACTTGTCCCACCCGTTTTATGTTCCGGACACATACAACTTTTAAACAATAATTATTTGAATAGAGACGTGCTATTCAAGAGTAAAAAGTTTAAGTTTATGAGATCAATCATCAATAGTAAAGAAGTTTGTGATGACGACACCAGTTATATAGTTAACGTTAAGTGAATGAAGTGGCGAGAAAGCACCGTTATCATGATCTGTGATTGAAAAGCCACTGAATATTTCAAATACTCGTAGTGAGCTTTTTTCTATATCTCTATGATTGCCGCGAAATTTAATGATTATAAATTGACACCCAAAAAATAAGTACAAGAGTCGTTTAATGCTAAATAGGAAGTGAATTTTATTCATCAAAAGTTAAGTAGGAAACTTCAGCTCAGTGTGACCAACATAGTTCAGCAAAAAATAAAAATAGATTTATTGAGTTGATTGAAGTTGCCATCTATGAGCGAACTAGGGTATTTGGAGTTCAGGAAACGAGTCGATTCATTTCAACAGCCTCCTCTAAGTTAAATGAAAAACCCAACACCACCATTGTGCATCCAGGCCTCACATACCGCTAACAACGAACAATAAGCTGTTAAGACTGATAGGTGACAGTTCAATTGAAGAGTCGATTGATTCATTTGAACATCGCCGAAACGTTACCTGTCTCTCTCCCTCTTTTATCGCTTTTTCCACAAACAGTGCTCTAGTGAAATAGCCTGTTGCATTCCCATTCTGACAGTTAAGTTTGATTCATATTTTAGTCGCACTACCCGAATGTGGAATGCTTTGCAGACTCTCTTTTTCAATGCAATGTGCATCTGTTCTCCAATTTTCCCATTTTTAAATCTATACAAACATTTTTTACTTTCCCGGTATGTCTGCTTGTCCTAAAACTTTTTCTTGCTCAAAAAACTTTTTTATTTATCGAACGAAATTATTTTAGTTTTGAACTCGACATCGTTGCTTTTTACATATTATTCAAGAAAATGCGTTATGCAGTTGAATTTCTTCTTTCTTATTATGATTGTCAGATTTATTTGCAAAAAAACAATTAAATTTATTTTGTCTCCCTAGTTAAACTTGTAATATCACCCCATTTTGTTTTTTCAAGGAACAAACTTGAGATCATCAGGAATCTACAGCTTGTCCAGTTGAAATATCATTTTGTCAACTCTGTCCTATTGTTACAATGTAATAAAATAAGCGAATATTAAAAAGTTTAAAAATATATTCCACACGCTCTTAGAATCACAATTTCCTTCTCTTTCGCTCTCTTTCTGTATGATATCTCAATGGAGAAAATCTTAAAATAAACCGAACGCACTCAGCATATCGTAAAAATGTATAACGAACAAATTGCTTTAGTTGGGTTATTTTGCTTGAACTAAAAAATACTTTCAAACTATCCCGCGCTTAATTTGATTGAGTTATTTCGCAGCAAATGATAAATTCATGTAGTACCTATAATTTAAATAAAAACTAAAAGATTGCACTCGAAATATGTCCGAAGAAGTTGGCAATTGTGCGGTTTGTAAAGTTCCTGCTAATCAATTTTGTTCAGCATGTAAAAGTGTGATGTACTGCGGTGCGGACCATCAGAAAGCGCACTGGAAAACGCACAAATCTGAATGTCGCCCATTTAAAGTAGCCAAGAGTGACGAACTGGGTCGGTATTTGATTGCAACACGCGATATTAAGGCCGATCAAGTGGTGTTTTCCGAAGCACCTCTGGTTGTGGGCCCCAAGTGGTATCTCAGTGAAAGAGATGAAACCAATACAGTGTTGCCGTGTGTAGGATGTTTCACACCCTGCCGTGTGGATGGACACCACTGCCCGAGGTGAGAGCATTCAGTGACATAAGAATTGTTTCTTTCTTATTTGCATTATGTTGCCTGAAATACATTTCAATGTACTGAATCCGAATATTCTGCGTCATGTTCTTATCAGTGTAACTTGAGGTTTAGTTTTGCAGACGTTATCGTTTTGTGTGACCTTCAAATAGAAACAGTTATCAAGTGGCCACAGAACGCAACTATAAGAAAACCACAAGTTTCCCTTCCTTTAAAAACAATTTTTAAAATAATCTTCTTTTGCAGATGCAAGTGGCCAGTTTGTTCATCTGACTGTTCCGGACTGCAGAATCCCATGCTTCATGGAGTTGAATGTTCGGTTTTGATGCTGGGACCCGGGCCAACCAATCGTGACATTAAATCCCTCACCGATTACTACAGGAGCGATTCGTTGTTTGTTCTCAAGTGTTTACTACTTCAGGTACAAAACACAAAGAAATGGTCCGAGCTGATGGATATGCAGAGTCACGAAGAAGAGCGCTTGGAAACCGAACTCTACCAGTAATTAAAATTGAACGAGGTGTTATTCAAATAAAGCCCATCGCTTTCAATTAATTTTTTTCTAGAGAATCCCAGGAACGAATAGTAACCTATCTGCAGAGCAATTATCTGCATAAACTCAAACATTTGGAGAACAAAAACCACGAGAAATTTCTACAGCAAAGTGGATCAGATGTCCTGCACAAAATCTGTGGAATCATAGAAACCAATTATATGTGCATCAATCTACCCAGTGGTCTAGAGTTGAGCGGGGTGTTCTACATAGCTTGTATGATGGAGCACACATGTCATCCGAATTGTTATTTCCAGTTTGACCATCGGAATGGATTTAAGATTTCTGTTGTGGCCGGAAGAGAAATTCGCAAAGGTGAACACCTACATATAATGTACTCAAATATGCTCTGGGGAACACAGATGCGACACGAGCATCTTCAAATAACCAAGCATTTCCTGTGTAAATGCGACCGCTGTCGAGATCCCACAGAGTTTCAAACATACTTTAGTGGAATGATTTGTATAGGAGATGTTGACAAGGAATGTGGTGGCATTCAGTTGCCAAAGGATCCGCTTTCATCTAAGACTGATTGGATGTGTGATACGTGTCCGATGGTCATCAATGGGGAGGAGGTATATTGAATCAGTTCATTACTTAATCTAGATAAATGTAAGCAGTTTTTTTTTAAATCAGGTTCGTTTCTTGCTGACGCAAATCAATGAAGATGTTGAAAATGTTCTTGCCACAAAGCCAACCATTCGCCAGCTGGAAGCTCTGATTGTTAAACTCTCCCAGTTTCTACATCCAAATCATTATCAAATATTTGCCTTAAAGCACTCACTTATACAACTTTATGGAACAGAAATTGGATTCACCATGCAGGTTCTCAGCGAGGAACATCTTCAGAAGAAAATGAAAATGTGCAATGACTTGCTTGCCATTTGCGACAAATTAGATCCATTTACAATCAGATTGTCAATCTACGTCGGGATTATTTTGTATGAGATGCAAAATGTTCTCAAGGAAGAAGGAAGACGTCTTCTGGAAACTATTCAAGTACACATAAGCAAGGAACAAGCTCGGAAGAGATTTATTTTAGCTCAGGATTATTTGAAGAGAGCTGTACGAGTATTGGCAAAGGAACTTGATAGTGTCGTTGGGAAAAAGTTAAATGAGACTGTTGAGAGAGCAAGTCTTGAATTGGATTATTTTCTAGTGAGTCATTTTGCGCACAATAAATAGGGTGTGTCTAAATAAATAATTATGCTATTGAAAGAAATCTCAAATTGGATTATTTTTCAACACCCGGGGTTTTCATCCTCCTGTCTACATGTCTAAGTTGCTTACATGTTTTAGTCTAGGCAATGGGTACTGTTTGTAGCAAGGCTCATGTGTTGGCGTGCAGCTGATATAGCTCGTGGCTTCTTCTATGTTTCCATGAAGTGCTCTCAAAAACGGGATTAAAGATCGCACTCGAAGCATTTTTCTGTCTAAACGACAGAGGATTTGCAGATCGCCTTAGCTTAAAGTCAATTCTTCTGAGCCAGCTGCTTAACTATGATATATTCAGCATAGTGTAACGTGCGCTTAGTTCGCAATAATAAAACTTTTCCTTTCTTTACTTTAATTCTACTACTTTTATTCAGCATCTACTTTCGATATACAACTCGACTAATAATCACATTAACTCACTCTTAACATTATCACTCTATAATCAAGACTGACTTTTGGTTGCGTCAGCGGCCTATTTATATAAAATAACATTACTTCTAGAGCGTTCCAGTTTGTTCTACATTTTAGATCATTCCAGTATTTAGCTGTCAAGCATTTCCCCTCCTGGTATATTTCTTCACATTATAGTGTTGCCGCTTGTGTTTTCGGTTGAACGTTTTCGGTTAGGAAATTGGTATTAAATGTTGGGTGTGCATTACAATAGTGTAAAGTAAAAGTTTTAACGGCTTTTCCACAAAAAATTTGTGGACTATGGACTTTCTTGGATTAAAAATGTGTTTATTTTTACAAAGTAGGTACGGCATACGGGATCTTTTATGTGGTTTTTAGAAAACAGTGTTGTCTATTGTTAGAGCTATTGCAAAAATATCCCGCTTCCAAGGTCAGACAGGTTCGTTGAACTTTGCCTATGGTTGACCCAAGTTTCCTTGACAGTCCTATGAGTCATCAAAAAACGATAAACCACAAAACCAGCATACACATCCCTGACATTTGAAGAAAAATAAATGAAGAAGAACTACTAATTCTGAGAAGAATTCGACAATCCAAAATTTGTTCAAACGAAGTTGTTTACAATTGAAGCTTTAGCAGTTGAGCTGTTTCATAGAACATTTTTTAGCCATTTCAGAATTAAAAGCTTTTTTACGAAATTCGAAATATTACAACTCTTACACTTATTTTCAATGAAATGAGCTAAAGACTTCTTTCGCGAGTAGTTTTCAAACGCAATTTGGAAACTACTCCACCCAAAAGCTTTAAATAAATTCGCTTATGTTTTACATCTCATATACAATTTTAAAACTCTTGGTCATGCAATACTTCTATTTTTCCAATTTCATTTTTCACATCTTTTTGTGCCGATTTGACACGAAAATCTGACATTTGAATTGAAACTTCTTTCAAATCGTTGTGATTTGAAAATCGATGAAATGAAAATGCGTCACGATAAAGAAACAAACACATAAATGTATAGGAGTTAGAAGGAGATAGAATGAGGTAGAACATATGACACATTATTTCATTTTCTCGACCTCCTCTTTGTGCTTCCTAGCGTCTCCACTGTCGCCCACTTAGCATTGTCTATAAGTGTGCGCCTTGTGTAGTAGGATAGTGTGTATATCTAAAAATGAACCTCGTTATAAGACTATTAGTTTCACCCTCATACTATCTAGACCCCTGACTTGATGAAAAGAAAAAGCGACAAAAAACAAAACATGCTCATAAATAGGATTCAGTCTGCGAAAGGATGAGGTGTAAAACGGTGCAGTGCAATAAGCCCCGCGGTAATAAGACACATGGGCCTTATTGCTCAAAAAAATGGAAAAAACACCCACGGGCTTTGTTTCCACTTAGAAGAGGCAATAAGACCCACCAAAGAAAAGAATTAAGGCCCATGTCTTTTGTTGCCATTTTGAAGCAGCATTTTTATGAGTTCGATGCACATGGAATCTTAAAATTAGTTTTCCTTTTTAGAAAGGATTAAGAACATAGTGGATGCGCTAGATGCATATATTTTATTTTCTTTTTATTTGAAGGAAACGACATTTTGAGGTACCGAAAAACAAAGCTCCAAAATTTGGGCAATTATTTCAGCTATCAATGGATATGAATTCATAGCTCACGGTGTCTCCCACTTGGTGACATAGGATGATGGAAACTCAGTCCACTTTCTTATGCGCACATAATAACTAAATCTACTTTCTTAATGTTTGTTTAGATCTTAGCTACTATCTCCAGTTTGTTCGTGCGAATTTTTATTTTCACACCACACATCCATACTCCCTTGAAAAAATTTTTCCGCTTCGCTTTTAGCTTCATTATTTTATCCGAGAGGAAAAAGCAAAGCGAACAAAATTTGCCTCCGGGTAATACGAGCTTGTGAATGAACTTAAGAAATTCGCGCGAACTGACCGCGCTAAATATTTATACTATATGATGCACAGTTCTATAGATATTTCTTATGGATATGTGCTCCTCTTTGATATGTCATAATCCACAATCAGAGCATGAACTTATGTCTAGTGGAGTTGCGTCCTTGTGCCAGTTTATTCACATTGAAAATAAGTTAATGTGCAAACGGTGAGACTTCTTTACATTACGAAATGATATTTGAGTTTGCAGAAAAAGCAGCTAATGCCCGCGGCTCTTACTGCCATTTCATAATGGAAATAACCCCCGTGGGCCTATTTTCCAAAACAAAGAGGAATTAAGACCGACGGGTCTTATTGCCGCGGGCCTTAATGCACTGCACCGTGTAAAACAAGTTCTATACTCTTCGTCCCCCTGATTGTCCAGGCTTTCGAAATCGCTTTGCCTTTGTGGTAGCCGTGGCGCGATAGTTAGCATGTCCGCCTGTTATCACAGAGTTTCGTGGTTTGAATCCCAACAGCAAAAATGTTTTTCCACGGGTATCGCCTTTCGCGAGGTATTGGCAAGTCCTCCGTTAGTAATAAGTTAGCGATATCCGGATTAGCTCTTTGGAACCGGCAGAAAATTGTAGGTCCTCTCCATTCCCTCACAAGGCATGATTGTGAGGAATACGATTGACCCTGGGGCTTCTCGCTCTATTTTGCCACCCTATTTATATATTTATTTAAGATCCGTGAAAGTCTTTACATCAAAAATATCATCTGAGAAAAAATGAGCACCACCGACTTGGTATTGCCATTTTGTCATGTTCAATGGAGAGATTCAGAGAATCTCGTAAAAACGCAATATCATACAAAGTACGGCAAGCAGGGGCCGAATTATTCCATCAGCGATCGAGTGAGTGAGTACTATTTTTCTTTAAGTGCTCAATAAAGTGCAAAGTAATGCCACAAAACACATAATTCAGTCATGTATTACTCGATCACGTGTGCAGTAATTCAGCCCCAGGTTAAAAATTTTTTTCCAAACCACTTGAGATACTTAAAAAAAACCTTTTTATCAACTTGAAGTACAATCAAAATGTTTACGAAAGGAATTAGACTTCGTTCATATGGCCACCGCGGGCACGTCGTCGCATCATTGGACCCAATTAAACGACGTATAATTGACTGATTTGGATCGTTTGCCACGGGCCTGAACGGCAGCGATATTGAACGCTTCCTCCAACCTGTTTTTTCGCATCACACAACGAACATGTAGACACAAATTTTTACACAACATTTTTTACTGTCCGTCTATTACTAGGGCTAAAATTACGATCGCTCTTAAAGTTGATGTTGATTTCCAAATCTCGGAAATTTTTTTTTATAAACTGCAGACATTGCTCGTTCAAATGCCAAAAATGCTGACAACAGCATTTTTCTACCGCAGTCGCAACTGCAAAAACATTTTGGCTTGGGAGTACCCCAAAGCAAAATGAAATAAGCTTCCCTTTTTTGAAAAGGCCAATGCTTAGGAGACCGTTTTTAGTCAATTGCTTTGCGCACTCAAAACGTAACGTCTAAGCTTGAGCTTTTTCTTATTGACAAGACTCATAGCTTCTATTGAATCTCTACTAACGCTAAGACTAAACTGAGAGAACAGAAATTGTCTATGCCTTAACTTAGTACGCTTGAGGCACAAAGCGAAAGAAAAGAAAGAAAAAGGTTTCCTCAACAAGCTTTGTTCGGGACCTGAAAAAATGCTGGCCCGATTTTTTGTGGAGCTTGTACAAATGTTCTCAAGAGAGTTGTCAGTCACAAGAACCTACCTTATTTTACTTCGCCAAGTTGCTTTTTCTTCTTTTTTCAAATGTTGCTATTTGGATGAGGTTGAAGAAAAACTATAAAAGCGAGCATACAATTGTCCTATAACTGTCAAAACTTTGTAATTTGATGACTCTAAGAATAAACACCAACAATTTTCCCACAGACCAAGCTCTGATTTTATTCCGAACAGTATTTGGAGAGATTCCCAAACACAATTCAACCGTGAAAATTCGGCTCAACAGCCTTAAGCCATAAATTCGTCTAGGGACTAATCTATTGCTGTATAATGTTTCCTGTCCTTCAGTCACATATTAAGAAGCGCGTATTATGAGTATCAGTAAACTCGTATACCCACAACAAAAGCACAAATGTGATAAATCAAATTACGTCAAAATAGATCTTTCCTTAACAACCCGAGGAGCTTCACTTTCATTGTTCGTTTATACCCAGTTATGTAATGTATCTAGGTAGGCAGATGCGGGTGGAAATATTTCGAGCCATCAAAATGCCACAACTGTTAGAACACACTCCATCTCAGCTGCCAGTGTAAATTTATTTGATAATCCTGAAGGCAGCGAAAATCCCCTAAAGCTCCAAGTTTATATTTGTTATTTGCTCAACTCATGGTTCAATTCCCTTCACACTCTTGCGTGATATTTCCACTCAAATGCCCATACATCATATTATCTTCTTTGTATACATATGAGTATACATGTATGAGTTTCAATTCCTTGGAGGATGATTACAAATCTTCCAAATCTTCTTAACGTAACGTTATACAATCCGCAATGCAATTACTTTCCAGATTAATTTGTGGTTTATACTATGAAGTGCAGCCATCATCATTAAAACGCTGCAAATTCCCACTTATCCCTTCGCAATCGAGTTAACTTCCTATTCCTTCCTACACATCGTTTGTCTCTGAACGTTGGCGGGTGTAGGAGGCGGCGGTGGCGGTGGGCGGCTTCCGCGTCTCGCTTCACATCGTAGTCTTTAACTTTATTTTGAAACTTCCACACATTCCCTCGTAATTACAACAGAGTTTTCTTCGAGTTGTTGGAGATATTAACCGGAATGGATAGAATCCTTAAATGACATCCCAAAAATGTACATAGCACCCATTTTTGCATTTGTGTGAATGTGAAAATTGCTTTTGTCTAGACCGGGGAATGAAAACTTTTAGCATTTCGCGTCAAGGCTAAAGTGGCTTTACCTCTAATGCATACAACCCATACACCAACCCTACAACTACGACTACAACTATACTGCTGCTATCATTACTATGCGCTACACTTAATGAAATGTCTGCCATTACTCCTCACAACCGGAAGTATTCCCATTTTAGCCATTTTAATTCCTATCTTTTTATCAAACAGCAAAAAAAAAAAAGTAAACAGAAGATATTTTTTGCTTGAAGAACTATTCAGCATTCACAGTGTAGCTTCTTTGTTGTGTAAGGTTGTGTCCCGAAGGGCGAAATGCATTACACGTACGTACTACCCACATACATACTTCTCCAAAGCAATGGAGTGGATCTTTCATTCTTCATTCAGTTGTGTACTTATTCTTTAGCTTCCCTTATTAACTGGAGAGACTTTGAGGAATGAAAAGTACTCCAGCGGTGAAAGAGTGCTGCATTAACAAGACCACCAAATGTGTCGAAAGAAAGCAGAGTACCCATCGTCCTTGATGGGATATTATTATGTATCTTTTATAAGAAAGAAAACAAGTTTCTTTTTTCGTGATCCCCCTGGATTCGTTTTGAAATTAATCGATTGCCAGTCCTTCTTTCTCATAAGAAAATGAAATTATTTCATCACTGAGATGTACAAGACTCAAATTGAATTCTTGAACTGACGTATTGTGCGCTGCAATGAAGTGATCTGTTTTTCCTTCTTGTAAATTGAAAACTCCAACAAGACGAAGTATAGATGCGAGATGCGACAGCAATGAAGTTGATGCTTACTTGTAGTGGTTGGGTGCGGAAAGAGATACACAAAACTTGCAAAATTAATTAGATAAAGTGAAAAAGGACCACTTTTTGTTGGGTTATTTTTTTTAATTTTTTTTGGTTTATTTTTTGGTGGAACAGTCTGGAAGCTCGACATAGTTTTGTTACTTTATACTCGTATATTTTGAAGGTCCTTCGGGCGAAATTTTCTGTGTGAAGTTTTTCCCTGATTGAATTAAATATAAACTCAAACGATAGAACTCTAAGAGGAATACTATTTCACTGCACTGGATCTGTTGCGGTGGACCTCCGGGAAAAGCCACGACAAAAAGAACTGAGTTTATCCAAGCGCAGTATATTTTTTTTGAAGGTTAATGTTGGCTGGTGTTTTGAAATAGAATTCTTCTGTAATAAAAAGTTTTCGAAAATATTTCGTTAAAAGGGAAAATAGAGCAATTTCTGCTTCCGACAAAATAAAATGGTCGATGGTGAATATTTCAATCACATAGAAACAGAGTGGATTCCTGTTTTTTTTTTTTCTTAAAAAGAACGCTTTTTGATGAATTTTTGAAGGGACTGCTAAAAAATTGTGCTATGACCTAAATAAAGTGGGTTTACCTACCTTCGTTTATACGAGATAGGGTTGATTTAAAAGAACGAATTAAGTTAAAGGAAACAAAATTAGTCAACGATTCATGTATCTAACTAAAGTACGTATTTTGAGCTGTTGTACAGGGAAAGTAATTTTGTAATTTAATATTTATTTTCCGTTTCTTGCTCTAACCTACCTAACCTAACCACCTCAGAATAAGGTCTGATGGTATGACTTAAGGCAGTAAGAGTTTTATTCTGGGGAGTAGACTAGCACTGACCCACAATTTTTATAGATATCCACAGATACACCTCAAGCAGCTCTGCCCTCTGCGTCCTCCGTTTCGAAAAATAGCTATTTCGGATTTGCAAAGATTGACTGTAAGGTTCTATTTGTTATAAAATAAATAAATAGGGTGGCGCAACAGAGCGAGGAGCCCCTGGGCTTAGCGCATTTCTCACAACCATGCCTGGTGAGGGAATGGAGGGTACCTACAATTTTCTGCCGGTTCCCAACGGCTAATTGAGAAAGCGCTTTTCATGGCAATGAATTAACTAACGGAGGACTTGCCAATTCCTCGCGAAGGGCGATACCCGTAAAAAAACATTTTTGCTTCTGCTGGGATTCGAACCTCGAACCTTTGGGTTAGCAGGTGGACATGCTAACCATCACGCCACGGGTACCACAATCCATTTGTTACAATATACTAAAAAACTGTCAATGAGCTCTTGTAAACTTCGAAGAACTGTCTGATAGGAGTACAATGTCGTCGGCATATAAGATGGCGTTGATACCAGTATTATCTATAGATAAACTCAGTGGTTGATTATCATGCAGATCATTTAAATAAAGAACGAAGAGCAGAGCACTCAGAACGCATCCTTGTTTGACTCCTTTTTAGTGGCAAAGAAATCAGACAAGACTTTCCCATCTCAGACAACAGCCGAAGTATTCAAGTAAAGTGCTTTGATAATAGATACCATTTCTGTAGAGATTCCTAGTGCAGAAAGCGTATAAAATAACGCTTCTCTGTTGATATTATCAAAGGCAGCTTTGAAATCGATAAAAAACGAATACAGTTTCTTCTTTTGACTAAGTTGAAGTTGTATAAGACAAGATAGATTATGAACTTGATCGACGGTACAGTTGTTTGGTCTATATGCAGCTTGAAATTCGTTAGTTATGTTATTTTTTTCTAACCATGTCGTTAGTCTACTAATAAGAACAGTGCGGTAAATAGTATATAGAGACAGTCCCCTATAGTTTAGTGTTTAGAGTTTGGAACAATTGCAGTTTCAAATATTTCAATGAATAGCTTATGAATTTCCATGACAAGAGACGGGCTTGCATTATTATAGAATTCAAATGGTCTTCCATCTATACCCGGGGCCTTATGATCCTTTGAAGATGATATTGAAGAATAAACTTCACTAAGCTCAATGATGCGGTCTAACTGAGGCGTAAGGATTAGAGGTGAACAGGAACTGATGGAACTATAGTTTGGCGATGAGGACAGCAAATTTTGGAAATAAATTCTGAGTTCAGCGGCTAATAATTGAGTTGGCGTATTAAACTCCACGTATTTCTCTGGCAATCTTTGCTGTTGCTAAAAAAACTGTGTGCTAAATTTTGAAAATAAGATTACTTTTTTATTTTACATATATTCCCGAATCTCTTATTAGCAACATTGTAATTATTTCTGCAATTATCAAGGTTGAGTTTTCTTAAAGCTTTGAGGTGTTTAAACGCAGTTTTCCTGGGTAAAATACAAACTAGGTCGAACCAAGGCTTCTTTGGCTCGAACCCAGTCACAGTCGCTACTGAGGATCTGGAAAGATCACTACTGCTGACTGCTTAACGGCGATGAGGACACAAATTCCGCTATCAGGCAGATTGCCCCATTCAGTTTGGACGATGATCAAGAATGCCGTCCTCCCGACCTAGAGGAAGTTAAGCTTGCCATATGCAAACTTAAATCAAATAAGGTGCAGATTGCCTTGATGCCGAACTTTTCAAGGCAGCTGGAGACCAGTTGGAAAGGAGCATGCACCAACTGATCTGCATGATATGGTCGGAAGAAAGCATGCCCGATGAATGGAACCTCAGTACCTATCGTATGCCCGATCCTAAAGAAGGAAGACCCTCACAATTGCGCCAATTACAGAGGGATAAGCCTCCTTAACGTCGCTTATAAGATCTTGTCTGCTGCAATATGTGAACGTCTGAAACCCCACGTCAACAACTTGATAGGTCCTTATCAATGTGGTTTTAGACCAGAGAAGTCCACAATAGACCAAATTTTCACATTACGGCAGATCTTGGAAAAAACCCGAGAACATAATATCGATATTCACCACCTCTTTATCGATTTCAAGGCCGCGTATGACAGTATTTACAGAGACGAGCTGTATAGAGCCATGTCTAGTTTCGGCATCCCTGCAAAGCTCGTACGATTATGCAGGATGACTTTGGAGAATTCACGCTGCTCCGTCAAGGTCGGAAAAGAACTCACCGAGACCTTTGATGTCGAAAAAGGCTTTAGGCAAAGCGAAAAACTGTCATTTGATTTCTTCAACGTCATACTTGAAAAGATTGTAAGAAACTCAAACATCAACACTTGTAACGAAATTAGACCCGTTCCCCTCGCTCTCCTGGTAGACCACCCTTACAACCCCATATGTACAGGCATATGAGGCTGGTCCGGGCAGCAGAAGAGTGAGGGGTGTCCAGACTGCGACCCCCTGGCATGCTTGTAGATAATAGCTTAGCTCGTCGGCGGGGTGAGTTCATGGAGCCACAGCTCTGGACGGTCGTTACGAATTCATGCCAAATAAAAATTCGAAAAGAAGGGACTCGACGTTCTACTAGGGGAGAGTAGGGTGATTCCAAGAGGGAGTGAGGGACTTCGATGTTCATGCCCTCAGGAGGTTTTATCCCACCCATGTATCCTCCTAGGATACCCTTTGGCCCTGCAACCTCCAAGTTGTGCAGCAGCCCCTGTTGTTCTGTCTTCCCCATACTCCGGCTTACCTACCTATGTTTCCATCGGACACTTCCACCCCTTCTATTCTTTCTTAGGTGCGCATCCTGTCAAATAATCATTCCCAGAAATCTACTTCCCCTTTTACCTTGCTTTGAAAGCACCGACCTTATTTAATTGAAACAAAGAGAGTCTCTTGGGTAGGTTTACAAAAATATATAATACATTTTTATTTTGGGGCCATTACTTCTACTAAATTTATAACTTTACATTTAAACCGTTTCAAATTGGAAGGCAATTCTCTAATTTAAAAAAAAAAATTTTTGTTTGAGCTTATTACTGCCAGGTGGTAACCCTAGGATCTGTTGCAATTTTCATAGCTAAGACTTCTCTGGTTTGAATTAATTTTAATTACCAGTGTGAGCTTAAAACCAAAATTTCTTCTTTACCTTTTCAACCGCACACAACCTCCCCCCCAAAACACAAAAAAAGTATGTTTAGGCCTTAGACCTTATATTCCAATATAGATATATATATATATATGATATTAAATCACTTACTTGCTTTTTCCGCCGAAGGTAGTGCACCACTTTCGCCTCACTGAAATAGATTAAATATTTATCCTTTGTTTATGTTTTATGACGGAGGGACTTGACTGTGTTTGCAAAAAAAAATGTTTTTTCTTTTTTTTTTTTTTACTTGGTAATCTGATTATTTAAAATTTTTTTACAACCTTTTCTTAGGTTACCACTACCGGCCTATTAACTTTGATTTGTTTCTATACATCAACAGCATAAGGCCCACATTAGGTATCACGTTAATTTATATAATGCAAATTCAAAAGAGAAAAAATAAACACATAACCACACATCGGACACCCAAAAAGAATGCGGGAAAAGAAAACACACAGGGAAGGTTAGGGGGTTGCACGGGGATACCAGCACAGGGTTTGGTAGAACTGCTGCAGATGAATCCACTATCGTCTTCTTCGTCTTCTCTCGTCTACTGGTCGTCTAGGTTATTTTAGGTAGAACCCATGAGAAAATGCGGCAGCATATATTTTCCCATACACGGGGCGGGAGCAATTCACTTCTTCTTGACTAACGTGCTTCGTATCTTTAAGTCCAGTCACCGGTAAGTACTACCTCCTTTTTTTGTTTTTTTTTTTTTTTTTTTTTTTTTTTTTTTTATGTAGGTTATTTTTCGGTTTACAGGTAAGGTAAGTATCAGATTTAGAGGGTGGGGATGGGGTTTTTTTTTTCCTTTTTTTTTTTTTTTTTCTTTTTTAAATGGTAATAATAGTTTTCACTCCAGTTTCTTTGGGGTTCTTTTTTTTTTCTTTCGTAAGCTTTGCGTGCCTTAATACTTTAGCACACCCGCACTATGCTTAACTGGTGCACCATGCGACAACTCCCGTGGAGGTTAAGTTTCGAAGCGCCTTTACTTTTTACGCGCACCTTTTAGCCCCCAAAAACTATTTTTCTACGCGCGATTTTTTTTTTTTTTTTTTTTTTATTAAAATAAACTTTTTACGTTGCGACAATTTACGCACTACTAGTATAGGTCTCTTCACAATTGTCTTGAAATTACTTTTCCCTTGTCTATTCGCTCTTGATATTGCGCTTACTTCGTCACTGAACCCGACCCGCACATCAATAACGTCACTTGTCGAATGACCTACTTTTGGCTTTTTCTCAGCCTCAACGGTTGCAATTCCCGACGGTTTATGTGCACAGCTAGTTGGACCGTTGCACATATCGAACGATCGGCAGATAATCCAACCGGCTATGTACATAACACGTCTCCCCACAATTGTTTAACACGACACCGTTGTCGTGGGAGATCGCGATGGGTACATAGGATTATCTAATGGCACGCAACTGTTCTACGCAGAGTGTGCATGGAAAGGCCAATTCCGTTGTCTCTAAGACGTTTGGTTCGACATGCAGAAAATGATTAGTGATTTTAATTTGATTATGTATTCTGTATTGATTTATTAGTCCAGTAGTGGATGCATGTATTATAGGTAGTTATGTTATATTTCTTATATTATGGGTTGGTGGCTATTAACATTTGATGTTTTATTTTTCCTTAATATTATACGTATTGATATTATGATTAGGGGGGTTGTTATAGGTAAGTATTATCGTGATTCGTCATATATTATTGTAAGCCTAGTTTAATTTATTATTATGCATTTTATTAGGAGTAATAGGTTATGAAGGGTAAGTATTATATTGGGTAGCTATTATGATTGATAGGATATTATTAGGTGGTAAGTATTATAAAAGGTAAGTTTATATTAGGTTATTCCTTAATATATTTTAATTTAGGAAAAATTTACACTTAAAAATGTCTTAATTTACTAATTTCAAGAAAAAAAAAAAAAATTAATTATGATTATGTATCACTTTTTATTATATTATTAAATACAGTTTCAAAAGTCAATCAGGCAGACGGTAACACCACAGCCTATTATTTTATTTTTATCTTTTATTTCTTATTATAAAACAAAACAAAATTGTAATTTGTAATGATTTTAAGAGAAAAAAAATAAAATCTAAATCTAATCTAAATCTATTAGGTTGTGTTATATGGTAAGTATTATAAAAGGTAAGTATTATGGGAGTTATTGTATTATTAAGGTAGGTAATATTATAGAGTGTATTAGGATTATAATGAATTTTAATTATTTGTTATTTTTGTGTGTTTATTTAGTTATTGTGTTATTTTCACTGAACCATTTCCTACATGCCGTTCCCTACACACTATAGGAACAATCTTTTAAAAGTCTGTACAACTACTCGCCTACGCAGACGATATTGACGTAATGGGAAGAAAAAGCGTGATGTTAGAGGTGCTTTTGCGAGTATTGAAACAGAAGCGGCAAAAATGGGTTTGATGGTTAATGAGGGCAAAACGAAGTACATATATGTTGTCATCGAAGAAGGACACAGAACATCGACGAATTGGACAAAACGTCACAATAGAAAGACACAACTTCGAGATAGTACAGGAGTTCGTCTACCTAGGATAGACACGGAAAACAACATCAGTGCGGATATCAAACGGAGAATAACTCCTGCCAACCGTTCCTTCTTTGGGTTAAGAAGTCAATTGAGAAACAAAACCCTCTCCACAAAAACCAAGGTAACCATGGCCTTGACATCCCAGTCTTGCTTTACGGTGCGGAAGCTTGGGCCTTATTGAAAGCGAATGAGGAAACTCTTCGTCGTTTCGAAAGAAAAATTCTCCGAATGGTCTTTGGTACCGTATGCGAAGACAAAGTGTGTAGAAGAAGATACAACAACGAGCTGTATGAGCTGACTGGGTCGAATAAATTCCTGTCCAATTTTTAGCCACTTCTTACACCAATTGGAGCCGTTAGTCAATAATATTGCGACGAATATTCTCTTCCATAGCATCAATCGTCTCAAGCTTATCTGCTTAGAAACTTCACATAACGCCACAAAAATAGTCAAGCGGTGCTAAATTGGGCTTATCTTGCGTGTAACTCACAGGTTTAAGACTCGAAATTATGTAAGAAACGACGTCAATAGCGATGTTGTTTCCACACAATTTACCGAACGTACACAACACACCGCAAATCAAGTGTCAAAAACACCTGAAAAAAGTGTTACCAGATTGAAAACGGTACATCTAAGAAAATACCCCTTGTTTTTAAAAATTATATAGGTATATAAAAATTCCTAAATCTTCACCCTTCTACCACCAATGTCTACTTTTTAACAGCATTTTAAAATTGGGAAATGATACCGGGAATGAGAGCTTCAAGAATTCATTCAACACTAGGGTGCTACATTATACCTCAGTAACATAACCTATATTTCATTCCCATATTCCATGGGGACGGAAACGGAAACGGGAACCTTAAAACAACTGGACCGATTTTGAATATTCATACAACACTTTTCCTTAACATGGACGGCATTTCATCCCCATATTACCATGGGAATGGGAAACGGGTAAATACTAATTTTTAGACAATCTTCAATTTAACCCAGCGGTTGGTCCTGACAAGTTTTGTTTTTTTTTTGTCAATTTTGTGGGAACTGTGAAAAACGTTTTAAACAAGTTAGACTCGAGCAACGCCAGCTGATCAGGTCAACTAGTAAACATTTATGTATAATAATAATTGATTCCATCACGAGTCAATTGACGTAGTAGCACATCTTCAAAAGAGTTAGCTAGTTAGCCAAGCCCTCTTTTAGTTGGTATTCAGGTATTGAACTCGCAACTGCCATTGCAACAACCAAACTATCATCCGCTGTTACCTTACAACTCTTTTAGTGAGCCATGTGTGTGATTCTTGATTAGGATTCCTTTTAACCTCATGCAAAAGTTCAAATAGGATTTCAAGTAATTAAATAACTTTTTCGACAAAGTAATTAGCTTGGTTGCCTAAAGTACCCTACCAACCTATCTTTTTTTCCGTTTTAATGGTTTTAGGTTTCGCTCACTCGCAATTAGTTCCATCAAATATTTTCCACCTCACAAGCTGCAGGTTCGTATTAATTAACTTTATCTGTCATATATGCTTGTGTTCTCGGAAGTAATTAATATACGCAGAAACACATATACAACTTTCATTCAACTGGGAAAACTTTGTTTCATGATGGGGTTGTTCTTTGTTTACATCGGCTTCCGATACTCAGGTAGGTACGTGGTACGTATTCGATATTCTCTGTCTAAATCATCCTTCCCGAACTAAGAACGAAAGGAGCTCTGTGATCATAATCAACATTTGCATCAAAAGACACAGGTGCGTTGTTGTGACTTACTTTAGTCTCTTTCGATGAGATTCACCAAACCACGAATAATTAAGAACATATATGTACGCGTATTCCCGTACTCCCCGAAAAGAGTAGGGGTGGGTAGCCCTTATATTTCAAAAAAACGTTCATTGACGTCTGTGTCTCGTGATTTGAATTTAAAAAAAAAAGAAGTTACGATAGGTACGTCTCCAATTACAAAAGTTCTCCAACTCCAACTGAACAGCATTTCATTTTTCAAAAGAGATGGAAGCACTCGGAGAGATTCTCCCCGAACCGAGCAGGTGGGACTGCGGGAATTACAAAGTAGACTAAGTAGAGTAATTTGTTATGTTTTTCTATACCACATAGGGGAGTTGTAATTGAAAGTTTTTGAAAACTTTATTTGCCATCATTCGGTCGCAGATGCGAAACAGAAAATTATTCTCCCACTATAGTGGAAGCGGGTACTAATTGAGAAAGTTTTGCGTCGTATTTTTTTGTTTCATAGACCGAACGTAATTTTTGTCATCGTTTTTCAGGCAAAATAACTGCCGTGCAAAGTGGCAACAGAAGAAATTATTTGATTAAAGTACACTGCACTTTTCATTAGAGTTTTGATTGAATGCAAAAATTCATTTATTGATCGCGTTGGAGTCTTTTGAAAGTTTTGAATTAGTTTTTTGAATGCAAGTACCTGCCAAATGACGAAGGGAATTGAAAACTCAAAATGAGCTAAAGTAATATTGAGAGAGTAGACTTGAGGACCCTTAGGAGTAGATACACGTAAAGTTCTAAAATAAATAAATAAGGTGTCGCAACAGAACGAGAAGCCCCAGGACCTAGCGCATTCCTCACAACCATGCCTTGTGAAGGAATGGAGGGGACCATCAATTTTCTGTTGGTTTCGAACGGCTAATCGAGAAAATGCTTTTCATGGCAATGAATTTACTAAAGGAGGACTTACTAATTCCTCGCGAGAAGCGATACTCGTGGAAAAACATTTTTGACTCTGTTGGGATTCGAACCACGAACCTCTGGGTTCACAGGCGGACATACTAAACATAACACCGCGGGTACCACGTAAAGTTCTAAGGGACCAAATGAAGTGCTCACAGAAGTGGTTGGAAAACAGTAACTTGACGTATTTTGGCAGTGCCTGGTGCATCAAAAGCAAACGAGACAGAAGACCTTAAGTATCTCTGTTGTTTGCTGAATGACAGAGTGGCAATACTACTTATGCTTGGTACCCTATCAAAAATCAGTTTAAGTGTTGCATGACTCCGAACTATGAAGTCCAGCGTTAGAGTCGGATGTTTCAACCACTACGTCCAGGGTGACACATATAAGGGGTAGATATTCACGGTACCAAGATAACTGGAAAAGTTGTCAAAGCGGTAATTTTTTCCTCATAAATGTCTTTTCTTGAAAAAACTGCTGCTTGTGGAACGTAAAAACTGAAAGCGACGAGTCTCTCTCAGTCCCAAGTGGTTTTATGGTTGCGAAAGCGACAAATTCAGCTGTCGAGTTATGTCTACCAAGCGATATTAAGAACGCCCACACTGACGTGAAAAAATCGACATTTCCAAACGTTTGTAACTGTAGCGGCGACAAAAATGCTGTCCACAGCGTTTCTGTCGTTGCCGCAACTCGAAATCATTTTGGTTTGAGAGAGTCTATGAAATTCCAAATTCAGAATGGGAAACATTGACAAAATAAATCTTTGCGAGTGTATAAAAAAAATTTCCAAACAAATTTTGTTCGAGATCAACCAATTTTTCCACTTTACA
The DNA here is from genome assembly GCA_949752695.1 of Melanostoma scalare. Lineage (NCBI taxonomy): Eukaryota > Metazoa > Arthropoda > Insecta > Diptera > Syrphidae > Melanostoma > Melanostoma scalare. Next base: position 12,672,645 of record OX456984.1, on the reverse strand, counting down.
ACATTTTCCAACCAACAAATGAAACAAATTCTTTCAATGGACCACCCAAATAACTGATTCAAAGCTTTTGAATAATTTTTCAACTAAATGTTTGCGTTTTTGAAATAAATTTCGTCTAAATTGAATTTTACCGAATGTGAGGTGGATATTGATTTTAGAATAAAACATTTCGAAACTATTTACCCAGAAAATGCGAGTAACGAATTTGTAGGTATCAATATTAATTATTTTGTGGCGAATTTAAGGGTGAAACTTATTAGAGGTGTGTACACACTACACACAATTATTTTCTGTTTTAAGTTTTGTTTATAATCGATTGGAAATTATGTGAGTTTGATATTTTGCCAAGGGTAAGTATTTGATGGGTGTATAGTTTTAATTAAACACTACGCCAACGGGGCTGGCCGGGAAAGTTTTCACTTCAACCATCATCGCGTTTAATTGATGAGCTCAATGTAAATTACTAATTGGAAATTACTTCAGTTGATGGATGAGTGTGCATTGGACAAATGCAATGCGGTTATTAAAAAAAAAAAAATCAGAACCATACATTTTTTTGTTTTTTTTTGAAACTCCGACATTAAATGTTTCGAACAACATTGATTGATACTGAATGATAATTAAGATTCGTTTTGTGGCAAACACATATCCATAAGTTCGATGTATATGGTGATACAAAGCGGCAGCGGCGGGCGGCAGGTGGCAGTATATTACTCCCTGTGTTGGCTTTTCATATAGGAATGGCATGAAAGAAAGATTCACACACAATAAGGGAACGTTTGATTTGATTGAATTCACTTTGTGAAATGGCAATAGCTATCGACTTCCGCACGAATGATTATTGGTGAAAATTTATGATATGATTACTCCAAATAAATGTCTGTTTGTAAAGAATTACGATGAGGAGAAGTTTTTATTCACAAAAGCATAAATACACTATACACTTGACTTAACCGACAAAGTCCTTTTGACTACCTATCTAGCTTTGGCGTGTCAAAGTCGAAGTAGATAATATGAGCTGTCTTCATTTCAAGTGAGTGTTTATTAAATGTTTAGCTTTGACACATTTCCATCACTTCTTATTAATTTATTTGTGTTTATGGTAAGATTGCATGGATTTAAAGTAAACGTATATGGGAACAGGAGCTCCAATTGTTACATTAAAGCCAATTTCAGTCGTTTTAAAAGAAAAATACTCCGAATGAAGATTGGTCTCGTATTTGATGTCAATGCCTCAACAACGACATGAGCATACAGCATAGCTAGAATAGCAAGTCCTGCGAGACTACTGTGGCTGAGACATATAAAGTGGATGAACACCAACGCTCGGACCTCATCCGAATTAGAGTTCAAAACTGAAGAGCGAGCCCTCCCGAAACGAATTACATGTTGGTTGAAGCCAAGTAAGTAAGAAATTTTAAAAAATAAAATGTTTTTGTCACGAATGGATTAAGCCCATTGCAAAAGCAGTTTTAGTGCTTGTACTTGCCGATAGAATCTGTTTTTATCGTTAATACATAAAATAAAAATCTACATCGATTGGCTATGATCGCAACGTAGCTCGCGATAAAAATTTCATATAAGTAAACAAGCTGACTCGCTCGGTGTTGCCCGGGTCTAACTTTTTTCAAAAGCGTTGTTCACACAAAAATTGCCAAAAAACCAAAAATTGTCTGGAACACGCGCTGGGCTATGCTATGAAGGTGACAGAATTGTTGAAATCGGTCGACTAGTGTTTGTATTCCGGTTCCCGTTTAAGTATGAATATGGAAATGAAATTTAGACTAAGGTGCTGAGTGATAACGAAGTATTCTAAGGGTGAAAGAGTTTCAAAATCGATCAAGCAGTTTCTAAGTTCCCGTGTATGTTCCGGTTAAAGGTTCCGTTTCCGTTCCTGTGGGAACTCAAAGCCATCCGAAACCTATATGAAAATTAAAATTAGCCATACAAAATGTAACCTTTTTAGTTACTGGGTTTCATCTTAACCTACTTGAAAGCTTGAAGCCAACTGCACTGAGAAAGGGAATGGGATCTCTTATGTGTCAGTGACGTTCTGCTCACACTTTATGTCTGTCTCCTTCTACCAAAACATCAACTCAAAACTTTTTTCATATGTGACACTTCTAGGTTAACTCAAACCATCCTGGAATGAAACCTAGCTTAACTTCGAGTGGGGACATAGCAAAACATTGAAATAGTTTTGAGATCGGTCAGGCAGATTCCAAGTACCCATTCCTGTTCCAGTGGGAATATGGAGTCGAAATATACATATACATCTCTTGGATGATTTTAACTTCAACTAACTAAGTAACATTAAACTGGGTTCCAGGACAGCGTGACATAATCGGTAATGAAATGGCGGATAAGCTGGCTAAAATCGGGTCAGCACTCGAATCCAGCAAAACGAATACCTCAGTTCTAAAGCCACTAAAACAAGAAAAAATCAGAATCAAATATAATTTTCTAAAAACCGCAAATGACAGGTGGTCATCTTTAGTAACATGCCAAGTGTCCAGAAACTTTTGGCCAGATATTTCCAAGAAAAAAAAAAAACAGAATTTCTACTCCAGCTTAGCAGACCTCGGCTCTCTCTGTTGATTGCCATTCTCACGGGTCACAACTCTTTGGGTACCTACCCACATGATGAGAATGGGCATTAGCACATCCGACTTTTGTAGAGGATGCCAAGACGAAGAGGCGGAGTAAATTTCACTTCCTCTGTGAGTGTCCTAGCTTGGCCCACACTAGGAAAAAAGCCCTCGGAGTCAAACTCATACTAAACAGCATCCTGAAATTTATTCAAGGCTCCAATTGGTTCAGTGGGGGCTCCCTAACTCAATAGCCCAGCCACCAGCCCAACCCCTTACCTCTCCAATCCTCCCACTCCCTCATACTCTGTTACCCGGGGAGCACAATGGATCCTTGAGATTTGAGTGAGTGAGATTCGAGTTGACAAGTCAGATTATTACTTTTAAGACGTCTTTCTCAAGGACAAATTCAAATCGACTTTTGGAACTACTGCGAAGCACGACCATAGAGCGCAGACCGGTCAAACGCTCTATTGAGTTTTCTTTAAATACGAGCTCAAATATCTCCACAAAGAAATATCTCGCTACTGTCATGCTCTTATACAAATTTTAATTTTTTTTTATGTGTCATAAAAACTTAAACCTTGAACCTCTTCGTCAATTTCCGCCCTCTTTAACAAGAAGTAGTCCTTTGACCCCAAGAAGGATTCGGTGATAACTTCTGTCTAGAGTTGGAACTATGCTGCCAAAAAAGAGCTTTTGGGGTTCCGACACTAGCAATACATCATGGCCGCATTCTCAGCGTAAATGATTGCTCTATATCGTGTTAGTGACTGAGTGGGATACCTACTTTCCTGCAACATTAAAAGCTGAGGACCTCTCCTTAGGGAAATTGGAAAATTATTCGCAAGCATCTTTTTCTTTTAACAACAATCTAGCCACTCAGTTTAATTTTCTACTAAATTGTTGAAATCTGATGCACGTCTGCACTGCATACAAAATCATCCCAAGAGATGTTCACAACAATTTCAAATTGCTAGGAAAGCAATGAAAGGCGCTATAGTCTATCAGTATAGAAAGGACTCTGACGACGGCGACGGACCATCCTTCAAACCATTCGTTTTTATTTTTTGTTTCTTTGAAATATGCAAATGAGTTTTCGTCTCTTCCTGTCCATTGTCCATATAGACGGCGAGCGAACATAGAGGCGGCGGCGGCGGCGGCGTAATAAGTCGTAAGAATACACCCAAGAGCTGTCCACTGAATAGGGTCACGCAACAGCCAGACAACACCAACGTCTAGGAAAAATTTTTTTTTTTTTCACCACAAAATCAGACAAGACGAAACAAGAAACAAACAAAAAAAAAAAACAAAAGGATTACTAATGCAATCGAAATTTTAATTACTCTTGTCAGAAAATAAGCGAAAATGCCTCTTGCTTATGACGCCTTTGAGATGGCTTATCATCTTTTTAAAATATGAAACCAATGTTGGGTTTGGTCTGTGTGTGAGTGTGTGTGTTTATGTCGTTGAATGAGATGTCTCCTGTTAAACGTTGAATCCTTTATCAAAACCCGTCATAAATTTTTCTCACAGCAGCAAAGTTGGGTTGGGAGGTCGTGGTAGTGAAAAGGCTAAAGGACCTAACGTCGTGCACTTTGCGCGCCATATTGAGTTAAGTTTTTTTGTTCTTTTTTTTTTGGTTGTGCTCCTATGAAAAGCTTTTATGCGTGAAATTCTTTCTTTGGCTAACATTTTGATCTCGTTTTGCGCTTGTTGTTTCATGACGGGGTAGTCAAAAGTTTTATCCATCTACATCCTTCCATTTCTTCTGGTAATGTTTGTGGTTTTGACATACAAAATTAATATTGTTATGCTCTCGGTGTGGCTTTTTGTATAGCTACCGAAAGGATGACGGAAAGGAAAATTGACTTTGCGAAATTTCAACAACAGAAGCTCTAGAAATTACCTACTTAGGCAAATTTACTTAAATTTCTCGTTATTCGGCCGAGTCATCAAATTTATGTTTTTAGCAAGAGAAAGGTACACGGTGAAGACTTTACTACACCTTTCATTGGACAACCGACAATAATTTTCCTGGTTATTTGATGAATTAAGTAAACTATAGCTTGTTTAATTTGAGTCCGATTTCACAAGCTAGAAACACATGTGATGTTAACTGAAATCAAACCATTGCCATAAACAAGTAATAAACAAAGCAAAAAAAAAATTAGGAAACAGAAATATAAAAACTATGAGTTAAAAACAACGTGCCATGCACAAGCACAGCGTTATAAATAAAGGCAGAAATGTAACGTTGAAAACTAATTCAGATAAACTTTCGTAAAATTCATGTTTAACTTTAAAAAGTAGAAGGCGCTTCGTGTTGTGTCATCTCCGTATTGTCAACTTTCGTCCAGCTTACTCGTCGCTTTGTAAACGTCAATCAGCATGTTTTTCATTAAAAATTCAAGTTGAAAAGGATATTGCTGGTATCCATGCACAATCCGAAGAATCATACTGCAATTTTGTTTTGGACCGACAAAAAAATGCCAGAGTGTAGTTCAAGGGAAATAACTTCTATATCAAGATAAGAGTGTAATTTTTTGGGAATAGAGTGTAGAGAGAGTGTGCGAGATGAGAAGTAAAGGACACAAAAATGAAATGTCATATACCATCAACTGGGATGTGAAAAATACGGAGGGAGGTATTTTTTTTAAAACGAACTATGATAAAGACAAACATAACCAGAATAACAGCAAAACCGTCAGCTAGAAAGTAGACATTGATTTTTGAATTCCTAAAGAACATAGTGGAATTTGTCAGAAAGTCAGTGTCATACCACAGCGGAATTAAATAAAGCAGTTTCCAAGTCTCTGTTCCAGTGCGAAAATGGGAAGGAAATATAGTCTATGTTATTCAGGGAAAATGAAGTACTCAAAGTGAAAGAACTTTTTAAATCGGTCCAGTATTTTCTAAGTTCCCGGTTATGTTGCCGTTTCCGTCCCGTTCCCGTGGGAATATAGAGATGAAATAAAGTCTATGTTACTCGGGGATCGGGGTTAACACCACATTGCAATGGTGAAAAAAATTTGAAATCAGTCTGGTGGCTTTTGAAATCTCGTTCCTGTTCCTGTGGGAGTATGGGGATGGAATATATAAATAGCCGTTTTTTATTGGGATTTCTATATTCGCTTCACTTGCGAGTCTCAATAAAACGCTTTTTTGGATATATTCACTTACCAAGTTCACTTTCACATAAACTCCATTTACCAACCATCCCTGTTGTTCACTTCTGCAAGTGAGTTATTTTTGTTCACTTACGCTATTCACTTTAGAGTTGTTGTTTTTCCATGAGCGATGTTTTGCGATGTTTTGCTGAAGTGAATATAAATTCCCAATAAAACACGGCTAATATTACATATGGCGCTGCGATTGGTCACTCCGTGTTGCACTCTAAAAAATTTTGATGACAGAATCATGGTGCCTTGGCTCTTTGGATTGTTTTTTCTGTGGGAATGATTTTTGGGGTTTCAATTTCAATTTGGAGTCATGCGACTGATCAACCATTTTAATTCTGCCAGCCCAAAAAGTAATTTTGAAGCCGACCTAGCTTGCGGGTTGCAGGTAATGCGGTACTGCATTGCCGCAGTTGAATTACTGCCTTATCTTCTATGAGGATGAGCAATTTTCGTCAAATATTTGTGAGTGTATGAATTTTGTATGAAAAGCGATGACGGTCCCCGGATGTGAGTCTTCGGTATAATCTAGTTTTTAGGCAAAATGGTACTACCCTGCCGCTGTTGACTCTCTGCAGCAAGATAATGTATCGTGCCGACGGAAACGCACTACCTTGCCGCTTCTATTCTGTGCTTACCGCAGAGGAGACACGACAAGAGGGCAAATCACAGACACACCACGGCATCTGTCCTGAAACTGACTTCACAAGCACCACTTTATTTTCAGAATTCAAAACCAGTTTTAGGAGATTTTTATATTTTATTTTGAATATTCAAAATCTACCTGCTTACCTTCTAGCTGTTTAAACGATTTTCAATAAAGACGTAGAGTTAAACTTCAGTTCAATATCCTTTGTTCTTGGAACTCTTGAAAAATATCGTTTGTTTAAAATTCGATAGCACATATAATGAAACTTCATGTTATCGATGCATTGTTCGATTTATTCATTCTCCATTATCTTCAACACATCACCATTGGACATTTAAGTTTTCGTCGCGAGGTGAAAGTGAATTGTTAAGTGCCGGTGCCGCTGCCGGTCTGGTTTATTAATTTTTAAGAAAGTTTTCTCTGAGTTTACTTGTTTCCAAGCTCTTATTTATCCTAAGAAGCAAATTTGCACCATTTTGTTGGATCCAAATACGTCGAGTTGGCTTTTTTTTGTTCTTAATGTCTGCGTCTATGTTTGATACCTATAATAAAAAATTTCGTTCGGCTGATTGTGCAAAATCAAAATTGGTACGTAGTTTTATTTTTGTAATACTTGCATATATGTATAATTATGTCCGCGACGGTGTTATGAAGTTGTTAAAAATCGGTTCTGTGCGGCTGGCATTTGAAAGTGTAGGTACGGAGGAATTTGGAAAATACACAAATTGCAAACGAGAAGTGTCTTTTTTATTTTCCCGATCTGTTGTGTGCAGGTATGTACCTGAGCAAAATATCTTTATTACTATATAATTGAGCTTTTTTGTTTGCACGCGCCAAAAATCCTAAGAAAGAGCAAATCTTTAAACTTACCTATTTAATTGTCCCGAAAATTAATCCATTGGGTAGCCTATAACCACAGAGTAGATAATACAGAGTATCCACTTTCACCCCTTCAGCCCGAAACACCCGCAAAAAATTTTTCAATATGGCGTCCTATTTCTGAGTTTGAGGCTCTGTGCTCACTAGTATGAACTGTAAAATCTTAACAAAACGCCTGCATCGGTATGAAATTTTTTACTTATTTTTGTCTTTTTCAGTGAAATACTGGTCAAAATGTAAAAAAAAGTTAATTTCTGCAACTTAAATTCATTTTTCTAAATTCTAGGCTGTATGAAAATTAAAAATTATCGATTTTTTTGCAACCAAAAAAAACATTTTTACTTTTCAAACTCAACTGACTTTGATCTGTGGGAAGTGAAGGCCAGTGAGATCATCCGGGTGGGGTCATCCGGTTTAGTTTAGCTTGTAGGCAAAACGCACTACCTTGCTGAAGTGGACTCTCTGGTTATACTCTGTGCCTATAACCATGGTTTGGTTATAGGCTATACTGAAACTTCATGGAAACAGGAATAATCAGTGAAAAGAAAAATGGGTGCGTTCAAGAAAGTATCTAAGGCGATATATATCTGTTTCGTGACATTTTTTGTTGTTGACTCATTAGGGGTTTTTCTTTTTTAGTTCCGAACAGATAAGTGAAACGTCAAAAACGTAAGAGTATTTCTTTTTCAGTTCAGCAATATCTGAACGCTCAAAATGTTTTTCTTTTTTCTTCGGAACACTACGCGAGCGCACTCTACGTGCTCGAAATAAAATGACGGGGCATCTAGAGTAAGAGTCTGAGCGCAGCTCACTGAACACGCTCAGTTCAGAACACGTTCACGCTGTTCGTTCTCAGTTCTGTTCACTGTTCGGAACTAAAAAAGAAAAACCCCTATTTTGTTTTGCTTTCTGGGTTGTAGTTTGTTGGGTTTTTGTTGGAAATAAAGTACATAGCAGTTTGAAAAAAAAAAAAATTGTTCAAAGAAAATTATGTGGAATGATATTTTCTTTTGGTCTGTTTTGGTTCCGTTTTTTCAGGTGTTTATGATTTGACAGATATCTACTTTTAGTCGTTCGAAAACTCACCTGTGGTCTCAGCCAGCAGCATCACATCTACCGAAAGTCCAAAGGAGACCAAAAATTCCATGTCCTTCAAATGACATGTCGGTGAAATTCATTTTTTGAGTGGTGTTGAAACTCGGGCATGGATTTGACACTTCACAAGAGGTTTTGTTATGTAGGAGCGATCGAAGATGAAGTAATCGCAATGTAAGAGTTGTGGTGAGTGCACATATAGAGGGGTGAGTAATAATTTTTCAATCAGCGCCGAAAGTAAGTGCAATGATAGGTTTCCTTTTGCCATTTGCTAAGGGCCAGTTTTTCAGTGAAGAGTTATCCTATGGTAAGGAGTTAGTTCTGACATAACTCATGATCGTATGGGTTAACTCGAAAATTCTCACCACAGGACAACTCTGCACTGAAAAGTTCTCTCTGGATTGTCGTGGGGTGCGCATCTTAAAGAACTTTAATTATCAATATGAATTGTTCAGTGTGTTCTCAAAAAATTGATAGACTGTGTACCAGTAAAATAGACTGTGTTGACTGCAAAAACTTTTTTCATTGCGTCTGTGTAAAGATCACTGATCAAGAAGTTGATTTCATAAAATCGAGTGGCAATTCTTTCCGTTGCGACAAGTGTGTTGTGCTCAGACGCCGTTCAATGCATTTGGCAGCAGCTAGTGTACCTGCGCAAAATAACAACAAAGGGCTCATTCAAACTACCACCAAGAATGCAAAAAATTCATCAAAGTACATTAAACCACCAACATCTACAACCTCTGCTACTTCTTCTGACCCCATCATCGAAGAGGACAACAACGTTTATACACTCCAAATGATTTACCTCAAACTTTCAAACTTGGAGGATACAAATCAACGCTTCTTGCAGCAACTAAATGAGTTACAAATGCAAAACAATGAACTCAGCTCAAAGGTCAATTTTTTGGAAAGTAGACTTAACTGGATACAGCAAAAGCAGTTGGATAGCTACATTGAAATCGTTGGAGCCCCTGATGTTAATAATAACAACGCATCTGAAACCGCAAAGCTAATTTTTAATAATGTTTATGTTTCGTGAAGAAAGTTCCTAACAAGACAGTACGAGCTGTTAACAATTCTGTCATCTGCGTTAAATTCTCTTCACTTTCAACAAAACAAAGAATTATGCGCGTAAAGAGGGCAAGTAAAAAAAATCTCAACACACAAGCGATTGGCAATATTGGCATCGGTAAGGCGGGTGACGGCAGCGAGGGAAACAGAAGCAACAGTAGCAGTAATAGCAGCAGTATTTCGAAGGGTAGCAGTATTTACATAAACGACTCTCTCACCAAGTTTACGCAGGCGCTTTTTATGAAAGTAAAAGAAGTATGTAAACAAAAAAAAATCAAATATGCTTGGTACAACAATAATCAAATTCTTGTTAGAAAAGTTGAGGGTGGCAAAGTAATTTCAATTAAATCATTTAATGATCTTGCTCTTATTTAGTGCTCCTTCTTTTTTGTCATTGATTATTTATATTTATTATTTATTTCTTTTTTATTTCTTGTTTACATAATGAATGAAGTTTTTGATTTGATTGAAGATTTTACAGTGTTCGATTCTAGTAGCCAAAATGAATGTGATAATATCTTTATGTCTAGTAATTATTGTGATGATAAACTTTTTTTTGTTCATCAGAATATCAGAAGCTTAAGAGAAAACTTTTCTTCACTTGTCGCGCACCTTGATTCATTTTTGTGCAGTCCAGATATTGTTTTTGTGTCTGAAGTGTGGATTTATAATTTTGAAGTTAATGATTATGCTATACCTGGCTACACATTTTATGCCAATACGAATGAAAATTACGCTGCAGGTGGAGTTGGTTGCTTTGTGAAAGAATGTTATGAAGTTGAAGATGTTGTTTGTGTAAAATTTGTTAGTGCGGATGTTTTAATGGTTTCTGTTTCGTTTAATAACAAATTGTATGTCTTTTTATGTGTTTTTAGATTGCATATGTTCAGTATTTCAATTTTTTTACAAGAGTTTTCGTCTCTCCTCGAAAAAATTAAAGCAAAAAATGTTATTGTTGTTGGTGATCTCAATATAAATATTCTTGAGAGTAGTGAAGTGGTCTCGAACTATCTTGCTCTTTTAGCTTCACATGGGCTAGAATCTGTAATCAATGAGCCAACTAGGATTATGTCGGGCAGTTGTTTGGACCACATTTTAGTTAGAGTTGAGTGTGCTTCTGTGATTAGTTTTGAAAAATGTGTTTTTGATCTAAATATTACTGACCACTGCATGACTGGTATCTTAATAAAAACTTCATGCAAAAAGAGTAGCAATAACATAGAAGCAACCAGTAAAACAGCTAGAGTTGACATCAGCAAACTCAAATTTGAGTTGCTTCATGAATTTTGGGAAGATGTATATTTGTGTAGAAATGCTGAAGTTGCATTTACAACATTTTTTGAGCGACTCAAAATGCATGTTAATAATTGTTCTTCGGTTATTATCAAGAAAAAAATCAATAAAAGGCTAAAGCCTTGGATAACTTCTGAGTTATTGAATAAGATAAATCTTAAGAATAAGCTGAGTATAAAACTTTATAAAAATCCTAACAATCAAAGTATAAAATTGAAATACAAACAATTGTGTGGAGAACTGAAACGTGAAATTCCACTCTGCAAAGACAGCTTTTACCGCAATCGTTTTAATTCGGCGAGAGGCAACCTTAGAAAAGAATGGGAAACTGTCAATAGTTTATTAAATAAGTCCTCCTCATCTAAAACACCTGTTTCACTAAATGTTGGTAATTGTTTAATTTCCGAACCTTTCGATGTTGCTAACACTTTTAATGATTTTTATGAAAACATAACTAGTAGCTTACAACCTTTAACTATAAACTCAGTTTGTTCTTCCTGTCCGTTCAATGCATTGTCATTTGAGCCTTCGCAGAGAAACAGTTTCTTGTTCACTCCCATTACTCCTGTTGACATGCTAACAGTTATTCGTGGTTTGAAAAATTCGAACACCAGTGGAGTTGATGGCTTATCTAGCGTTCTTTTAAAGCAAATTTCTTATCTTATAGTAGACGTCTTGACTGTTATCTTTAATAATTGTGTTTTTTCAGGAGTATTTCCGGCAGAGCTTAAAACTGCTGATGTAATGCCGCTACTTAAAAAAGGTTCTGCTTTGAATGTTTGTAATTTTAGGCCTATCTCTCTTCTTCCAGTGCTGAGTAAGGTTTTTGAGAAGCTTATGAAAGATAAAGTTGTAAGTTTTTTAAATAAAACAAGTTTTTTTAGTTGCAAGCAATTTGGATTTCGTAAGGATAGATGTACTGAAGATGCGCTCTTACAGTTTTGCTCCCAAATAATGTCTAATCTTGACGGTAAAAAGTGTACAGCGGGGTTGTTCATTGATATAACCAAGGCCTTTGACATGGTGAACCATAAAATTTTACTGAAAAAGCTAGAAAAGGCTGGTTTTCGTGGATTTGTTCTGAATTGGTTCGAGGCTTACCTTAAAGATAGGTCACAAAGAGTAAAAATTGGTGAGATAAGGAGTGACTTGAAATTTTTCAACTTGGGAGTACCTCAAGGATCTGTCCTTGGTCCGATCCTATTTCTTGTGTACATAAACTCTCTCTTGGAGCTCGACTTCAAAGGTTTGCCAACTGCATTTGCGGATGATGTGGGTTTTTCTTATGGTGCGAATAGTACTCTCGATCTGGTTGCTGATATAAATTGGGATCTGAGTTTATTGAGAGTTTGGTTTGCTGAACACAATTTGGTAATCAGCAATAAAACAAAAATAATGTTTTTCAGCTTAACTAAGGCAGTAAATTTGATATCTGGAATCCACTTTCATGCACCGGAATGCCCTAAATTCAAAACTAATAACTGTGTATGCAATATGCAGTCTATTTCTTCCACCTTTTATAGGCATCATAAATGTAGTGATAACTGTTTTGAAATTGAGAAAGTTAATGAGTTTAAATATCTAGGACTTATCATTGACTCTAACATGAGTTTTTCAAAACATATTGGTTCCTTATACATGTATTTTCGTTCAACTCTTCGGCTGTTTTATTACTTGAGAAATGTGTGTTCTGATTTTGTCATGAAACAAATCTATTACGGAATTTTTCATTCCAAATTACAATACGGAATTGTTTGCTGGGGAGGTTCGTATTTAAACAAAATTCAACCTCTCTTAGTGCTTCAGAAGCATATTTTAAGGAAAATGTGCCGTAAAACTGTAAGACATTCTAGTTTCCCTTTGTTCTGCTACCTTAACATCCTTCCAGTTCGTCACCTATATTGTTTTAAAGTGTTGAAGTCGTTCTATATGAAGTGCGGTAACCGTAATTTTCGGCTTATTTCTACTTATAACTTACGTGTTAATCTGTCTAATGTGGTAACTGTTCCTTTGTTCCGTACAACTGCGTTCCGTAATTTTTATTCTATATCTTCTGTTAGATTTTTTAATAAACTTCCACCTTCAATTAGAGCAATATCGTCTTCGAAACTGTTTCAAAGATGCGTAAAAGTCTGGCTTTTAAATTTTGACCATTCAAGTCTAGCTTCAAACTTTTTCTGATATCCTGATTCAAATTATTTAATTTGTATTATTTATTTATTATTATTTTATTTAATTATTAATTATTATTATCGCTAATATTTTCTAAATCATTCTTCTTTTGTAATTTCCCATAAATCAAATATAACATTTCTTATCGTTCTTTTTGTCTATAAAATGATGTTTTTTATTTATTGCCACCCCACATTAAGCACTTAATTTGTAAAGTCTGAATATTTTTTTTTGAAGTGACATCATCACTATTTACTTCTTGTAAGCAAATACCGATTGTCTCTAAATCCTTTTCCTTTATGTAATATTTACTTAGCTTAAGATTAATTATGTGATGTAATATTGTATGGAATAAACTTAAACTAAAAACTAAACTAAAAAACTGGCTCTAAATGACAAATGAGCTAATTTGACGTAATTCAGAAAAATGTCAATGGAAAACTGCTGAGACTCATGGTTAGCAAACACTGAATGGTGAGTTAAAATTTTTCATTCTGTCTTTCATATTTTTCTATCCTATGGTGAGAAGTTAGCTCTGACATAACTCATTATTGTATGGGTTAATTCGAAAATTCTCACCACAGGACAACTCTGCACTGAAAAACTGGCTCTAAATGACAGATGAGCTAATTTGACGTAATTCAGAAAAATGACAATGGCAAATTGCTGAGACTCATGGTGAGCAAACACTGAATGGTGAGTTAAAATTTTTCATTCTGTCTTTCATATTTTTCTATCCTATGGTGAGAAGTTAACTCTGACATAGCTCATGATTGTATGGGTTAATTCGAAAATTCTCACCACAGGACAACTCTGCACTGAAAAACTGGCTCTAAATGACAGATGAGCTAATTTGACATAATTCAGAAAAATGACAATGGCAAATTGCTGAGAGTCATGGTGAGCAAACACTGAATGGTGAGTTAAAATTCTTCATTCTGTCATATTTTTTTATCCTATGGTGAGAAGTTAGCTCTGACATAACTCATGATTGTATGGGTTAACTCGAAAATCTCACCACAGGACAACTCTGCACTGAAAAACTGCTCTAATTTGTTGCTTATTGTTTCTTCCATTGGGTTTTCTTCAGACGCTTCCTGGAAATCTTTAAATTCATTTAAATGTTATTTCAATAAATTGTACACAAATAAACAGGATTTTTTTTCTTTGGATACTTCCAGCTTTGTAGGTAAAAAGCCTTGGCAAAAAGGAACCCGGGCAACGCCGGGTGTTTTCGGCTAGTTTATTATAATTTATTATCACTATCACTACATAGTATAAAACAAAGTCGCTTTCTCTGTCCCTATGTCTCTATGTATGCTTAGATTTTAAAAACTACGCAACGGATTTTGATGCAGTTTTTTTTTAATGAATAGAGTGATTCAAGAGGAAGGTTTATATGAATAATACATGAATATTTTAGTAGAAAAAAGCCGAGAAATTTAAAGATTTGTAATGTGATGTCGTAACAAACATATTTTTCTGTGCTTACATTGCAAACGCTGGCTAAAACTTACGAGATAGATCAAATTCATGTACTACTCATGTACAATAATGATAACCCACAGTAATCATTTTTATCTTTTACATATTACAAAAAAATGTAGGCTATTTACCAAGCTATTTTAAACGATACAGTATCATTCCTTATTCAATTAAATATATTACATACATTCATGTACGTAGATCAAAATGCAGGCCACGGGCAGTAATGAATAAATCAAGACTACTGGATCGATATTAATCATTTTTTCAGTGAGTTACATTAACCCGTGCGGGCCACTGTGTTTTTATACACAACGTTCACAGTTTTTCTGTAGTGTATTTAGTATCAGCATTGTACCCGTGCAAAGCCGGGGCGGGTCGCTAGTAAAAAATAAACTTAAGTCTAAGTCAGAAGGTATGGTGATCCGTAATTAGGTATGATTGATAAAATATATTTTCCTAGTTTCTATACGTATACCTATAGAAACAAAGCATCAAATTAATGACGGTATACCCAATTGCAATTACAGATTGTTTACTTAAAGCCTTTTGGGCACTTTATCTTTGCGTTATTCATTTGAAGTTTTGAGGCCCTTTTTGTTGATCAGTTAGTTAAGTTATCAGCTGAATTGAAAACTGAAGGTGATCTTATTGCCATCCGTTTTAATTAACATTGATGATGCCTTTGGCTTAGCGGGTAGAAAGCGCGCGTTCGACACATTGAGTGTTTCAGATAAACCTAAATTTTCGGTCTCTGTAATTGATCAGAACCTCAGTTTTTCATTTGATACTCCATTTCTATCCAATCAGAAGCCAAAAAGTTAGATTATCTAAAAAACTTAATCGCGTTGAACTCGAGCTATGTATGTCTGCCTGTTGGCGTGCTCGTTGTTCCAAAAAAATCAGAACAAAGTGTTTTTACGGGTTTTCCTAAGGTGCCAATTATAGCGATGAGGAAAAACCATCAGGAAAAGTTGAGACAAATCGAAACATGAATTTTTTCCTAATGAGCGTTTAAAGCGAACAGTTGCCACTTGCCAGTTTTTCAATCCTTCGCAGGTTCGCAGCCACACACCAGTAACTGGGGCCGAATTACAGCTCACGTTATCAAGTGAGTGAGTGGTTTCAGTGATCGAGTGAGTGAATGGTTTCAGTGATCGAGTGAGTGAGTAACCATTTTGGGATTTCCGCATACGTATCGTATAGCTATTTAAAATTGTAATTGAAGTTCATTCATTCATTTAGTGAGAGTTTCAGAAAACAAAAACATTAAATGCACTCATTAGAACATTTTCTTGACAAAAAAAATTCTCTGGCTTATTTGACTTCGATTGGAATTTGTTATTCAATTCTAACGAAAACATAGTTAATTCCTGATCGACATAACCAGTCCCTTATCATGAGAAATTAGCAAGTCCTCCAACAACAATTACACCGTGCCATGAAAAGCGCTTTCTTACTTAGCTGTACGAAATTGTCCTAACCCTTTAAGGGTCACTAACTCCAAAGGTCCTTGAAATCTTTTTGATTCCGAAGTTGCCATAGCTTTTTGTTGCTTTAACATTTGTATATCATTTTAACAGAGTAGTTTTTCTGACACCAAAACTGAAATCATAAACTTAAGTAGGTAGCTTCATGCACATAATACGCTATGTAAATAAAAATAATACCTCATCCTTTACTACATTATTATTCACCCTCTCCTTAGAAAAATACACATCCTATTAAAAAGTAATGGAGACCTCTCCCACCAGGCTTTCTTTAAAGTCAAATAATCTCAAAAGTCCATTTTAGAAAGAAAGTAGGTACCTAAGTACCTACCTGCCCATTTCCTTTGCTTAAGTGTCGTTACTTCGTTGAGAGCAATGTATGGCACCAATGAACAGTACTTATCTACTCCCAAAACAAAAACTAATTTGCATACATTTCATAAAAGCCACCTGCCAAGCGAAAATAAAATGACACGCAAAATGGAAAGTCCCCTGGACACACTGTTGTATAGCTATTGAATTAATAAAGTTCAAGGAAATAAATAACCATTCAACCATCGAATGAATCTCGCTGAATGGTTCAAGTTCTGAAAAGAATCTGACACCAATTCTATACATAAATACACTTATACGAGAGCTGGTTAACCTCAATATGGCCCACCTCTCTGGGAACTTCGTTAAAAGATTTTCATTCGAAGATTCGAAAAAGATTTTCTTGTAAATAATAAATGATATTATTTTTTACCTGTTATTCAATAAGAGTATCCTTCACTCTTTTAATGGAAAATTAATCAAATGAATCCCCCGACACGCGGCGCATCGGTTTTATCCAGTTTATAATTCTTTATTGAAAAGGACGTTACACACATACCTACAAGCCAACCACAAACCGACAAACACACTTTTAAAATTGCAAAATTGCATTTCCAGAAGTTGTTTTATTTATAAATTTGCGGTTGGTTTTCCTGCAATATTGATTGAAGGATAAAAAATATCAACGGAAATCTTTCACAATGAAGATAAAATTTTGATTAAAATGATGCTTTTAATTTATGCAGACTCTGCAGAAGGAATACTAATTAATAAACCGATAAAAGAAAATAAATTGAGGTGGGTAAATTGTATAAGTGCGAAGGCAATGTAAATACACTGTAAAATTAAGCTTTTAACTTGTTTATTGAATGTGATTAAAACTTTAGTTTAAGTGCCGTGGCTTTAAAGACACATCAGCTTGCGTTGGGAGGGACCCTAGCCTATAGTGTATTTATCCCATTGAATCCTATGAGAAACTTTAAGGATCTACGATTTTCTTCTGTTTTCGATCGATTGGGTGAGCTAAAAGTTTTAGTGACCTAGTAACAGTACCTATATTCTTTTCGGAAGACTTGACAATGACTAAAATGGGCCTAGCGCATTTCTCACAACCATGCCTTGTGAGGGAATGGAGGGGACCTACAATTTTCTGACGGTTCCGAACGGCTATTTGAGAAAGCGCTTTTCATTGCAATGAATTTACTAACGGAGGACTTGCCAATTCCTCGCGAAAGGATACCCGTGGAAAAACATTTTTGCCTCTGCTGGGATTCGAACCTCAAACCTCTGGGTTAGCAGGTGGACATGCTAACCATCACGCCACGGGTTCCACTTGACTTGACAATTACTAAAAAATATATAGGGTGGCGGAGAAAAGCTTATGAAACCTCGACACACTAACACATTTCAAGGACCTACAACCTTATGCCGATTCCAAGCGCCGAATTTAGGAAGCGCTTAGCAGCGCAGTGTAATTCAATTTCTCTCGAAGGAGTTGCCAGTTCCTCACGAGTGGCGATTACCGTAGAAAAACCATTTTATGTTTCTGGAATTCGAATCCCGCCTCCAACATACCAGGCAGATATGAAAATCATTACGCCACGTCAACCACCTTGACGTTTACGCGCCGAAGTTTATAGACACAAGAAAGCATTTCGGATACTGCTGTAAATCGGCCCTTAAAGGGCCCCTTGTGTCTGAAACCGGTGTCTGACACCTCTGTGGCATTTCGCCACACCAAATTATACCTACACACTTTAGTTCTGATAGTTGTGAAACGAGGAGTTGAAAAAACTCCCGTCGATTTTTAATTAGAATTCAACATATTCAATAGAAATGGTAAATGTTCGCGTACATCTACACACATCACACTGATCGAGACACTAACTATTCGCTTCGTGTTGAAACCGAAAATTCGGTACGCCAACCAGCCCACGAACCTACAGCACACCTTTCCACGCACACACCGCTACACATACAAGTTTTGTGTAAGCCTTTCGGAACCGGTATAAAATTATGGGTCCCCTCCATTCCCTCACTACAAGGTATGGTTGTGAGAAATGCGTTTGGTCCTGGGGCCCTTCGCTCTGTTGCGCCACCATATTTATTTTTATTTATTTTATTTGACTGCCAGCTGGAAGGTAAAGTATAGAGCACCAAAGTACATTAACTATTCTTTGCTAACGTTGGAGCTATCATAAGTGAGGACCCTACATCCCTTCAAGAAGAACTTAATGTGTGTGTAAAAGTCGTAGAGGGGAGTGGATACTTTAATAGTCCAAGAATAACTGAGTACTTGTGTGCCCATTTTCTGAGCCAGACATCTATTTAAGGGGAAATGTCTTTCCCAAATGCGAAAAGTTTAAATATCAGCGATCAATGATCAATAGAGAAGCAACGTGTGAAAAAGAAGTGGCGAGAAAGCTCCACTATCTGAAGGGAAGACTACGGTCAGCGGTTGTGCGTCCACCACTCACATCTCACATGTCACATACGGTTCACAATGTTTGACATTGTACAGTGTGAGAGTCAGTTGACGGCAACTGAGATCAAGGTGCTCCGTATGACAGCGGGAGTTACAAAGCTTAATCTTATGTGGAGTATTCGTAAAAGCCCTAGGTATAGAGAATATAGCACTATCGACTCAGTTGACATTGTCAGGTTCAAAGGAGAGATCCAGAAAACAAAAAGTCTATATCGAAACACTTTTGGAAACCATCGCAAATCAATAACAAGAAAGGCACACCAAAACACTCCTGGTACAGACAAATTCACCGATATCTGCATTTGGTTGGCTACAGACAGTGATCCTTTCGAGAATGAAGCAGAAGGCTCTTTGGCAATGACGTAAAAACCATTCCTCTACTTAAATAACTGTTGGGAAGTGGGCCTATATCAGAAGTATGCTTTGAATAAACTCCTTGCAGAAAAAGCGACCAAATTGTTGATCTTTCTTCCCCTGAATATCCTCAATTTGCTTACATTCTTCTCTAAACGTTTAAGCTCGTTTAACCCAATTTTCGTAACAACTTATAAAAGCGAAGGCACTGAAAAAAAGTAACCAAACCTTATACAACCGTAAATCATAAACTTAAAATGCTTCTCTAAACCAATGGAACTTTCTTCGCCAAATGCAGTAAATTCCAACACTTACCTCGCACGTTTCACGTAGCATGTTGTTGGAAGTTCTTAAATAAATTGTCTTCATATCTTTTCATTGCCGTGGAATTTTACATAAAACTCTTCTATCCTGCCAACAATCCTTGCAAAACTGTTTGGCGGATTTGTTCATAGTTTTCTCAGCTCTGTACCTCCTCAACACTAAGGTAAACTAAGGAAAACTTCCTGGATAGCAGAGCTTCAGGGGATAATTCGTGAATGGAGAAAGTTGTTTTCAGTGCATAGCCCATTTCGGAATTGTTATGCTTATTTTACCTGACCATGCAAATGACAGCAGCATCAGAGCCCAAAAGGGATGATGGCACTTTATATAGCTTGCCATAGTGAGGCTGGTTATTCAAAGCCATGCCTCACCATCACCTTTACGCTACTGCCCTCATGGCCGGTAATGTTTGTTGGTTGATGGAACTCCAACTCATCCTGGATGCAGCGGAAGTGCAAATTATGTAAATTACCGTTGCTGCTTTCCCCGGGAACCTACTTATTTTTGTAACAGACTGCTGCATGAATTCATTTAGATTGTTTCAGTGTGCATTTGCAACTTTCATTCGTTTGTTCATAAATGCTCCACACAATGTTGCAGCTAAATACGAAGCATCTGCATAGTGTCAAGAGGCTGAAAATATATATATTTTTTTTCATGGACTAGTAGCAGAAAGTAAAAGAGAAGACACACATTTCAAATGTATGTATTTAATTTTAACTTTTAAGTGACGAAGCGAGGACCGAAAAAAAAATATATAAAACAAAAACTTTTGCAGTTCGAGCTAAGAGCGGAAATGAATATCCACTACAGGATGTTAAGTCCTTTTGACTTATGAATGCTGGTGTATCCATAACCGTGTGAGTGTGTAGCTCAAAGCCCATTTTATTTACGACTTGCCATAACCTTTTCCTGAAATTTACAACAAGAGATGGTTTCTCATTTTTATAGTGCGACAGTTGATAAACTGTGATTTTGGCTTATAAAACAGGGCCATTCAGTTTCGCTGCTGTGTCCATCGATGTGAACCCAGTCATGAAGTTTTGGAAAAAGTTTGGTCTAGACACGTCGACCAAATGCCAAACGGTCTGTATAAATGAAGTCAGAAATAAAAGGTGGAACTTTTAATGTTTGAGCTGCATTTACATTTAGATTTTTTGTGTAGTTCAAATGTTCTGAGACGTATGAAATAACTATAAAAAACGTATGGACCATAATAGAAATTTTTTAGCATGAGTGAAAATCTACGTAAGACTGCACCAACGAACGTTCTAGAGAAAACATAAATGAACGAACATAAGAACGTTTGAATAAACTTAAGTTCGAACATACGAACGATGGCATGAGGGATAGTCCTTATGAACATGCGAGAGCAAACATGTACTGAAAACGTAAAAAAGAACGTAGTAAAATATGCACAAATGTATGAATGAATGTGTGAAGGAACGTTCGATCGAAGGAGTTTATGAAAAAATTTTCGAACGTAAGAATAAATACACGAAAAGTGAACGAACTAAAGCTCCAGGGAATGAGCGAACTAAAGTACCGAATAACGTACAGTGGTATTAAAGAAAACCCAAGTGAACGTGCTAAAGAACTTATGAATACTAACAAAAGGGCGGAACGTGTACACGAACGCACGTACGATCTCTAGAACGTGTGAATAAACAAAAATACGTACAAAATAACAGAGAGAAGAATGAAAGTGCAAACGTAATGGAGAACGGGCGAATCAAAGAACGTACATATGAAATTAATAAAGACCGTAATGAAAACTTACCACAGAACGTTCATACACGTTACTTATTTGATTATGTCGCTTTCCATTGGTTTCACTCGGGGAAGCACTCACTTTAGAAACCAATGGAACATCCAAAATAATTTCTGTTCAGTTTAACATAATTGTCTTTGTGTGAGTGAAACACCTATGGCTCTTAAAAAATATTCTTTGAAAAAAATTTTCTTTTTGACATTTGATTGAGTAACATTTGTTAGTGATTCTGGAGTCGATTCTCACTTCAAATCGAGAAGCGGCTGTCACTCCTCAGAATCATGAGAAGCGATCTTTCTGCACCAATGGAACGGTTTGAGAATGCTTCTGGACGCTCCTGGACGGTTCTTTTCGTCAAATGGAATGTGACATTACTGTTTTTTTTAGTGGAACGGATTTGCGATGAACAAATGTTCATTCTTACTTACTTACTTACTTAAGGTGGCGCTGCAGTCCGGGTCGGACTAGGGCCTCAACCAAAAAGCTTCTGCAGCCAACTCGGTCCCTAGCTAGCTGCCTCCAGTTTTGCACGCCAAGTTGGTTGAGGTCCTCTCCTACTTGCGTGCGCCACCTGAGTCACGGTCTTCCTCTACTGCGCCGTCCCTCGGGATTGGATTCGAAGACTTTCTGGGCCGGAGCGTTGGTGTCCATTCGCTCTACATAACCCAGCCATCTAAGCCGCTGGACCTTGACTCGTTTGACCAGGTCAGTGTCGCTGTACAGCCCGTACAGATCGTCGTTGAATCTTCTTCTCCACTCTCCATCTATGCAGACGGGACCAAAATCACCCGAAGAATTTTTCTCTCGAAGCATCCTAAAGCGTTCTCATCTACCTTTGACAAGGTCCATGCCTCTGCGCCGTATATAAGAACAGGGATGATAAGTGTCTTATACAGGGACACTTTAGTTGCTCGAGAGAGGACTTTACTACTCAATTGCCTTCTTAGTCCGAAGAAACAGCGAGTGGCAAGAGTTATTCTTCGTTTGATTTCAGCGCTGGTGTCGTTGTCTGAATTAATAGCGGCGCCTAGGTAGACAAAGTCCTTAACTACCTCAAAGTTATAGCTGTCTATCATGACGTTCTGTCCAAGACTTCGGTGTTGGGTGTCCTTTCTAGATGACAGCATATACTTGGTCTTGCCCTCATTGACCACTAAACCCATCTTCTTCGCTTCCGTCTCAATGCTCATAAGCGCGCCATTGACATCACGCTGCGTTCTTCCAATTATGTCAATATCGTCGGAATATCTGAGTAATTGGACGGATCTTTGAAAGATAGTGCCTCTTGTGTTGACGTGGGAGATTTGCACTATTCTTTCAAGAACGAAATTGAAGAAGTCGCATGACAGACTGACAGTGCATCGCCTTGCCTAAAACCTTTTTTGACATCGAATGTATCGGTGAGATCCTTTCCGACTCTGATGGAGCAGCGTGCGTTCTCCATCGTCATCCTACACAGTCGGACAAGTTTCGTAGGGATGCCAAAACTATACATTTGTCTATATAACTCCTATCTATAGATGCTGTCATACGCGGCTTTAAAATCGATAAGTGGTAGGTATCGATTTGAAGTTCCTGGGTTTTTTCCAAGATCTGCCGTAGTATGAAGATTTGGTCTATGGTGAATGTTCATTTACATGTTAAAAATGAATAAATTAATTAGGTGACTCCACAAAGATCGAAGAGCTTCTGGGAATATGCGCATTTGCGCATTTCAAATACCTGCAGTGTTATACCAATTCCGAATAGCTAAGTTAGAAAGCGTTTCTCATGGTACGTTTACACTTGCCGAAGTAGAAAATTTGTGAACATCTTCTCGTTGGCCTTATTGAAATTCCAATAGGAAGGTAATAGGTTTAGAACTAACCTAGGTAGCTGTCCGGAAGTAGAATGGACCATTGTTAAAGCCCTGTTAATATTTAAAAAAAACTCTGTCAGAAAAGGTATTAATTAGAATACCTTATGCCTGCCGGCTTAAGAAAGAAAAGGAATGCCGTTTCACTTACACTATTCCACTCATTACTTCTTTGCATCGATAGAACTTCGCGGAGATATAGCTTTCACTTCTATTATCACGAAAATCTTCCAAAATCACCAACCACCAGATTTACCTCGTTGGACATAAATTTCTTCCCCTTCTGGCTACCAAGTACCAATCCAGACATTATTTCTCATAATTATAATTAGATTTCACAACCTCTCTCAGCACTCCTGACTACTCTATGACTACTGTTCAGTAAAACCAATATCACACTTCCCTCAAGGATATTCATGTCATTTATACTCGTATTCCAAAAATGAAGTATCGTCGTCTGGACGAACGTAATTAAATTTCAAATTGCATGCATTCGGTCCAACAAATTATTCAAATACATCATCATTCAGAGCAACTGGACCCAAGGCAACAACAATATTAAAAGTATCCATGCTAAAGTTACAATTAATTTCCAACTGCTGCAATGATAAAGTACACCTCAGTCAGCACTGCACTTTACTTATGAAACTGTTGAATTTTTCCATTTAACGGAGTGAAAGTGTACTCATTGTAAAATCAAATGGAAATTGTTTTTTTTTTGATTTTTGTTTTTATATGTGTGTGTTTCGGCAGAATCCTAAAGGAGGTTTGGTGAATAAAATTAAATGAGCGCATAGGAACACTTAATTCAACTGAATTGAAGGGAAACTTTCCAAAAGTTCAAACTCAATCAAATGGGGAACAACTTGTCTTAATTCGTCTTCAATTGTATTTGCTTTAGAATTTATCAATGCAGATTAGGAGTAAAGGGCTCATTACCAGAAATATAAAGCACTAGTGTTAGTGTATGGAGCACTACTCGAACGACTCTATCATCAAATCTGAAAACTAAGTCCATTAATTGATGAATTGACTTTGCATTACAATTTACGAATTATAATGATTCTTGAAAAAAAAAAGAATATTAAATACGACTTAGCATTCAACAAAAGTCCCCGCAGCAACTCTTTTTTACTAAAAGCATCTATCCATAAAAATTTTTAGAAATGAATTTTCAAAGGAATCAAAGCATTTTTTTGGTCATCAATAAATGCTGTGAAACAAGGAAAATAAAAAACAAATCGGAACGCATTGCTCTAGCCTAGTGGACTTGACTTTGCTTTTGCGATTTGATTTCATACATGGTGTTGAATCCAGTGTTCTTTATTTTGTGTTGGGTTTTGCTTTTGTAGTGTGGTTTCCCGAAATCAAAAGGGATAAAACGTTTTTGGCTTTGAAGGGAGAAAAGCACTTTTTTAAACACTCGGAACATAACGAATAGAGCTAAAGCTCAAACGAAATCCTTTCAAAACAAATCGAAAAATTTGGGAACTTTTGCAAAAATAGAGTTCATATGGGGGATAAAATGGCTTTGTTAAAAGGTTTGAGTTGCTCATAAATTCAAACGTAGGGAGAAAGAGAAAAAGTGGAATGGATAACTTTGAGGAGTTGGAGTTATGAGAGTTTAGATGTGTTCAATGCCTTTTCCTTAGATCAGAATAGCATAGCACAGCACAGAAGCAGTGAAAAACGTCAAGCAAGTTAGAACAAGCAAACTTGTCAAACAAAAGTAACAACAAAAATGAAAAACAAACAGCCACCAAATTTGCTTTTTCTGATATCAACTTTATTTAGCGTATTTTCGTCACGAATGAGTAATTTTATTTTCAACACAATTTTTTTTTTATATTTTTAAACTTCTCACAACAAATTAAAATTACATTGCGCTTAAATAATTCCAAGCAAACAGTCAACAGCTGCTTTTGACAGTTTCACCGAACTTGATCTTGCTTAAAAGGAGGTGCAGAAAACGCTGTGCTAAACTGTTCTAGAACAGCTTATTGAACACAAAAAAGATCAGAAAAGATCAGAGAAGATCAAAAATTTCTCATTGAACATCTAAAGCCTCATCTTTTCTATCTGAAACTGTTCTAGAACAGCTCACTGAACACTCTTTTTATGATAAAGAAAAAAATTAACAATAAATGAAATGAAATACTCAGTCTATATGGGAGAATATGCTCGATTGTACGTTATTTTTGCTTTGATGAAGATTACTCTATTCCAAATCATGGCATTCGCATTTGCTTTCGCATTGGCATTGGCATTGGCATTGGCATTGGCATTGGCATTGGCATTGGCATTGGCATTGGCATTGGCATTGGCATTGGCATTGGCATTGGCATTGGCATTGGCATTGGCATTGGCATTGGCATTGGCATTGGCATTGGCATTGGCATTGGCATTGGCATTGGCATTGGCATTGGCATTGGCATTGGCATTGGCATTGGCATTGGCATTGGCATTGGCATTGGCATTGGCATTGGCATTGGCATTGGCATTGGCATTGGCATTGGCATTGGCATTGGCATTGGCATTGGCATTGGCATTGGCATTGGCATTGGCATTGGCATTGGCATTGGCATTGGCATTGGCATTGGCATTGGCATTGGCATTGGCATTGGCATTGGCATTGGCATTGGCATTGGCATTGGCATTGGCATTGGCATTGGCATTGGCATTGGCATTGGCATTGGCATTGTCATTGTCATTGGCATTGGCATTGGCATTGGCATTGGCATTGGCATTGGCATTGGCATTGGCATTGGCATTGGCATTGGCATTGGCATTGTCATTGGCATTGGCATTGGCATTGGCATTGGCATTGGCATTGGCATTGGCATTGGCATTGGCATTGGCATTGGCATTGGCATTGGCATTGGCATTGGCATTGGCATTGGCATTGGCATTGGCATTGGCATTGGCATTGGCTTTGGCATTGGCATTGGCATTGGCATTGGCATTGGCATTGGCATTGGCATTGGCATTGGCATTGGCATTGGCATTGGCATTGGCATTGGCATTGGCATTGGCATTGGCATTGGCATTGGCATTGGCATTGGCATTGGCATTGGCATTGGCATTGGCATTGGCATTGGCATTGGCATTGGCATTGGCATTGGCATTGGCATTGGCATTGGCATTGGCATTGGCATTGGCATTGGCATTGGCATGAGCATTGGCATTGGCATTGGTATTGGCATTCGCCTTCACCTACTTCTTTGCCTCGCTTTCTACTTAAGGAAATAACTTATCCTACCAACCTATTAAAGGTTGAATTTCTGACGCAATTGGAGAACATACGAAAAAAGGGTTTCAATGAATAATCGAAAAAAAAAACAAAATCCAAGAACCCTGGTAACTAAAACCCAACACCGCAGAGTGCTAACTGATCCCAAAGTTTTCGGGTTGATTTTATAGCCACAACATAAGAAAGGATTTCCATTTCACTCTCATCATCAATTCAAGGCAGGTACCTATAGCAAATAGATTTGTATATGCTCTTTGAACATGAAAGAATCCACAACGTTTCATCCCTGAAATCAGATTTCATCTTCTAAAACCATTTATCGTGTGAATAAGCAAGGTCGATGCTCACAAGGCTAAGAAATAAGGACGACAGAAAAAGCAGCAGTATGAAGAATCAAATGAGGAGGAATTTGATCAACAAAATCTGTCATCCTCATCATCATCATATGGGTTGTTGTTTTAATTAACTCTCTTAGCCGAAGCAAATAAAATCCCAGCACAACACTAACCACCTACCTGCCAAAGAACATCTTTTCTGAAGGATGGAGTGCTGCCTCCTACCTCTGATTGCATATTTAATGTTATAATGGTAGTATCAGGCTTCCTTTCATGACTCACTACACACTAAACGAGACAGAGGGAGAGAGAGAAGGAGAGTTGTGCTGTTGAAAACACGTCATGCTAGGACATGGTGGTTGCTGTTTTGTTCATGTTGTTTTATATATAAAATTCATCCCTTTAGGGAAAAACTTTTAAACACCAAGTTGATTTATGAACGTCCTACCGATTTCCACCTGAAACCACACATAGGTACATACATCTACTGCACAATGGCGCTGAAACCCCCAAAAAACATTGCCCATTCGACTGAAAGGACGTTGCATAAGTAGAGAAGGCTTTCAAAGTTTCATTGGGATTGGGACGAGATTCCTGTTTTCCTGGTTGTCGGTGATTTAACAGTTTAAGGCAAGTCTCATGATAAATAGCATTTTACACGCGCACCGCACAACACTACATATACATAAGAGAGTTTTTTTTTTATTTATTTATTTTAACTCACTCATCCACCCACCGTGTCTCCTAGGCTGAGAAAATAATTCTGTTTGGCAGGAAAGTTTTGGAATAAACTTAATATCCGGCGAAAAATAGGTTCAACGCGGAATTTATTAGCCCATTCCTTACCGGATGAAAGTTTAGGGTTTGCTTTGTGTTGAGTTGGGTCTTTATGTACTGATATGCGGTTGTTTTAGGAAATTCGTTGGAAAAGGGTTTTTGCTTAAAAGGATGAGGATTTTGCGATTTGTTTGTGAGACGTAAATTGTGTGTCGTAAATCACAAGACAGATGGTCGTCTAGACGTTAGACACCAACCTTATGATGCGCCCGTTGTTTCTTTAACAGCCATTCAGTCAGGATTTCTGTGACATTTTGCTGTCAACTAGTCGGTATTCTATGCGTGACGTCTGGGTTAATGTCTTTTCGGTGTTAAAGGGTTACAAACTTATGCTTAAGGGTAACCTCTTAAGAGTCACGTTTAAATAATAATGAGATTAAGTTATTTCAACATTGGAATGAACGTGTCTTTGTTCATAGAACAAGGATGGGGAAATGGCAATCTCGTTCCTGTTGAATTCTTCAAAACAATGAAACTCAACCGAAAGCTGAAAGGGAATGTGATAGTTTGATATTCAACCTTGAGTCTTTGTCAAAGTTTAAGCATTGTAAAGTAGTTTGAAAACCGCTTTAATTTGGTGAAAGGGATTCCTGTAGCCATCTGAAGACGACAAGCTGAACCACAACTTTCTTGATCTTTCTTTTAAGTTTTGGAGCGAAACTAGGGAATGGGGAGGGGATGGGAAACAGAGACCCTTATTTGATTGTAGGTTGTAGAGTTGTAGAATGGGAAAACTGACACCCAGTTGTTTCTGTTGACACAAATTTTTTGACAAACGTCAAAATCAGTTCAAACTGATCTAGAAAAGAAAACGGACAGGTTGTGTCGTCTTTTGATTTAAATGCTCTCCAATCATTCAAAAGCTCTCCCCAAAAACATTCCCACAGGCCTTCAAAATGAGTAAATTTTCCATCTAATCTCGACATTTCATGTGTGCACATTAGGGAGAGATCACTGTCAACCAATGCAGAGTTTCGTACCTTAACATACGCTGACGTATTTGTGCAGAATAAAAGGAAGGAGAAGAAAACGCCTGTGCCCACGCCTCGCTTCGGTTTATTAAAACAAAAGTTTGAATCTACACAGAAACAAGAAGGATGCATAAATTAGCTATGAAATGAATAATAAGCCTTCCGGTTCAGTGAAAACTCCGAGTAGTCATTCTTGCAAAGCATTTTTGACATTATCTGTTCCAAACAATGGACGTCTCCTGCGCTAATACCGCTACCGCTCTTTTACCTTTTCGCATAGGGTTTTGAGTTCTACTTGGAAAAAAATAATAAAAACTAAAAAAATAATAAAACGAGCACTGAACGTGACTCCCCGCCTTGAGGCAATAAGCATTGGATACGATATGATATACACACACGGTTGAAATGTTATCCTTTTTTCGGAAACGTCAGAATTTTTCACATCGTTTCACATTGGGAGACGTTTGTTTTTATTCTTTTTTGGTGTTGTGTGTGGAAGGCAAATGCGTGTTTGAATTGCTTGCAAAAATCATAAGTGTGTTGTGGGTGTGAGGTTGTTTATGAGTGAGTTGAGTATTCAGATCCCTAAACTCGGGTAAATTTTAATTAAGGCCAACATCCTTGTGTGTCTGTTGTGTCGAGGGAACATTTCTCGTTGTCTGATGTCTTGTCGTTGTCATTGTCATCGAATGCCTATTCGAATCATAATGTTATGGCATGGCATCGTGTTACGAAGCCTTGTAAATAGGAACACACACACGCTCGACGATGAACAATGAGATATTTATTGAAATGAGAGCCAATAACACTAACTGGGGAAATATGGCGAAAAAGAAAGCAACGCACATTTCAAGGAACAATGATATGGAACTGGGAAAGGCTTCTTTGTCTTTAGATGTGTCACACCAGTACAGTTTGTTTAATGAAAGAGTTTTTCTTTGGAGGTACCACGCAGAGTTGACGCAACATTTCAGAGGAATTGGATGTAAAGACCACGGAGGCAGTATAGAGTAGATTGTTGTTTTCTGTGAAGAATTTTTATTGGGAAAAGACTTTTGTGTATTTGCTTGTATTTTGTCGCCGTTTACAGTGAAGTTGATCCTTTTTTATTAAAAAGCACCTTAATATGCTGTGAAAAAATAGTGGTTAAAGTTCTTTTAAAATAGATTCTAGCGTCTTAGTCTGTTGTCAAATTTTATAGAGTGAATGTTCGTTGTCAGTTATTCGGATTCGGGAGTGACATAAATAAGTTTCTTGTTTTGGAAGAGAACAGGCACCTGTCTGCCGAATTTCTTAGGTTGTGTTTCTTAACCTATCGTTCTTAAGGTGTACAAATTTGTGTCCGAAGATGGTTGGCACTTACTGGAAAATCACTGCTCCCATCCTATCACTGGTAGGGGGTAGACATAGCAACAAATTCAAGATAGTTGCTTTTTTCAAGGTTTTTGACAAGAGACGCACTGTTGTTCGGTTTCTTTTACATCATACCTGAAAAGATTGGGCAAAACTCCAACGTCAGCATCAGAGACAAGTAGGTAATGGGACGGTTGAGCCTGGGAATTCTGAGCGAGACAGAGAGAGGAATAGTCTAGAGTGAGACAGAGTATGTTGTGAGCGTTGTAAAACGTGTGTGTCGGTTGGTTTTAGTTTTTTTTGAAAATTTGAATAGCTGACTCCGTCTCGCTTGCTCGAAATTTGTAGTGTCAGTTTGAATAATTAAATTTTTTTGGTTGTTTTGAATAAAATTTTTTTTTACTTACGATGGCGTGAGAGTAAAGAAAAAATGAAAAGTAATGTTGTGTGTAGTGCGAACAATAGACACGATCTGTTGATAGATCTTAGAACGGGGGTGAGAGACTTTGGTAGTTTGTTGATATGTACTTACTTTGAGATATAGTTAATAGGTAGGACTGAGATTGGGATATAAGAAAAGAAAAAAAGACAATAAAGGCAAAGGTGGTTTCTATTCAGTATTTTTTATGGTTTTTTGTTTTAGATTTCGCTGGCACTCGGAAGTGGTTGATTTTTTTATAAGTTTGGAATCTGTGCGCCGGTAGGTGAGGGTAGTAGGAATGTTTTTTTTTTGGTTTTGGCTGTACGCTAGAGAATTTGGTCACGTCCGATATTTGGTTGGGCATAGATTGTGTATGAGCAAGTCGTTTTAAGGAAGTGACCCATGTTCGCATAGCAATAAAATCCATGATCAATGTTGAAACCGAGTATCTGTGTTGTGTGATTTTTTATTGCAGAGGAAGCATCTAGCAGGTGATAAAGTAATACACATTGTAAGGAAAGATGATGATGAGATTATGAAAATGCTATGGTAGGTACATTTTTTTTTTTTTTTTTTGTAATTGATTGTGGAGAAGACGAAATAAAATAAATGAACTGGTTTCCTTTTGTATTATAGATTTCATTGACAATTGGTGGTGGTTAGTTTTTTATGTAAAATAGAGAATTTTGCCTCGACCGATATTTGTTTTGTTTTGATACATATCTTGTACTCAATGAATTTCGTCACATCCGAAAATTGGTTATGCATAGCTATACTGTAAAGTAAGGATGCGACCCATGCGGGTGTGAAATTTTGGTAGTTTGTTGATAGATATAGGATTAGGTAGGATTGAGATTGTGATATGAGATAAGAAAATAGAGACAATAAAGGGGAAGATGGTTTCTATTGAGTATTTTTTATGGTTTTTTATTTTAGATTTCGCTGGCGCTCGGAAGTGTTTGATTTTTTTTTTTTTTTTTTTTTATAAGTTTGGAATTTGTGCGCCGGTAGGTGAGGGTAATAGGAATGTTTTTTGGTTTTGGCTGTACGCTAGAGAATTTGGTCACGTCCGATATTTGGTTGGGGGCATAGATTGTGTATGAGCAAGTCGTTTAACAGCTTAGCATGAAAGGTTGTTGTCATGTGGTTGTTTTACTCTATACCGTAGGGTAAGGAAGTGACCCATGTTCACATAGCAATAAAATCCATGATCAATGTTGAAACCGAGTATCTGTGTTGTGTGATTTTTTATTGCAGAGGAAGCATCTAGCAGGTGATAAAGTAATACACATTGTAAGGAAAGATGATGATGAGATTATGAAAATGCTATGGTACATTTTTTTTTTTTTTTTTTTTTTTTTGTAATTGATTGTGGAGAAGACGAAATAAAATAAATGAACTGGTTTCCTTTTGTATTATAGATAGAGAGAGAGATAGAGTTTCTACTACCTATAAAAGCAAATGTTCTCTGAGTTTTCTGTTCAGATTATTTTTGAACAATCATACAAAAGAGCCAGCAACATGCAGAATATATTTAATATTTTTTCAATATACATGGAGGAGTTCTCTGCCGCGTGCTGGGAGCTTAAGGAGTTGCAGGAAGCTTTGCGCTTTGAAATCCAGGACGGAAAACGGACTGGTACATTGGGGAGTGCGCAGACCATCGCGCATATTATTTTAGCTTTAAATATCCGAGCTATTGAGCTTGGATTCAAAGACGACATACCACAAATACCACAGGAGGCTCACATATTATCCCATTAAAAACTTTTTGAAATAAAAAACTTAACACAAATTTTCTTTAGCCTTTTTAATTATTCGGTTTCAGCTATTGTCATAACAGTAGTTTCTTTTTAGTATTCTACCATATTTTGTTGCCTCATTTCTCTTGACCAGGGTGATATTAGTGGCATGATCATTGCTTCTAATGACAAGTTTAATTCGTCAAGTACTCGAAAATGGTTATCCTGGACATGTCGTCGCTCTTCTTCGACAGCATCAGTATTAACTGAACCTATTAGATTGTGTGATAAGACTTTGCGAGTTTTTTGTTCATCGACTTCTTCGTAATGATTTTCAGTGGGGCCATATCTGGTGATGTATTCATTTCGATATTCAGATGAATCAACTGCATAAAGTGTTTTCGAACGGAAGCTCTTTGCTGACCGAGGTGGAAAGGAATTCCTCGGTACACTCTTTGATGGGCCAGGAACTGGCAGTATTGGCAAAAGCCTGTCCTTGTAGTAAGGAATGTTTGTACAGCATTTGACATCACCTACCTCGTAGTATGCATATGAGTAGGCATGATCGATGATCACTCGTAGAGGTTGTTGTTGTTGATGTTGTTGCTGCAGAGTTAGAATGGAATTCCTCCATACACTCTCTGATGAAGAAGGAGTTGGCAGTATTGGTAAAAGCCTGTCCTTGTTAGGAATGTTTGTATGAAATTTGACAGCACCTGGCTCGTAATATGCATATGAGTAGACAAGATCAATGGTCGCTAGTTGAGGTTGTTGTTGCTGTATTTGTGGTATGTCTTTCATTGGCTGATGAAGTGGAGTTAAAGAAGACGTCGATGGAGTCTGTGTCACGAGTATATTTGCATCCACATCACCAGCAGCAAAACAATAATCCAAAGGTTTGTTCAAAGGTTCAAAACAATCCATCCTCATAGCCGTCGCAAATGTTTTTTGTGATTATTTGACCTTCAACAAGGAAAGATGTTAGAATTGCCAGTTACCGTCGTTACCGGTTGAGGTAGTCAGAACTAATACATAAGCTATGAGATATTTGTTTTTAATTCATGAATGTCATTTTGTCTCTTTTTTTATACCAAGTACCAATAACCAATATATTGTTG
This sequence comes from Melanostoma scalare, assembly GCA_949752695.1. Lineage (NCBI taxonomy): Eukaryota > Metazoa > Arthropoda > Insecta > Diptera > Syrphidae > Melanostoma > Melanostoma scalare. The sequence goes on along the minus strand of OX456984.1, from coordinate 12,639,613 downwards.
CATCCCCCGAGAGTCTATACTATAAAAGCAAATGTTCTCTGAGTTTTCTATTCAGTTTTACTTTGAAAAATCATACGATCTTCCAAAAATTTACAAAAATGTCGTTCATTAACAAAATTAAAAAAACAGTAAAATCATCGCCGTCTGGGTTTGGTTCTAAGCCAATATTGAGCTTGTCGAAGCTCATCCATCGGGAAAAATATCCGATCCTAAAGGCGAAGAAGATTAACACAAAATACGGGGAGCAGATAATGTTGGAGTTGAAGAAGTATAAGGTAAAGTAAAAGTAAAGAATTAAATCATATGCCATTTTACAATTTTTTTTTTTTAGGTATTCCTCCCCAAAAGATGCAATAGACAACTAGACGACAGCGACATAAACGATCTTGACCGCTGCTGCTTGGAGGTAGTGGGGTCTTATGGCGAGATGTCTGTGGAAGTCGACTTCCATTTAAAGGAGCAAGAGCAAGAGCCACAACAACAGCATCAGCATGACCAACAAGAACAGCAACAATATCACCAACAGTCTCAGCAACATCAACAGCCTCAGCAACAACAGCAGCCGCAACAACAACAAACAATTGAAATTTTGGACCAAATCATCTTTAATCAAAAGCCGAAGCAAAAGAGGAAGCAGAAATTTCTTTCGATAAATAAAATAAACTGAAAAAATTAAAATCATTTTTTTATTTTGCTCTCATCCTGAATCGTTCGACAATTTATGTTTTTAGAGCTTTAAATGTTGCATAGTGATTCGTGTGATATGTGATATTTTTCCATAAGCTGAAAATGTGTCTTGCAAAAAAAGAAATTCTTTTTTCCATGAATTGTTTTAAGTTCTTTGGATCGTGACCCTCATTTAGTAAATTTCTAAAGCTACAACGAAAGGGGTCCCCGTTTTGTTTTAAATAGAAACTGTCTATGTAAACTTGGAAAATGTATGTATTACAGTGAGAAGATATCGATAATTCTCATTTTCAGACTTAGTATTAAATGTTATGAATATCATGAATACGAAACAGAAAGAGTATTGAGCAATGGAGATGTTGAGCTATTTATGAAGGAGGATCTTGATTACAAATCTGATGTAGAGTTGCTGGACTTCAAATCAATGAAGCAGACTTATAAGATGAATATTTCGTAATCTTTTGTAACTCATTCATGTATATGTATATATTGCATAAACAAAAAAAATAAAATTTTATAAAAAGGAAAATAGTTTTTCTTTCAAGTTGTACTTAAAACTGATAAGCAGCGAATAAACTGATAAAACGATAAGTTGAATTTAAAACTGAGTAAAAGAAATATCGATAAAAGATAGCTTCAAAATGAATGTAACTTTAGTCTTAATTCATACTTCTTTCTGAACAAAGCTATTAAATGAGCGGTATAAATAGTTCCCTGGTTTTTGATGACATTCTTAAGTTTTTAAAGGATTATCAAGACATATTATTGGAGGAGCATTATGAAGAAATCATCAATTCTATTACTTTTTTAAGGAAATTTGAAAATGTATCCAGTACCTTATCAAAGTATGGGTGTCATTTTGCAAACTGTCCATGGTCTTCAAATTTGTGTAAAATGGGGCCGGATACCTGTGCATGTTATATGCTTGAAAGTGAATTAACGAGAATGAAAAAACTTATGTCTTTGTATAAGCGATTGAAGTAATATTGTAATAAATACATCTGATTTAAATACATAGATATATACTGTTTTCTTTTTAATGTTTACTTTTTTGATTGTTCTATTATATCTTTCAAAGGTTTCGTAATAGGGGTTGAAAATTTTTAAGTGTGGAACTTTCTTTTTCAGCTTGTACATACGACAACATTCCCCACCACGTCTGACATAATTTATTAGTTTATATGGTTAACTATCTTAAAATAGATCCATATGTTTCAAGTTCCCGTTTGCGTTGCCGATCACGTAAGAGTATATAATATAAATAAATGTATAACTTATGTACTTCCTCAGGCTTTAGGCTATCACTGAACAAAATTTCATTTAAATCAGATCAATGGTTTGGGCGGGAGATGGTAACAAAGAAACACGGTCAGACAGAGCTAATTTCGAATTTGTAATATTAGTAAAGATATCCATCTTAAGGTTCTAGACTATCTCTGTACCAAAATTCATGTAAATAGGCTCAATAGTTTTGGCGGTAGACGGTAACAAAGAAAAAGAGACAGACAGAGTTGATTTCGGATTTATAAAATTAGTACTACTTCAGTATTGGGATAAAATATTTTGCCTATGTCCTTCCTCAGGTTCTGGGTCATTTCTGTATAAAATTTGATTTAAATCGGTTCAGTAGTTACGGGAGACGGTAGCATAGAATGCCGGGCAGACAGAGTTATTTTCTCATTTATAATATGAAATCCAAAAAAAATTGCTATCAGACGTCTGTCATTTGTCATCAGTACTTGTGTTGTTTATGGATCTCAGCAAGGCTTTTGATGAACCCAATCGCTTAAATTTGTTCTAAGAATTAGAAAGAATCGGTATTGGAGAAAACGAAAAGCACATTGCGAAATCGGGGGAAGACCTCGTCTTAGGTGGTGCAATCAAGTGGAAGAAGACCTCAACCGACTTAGAGTGCAAAACTGGAGAGAGCTCGCCCAACAAGATGCCGATGACGCAGGCGTGAGCTCCTATCCCTTTTACTTTGAGGTGTTACGTCAATGGCCTTTACAAAAAAAAAAAAGTATTTCTATAATTTCTCCACTTCAAATTGAATACAATGTGTATGTAGTTCGTATGATTCGTCAAGATAATTCTTTATAGAAACATCTCATACATCTTCATGCACCTTCCGAGCTGTGAGCTGGGTTTTTGAGAGGTGATCCCCCTATCAGTTTCAAGTCCTCGTCCTCATCATCAGACAGGTTCTGAGGGATTATTTACCTCAATAATGAATAACTACCTCAAAATAAAGCAAGAAGCTTCAGGGTGGCCAAGTATATGTTTATCTGAAGAGGATAAAAACAAAAATATTGCGGATTTTCTAGAGAAGGAAAATATCAAGCTGAAATTTTCTGAAATCTCCGAATTCCGAAGAATCTCCAGACAGTTGATGGAAAAGAATTTCTTAATAAGCATTTTGAAAATCTTACGAAGCAGCATCAAATAAATCATTACTCAACATTTAGCGTTCTTAAATAACTGACGATGGCTTGGACGTTTTAGGGGTTGATTCATTCATGAGTGAAGTACTAGTGTTCTTAATATTGGGTGTTCTAAATTCATCATTAACATCCTCATCGTCATAGTCATCGTCATCATCATCTTCATCATCACCATTTTCATTTTCATAATTCAGTTTTATTTTCTTGTGCGGAGACTCAAAATGATGCTGTTGTTGGGGTTTTTTCGAATGTTTTCCTTTTGTGTGTTCTATTATATCTTTAAGAGGTTTCGTAACAGGTTTGAAAGTTTCTTCAAGTTGAAGTTCGTGCGCTTCTTTCCCCTCTCTCAGAGCTTTATACTTTTTTCGTAGAGCATCAGTAGTCTTAATAAGCTCTTTTGATAAATCTTCATTTATTTGCATCATAGTGTAGATGTTGAATTATAGAATGTAAATAGTTATAAACTGTGATGATCTGCTTTTAACTGTATCAGTTTGAGCACTGTATACCTTCGAACAGATGCAGTACGACTGTTGATCGTGACTGTAGTTAATCTCTTTTATAGTTTTAGGAAACAGACAAAGCGTTTCTATAACGACCATTATTATGAGGGATCTTTTGTTAAATCTTCATTTATTTGCATCATAGTGTAGTAGTTGAATTATAGAATGTAAATAGTTATAAACTGTGATGATCTGCTTTTAACTGTATCAGTTTGAGCACTGTATACCTTCGAACAGATGCAGTACGACTGTTGATCGTGACTGTAGTTAATCTCTTTTATAGTTTTAGGAAACAGACAAAGCGTTTCTATAACGACCATTATTACGAGGGATCTTTTGTTAAATCTTCATTTATTTGCATCATAGTGTAGTAGTTGAATTATAGAATGTAAATAGTTATAAGCTGTATTGAACTGCTTTTAACTGTATCAGTTTAAGCACTGTATACCTTCGAACAGATGCAGTACGACTGTTGATCGTGACTGTAGTTAAACTCTTTTATAGTTTAGGTTGCCAAAAAGTATTAGAGGATTAATAACGGGCCCCTCTAATTGGGGCAAAACAAATGTTATGATGAGTTTATTACAACATAAGAACGGATTAAAATTTGAGAATATTAAATCCGATTATTGTCTCTATTTTCTTTTCTCATATCCCAACCTCAGGCCTACCTATTCCTATATCTTAAAGTAAGTACATATCAACAAACTACCAAAGTCTCACACCCCCGTTCTAAGATCTATCAACAGATCCTGTGTATTGTTCGCACTACACACAACATTACTTTTCATTTTTTCTTTACTCTCATGCCATCGTAAGTATCTTCAACCTGCCAACTGTAAATGTGCCTCTAAGCGCTATTATTTCCATTTGTTCAGACCGACACCCTTATAATAACTTCTTGCGTTCTTAAGGCAGAGAACCATATAATCTTTGAACATCATTACAGTTAAAGTGGATCCATACCTAAAGAGCATGATTATAAGTCTTCTAAACATATTTTATTACTTAATTTATTGAAATTTTTTTATGGCAAAAAGGTATCGTCAAATCGCTCCCATTAATCTAAGTGATCATAAATGAAACACCTTTACTTTGCTTTAAATTGAATGACACAAATTCACTTGCTTTAAACAGCTCTAATACTGCGTAGTAGCTTTTAATCAAAAATTACCTTATTCCTTCCGAGTTACTATGAAATATTGTGGTAACCATATCCGAAACATTTTCAAACCCTAACTTTGGACAGGTTTTAAAAAATTGATCTACCCCACTACCTTGTTCATATGCAAAACCTTTTTAATCAAAACGTAATCTAATTTTTCATTCAGACCTCTTGCACTGTGTTGGTTCTGCTTGCAATGGAACACTTTTAATAAGAAAGTCAATTTTACTTCCTTTTAAATTGAACCACTTTATTTTGGTTTCAAAGTCGTTCGCGACATTTATTATTTGAAATTAATTACGAAGGAAAGTAAGAAAATGAATACAAAATTTTCAGCTTTTAGTTTAAGTAATTTTTTTATGTCATCCACATCATAAATAGATTCTTATTACTATGCAATTGCAGCTTGTTTTACGTAAGCAATGTTCATTCGGTAGGACTGCAAATGTTATATCTATTCATAAACGAATAAAAGAACAAGAGGACAAACCTCACACACAAAATTGAATCCGTCCTCAAGTTAACTTTACAAACATCCACTTTTTTCGGGGGGCGGGGGACGGGGATTGTTCAACCCCTGACAACCTTATAATAATTCCTTTCAAGAAATCACCATCCTTACTCTATAGCATATAATAAAACATGCCAATGACCTTTCATACTAATCTGTAAAATTTCATGCTCATACACAATCTATGCCCAACCATATATCGAACGTGATAAAATTCTCTATCGTCAAGTATTAACAAATTACCAAAATCTCTCATCCTAGTTCTAAGATCTATCAACGGATCGTATGTATTGTTCAAAATACACACACAGCTTCAATTTTTTTCTTTACCAATTGTCCACGTGCCTCAAGACGCTTTTATTATCCTTTGTTCAACGCCGACAACCTTATAATAATTCCTTTCAAGAAAAAACCATCCTTACTCTTTGGCATAGAGTAAAGCATACCAAAGACCAATCATGCTAAGGTGTAAAATGTACACACAAATATCGAATGAGACCAAATTGCAAGAAAAAAAATCCAACCATCACCAACCGCCAGTGAAATCTAATACAAAAAAAAACCTATTCGTTTGTTTAACTTCGTTTTGTGCACATAAAATATCTAAGTTTCAAATTCTAGCTGTCATATCAATCCATCGATATTCACAACAAAAAAAACAAAGTCAACGTGCCTCTATTTTGCTTTCATCATCTTTCCTCACAATGAGTATTGGTTTATTTTACCTTCCTGTGCTACACAGATACTCGATTTCAACATTGATCATGGATCTTGTCGCAAAGCGATCGCTATTCGAACATGGGTCACATCTCACAACTCACATCCTTACCCTACGGTATAGAGTAAAACAACCACATGCACCAACGACCTTTCATGCTTAGCTGTAAAAGTGTAAAACAACATGCTCATACACAATCTATGCCCAACCAAATATCGGACGTGACCAAATTCTCTAGCGTACAGCCAAAACCAAAAAAAAAACATTCCTACTACCCTCACCTACCGGCGCACAGATTCCAAACTTATAAAAAAATCAACCACTTCCGAGTGCCAGCGAAATCTAAAACAAAAAACCATAAAAAATACTGAATAGAAACCACCTTTGCCTTTATTGTCTTTTTTTCTTTTCTCATATCCCAATCTCAGTCCTACCTATTCCTTTATCTCAAAGTAGAAACATATCAACAAACTACCAAAGTCTCACACCCCCGTTCTTAGATCTATCAACAGATCGTGTCTATTGTACGCACTACACACAACATTACTTTTCATTTTTTCTTTACTCTCATGCCATCGTTAGTATCTTCAACCTACCAATTGTCCATGTGCCGCCAAACCCTATTATTTCCCTTTGTTCAGACCGATGGTACCTACCCTTATAATAATTTCCATCGATTTTCACAACACAATATGCCTTTGCCTTTATATTGGCATCATCATCTTCCCTTATAATGAGTATTGGTTTATTTTACCTTTCTGTGCTACTCAGATACTCGATTTCAACATTGATCATGGATTTTATTGCTATGCGAACATGGGTGACGTCTCACATCCTTACTCTTCGGTATAGAGTAAAACAGCGACATATACCAACGACCTTTCATGATTAGCTGTAAAAGACTTGCTGATGCACTATCTATGCGCAGTCAAATATCGGACGTGACCAAAATCCTCTATCGTACAGCCAAAAACAAAAAACATTCTCACTACGATCACCTACCGTCCGTCGCACAAATTCCAAACTTATAAAAAAAATCAACCACTTCCAAGCGCCAGCAAATCTAAAACAAAAAAAACCATAACAAATACTCAATAGAAACCACCTTTGCCTTTATTGTCTTTTTTTCTTTTCTTATATCCCAATCTCAGTCCTACCTATTAACTATATCTCAAAGTAAGTACATATCAACAAACTACCAAAGTCTCTCACCCCCGTTCTAAGATCTATCAACAGATCGTGTCTATTGTTCGCACTACACACAACATTACTTTTCATTTTTTCTTTACTCTCACGCCATCGTAAGTAAAAAAAAATTTTATTCAAAACAACCAAAAAAATTTAATTATTCAAACTGACACTACAAATTTCGAGCAAGCGAGACGGAGTCAGCTATTCAAATTTTCAAAAAAAACTAAAACCAACCGACACACACGTTTTACAACGCTCACAACATACTCTGTCTCACTCTAGACTATTCCTCTCTCTGTCTCGCTCAGAATTCCCAGGCTCAACCGTCCCATTACCTACTGAGACATTATCTTTCCATAGTCTGTTCAACTACTCGCTTATATGCAGGCGACATTGAGGTAGAAGAAAGTAGTAATCGTGAGGTCACAGGGACTTTTGCAAGCATTATGACGATGCATATAACCTTGATCTTTTGAAATAAAAATACTCCGAATGATCTGCATGCGAAGACAATGAGTAGAGAAGAAGATACAAGAACGAACTCTATAAGCTGACATGAGCATAGCTAGACGAGGGCGAATCGCGAGACAACGATAACTGGGACATTTAGAGCGGTTAGACAAAAACGATCCGACTCATAGGCTTTTCGAAAGCACACATTGCACAGCAGTGGTTCCATCGTAGGCCAAAATCCAAAAAATCCATTTCAATGGTTATAGTAAGAAACCGTTTTAATAAGCTAAGAACATCCTAAAGTCATAATAAATGGTAACCTAAATGCCGGTAACTATTTATTTTCGAAGTTATGACATTGCAAACACAATGACATTTGAATTTTAGTGCTCCAAGTGTAAGTAAGACTTCATTTGTTGGCTTTGACGTTTTTTTGTGTTGGATATATTGGAAGTTAAAATCTCCACTATTTTTTTTAAGTCAGTGTTAGGCTTCGGCCATATGAAATCACACAGAAGTGGCCACGCTATGAGCGAGCGGCGAAATAAAATTCTGAGCGTCTAAGCGGCGCCGCTCAGCAGCCAAACCTGTTTTAATTTTTAGTAATGTTCTGAGCGGCAAATAGCAATTCTTTGTTTTATTAATCTAGGACTTTTTCAAGCAGCAAATAAAAAGATAGAAAAGATAGACATACGAAGGTATTGCTAGAATCTATCTGGAAATTTTCTCAGATTCAAAAATAAATAAAAACTAAGTTCTCCAAATTCCGATCTTAATTGGTTAATCGGATGAACACCAAATCGTCATCTTTTTTGTATACGTTTAAGTAATTTGTACACATACAAACGATTTTCCGACAATAAAATACGGCGAACTATTCTTGAGAACGGCATTTTAACTACTAATCGCAAAAGCAATCGCTCAGTGCCTGGCCATACGTCGCTTTGAGTTGCCGCTCAGCCGCCAGCCGCTCAGCCACTTAGCCGCTCAGCCGCTTACTGCGTGGCCGAGGCCTTAGACTCAATATAAACCTTTATAAATTGGGCCTAGATAGAAAAAAAAAGCTTAATGTTATATAAATTACAACATTATAAATTAAATGTTACGCCCCGCAACGCCCCCAAAAAGTTATATATTGCCAGAAAGGTTATTTAATGAACTATTCAGTACATGTTCAATCAGCTGCAGGAACTTGCAGATTGATTTTTGATTAATTTTTAAGCGACCTATGAAATTTATTATTTTTTTCAAATTTGATCATGAATAACTTCTGAACGAAGTACTTTATTGAAAATTAATAAAACACCTTTTTCGTTGAACATCAAATTTTCTCTAAGAAACATGTTTGCAATTTTTCGTATATTGCTTTGTTCGTTAGTTAAAACAACTCAAACTAAAAGAGCAAAATCAAAAATACATTCCAGTTTTTCAAGCTCGATTACTTGGAAACGGTTAGCACGACAAAAATTTTCAAAATGACGTTTTTTAAAGGAAATATAATTTCTTACAAAAATATTTAATAAATTAGTTTGGCTTAAAATGGTTTAACAATTTTGACGCTAAAATAAGGTAAGGTCTGAGGAATATAAAACACCATTGATAGATCTCTAAAAATGTTATTAGTTATTGAAAAATTTATAAAATTTATACGTACCTAACGATGTACATATTATGCATAAACCTATATTTTGTACACAAAATACTTTTTGAAAAAAGTCTTATTTAATGAATTTAATTTAATTTGAATACTTGCATACCTAGCTGTTTCTGTGTTTTGCTAATAGTTTAATTTTTACACAATATAGTACGAGCACACTGTAATAAGTTATGTATAATAAATGAAAAGATTAGTAAAGTTTTTAACAGTTAAAACACTTATTTTATTTCCTCAGATGTACATTTCAGAAGCAATGCTTCCATCGTCAGTGAGATTTATAAAATTTTTTTTTATAAATCTCACTGACGATGGAAGCATTGCTTCTGAAATGTACATCTGAGGAAATAAAATAAGTGTTTTAACTGTTAAAAACTTTACTAATCTTTTCATTTATTAGATTAAAAAACACGTGGAATATCTCAACTAAAAAACTCATCAAGTTATGTATATTTATATTTTGAATAAAAAATTATATATCGATAATTGTGCAAATTATGCCATTTATAGGATATTTTCTAGTCCCAATAGCTAAACTAAGGTAAACTGATCTTGAACCCTTTTACCGCACTTATCTCAAGAGTTTAAGATACATTAAAACTGATGGCAGTTTCGTAGTCAGCAAGCCCAAACCATTTTAGGAAAATAGTTTTTATATGTTATCAAGTTAGTAAGCAATTATGGCCGCCTTTGTTTGATACTGGAACCACTGTGCATTGTATTGAAATTGGGGAAGGAGAAGACTTCATCTTAGGTGGAAAAAGATATCAACCAACATAGAACTAAGAACTGATGAGAGCTCGTATCTGAAATAAAAATGTTTGGGGTCAAATGGTAGAGGTCAAAGTTCACCCCAAAATGTAATGCCCACTTAAGAAGTGGGTGCATGGTAATTTGAACTGAATTGATTGCTTTATTAACAATTTTGTATTTTATCAAAATTGATCTACATGCATACATATTATGTGTTTGTTCCTTTTTATCGAGAATAAACGGAATGTTTTCGAACTAAATAACTGTAAAAGACACCAATTGTATTTGTATTTGTATTTGTTATTGTGTAATTGTGGAAGCATTGCTTCTGAAATGAAATTTTGACGGGAGCAACAGGTGTCGTCTAAGACATGGTAATTTTCAATCTGGCCATTCTTCTTTTGAAGTTGGTCTTTTTGAAAGTTGTGACTTAAATTGTTCTGGGTTGCCATTTCATCGCACAAGAATTGAACCACCACTGGGCAATGCGTCCGTTTGGTTAGTTGTCTCGAAGCGAAATTTCTGTTGACGCCCACTTTTACATAATTTCGAGTTTCAAACCTGTGAGTTACCTCCAAGATCGGGCGATCAAACACCGCTGGACTACCTTTTGTTTGGCTATGTTAACTCGTTTGTCTATGCAGACAAGCCCGATACGATTGACGCCATAGAAGAGCATATTCGTGGCGTTATTGCTAACATACGGCCCCAAATGCTGCAAAAAGTGGTCGAAAATTTGGCCTCTCGGCTGCGATTTTTTGTTGTTTTTGTTGTTCTCTTTAAAAAAAAAACACCCTTTATAAAGAGTGTACTCAATTTTTAATATTTAACTAATCTCTTATTCAAGATGGGCTTCAAGTTTCTCTGCAAAGAGAGACAGTCGTCTTCAATAAAGAATGAGCAGACTAAGTAAGGAACACATGTCTACTGATGCATTGACTTTTGCCTCATTCTCGTATTCATCTCATCCAAAGACAAAAATCGACCTTGGTTTGTTTATTCAAATCCTTTGACGCGATATGTGCCGTGCATATACTTTCCCACATGATTTCCCGTAACTTGGCAGTCGACACAATTGCGACAAGGACAATTTCATATCCATCCAAATATTTATACTGTAGGTAGATATATCCTCTATGGGGATTCTGATCAATTTCCGTGTAAACTGAAAATAAAACGACACAAACACAGGTATGCATCAGAGATATTTCCGTTGGTTTGGTTCCATTATGAATAAACATGTCGCATAGCAGCTAGTCTATCCGTATTCCGTATCCACAATCTCTGTACTCTCGAACGACCAGCTGATGGAAAATGTTATTTGAAATCCCCATAATAAACACAAAAAACGAATCCATCAATAAATGGAAAATTCTGAAATCGAATTGCGATTCAATAAACATGAACTGTGTTTACCCTGTTCAAACATTGAATAAAACAGTGTTTTCATTGATTGATTAAAAAAAACAAACAACTTGTTTGTTTGAGGTTAGCTTGAACAAAGAGTATAGTATTTTGTTTCAAAAGCTGCGGATATTATTTTGTTGAGAGTAAATGGTTGGCGGATCAAATATTTAAGTGGACACCGTTAGTGCTTTTGTGGTTCAAAGGATTTTTTTCGTACTCGTATTTAGTTGAGATTCCAATTAAATTTCAAAACCGAATATAACTTAATTGCCTGGTTTTGCTTTTTGCAAAAAAACTGTTCCTCCTTCAACACCCTAAATGAATCAAAGGGAGGGCAAGTTTTCATTTCAAATTGTTGCACACTTTTGAATAAATTATGGTTTGCAAAAAGTTGTTCATTTTTTCTGCCCAAAAAGTTAACTTTACCAGTCCTTTGAGTGCGACAGGAACTAAAGTGGGTATATAGAAACAGAATAAAAAAAAATCATCACCGAGACAACACTAGATGTGCATCCTGTTGCTGGCGGTAGTCTGTAGTGGGTATACATTTCTGCTTTACATGTTTTAAGTACAACACTTAATATGAAAAGAGTGCAGAAGAGAAAAGTTTTTCAATTAGCAAAAGGTAGTGATGGCAGTTGAAATCATATCTCATGGCCATAAGTTTAGTTATAAACAAAAAGTGGTTAGTCTCTCCTGGAGCTGCATCGTTTTCGTTTGTAAATTAGATTAACATTTGATGGGAGAGGAGTGCTGTGGCTGTATTGCTGTTGTTGGCAACGATTTGTGCTATTGGTTTGAATAAGTTCATCTCTAGGAGATATCTGCTTTGACTGGCCTCTCAAGCAGATGAGGAAATCATGTTGCCGATGGAGAGTTCCACTTTTAATTTTCAAAAGGCAGAAAGTAAGTAGGCTTGAAAGTAGAGGGCTAGACTTTTAGTATTAAGTCCTTTTGGGAAGTTACAGTAATTATTTGTGAGGATATAATTTAACGACAACAAGATCAAATTCACAACAGGTAGATAGACAGGCACTACACGAGCCGAAAACTGAGAAGTAAAGAATGCTGCTGTCAGCGTCTAGCGTCGCTGTGGGAAAGATGCGGCAATTCGAATACCTATGAGAATGAGTTATCTTTGTTGGCTTTGGGTAGTGCAGATTTAGTATTTAAGCTTAATGAATTATGAGAATTTTTGTCAGTTATTTGTGAATTATTTGTGAGGCAGAATCGCTGCCAGTTCAATAAAACTTTTTTAAAAACTCATTTAAACATTTAATGTTTTAATTCATAAATGGAACTTTGAGCCGGTTGCGGACTGTCAAAAAAAGCTTTTTGCAATTAAAGACATTATAAATAACAACTTCCGACAAAAAATCGTTAGTGAAATTGAGATCTGTGCGAACTAGTTTTGCGGATTTGATTATGATTTCCTGCAAATGTTTCCTTGTTAGTTCAGTTTAGACCGCGTGTGAGTTTCCTCTGAAAGTTCAGTGAAAGTTTGTCTTTATCATTTTGTTGACTCCCTTCTCTCATCTGATTTTCAATTTCCGGCTTAAGGCTCCACTTGAAACTTAAGAAGTAAAACTAGAAACTCAAGGTTTGAAAATTTTCATGGTAAAAAGCAGCTCTCGGTACATATTTTCATCTATGATATATCGAACGTATCCTACCAACAGAGTTTCATTGCCGGGTAATGTAGACTCGTCTAACTGGAGAGAGAATCTCTTGGCCTGCAATAAATTGCATAAAATGTTTTCCACGTCGCGACCCATCTCGTCTATTCGTCTCTTAACGGTGTTATTACTCAAGGATATTCTTTTTATAATATGTATCTTGAGCGGGCTTATGCAATGCATTGTTGAGGACCTCTGCAATGGCTGGTAAAATAAGTTGCTCTCCAATTGTGAGAGGCTTCGCCTACTTCGCTTTTAGCAGAGATATATTGTAGGACGCTCGCAAGCCATCAACGTTTTGCATAGGACCGTGATAAGTGGTCCTCCATTTTTGAAGGCTTCATGGCATCGTTACTAAATACTTTTTCACATATGAGACACGTCGGCAAGTGTTGATTTGATGGAGATGAAATAAATCCAAACCTTATGTAGTCCAAACTGTACCTACTGTCTCCTTTTTTTTCGTGTCTGCGATCACACCGCCAATCTTAAGTAAAAATGTTAAAAACTACTACTTATGTATAATATCACAATTATACAATACTATGTCAATTTTTTTATACATATGTTTAAAATGTTTCATTAAACTTTTCCAGCCGTATTTATTAGATTTCCCTAAATAGCTCTGAACGGATGAATAGTTATGTAGTGAATAGCACTCTATTCTACGTTGCATAAATTCTTATTTATAAACCTATTATAGCAATGATGTGTATTTTCTACCTATTGAACAGCTGGTGCGTAAGAAAACCACCAAAAAGGAAAATCCCATGTATACTTCACTATCGAAAACAAAACGGTCCCTGAAAGCCATCTATGTATCCGCCGGCGTACTAACAGTCCCCTGTCATTTCAAAATAGCGAAGACACAAACTTATTCAGTCTCTATACTACCTAGATCGGCGTTCAGCCTATGTTACGTTCAGAAAGTTTTATAAATAAGGTTTTCTTGTTCAGAGATATTATAAGAGGAACATAGCGCTATTCACTCCCTATTATTGGTTTATAAATAAGGCTGTTCATTTTTAGAATGGCAAAAGTAACGCAACACTATCTTTGAAGTTTAAAATAAGAAAATGTGTTAAGGGGGTCGATTGAAAAACTTTTCGACCCCCAAATCCAGATTTCGTTTTTGTCGACCCCTAAGAAACCGATATCGACCCCAAGGGGTCGATATCGACCACTTTGGGAATCACTGCACTAGCCAATATCTTACTCTTAACTAAAACACTAACGACATGATTATTTAGCAGTGTCAAAAATGTTACTAGTTTTCCGCTGAAATGATGCTCGCTAGTATTGCTTAGAATAAGTGGAACCATCTTGAAGGTGGGTCCTAGCAGTCCATGTTTAATAAGTCAATGATTTTAATAAATAGGAGCCCTACTAACGCATTTCAACTGTTTTCTATAGCTCAATGTAGGCAAAACACAAACATACATGTATTTAGATACTGATTTGTGAAAAGCTCGAACTTAAATTTTAAATATGAAAAACAAACTTGCATCAATAAAACAAAAAAAAAAAATAAATGAAGCGTTTAAAAGATATTCGACTGAAATATTTTCGGGGGGGGGGGGGGGGGGGGGGTTTATCCCCAAAACCCCCCCTACGCTACGCCACTGGTGCGGAGATCAAACGGAGAATAACTCTTGCCAACCGTTGCTTCTTTGGGTTAAAAAGGCAACTGAGAAACAAAACCCTCTCCAGGAAAACCAAAGCAACCTTATATAAGACCTTGATCATCCCAGTCCTGCTTTACGGCGCGGAAGCATGGTCGTTTCGAAAGAAAAATTCTCCGAATGATCTTTGGTCCGGTATGCGAAGACAATGTGTGGAGAAGAAGATACAACAACGAGCTGTATGAGCTGTACCGCGACATGGGCATAGCCAGAAGAGTACGCATTGTGAGGCTACGGTGGTTGGGTCATGTAGAGCGGATGGACCCAAACGCTCCGACTCGACGGGTTTTCGAAAGCACATTGCAGGGAAATCGAGGAAGGGGAAGACCTCGTCTTAGGTGGCGCAATCAAGTGGATGAGGACCTCAACCGACTTAGAGTGCAAAACTGGAGAGAGCTACAGAATGATGTTGGTTGAGGCCCAGGTTCACCCCGAACTGTAATGCCCACCTAAGTAAGTAAGTAAGTAATAACTTCTTACTTCTTACTTCTTACTTCTTACTTCTTACTTCTTACTTCTTACTTCTTACTTCTTACTTCTTACTTCTTACTTCTTACTTCTTACTTCTTACTTCTTACTTCTTACTTCTTACTTCTTACTTCTTACTTCTTACTTCTTACTTCTTACTTCTTACTTCTTACTTCTTACTTCTTACTTCTTACTTCTTACTTCTTACTTCTTACTTCTTACTTCTTACTTCTTACTTCTTACTTCTTACTTCTTACTTCTTACTTCTTACTTCTTACTTCTTACTTCTTACTTCTTACTTCTTACTTCTTACTTCTTACTTCTTACTTCTTACTTCTTACTTCTTACTTCTTCTTACTTCTTACTTCTTACTTCTTACTTCTTACTTCTTACTTCTTACTTCTTACTTCTTACTTCTTACTTCTTACTTCTTACTTCTTACTTCTTACTTCTTACTTCTTACTTCTTACTTCTTACTTCTTACTTCTTACTTCCTAAGTAACTTTACAGTTCTGACTTTGTCTTGACATCTCTATCATCCTTTGCTTCTCTTTCTTCGTTTTAAATTTTTCGCTCTTCGTTTTAATTTCTTTGATCTTCATTCTTCACTGTTCATTTTGCATCCTGTGCTTTAAGTTCTTCATTCTTCGATTTTTGCTCCCTACTTTCTGCTTTCTTTCTTATTTCTATGGTCATTCTTCCAAGTTGTGTCATAGATGTTAACTCGCTTATTGCTCCTACATTCTTAAAATCGAAAAACTCATCGACCAAAGGAGAAAACTCTTAGACAGTTAAATTTATCATAAATTGAAAAACCCTTAATGTCCTTGAAATTTCATCAACAAATTTTGAAATATTTCTTCAAGTCGTTAATCGATAAATTCTGAAATGACTCGACCCATGATAGTAAAATGGAGTCCCATATTTGACATGTTCTCGAAAACTATTTTTCCCCTTTATAGCAGCATAAGGCTTTAACTAGAAGTTTCTTTGGTAATGATCCATAATAATGACTATTAATGAACACTTGTGGTCATAAGAGCCCCAATTTGTAGAGATTCTTGGCTACGGTTTGTCTTTCCTCGGGAGATTAACGTCCACATAAAAATAATTAATTTACTTTTATTGCCAATTTACGAGTATTATGTGGGGAAAGATTGAAACTAATCTGTAGTAGGTATTTGAAAACTAATTTGAGTTCATTTTAATGACGCAAATTTGCAGAAACAAATTTTCTTAAGACTAGTCACGGGCCAAAGAGAATGTAGGCCATTCGGTTCATTCCTGACATGCTCAACTTAAGTGAGGCTCTATTATCACTTGAGATGAAGTCAAACTACCGTCCGTCGCCGTCGTCGTCGACCGAAGTTGCATAACTTCAAACAAAGTTTTAAGCTAGTTTTCCTTATTGTTCAGATACGTGTGCAATTAACAATAAATTCTAAGAAGCTAAAGCTATCCTTTCACTGCATAGGTACTACAGTGAACCGTTGCGATGCGGGAGCATCCTTTTAGCTTTTTGAATTCGGGTCAGCCACGCTTTATCATGTATTATAGTTTAATGGGTCTCACTTCGCACAACTCTGTTCCTGTTTTCTGGCACACAAGTGTTTACCTGAAACATGCTTAAAAACCACGCTCCGAGCATAAGTTTTCCAACTTTAGAGGCAGAGTTGTTGTGGTATTGTTCATCTCGTGAAGAGGAAAAGAAAATGTTCACACAAAACATGTAGGTACAACTACTTCCTTCACAGCGTCCCTGAGGCCCTTTAGTCGGTCGGTGGTGGTTAAAGGGAATTGTTTTTTCCTGTTGTTTCTAATGTATGCAGGACCACAGCAGAGCATATTCTTGTGTGTTTAAAGATGGAAACGATAAGAACTGAAATATATACGAGAGTGTTTAAAGTATGCAATTGAATTTATGAAACCAATTAGAATAAACAAACTCAAATACAATTCCTGTTTTCTCAACAATGAGTAAAATAATTGTCTTATCTGAAGCACGTTTATAAAGTGCGATGTAGTTTAGATCGAATAAATGATATTCCCTTTGATTGAAGGTAGAAACCACAGAGCCACTTTAATTTATTGTACCAAATAATATTGGCTGCAACCTAAATCAAGATTCTCTTTGCCCCAAATCACTCAACCGAAAGTCATAATAGTTCTCGATTTTGATTAACCTTTCCATTCGAAGTTCCTTTCAATTCACCTCTTGATTAAAAGTCAGAAGATATGGAAAATGCAACATATTCACAGGATTTGCATATATCGACAGCCTGCAAATCCAGTCCGAGTTAACATTTGGATTTAACAATACATTTGGTTGCACATGCACAACTGATGTACACATATACAAACAATGTTAGAGTAGAGAAGAAGAGTAAACAATCTTTGGTACAGTTTGCGGTAATCATATTTGGTCAGCACTCTTGTCATGATTGGTAAACCATTTAGGATAGAAAACAAGGAGGTCCCTTTATACGACTTGTACTTGTATTACCACATGGGGTTAGGACATGTCAATTGGAGACAAATGCGTGCCAGATATGTCGACAATTGAAACCACAGCATCCTTTAACGCATTTAGTTTTGACTATGGGCTGGATGTTTTGTTGTTTGTAACTTTAATCAAGGTTGTCATTAGCGGAATGAGGTATCGTGTTAACAGCAATTTAATCAACATGTGCATCTATACGATTGAAATCAATAAGTGAGTGGTTTAAGATGGTAATTAAATTGAACACGTCGGACAAGTCTTCTTTTATGGAAACTTAATTGGGAAATTGAAATTGTAATTCAGCTTTCAACGAGCTGAGTGAGAGGGGAAGCGATCAAGGTGTTGCTGATGGTCGCCGAAGGATTTTGCCCACTCATGCACTTATTTGAAGACACAGCAGCGCCAGCGTCCTCCATGTTGTGCAGTACTCCCTATCTTGCCGCTTTTATCCGCTTACTCATTCCTCATGGCGGGACAGACCAACCTTTTGCAATAGTAAAACTTGTGCGGAATTCGGAGTCAAATTGATGTCGAATGAAACCGATTTGTGATTGGTTTTTTGTTTTCATATCTATCAGAAGTTTCTCGTTTTTGATTGGTAAACAGAAAAATTATTTTTTAAGAACATTGTGGTTAAGTAAACATAACTCATACCTTTCAAAATGGGTTCAATATTGAATATGCCATCAATTCAATCAATTCAATTGTTTTTTTATTTTTTTCAAATCATAAATTACAATATTATAGTAAAGAAATATAATTTATTAGAAAGCATGGCAATATGCCGTCTGCGCCGTAAAGAAATTACAGTTTTAAAATACAATGAGAAAGTTTTAACAAACTTGTGCTAAGTTTACAAGTTAATTTGTTTAAAAAGAAAGAAAGCTAATAACAAACAAACAGTGACTTTTAGTTTAGTCAAAACAAAAAATTAATAAACTGATTTTGGTTGAAATCTATTGCTGTACAAATGCTGAACATTCTTAATGTAATAATGTATATAAATGCTATGTTTCTAATGTACATAACAATTCAATTTCTGGACTTTTAGTTTAGTCAAAACAAAGTAGATCAAAGGGCTTTTAGTTTAGCTAAAACGAAAATAACTTGCATTTTCCTTATATGTATAGTTCAAAAAGTAATGTAGACTTATTGTTTCAAAACATGTTCAAATAATCATCTCGATATTTTTTTGCGTGAGAAACGTATCCTATAAGAGACTTCCAACCACGGCTACCATTTAGGATATTTATACATTCTTCTAACGAAAGAAAACTTGTGGAAAAATAGAGTCTACGTATTTCCTGTAAAATTGGTCCAAAATGCTATAAAATGTAAATGTTCTCGTTCTGACCGAGATTGCAAAGCGGGCAGATAGGATTTAAGTCAGATCTATGAGGTCTACAATTCAGCTCCAGCATTTCTGAGTCTCAGTTCTGACTTTGAAAATTAAGCTCATTTGAGAAACTGAAAACTCATCTCTGAAATAGTTTTTCTCACCTAAAGAGAAATTTAGTTGTCGATAAACACTTCTTGATGTCGAAGAAGTACCCAGGACTATGCATTGCTGAAATAGCGTCTCATCTATGCGAGCTATGCAGTCGTATAAGGAACCTCTTAACGCAACGAAATTGTCAGTTGGTAATGAAAATGCAGAATTATACATAACAGCCAGATCGTACCAGTTTTTGATTGGGCTATAAGCATTGTGAAAACAAATCATTAGGATCAGTTTTTGGATGTTTTGGTCTGATCGACTCATTACCTTGACAATGTAGTCCGCACTAGCCTTCAATTTTTTTAAAAATATGTGTGGTAACCCAGATTCCACATGTATGGCATAGTTTGGGGTGTTTTTAGGCAGCTTGAAAATTCGTTTGAAAAAGTATCTTTGAACGTTTTCTAGTTCTTCTAACTGTTCATATCTATATACTTCATTTCCATAGCCAAAGGCAGCTATTTACTGTAGCGTTGAAAAATTTAAATTTTGATGCTGGATCAACGGAATGGTTACAAAAAAATTTATTCCATATGCTCTTCAAAGCTACTTTAGCAGCTTTCTTTTTTTCTTTAACATGTGCATGTGGATTCAAGATACTTAAATCTATCCACTATTTCGATGACATCATCCCCAAGAGTCCAGTTGCGACTATAACCTATAGATCTGTTGCGTGATCTAAAGACCATAATTTTAGATTTCGAGCTGTTAATTTTCAAATTCCAACTATCACAATACATATTGCTGTTTGCTGTAGCCGAATATGCCATCACCTGTCACTTTTTTGACGTTACGAAGAAAGTTTCATGGCCCGATGTTTACCAGGATAACGTTACAGACCGTTCTTGATGCTACATCTTACAATGCAGTTAGCAGCTTTTTGAAGAAGTTCGCGACATGTTAAAATATTGCCTTCTGAAAATCTTACCATCGTGTGTTAGATATTGAATATAATTACGTAAAATTGCAATGAAATAAGGACCTTGGCGGGGTCCCTTGATGTACTCCAAACGAAACATGTTAACGTTATAGTAAAAAATGTTAGGAAAAATATAGCTTCTACGAATCATAATTGTATGGTTTAAAATATGAAAACTAAGAAGTATTGTGTGTCCCTACTCAAGTTGATTCCTTGTCTCCTGTTACCACAACTCAGTTTACCACATTTTTTTTCTCCTTCTCTTTTTTAATAAGTAATTAGTAAGTAAAGTTTTACATTAAAAGTTCCACGTGGTTCGACTAGCAGGTGATTAACCGGCTAGTCCCGTAATGGAAGATTAATAAGTGATCAACTCGTTAATCTTACATCGGGTTTCTGAGATCAGTAGGTGATTAACTTGCTGATCTCTGTGGTATCACAATGGGCCCTTGCGGCCTAAGTGTGTCAGGCAATGTACTCATTGACTGACAGCCACTTCCACCTAACCTAAGTAAAGTTTTCATTTTATTGGTATATTAATATATCATTTACAAATATTTATAATGAATTTAAAGCCTTCTTTATTATTAATTGATGGTTTACTTTCATACTATCAACTTTCTACTGGAAGTTATTGGTTAGGATCCTATTTGTGAAATTTAGACTATCGCACAGTGGTCAAAAATTGTCAAAAAACGCTCAAAACTTGAAGTATTTTCTCCCAACACAATGGCCTTAAATACATATGTGTTAAATACCTCGTGAGAGTGCAATTTCTTGAGTCTTAGGTTGCCAACGTTGATTGCAGGATATGGTGGTTAACCGTTGAAGTAAAAGCAACGAAGAAGATTCCCCAAATCCTAAGGTGCAAACATCGTTCTTTTAACTTTAATTGTTCAGGCCGATCTGGTTGACAAATGTTTTTACTATTTTAGTGGGGTGTTCGAAGGGCAAACATTGTAAATTATTATTTTTCAAATCGTCAGGATAGACCTACAAGTATCAGATTTTTTTTTCTTATAGCTATTGCGTCTCGCTAGTTTTGGGCGTAGGTTTTCCATGGACATGTATAGAAAGACCCCAGACTGAAATTAGCTGCGTAAGCCTGTGTATTTTGGTACTAGAGGTGAACGAATATCTCTCGCTCTCTCTAGATGACGAGTTTAGTCAGGTAATTTGTTTTTACAGTTTTTAACGATTTTTGACCACTGCCAAATTTCTAACACTTATAAAGGTATTCCTAACCCCTTGATGTGCTCGCTAATTTTATAAAAAAGAAGCTGAGTGTAACCAAATTGTTTTTTGTGGTTTAAAGAAGTTTTTGACGGGTGATATCTCATGAATGGCTTTACTGAATGAAGTCTAATTTCACTATAAAATGTGTAAGTATTTAAAACTAACCTGGTTTTTAAGTTGATCGGCTGGGTAGTTTTGAACGGACAGGAAGACACTAAGTCGTTCGATATCTTAACCCTTAACGGCCACACCACTCTCAAGCCACATAACGGCTTCATGGGGTAATTGACAATATCATTCATGGGAGGAAAAGAATAATGGCACTAAGCTATATCCAGGCAGACTGAACTCTGAGGGATCAGAATCAATACCTACCTGTGTTTCACTCAGTGCCAAAACAGCTGGCCTGCATTTAGCAGTGTGTGCGTACACAGCAAAGAAATCCGATCTCAATCCCCTAATGTTGCTAATCGACACGAAATTTCTCGACATTACAATTCGCAAAAACACATAAAACAAAATATCAGTCGCAGACGCTATCTAAGTTAATTTTTATGTGAGAATTCTGGAAAAATGGCTTTTTTTGTAAAAAAAATTCACTGTTCCGCCATTTTGCAATATTAACGACTAAAATTTCAGGGTGGTCCGTACAATATATACAACTACCACAAAAAAATTGTAGTATTCACCAATTAACGAAAAAGTATATTTATTTTTTAAAATTTTACTGAACTGCGGTTATGGCCACACTGGGGCAACTAGTGACCCCAGGCCCAGAAAACTAGCGATCACAACGCCACCACGCCTTTATTTAGCTTAGGTATGAAGTAAAGTCAAATCTCACACATGTTTGTCACCGGCAGTTGCCGTTAGTTATTAATTTTAAGGGTTTCAGATCTTTAATTTCAGGGTTAATAGCGGATCTACCTTTTGGGTTTGGATATGTTTCATTAAATAAAATTTTTAAAGACTTTAATTTGACAA
Source organism: Melanostoma scalare (assembly GCA_949752695.1). Lineage (NCBI taxonomy): Eukaryota > Metazoa > Arthropoda > Insecta > Diptera > Syrphidae > Melanostoma > Melanostoma scalare. The sequence continues at coordinate 12,617,167 of OX456984.1, read as the reverse complement.
CATTTCAATTGATCAACTGACCAGCTTCGAACATATTTAAGGAACAATTTTCTGTATTAAAAATCAACCAATTTTAGTCAGATTTTAGGCAATGAAAAGGGTTTCTTAATATTTGATTTTAACAATTGAATGCGTTTACTTTAATACTCGTAGTTCCAATGGAAGGGACGTACAACTGCCGTGAATTGCGATATCCATGAAAAGCATTTTTGCTTCATTAAGATTCGAACCACAAACCTCCCAGTTAGCAGGCAGACATGCTGAACAACACGCCACGGGCACGACACATTACCACCAAGTTTACCGAGCCTTTGTGAGTATTTGAAGGTTTACTTGTTTACGCGTAGCTATCTAGGGCTTGTCCAACTTCTTAAACACCGTCAAGCTTGACTACTTCTCAAGACTGTTCCAAGCAATTTTCATAGATAAGATTGTCCAAAGTTTATATTCAAGTACATCCTTGGTTTGAAAGCTTGCATTAATTTTACAGTTGCAATTCCAAACAAACTCTAGCTCCATTGCTAGTATAACACCTTAAGACAGCATCTTTTACAGTCATTGAAACTAATTTACTATCAGTCCAAGCAGTAGTAGTAAATTGTCATTTGCTCGTCGAATGTAGCGTGTCGTTATTTAAAAAAAAGCAAATAAGTAAATAAAGAAATGAATAAATGAATGAATAAATAAATAAATAAATAAATAAAAAAATAAAAAATAAATGAATAAATAAAAAATAAATTAATAAATAATTGAATAAATAAGTAAATAAATAAATGAATAAATAAATAAATTAGTTAATAAATTAAAAAATAAATAAACAAATGAATAAAAAATAGATTAATAAATAAATTATAAAGTAAATGAGCAAATTTATGAAATAATTAACAAATAAGAAAATATGCAAATACTAAAATAAATGATTTGGTGCAAACAACCTACAATTATTGCTGCCTCTTATAGGCTAAGTGAGAGAGACTTTTCACTGCCGTGTTTAACTTTTAGAAGAGCTGCCAATTTATCACGAAAGGCTTTACCCGTACAGAAACGATTCGATGTTTCTGAGGTTCGACCCTCGAACTCACACCTCACAGACACTCATGTTAAAGATCCTCCCACGTTCACAACATGTATCCAATCAAAAACCATTAACATCAAACAAATTGCGTAAATTTTGAATTGAGGCAAAAGGCTTTTGAAGTTAATTTTTTTTTCATTTTGCCCACAAATTACTTGACAAAAATCATTACTCCCACTTAAATTTCTCAATCGACGAGTTACAAGACCAATTTCGTAAAAACTTGGCTCCAGCATAGTTAGAAATTAGAAACGCACAAATTGCAAATAAAAAGTCATACAAGAGTCGACATCACATAGCAATTAATCAACTCTTGACTAAGCATCAACAACATCTGCTGTGTTGGGATTAAAGGATAGAAAACAGACGAATAAAAAGTTACAGTCCTTTCAGTTGAGTGCGTACCCAGAATGGGTATTCATTCTTCCGTAAAATGCTCAAATCTGCATAGCACACACAAATTTTTTTTGTTTTTAAAAAGTTCTCTCGTTGAGCTATCAAAGCTCAGCAAAAAAGCGCCGTATACACACAATACCGCAGTATGAGAAACCACGCCACGGGTTCCTGAAATGCCAAATGTCGTTTACATTCAAAGCCGAAAGGAATATATTTTTTTTTTCAAGACTTCACATTTGTGTTATCCGGCTATTCAGCACTATGTAAATTGAGCATCCCATTAACACTACCATTTTCTTTTTGAGCATGTGAATGAACAAAGAAACAAAAAATGCTTTCACATATGACTTTGTCAACTGAACCAACCTTTCTATAGGCCATGCTCTTCAAAACATCTGCTGTGCTTTAATTAAACACAAAATGACAGCCACTTGCGAGCATCCATCGGGAACGTGTCTTATTATCCTTTCATCGAACAATCACTGGTATAATGTGAATCCATGTGAATGTTAGTCGATTCGGCTGGTTAGGTGCCTTTGAAGTTCACATGTACAGAAAATGCATTGAAAAGGGTACCATTTCAAGAAGGATATCTTCGATTTAACCTTATCATGGTTCCATGGGTGTTCCTTCCTACAAATATACACATAAAATGAAATCCTGCAGTTGTGTCAGCTGGTGGCGAAGGATAGGAGAAATGGTAATGCAACACATCTATGTACATCCCCAGAAGTGAGCCAATTTTCTTCAAGGAAAACCAAGAGGAGGATTTCAATAAATTTCACGGAAAGATACATTCAGTTTCTCTAGAGAAAACGACATCACAGTATCCAGGACGAGGAATGACGATGGAACCCAGGGAGTATAATGCATCTGCATATCTATCTATCGCCTAAAACAAATTTCTTCATGCTCTCACAAGAAGTGTCAAGTGCTGTCTCAGCAGTAAAAAAAAAACTTCCTTCCCTTTCGTGGGTATTAAGCTTATACAAGAGCCGAATTGATGTCTGGCTTAGATAGTTGCAAAGACGTTTATAACTAAGCTCGCAAGATGCCAACTTTTACTGACATACCCCAACACTATGCGCAATCTATTTCGCATACCTATTTATACATTGCTTGTGGCAGTTGAGAGACGGTGAATAAATCTCATCACATGATCGAAGAAATAAAAATGTGCAACTTCAACTTTAAATTGTTGCGAACAGTTGCTGTTTTTCGATTTGCATTCTGATATTGGAGCAGTGGGAAGTCAAATCAATTCTTTGTTCGGGATAATAGAGTTGGTGTTGGTAGGTACGTTTGAGAATTTAAGGCTACATTTTTCTGTACATGGGCATGGCGTTTCTCGGTTTCTCCTCCTTCTTTCATATCCTCATGACCATCAGTGATTTCTAATTTGTCGTTTTGCTGAAGAGCTTCAACAGCAGCTACATAAGCTCAATCAAATGAGAAACAGAAAGATAGAAAGCTTTTAAGATTTTTAATCAATTTGATTGTTTTGCTGAGAACCAGCGCCCTCTGCATTTCTTTCTCCGAATAAGCTCATTAAACTCTGATCTTGATAGAAATGAGAATCAAAAAACATAGAAGACTTTTGAAATGTCTGATTAATATGTTTGTTTTGCTGTCAAGTAGCGCCCTCTGCATTTTACTCTATTTTTAAGATTCATATTTCATACTCTTATCTTTTCGCTGAAGAACTTAAACAGCAGCTCAATAAGCTTATTAAACTCTGATCTTGATGGAAAAGGAACCAGAAACATAGAAGACTATTCAAATGCTAGAGAAATTTGTTTGTTTTGCTAATAACCAGCCAGAAGAGCTTCAAAAGTAGCTAAATAAGCCTCTTAAGGGGGTATTCTAGTCTAGAGACATGAATTTTAAGTAATCTTTAAAGTCTCGTAAAAAAAAATCAATATTTTAACCATTAATTTTTTTGTCAGTTATTTATTTATAATAAAAGAAAACAGAAATTTTTTTTTTTTTAAATGTTAAAAACTTTGAATTCTAGCAGGAGTGGGGTATCTCAAAAAATTGACATATGACCTGTAAAAGTACGTACATATTTTGTGGTGACAATAATCTGGGCTGTTTGCATTTGTTATGACCACAAATGTCAAACGAGCGTATACCAAAAATTACACCAGACACCACCAACTGAATGAACAACAACAGGTGAATGACCAACAGGTGAATGAACGACACCACCAACAGGCAAATTAATACGACACCTCCTGCAACGATCAGCATTTATTATGCTCGCACGAGTCTTTGCACCTCATTTAGGTATATGTTATTGTTATTCTCTATCACGAGTTGTGTATTTTCTAGTAAACAGTTAATATGTATAAATACTTTGGATTAATAATAAACAAGGCACTTGCAGTTAGAACGGAAAATCATACTAGTGTTTTTTCTTAATAAGTTCTCTCCACCAGCGGTAAAGAACGGTTTTATTTAAGTAATTGAGTGCATGCCCCCACCAGTGGTAAGGTATTAATAGTAGGTCCTCATATGGTCCTTCGAAAAAAAAATTGAATCAGTGAAAAGTGTTTAAAAAAAAAAAAAGGTTAGAACGAGTGAACGAGAACAACGAGTTAAGAACGAGAAAAGAAGACGGTTGGAACGAGCGAACAAAAAACAACGAGTTGAGAACGAGAAAAGAAGAAAGGTGAACGAAAAACAACGAGTAAGGCGAAATAACAAAAAGTGAGCATGGATACTTTCGACGAATATATCAAGAAGCAGAAAGAAACTGTTGAATGGATAAAAAAGGTACCAGAAAAATGTACGAAAGAACCCAAAGTCAGCCGGACACGTAATTTCATTCAAGAACGACTGGATGATCTGGAATTTCATTGGAAGGACTTCGAAGAAAGGCATAGGGCAATAATAGAACGCACGGAATAGTAAAGCACATCCATATGTTCAATCAAAATATATTGAACAAGTGGAAAAGACAGTGCTTGAAATAGAAAATAAGCTCAACATTAAAATGAAGGGGCTTCAAGAAGATGAAAAACGAATGATTGCAGCTGCAAACCAGGGACAATTAAGAACCGACTGTTATGAGCCAAACGAGGAACAAAAGAAAAGAATCAAACGGCAAGAAGCACAAAAGCAAGAGTTCTTCCGATCATTGGAACGTATATACCAAGCGGGGCAGGTTTCCAAAGCCTATTATTCGCAAAAGATGGCAGTCATAAGAAACTTGTGGGAGATCATTACCAAAACCCATAATGACATTATTGAGCACGCAGATGATGATGCTTATTATGCAGAGCTGTTAAGAGACCATGAAGAAGTCGAGCAAATTTACGAAAACATAATGGTAAAGCTACAAGAAAACATTGACGATTTGCTAAAGAACGATAAAAGTGAACCAACCTCCAAGAGTTTCCCAAAACAAAAGGAGCTGAAGTTGCCAACCATCAAAATATCAGCTTTTGACGGGGACTACAAAAAAGGAAATCATTTATAGATCTTTTCTAACAAACTATCGACAAAAATGAAAACCTAGGTAATGCACAAAACCTACATTACCTTAAAACGAATCTGACAGGGTAAAGCAGCAAAAATGATTCAACATCTCCAGATAATTGACACCAACTATACTATGGCGCGCGACATGCTGATAAATAGGTATGAAAACACCAGACTACTAGTAAATGCACAAATACAGGCTTTACTTAATCAACGCGACTGTCCATTCGAGTCAGCAGAACATCTGAGGCGATTACACGATACTACAGCAGAATGCGTCAATGCATTAAAAGGTTTAGCAATTGATACTGGAACCTGGGACCCGATGGTAGTCTTCATAGTTTCGCAAAAATTGGACAACGAAATCCTAAGGATCTACAGGGTCTTGACGAGTTTCTGAAGTTCCTAGAAAACAAATTTAACGCAGTTGAAAACTTAGAAGGAAGAAGAAACAAAGGAGAAACAACCTAATTACGCTTAAAAATCGCAGTACAGAAAGCCGATGAACAGAAGTTACCATGCTGTGGCCAGGCCATGTTGTAGGTTATGCGAAGGACCTCACTGGTTGCATGTCTGTAACAAATTCGTTACGATGCCAACGACACAGAGACAAGAAGTTGTTAAGAGGGAAAAATTGTGCAGAAATTGTTTTGAGAGTGAACACAACACAGCACTGTGTACTTCTTTCAAAACGTGCCAAATCTGCAGGGGGCAGCATCACACGCTTCTTCACGCTGCAGAGGTAGGAAGAAATACACAATCACAACAATCAAACTTTGAGGATACGATTCAGAACACGGTGCTTTTACCCACAGCCATACCAACGATTTCAAACCTCCTACTCGAAATTAAAAAAGAAAAAAAGATTGTTAATCTGTAATGATGGCGTTATCGCCTGAACCAGCGATAAGTAAAAAATTTTTTTTTGAGAAAATGGCAACTGTTTAAAAAAAAATAACCATTTTTTTACCTTTTTTTGAGTTTCTCGAATTTTTTCAAAATAGTAAAAATTTAAATTTAGGCATGAAGGTTCATGCCCGAGAGGGGTCTATAAAGAAGATTCTCTCAAAATTTCAAGTGAATCGGTCCAGTAGAACTCGAAGAATCGTGGGTATCATGTTGAAAAAGTTTGTTCTGAGCAAAACACATTTAAACTTCCGCGTTAAGTGAAATTCTAAACAGTTTCTACGTCAATAGGCAGGCGGCTATAACTTCGGAAATAATTTGAGTTTTGAAAAATCCTTTAAGGGAGATATTTTTGAATATCTAAACCAGGGTTGTTACGGATGTGCAAATTTTGACATCCGCGGATGCGGATGCGGATGCAGATTTTAGGAAACTAATATCCGCGGATGCGGATGCGGATGCGGATCTTAGAATTTGCTAAATATATATCATTTTAAATACATAAATGAATGAAAATTTATCAATTTTAAATTTTTTTTATTTAAAAATAAAAATAAAAATGTATTGTACTTTATTGTGTTACTGAATAAGAAAATGGTTTAATAATTAAAATTAAAAATAGGTGAATTATATTTGATAAATAATAATATTGCAGCCTTCTCAGACTCCAATCTGTTTCTTAATGGATCGTAGATTAAACCAGCTCCACTAAACAGCTGTTCGCTGGGAACACTAGCAGGTGGAGGTGACAAATACCTGCGTGCAATTTTGGAGAGTGTTTTAAGATCTGTTTCATTAGTTTTCCACCAATCGAGGGGATTATTATCCAAATCCAGTCTTTTTTTATTGCGATAAGTAGCTAAAAAACACACCGAACAGAACAAAACAAGAAACAGAAATCGACAAGAAGAAAAAATAATTTCGCTTCAGTGTGTGTTGGTATTTGCCATATTTTCTTGACGACTCTTAGTATGAAAACAAAACTCACTAGCTATGTTTTTTTTTTAAATGGATTTCTGTAATACGTTATTGCGTACATTGGAAAAAATGAAAAAACCGAATAGTTTCTCTTTGCTTTTTAACTGTGTGCAGATAGTAAGTAAAAAAAACTTTGAATCACATCCGCATAAACTCCGCATAAATTGATGCGGATGCGGATGCGGATGCAGATGTTGAAATCAATGCGAATAATCCGCGATTGCGGATGCGGATGCGAATATCTGCAACACCCCTAATCTAAACTATCGAATTATGATGAAAACAAATTTAGATTTTTTCAAATTTCTAGACCAGAATACCGCCTAAAGTGCCCTAAAGTTACTTGACAAGTATTATTGACGTTTTCTTTTGTCAAGTAAAATTGATGAACAAACTCTGATCTGATAAATATGGGAATCCAACAACACAGAAGAATATTAATTTGATTATTATGCTGAAAATTAGCGCCCTGTGCATTTCATTTTCGTTTTTAGATTCATACTCTTTTCGTTTGGCTGAATAAGATCAACAGCAGCTAAATAAACTCATTAACTGCAACTTCGTAGACTTAAACTTTAGGTTTTCAGTTCGTACATCATACCACCTCCTTCCTTCTGTGGATGATCGAAACATGATCGTCTGGCGATACTAAAGTTAAGCATTACTAATTTTGTACATTCCTTTTAGCGTAGTGTCGCTAGCAAAAACAACTTTACCTCTGAACGGAAGGGAAACGCTGTCGCTTCAAACAAAATTTAAATCTGATTAGAAATCATTCGAAAACTTTGAAATTTAAACACTTCTACATTTCTTCTCGAATCACTCTTTTAAGTTGAGTATTTCCCAGCCATTGCTCCCTTTTAATTTATTTTTATGGTTTTTGTTTTTATTCTCCTTTGGAAAAATGAAACTTTTTCCATGTGGTGTAACAAAGACTTGTTTGCCAATGCCAACATTCAACATTCAACGTTCACAAACAAAAGCCACAAACCCCAACACATTCACAAAATTCCATTTAAAAATAACTAAAATGTAAATTTTTCCGTCCTGTAAATCCCAAAAAGTGCTCCCTGTTGGCAGCAACAATAGCCTCTTTTTAGAACAATTAATTTGCGTAAAAGTATTTTATTGTCTAACCTTTCTTGTTAATTTGAAGGCTTTTTGTTCTATGGTGGGGTTTTTGTAACACTTCCTTGCATCCAGAATCCAGATTCAGTATTCATAGAGAAGATGGAACCTATGTAAGATACGAAAAACCACATTGAGTCACAATTGTTCCACTGTGGATAATTCATATCGCTTTTCAGAAAAGAAACATTTAAAAGCTTTATCGTAATCCTTTGTGTCATGCCAGCGGCAGCAACAGTTTGCATTTATACTTTGTCCTCGTCGTTGCCGTTGTCGTAGTCGTTGTCGGTCTTCTCGTCGTCGTCGTTTTCGTCCTCATCGTTGTCGTTGCTGAGTCGTTTGAACCAAACGAAGAAATTCCAAAAGGATCTCCTGGACTCTGGCTTCTATTGTTCTCAGGACAAAAGTATTTATGTTGAATTACTTGTCCCTTTATTCTATGCGACGATACCCTGCCAAAGGCTCTATCTTTTCTTCCTTATCTTAACTTTTCTTTTTTCAACTCAATGTTTATAGTACCTATGTAAACTGCAGGAGCAAAAATAAAAGGATTAAAAAATGAGTACGAACGCATCCCAAGTTTCTGTTGTGCAATTTTAAATTTTAAAGTCAAACTTTGTATTTAATTGTTTCTCTTGCGAAGCTTCAATGTGGATACCATCTGCCTGACGTTGTCGTCGTCTGTCGCTGGAGTAAAGCTGCCCACTACGTTCTGCTTTAGCTCTGGCCACTGAACAGAGAACGCAACAATGTAAATCCCTTATAGGCCATAAATATTGCCATGTGAAAGGAATGAAATATTGTCCGAGTTGGGCGGCGCGTATGGATGATAGGATTTTTTATTTCGTCCATGCTAGTGGGTGGCAATATTCAATTGAACTCCATGAACTCTTGAATCGTCTTTCATTTACCCAAAGCCCCAGGACCTTATGAAATATGTGTGACATTTTGGAAGAATGTCAGGGAAATTCTTTGATAAATCAAGAAAGCTTATGTGTTAGAAGTGCAATATAACTTCTCCAACAAATGATATTTCTCATGGAAAAGAGAAAGGAAAGTAAGATAAGTGTCCCACCGAGGACTGGAAGGGAATGAGTTGTCAGTAAGAAAAACTGTTACGACTGAATAAAAAAAGGACTTTATTTTAATCGATCTCTTTGTTAAAGCAAAGAAAAAGAAAGGAAGAGTCAATGGCTGCTGTTTCTATAAAGCGTGATCCGGTGTTTACCTTCTTTTTTTTTAAAAAACTTTTTTAATTATTGTTGAAAGTTGTTCTCCTCGTGGTTTGATTGACTAGAAATCGATACTCGCGAATCTGTAAATGATACACGCAGTCTTTGATTAAAGGAGTGAGAGGACACTCGCACCTGCTTATAACGCTCTCTGATTTGTTTCAAAATTTTAATCGTGTTACACAATTCAGTTTTGGAACCCTACGCACGTAATCAATTCCCCTCCACTATGCACTATTGTTTGGGATTATGATATCAGCATTAGACGAATCCCATGCTCCAATGGAGGCTGCTTCCAAACGCAATTGTTATTTGTCATCATCAATTATACAAATATGTAGAATGTAAATTCACGTTTGAGTGGTCTACTCAAGATGAACATCTGCCTAACACGACGCCTGCAAATGGTTAAACGAGATGTACGAGTAACTACTCCACACCAACGTGATTGCGTAATTTAATTTCATCAACGAAATTAGAGAACATGCAATTATTACAATTTAAACAGATACATGACACAGACAGACGGCGGACGGACGGACGTTCAAGAATTATTATACTTAGACAAGACTAGCTAAAGACAGTTGTAACATATTCTCCCACAGAATTCATGACATGACATAGCACGACACATGGCCTTTGTGCTGAGTGGGGCCAAATTAAAGTGTGAGTTGCTCAATTTAATGCCACACTCATCTAGGGCAATGTGTTAATCAAGACATTTCCAACATATTGGCCAGTATACATAGTTTTTATTAAAAAATAATTATTCTCATCTGGAGCTCTGATGTGAGGGAAAATTCTCAGCATCCAGATGGAATTAATGGTTTGACAAAAAAATAAAGAGAAGAAGAAAATATTGTGAGGTCGTCGTATCTGTATTAAATTTTAAAGAGAAAACAATTGCAGTTGCACGCTCCACAGGCACGTGTGTGTCGTGTCCTTCTCGTCTCAAAAATCATCCACCGTTTGCGTGCGGTTAAAATGATAAGAAAACAACTTAAAACATAATTAAAATTAAAAATTAATGACACGCCTTGTCAATTCATTGCTGCTCTTGCTTCGGTTAAAAGACAGGCAACATCATGAGCTTCAACTCCCTAATTGGAGTCAATGTAACAGCGTTTCGGTGTATTTTGTATACACCCGTCCCAAGCCGAGATATATGTGTACACTTCAATTCATTCCCTAAGGATACAGCTAACAATTCCTCAATTTACTTCCGATGTAATTTTACACAATTTTACGACCTGCCAAATCCCATTTCATGAGTATAAGTATGTCCCACTCTCACAAACGGGAATCGCAAGTCTCAACATACATAATTTCAACGTACATGCATGTTTTTCTTTCTTTTTTTTTTTGCTTTTTCGTTCAAAGTCTTTTTATAGCCAAAAATCCAAGGCTGAATAATTCATTTGGTTGTGGAGTTTGGGTGGTGTTTTATTTTGGTATCTTTGTTCCTTGGGGTGTTTTATTTTGAAGAGCATTATCTTCTCATGGCAGGACTATCAGCCTGTGCCGAAAAGAATTTATGTTTACATCGTTAGATTTTCGAGTTTTGCTGTTGCCGCGCTGGAAAACAAGGATCCGGGAACAAGAACCTTTGACTTAGGAAGGCTCTGCAAAAAATCGATGAGGTAGAGGGTAGTTGATCCCCGTAAATGCGAATACAATCATGTGCAAAATAATGAAAAGGAAGATACTCGTAAAATTAAATTTTTATTTTGAAAAAAGTCAGCTCATTGTGCAAATTTCGGGTTAAAGAAAAAGTGTGTGGTGGTGGTGAACAGTGCTGCCACCCTACTCCTATAGCAGTAGATCTACTGCGCATCGCCTTAAATGGAAATCTACTGCGCAGCAAAGCGAATCTACTCCTCTTTTGAAATTTTAATCGTCATTCAAAGTTTGTCCTAAACGCGTCCATACAAACTTTTAAAATGCCAAACCACGTTCACTCTGAATACATCCACTGACTAATTTAAGTAACAGACTTGCGCTTGCCGCTGTCGGTTCATAACAATCAAACTGACACAAAAACACAATACTCGAATCTCGACCCTAGTTGTTATTTCTCGAAAGGTCGCTGAAATTCAGAGAGTTTGTGTGTTTTGATTGCATATTTTTCGTTTGCCTTTATTGTTTCTCATAAAAACTAATATAAGAAACATGTATGAGTTTTCCAACTGTTCAAAATATTATTTTAGTCAAAGAGCTAACGGAGTCAGAATTCAAATTCGTAAACGGTGAATTCGGAAGAAAGTACGACCACAAATGTAATTCATGCACAAATTGTATTTATTTTTTATTTAATATTAATTTTTATGTGCACTAATGAAGTGCACATAAGATTTAAATTAAATTAGTTTAAGTTTTTTTCCCTATCAAAATAAATATATGAATTGTGATTTTTTGTTTAATAAGTTTAAGAATCAGTTTTAGTTTTTTTCTTCTGTATAATAACAAATATATGAAAAGTGGCTTTTCGTAAAATTTTTAAATTTGTAAGTTTTAGTTTTCTTTTTGTTTATGAAGTTTTTTCCATTAGTAGATAAAATGTTATTTTATGAGCAAATTTTTTATTTTTTTATATTGTAAATTCTACTGCGGTATATTGCAGTCTACTGCGCTTTTTTCTGATATATACTGCGCTTCATCATCTGCAGGGTGGCAGCACTGGTGGTGAATATGATGGACGGTCCTACAAATTGTTCATTTGCGAATTTTTCTCTTACGTTCTCTTACGACCATTATCACTCAAGTGTAAAATGGTCGCTTATCTTGACGAAACAGCATTTTCTGTCATTCGAGTAGGGTCGCGTTCGCGTCAAATACTTTCTTTGTATTTATCGTCGCAGTGTTATTAACATTTTACTTAAAATTAATTATTTCCATCAAACAGATAGCTCCCATTAGTACCCAGTTGATGAGAATGGCCATTAGCAAATCCGACTTCTGAAGAGGATTCCAAGTCAAAGAAGCAGAGGAGGATCCACTTCTTCTCTGAGTGCCCCAGACTGGTCCACACTAGAAGATCCGGTAATGTGTTCTTAGTACAGATTGCGACTGCATCCCATTTAGCGTAACCAAACTTTGACGGTCTTTAAGGAAGAGAAGCTTTAACATGCTACTGTGATATCTGGAAAACAGCCATCTGGATAAGAAATTGGGATGGCTTCTTTCGCAGGTATACCACCTAAACCTATTATCTTTGTATAATGATCGAGATGACTATGAGAATTCTTCAAAATCTAATTAGCTATCAACGAACCTTTTGATGACTCCACATGAAACAGACTGCCATTAATTTCTACATGTGTGGAGACTATAGAATATATGTATGTACAATAAAGAGGCACACAAGTCTGTGCTTAAGAAGAGATGGAAGTTAGAATATAATTCTGCTTATTTGTCGCGGAAATAGCTAGAAGTTTTCCCAAAGCATTCTTTGGAGGGCAATGCTTGAACATTTTTACTCAGATTTCAAACCTTAGAGTTCGACGTCATGCGACATTTTCAATACAGAAGGGATCATATTGAATCTGGAATATAAAAACAAAAATTTGTTTGCTACCGAAGAACAGAGCTCGGAGAGCCTCTGGTGGTGACTTTTAAATTTTGAATTCAATGAAAAAGAAAAAAAAAGAAAACGAAAGTAAAGATAGAAATAGCAGACCGTTGCCTCCAAAGCGTGGCCAAGGTTTAATGAAGCCTGTTTTTTGCTTGCTTTAAAAAAAGTATTCTTTTAACAGTGGCGCTCACGATTAGGGTTTTGAGTAAAAAATGGATTTCTCCTAAAATAACAACTTTAAAAAGATTGTGAAAATACTAACCGTATAAACTTTAAAGTCATGTTTTGAATAGTTTTTAGAATCCACAGATTATTTAAAATTAGCGATTAAGTGTTTAATATCTTATAAATTTTTGAACACCTTCTTTAAAAGAAACTACGAGAGTAGATATGTAAAAAATTACTCGCATGATTTGGGTTTCGACGTTTATCTACATATACTTCATTAGGCGTGCAAACAAGAAAGCTCGATCTGCCTAGGGCTTAAATCGGCTTTTTCATAATTGTTTCTGTTGAATATTATGTAGATTAAAAAAATGCTCTTCAGAACCATATATTTAGTTTGAAGTAGGAGAGATAATTTGCGATATTACTGAATTCATATGATTTCGTCTGTTTTCCTGCAGCAGCTGCCGGGTATATGGCGCAAACCGTTGCTCGTAATTTGTTCATATTTGTTGATCGAATTGAAAATTCGCGTTCAAAATAATTGGAGAAAACATTTTTTTTTGTTTTTCAATAGGATACCAAATTTTCGGTATATTTCTCGAACCATAGTCAATTTTTATTAGGTTTTAGTTGTTTTGATATTGAAAATACCATATAATCTTTCTTTCCTTGATATCCTTCTTCTTCTTCTTCTTCTTTCCATTTCCGGCGTTACGAGTAGTGATCTTGAAGCGATCACAACTCTCCCACTTTTCTGCTTCACACTAGTGATCCGCCTGTGGGGTACGCCGATTCCTTGATATCCGTATGCCCGAAATAGGTTTAAAGCATTAATGTCACAGTGTACATAGAATATATTTTACTTTAAACCAGTTTCTTTTTTTTTTTACTAAAAGAGGAGGTTTGTGCTAATCTGGAACACTCAGATCTAACTGCTGGTCCATTGTACTACCAAAGGCCTGTAACATAAAACTACAAGTACTTGTAATGCAAGTGAACTGTGACAAATGTAAGAAATTTGTTCTAACACAAAGCTACAAGTTTGCTTGATATTCTACAAGTGTAAAGGACATAATCCTACTAGTGGTTCTTGATTTGTAGACTTGTAGCTTTGTGTTACAGGCCCCAGGGCAACTGTTGTTATCAAAGGTATTAAGAATAATTGTAAAGATTAAAGTCGCAGTCGGAGGAGGTTTCTTGATAACAAAATTTGAAACCTTGTCTGGTTCCGATGATTTTTTGGAGTTACCGTATTGAGTTAAAGCGGATTTTTGAAAATATAATCGGCTGTCGTGAAGACTGATGAATTTTCTTCGTTGAATGTGGTGAGCGGCTACGGAATTTGAGAAACAAATAGTGAGACTTCATTGTTGACGTTTGAGAAAAGTCAGGCAAATGAATGTTGAGAATGGGTTTGAAATTGTTTTCGAAGATGCCTGCAAATGCGTTCGTTTTCTCTTGGTCGGATCCGAGAGTGACGTCGTTGTGTTGCAGTTACCATAGAAGATTTCTTTCCTACAATTTGGTAAATTTTCTTAAATGCATTCGGTCTAGGTTCTATGATGTTAAGTCTTTTTTCGAGACGCATCACAATAAATGCTGTCATTGCCGTATTTTTTGATATTTCCTAATGAAATTTTTACACAGTATTAATAAAATATTGTATTTTAAAATAGGACAAAATTTAATAATCAAGCATTAAATGTGTTTAAAAAAAAGTTTCAAAAATTTACCTTTTTTGGGTGAATTAACCAAGTGAGAAAACGCTTTTCATGACTGTGTGTACGATTCCTTCTACAATACTCCACAGTTTTCTTAAATTCACTAATGTTTCCGCTTTATATTTCAATACGTGTGTGCATGTGCATCGATTAATTTCTTTTTAAATCCGATCATCTCGGACTATGTTTACCCAATTTAACACAGCCCTATTCGAGGTAAGAATTTAAGATGTCTCTATCGCTAACTTCAACACGGTGTTAATCGGATTTGATAACTTCTTAAGACACAAACGGGAAAGGCTCTGCAGAATTTTATCTACATCTCCAGGAAGGAGAGTATATTTTCTATTTTCTGAAGATGGACAAGTAGACATTTTTAATAGCAAACCACTTAATTAACTTTGTGATAGTTTTTGTTTCCTATACCTTAAAACAATTTTTTAACTTATTGCATAGTGTTCAAGTAAAAACCCAAATTCGGTTATGTATCCTATTTTGCGATTTGGCAAGAGTACAATATCCGAGGTGCCAAGAATTGAATTACCATTTTGTAAATCGACCAAAAATGAGTCGAAAATGTAAAATTAAGTTTTTCGATATCTTGCTTCGTTTTCGAGATGTCGATACTTGAAATCGAGTTTTTTTTAGCTTAGTATTTAAAAACAAGCATCTAAACAAAAAAACTTTCATTTTTAAACACAATGCAGATCTGATGTGCGATTAGCCCTGAACCGCCTGTATCTAGGTTCTACCATAGGTGTTCTTACGGGACACTGTCTAATAGGGAGACACGCCAAAAGACTTGGTGTGTTTTCCAATGATTTCTGCAGAAGCTGCATGGACGAGGAGGAGAAAGAAACCGTTCAACACCTTCTTTGCTCATGCCCTGCACTACTTCATAGGAGGAAAACTCATCACGATGAATTCTTCTTCGATGATATTAGCGTTTTAGCTTACATAGACCCTAAAAGTCTTTCGAAATACATTAAAAGTTCCGCGTGGTTCGACTAGCAGGTGATTAACCGGCTAGTCCCGTAATGGAAGATTAATAAGTGATCAACTCGTTAGTCTTACATCGGGTTTCGGAGATCAGTAGGTGATTAACTTGCTGATCTCTGTATGGTATCACAATGGGCCCTTGCGGCCTAAGTGTGTCAGGCAATGTACTCATTGGCTGACAGCCACTTCCACCTAACCTAACCTAAACACAATGCAATGCTTACAATAGCCTTAAATTTGTTCAAACTTGAGGCTATTCTTAGTTTCGTAATTAAAAATGACTTGGGTCTGTGGGACAGCCCACAAAGGGATTTTTGGAATTGAGTCTATAGGTCTTGAAATGACGGTACCTGCCATACAACCGATATGATAATACTTATTTTTCTCGATAACGACTCCGACGGTTTGGATAACATTTTGTGTGAAGGATTATTTTTAGATTGTCTTTCTTATCCCTGATCTCCACATGCTTTAAATCTATCGCAGCTATTACAGCAGCCTTTGAATATCGCAAGACTTTTATCGCAGGATATCTATCGCAGCTATTAAAGCAGAGGGAACTGTCATCGGCATATGTTTTTCACCATTAATATCTTTTTCATCAACTTCGTTGTTATGTTTGATATTAAATAGTAAGCTACAAAATGCCCACAACACACAATTTTACAGTTGGTCTGATTTCTTGCGTCTGTCATATTCTTGCTTTCTGCTATGAATTTAAAGCAAGTGGAGACACAGTGGCAGGCCGAGGACACGCAGTCAGCGATAAGCGAGCGAGCGAGCGACTGAACGACATGAAAAAATTAATACAAATGAAATTGCATTGAACTGGCCATGCATTGAGCGAGCGATGAGCGATTTTTTTAAGCGACTGAACGACGTCGCTCTGTCACCAAACTTGTTCTAATTTTTAGTTTATCGCTTAGCGTCAAGAGCAACAGATGGTTGGTGGACAACAAATATAAACGTACTGCTCTTGACAACGGCATTTTAACAACTAATCGCTAAAGAAATGTCGCTCACGAAAAGGCCACTCGTCGCTCGACTTTGTCGCTTAATCGCTGATCGTTCAATCGCTCGCTCGCTTATCGCTGACTGCGTGGCCTTAGCCTTATGATGTAAAAATTTGTTTAGAAAAAGTCTAAAAACGGCACCTCCCTTAGTACCTACCTTTTTTTTTAAAACCGACTTTCTCGTTAATGGCTGACGCGATATTGATGAAATTTTGTATTTCAGAAGTCGTAGGCTGTCTTAGAAAGATTGCATATTAATTTTAATTTTTAAAATTTTAATAAATTTAAAAAAAAGAAATTTGATTTTTTGTATAATATTGATTTTTTTTGATGTATATCTTTGGATTTTTTTAATTTTTTTGTCAAAACACTCGACTTTTAAAAACTGCTTTTTTAAAAAAGTGAAAAATAAAAAAAGTTTTTCTTAAGAACTTGTCCAACATTTATGATTAAATTTTCAGCGTTCATATGCACTAGCAAATGCAAAAACATGGCGTTATTGGATTTTCACTCAAAACTTTTGGGATACATAAATTAAGTTTATTCAATATTTTATGCGTTTATTAAATTTTTACGATTAATGTGTAGTTGGCAACCCTGTACCACTACATTTATTATGAAGAGCGAATACTAAACCCATTATCGATATATCAATATATTTTCAAACTAAATTTAGCTCCTTTTAAAAATTAGTAAAATGTTACACAATAATTGTCCAATATAAAAAATGAGCTTTTATGTAAATACCTATTTCTCACAGATAAAACTCTTTCTGATGAAATAGAAGACGCAGATGTTGTCAAGTACTACAGAACAAGAGTGAAATTGCAAAAGTTATGTATCAGAATTTCGTTAGATTTTCCTGTCTAGATATGACGGAGAGATCAATGTACTGCTTCATTCCGCTGGCTATGCCACTATTGGTTGATGGAGCGAAATTGGTGCTTGCAATGTCTGTAGCAATTTGCTCGTGTTCAGTTCAGACCACAAAGACAGTGTAGCGTTTTCCGAAACCGAGACAATGGTGTTAACTCTAAATTTGGGATACGCTTGAACTCTCCGTCTGTATTCCAACGAAAGGTCCAGTACGGGTTCCTTAGCAACTCCTACCTTAGTAGAAGGTTTCATTTGGCTAAGCCCTCTTTGGAGTAGGTTTGCAATAGGTATTGCTAGGTTAGCTTGAAATGTGTAAGGAGGACTAGCGCATATCTCTTATGACGCTCAGCTTCATTAAAGTTATCATGTCTGTTTCAAATAATTAGTAGCGGTAGGCCGGTTATAGGTACATATATTGAAATTTTTTTTTCAATGAAATTGTTTTATCTTTAGTCGAGTAAAAAGTATTGCTTTTTAATCGTTTTCGATATTGATAGTAAATGCCTAAATGGTACATATTATCTTCGTTTTGACAGTTACAATCCAACATAGCATTTGTGTTTCTTTTCTGGATGCTCAACGTTTACACCTAACCGAGCTTAGAAAAGTATTTTATGTTTATTCCCATAAGCTCTTGAGTTAATTCTTGAATGAATGAGATTATAATGCTCTTCATTTATGTTGTATACCTACCTTGAAACAAACAGAACGAAATGAAAGTTGAAGTAATAACCTCTGTTCTTTCTTTTGAATGCAGACGTAGAGTACACAGGTACTCTCACTCTGAGGTGACACTCTAAAAAAGGAATAATAAACCAGTGAGAAATGGTTAAACATTCAGACACTCAAGTTAAATTTATGCCCTATACCACCACCAAAAGCAATTGCACGTTATCCGACTTAATGTTTGCAAACTCCACTCCAAAAAGCTAATTAACAATTTGGTGTTTTATTTGAACTTATTTTTGCACATTTCCACTGAAAATTAACTGCAACTCAGATAGCTATGTACCTACTACCTACCCTTTCGCCTTTCCCAAAAACCATATGCCACAAGCCAAGCCACTTTACCAAACCTCCTCAACCACTAGCACCTCACGTTGTTAATGGGCCAGCCACATTTCGCTTCTGTGGAAAATCGTAATGTTTATTATACTGGTGTTCCGGTATGGCCACACACATAGAATAGAATTAAAACAACTCTGGGGTTGGGTTAATGAGATGACTAACCATCAGTAACCGCACCTGGGGTTGGGCAGATGGGGATTATTTTGGGTCGGTTTTGAACATGCACCACTCAGCCGACCAACCATGTCCGTTTCTAATGCAGTTTTCATGGATGTATTTATGTACTTGCACTAGCATCCTAAGACCTATTTAACGTGTGCCCTCCTGTTTATGAGTCTATCTTTTCCCTATGTCCTTTTTATGTTTCTTTTTTCTTTCATAGAAAGAATGATAGTTGGTAATTGTGGTGGTTGGACAACAATCTAGGGCAAACATGACTGTTGTTCTGTTTAGAAGACTATCAAAATACTCTTTAGCTTCTCTTCAAAATCATTCCACATATTTCTTCCCAAAGATGTCTAATTAAAATACAAAATGAGTAAACAACATTCAGAGAATCCTTGCTGCCTGAACATGGCAACATAACGGAAATCTCATCACATCCTTTGCCATTCCATCCGAACTTGAGAGTATATTTGTCTCATCTGTTTAAATAACAAAAATTTCTCATAGCACAGTTGTAGTTGCTGTTTTTGTTGTTGTTGTCGTTGGACCTTTAAGCATGATTTTGCAATTAAGTATCCGAATGATGTGCTTTGTGTTTTTGTATCAAGGATATTTTGTAGAGTCACTTAATTTTGTGCCCTGCCACTTGAACTGCTGTCATATTTATTGCTTTTTTTTTCAACTCATTTGGTTTTTCTGTTTGTCTGCATTTCGAGCACAGATAACAGAGCTGTCGTAAGATCCTTCTTTGGAATTGAGAGTGTCCTTTTAAAATTATAAAAATAAACAGAATTTGTAAGGGCAAAATAATAATCTGATGACAAAGCTGTTTTATACTTATTTTCCATCAAATGTTTGTTTGTATTATTTTCCTCCGGAAACAATAATGTAGACTGGGATATGCTAAGGCTCTGATGGCGATGGCGGTTCGGCGGGAAGGAAACTGGGAATATGTCTTTCAATTAAACAAAACAAACATAAATACAATTTATTGACGCTCATCTCTGGCATGACGGTAACTTTTTATCAGTTGAGAAGAGTTATTGCTTTCAGTGTCAGATTAACGAGCTGAAATTAATTGAGAAAAGTCAAAATATTCGCTTTCATCTGAGTACTGAGTCAGTTACATTTCCATTGAGGCTGGAAGGTATTACTTTTATACCGCGGTGGTGTTGATGAAAATTAATAGTATAGTAATATCAAGCTGGTGGCATGCCCCATGACAGGCGTACATAAGTCGCCGGCAATTTTAAAACAAAGACAATTATTATTCACTTTCTCCTACTTCTAATTCTTCTACTCTAAACGAAAAATAGGTAGGTTTACTTGCTACCTACCTTGACCTAGACCGCCATAGAGTACGGTCGGTGTCAAAAAAAAAGTCAAATATTTTGTGTTAATGTCAATCTAGCCACATGAAAAATGAACAACTTCAAGACAAATATTTTTAGGCGATTTTCTCTTATTAATTTTTTAGTCAAACAAAGAATTTAAACTCTTAATTTCTTTCAGTCTAGAAAAATTTAGAAAAAAGATAATTTTGTTGCTGTGTAGGTAAAAAAACTAAGCCTTAAACTATCAAATTAGTTCATTCAACTTGTATAGGTACCGCATTCGCATTGCAATAAATAGAATGGGGAAGCTCGGAGAGGCCAGGGGCTTAACGGATTTCTCACAACCTTTCCCTTGTGAGGGAGTAATGGAAGGGTCCCACATTTTTTTTAGGATTCCGAACGACTAATCGAGAAAGGACTTTTCAGGGCAGTTTACTACGGTAGGCCTCCAATTTCCACGTAACAGGAAGAAATTAACTACTAACAAGTACACCACTGGCATCTTAATTGCAATGTGTTCTGTCAATTATGTGCCTGTTGTGTTTCTGTTTGCCGGTCGGACAAGTTATCTCTCTAAAGCTCATTTTTACGATACTGTATAGCTTTTGTGGCAGAACTCTATTGTGTGCCACAAAGACAAATAAACAGACATTCGAAATTTAAGTATGATATCGAAGGGATTACTCTTTAACTAATCTGTCCGTGTGGTTCACTGCACAGCTTAAGGGGCTCGGCTAGTTTCTCATTTTCCAAAAATCGATATTTTTTTTTTCATTTTTCGGTAAACATCTCAAAAATGATGTCCTAAAATATTGGAATGATATCTTGGATATTTTTGAAATGGCAGAGTATAGAAGAGAAGCATCTCGGGCGCTCAAACTCCTGCTCTGAAAACTAAATGCGTTTTTCTCAAAACTGCATTTTTCAAATTTGCCGCAGCTGTAACTCACGCAAATATTAACGAATCGTCTTGAAATCTTAACTGCATACTCTCCATATGTTTTTACATACAGCCATCTACAACTTTTACGATCGGATGAAAATTGTAATTTTGGCAGTCATCGAAAGACGATTTTTTTGGCGAAATTTGGACTTTTTTTTTAAATTTCTGCCATTTTGTCAATTTTCAATTTTTCACTATAATTATAGATGTCTGTACCTATGGGAAAAAGGGTCTACTTTAACGCCATCTTTTTATAATATCTCTCTTGGATTTCAATATTTCAACTCGAAATTTCGTGACAATTTACTTGAATATATGTATAATGAACTCCTTAGATTACAGAACATTTGAAGCTATAGTTTTTTTTTACACGCCTTCAAAAAATCACCTCCATTTGAGCTCGAGAAACTAGCCGAACTCCTTAAAGCGACCCAAGAAAACAACGGCAAGTTTCCCGGTTGTGGATTTTTCAAAGTTTGAGGCTAATTAAATGCAGATTTCATTGCGACTGGTGTGACTGATGTAATTGTAATGTCAATTGTAATTCTACTTAGACTTTATTTGTATGATACAGCTACTCATGACACTTTTTTGCCCCGACAAAATAGTCCAAATTGAATAGTCCATTTTTTATATTTTTAACTTCCATTCCTTAAATTGTAACTACATAAAGAAGGGCGCCAGTGCGCTTACTCAACAAAAAGTTGCCCTTTGCAACTGAAGGATTTACTTAGGCGAACTACGAAAATCAATAATAGGGTGTCAAAACAGAGTTCGATTAACCTGGGAGCCTAACCCCTAACGTATTTCAATTGCAGTGTAGGCTCTGAACGACTTATCGCTTTTCATCGCAGTGAACTTGATATTTTTTGCAAAAGGCAATACCCATGAAAAAACAATTTTCAGTCTCTAATGACTAGAAATTCAAACTCGGACATAGCAGGTAGACATCCTAGATCCTAAGCACTACTCCTAAAATTATTTCTAAACACTATTTCTAAAAGCTGTGAAAACAATATTAGAGGAGTCTCAGACGTTCTTACCATCTTTAATTAAATACTAGCGCTTATATATATCCGTGGTCTGTCGCATTTCTTCCAACCAAGTTTGTGAAGGGTTGAGGGGCCTAAAGTTTTCTTGCGATTCTGAAAGGCTTAGGGACAAAGTGATGAAAAACAACTGGATGCTCCTGTTTAAGTCGAAATAGGAATTCCCATGTAACAGGCTCAAGTGGTAACCATTACGTCGCGGAAATCGGCTGCCAACTACAAATAATGTTAAATCTGATAGTTGACTCCAGAGCATTCCAGGTAACTTTTCAAGAAAGAAACTTTTCTCTGAAAGCTTAAAAGACGAAAACAAGAAATCATTAGTCAAGAAACTCAACATGTACACACTTAAACCCAACTAACAATTTTACTCTGATTTTTGAAATTTGACAAGCTATAGCTTCCATAGTTCTTTGAAGCATTTAGGACACTAATTTCACAAGTTTTAATGAGGGATAATATAGTTTTTGCCTCTATAAAGCCTGTAATAGTAAGTAAGTAAGAAGAAGTTTGAAAAATACTACATACTTACCTCCTCTTAAAGAAACAAATATTGGTAAAATTCAATTATATTCTGAACAAGAGTTTATATGTCCAGGGTCTGGATTCCGTAATTTTTTAGGCAATTAATGTCCATTCGTCTATCGTCGATTGTATCGCCAAAAGATTGTTTCGAGCAGCTTCACTTTCAGCGATTGTAGGACAGCTTTTTTAATATCATCTCTAAAAGTTTGGTAGCTTCTTAAAGTCTGATAACTTGGGTTCAAAAAAATTTTTGCTTAATTTGGAAGTACAATGTCTTGAGAATATTCTGTTAAAATTTAAGACAGAAATTCGAAATATTTCGGGAGTTATAATGAGTTTTCTAGAGCGCCTCGGAGTACAACCTTTAAGGTCGGCCGAACTTTCAACGCGTTTTTCTCAAAACATTGCTTTTCTGGTCGGCCCGGGTCCTAACTTTTATTCTACTGAACCGATTGCTTTCAAATTTTAATAGGCTGTTTTACACGCTTATAGTTCTCGTCGGTACTAACGAGAATTTTTTTCACCCCTAACTTTTTATTTTGCAACCCTTTCTTTGCTAAAAGAAAAGAATTTTTTTTCAAAGTCCGCCATTTTGTTATTTACCCTTGAAATTTAACTTCAGTAGTTCCGACCAGAATGAAATGTCTATAGATTAAGAATAATCAAGAATATTTGATTTCAGATAACATCAAAATCACCCGGGCCACCCACGTGAATTTTTTTTAAGTTCCAACTTCGAGTGACAATAATAATAATAATAGTTGTAATAAACTACTAAATTTTTTCAAATAAAATATTTTTGTATTTTCAATATTTAAATAAAAGCACTCTTAATATTCAAGATAATTCATTTTTATTTTCCTATAAAAAACCACCCTTCAAAGAAGTCGTGAAAATAGGCATAAGTTACCAGACTACTACCTTAAAGTCTTTTATGTTCCAAAAACTAAGACGATAGTCATCTTAAAAGTCATGGAATCATTTGCAAGTACATATTGCAATCATCCCGTAGCCATTTGGTAAAACTCGGAGTTCAAAGCATTTCAAGGACCAACAAATTTTTGGTGATTCTCGATTGGCTGACGTAGAAGGCTCTTTTCATGGCAGTGTGTAACTACTCTCGGAGGACTTGTCAATTCCTCTTGAAAGATGGTATCCGTGAACAGTATATAGGGCATAGCATCAAGTCTGCAATATTTCGATGAAGCTATGAAATAATTTTGAAAATCTGTTCAGCAGTTTTAAAGTTCCGCTTAACGTTCCCGCTCCCGGGTCATATGCGATGAAATATAGTCTATGTTACTTGGGAATAACACGGCACTGTAATGGTGGCAATTTTTAACCGATTCAGTGGTTTTTCGACTTCCTGTTCCTGCTCTCATTTGAATATTGGGATGAAATATAATCCATGCTACTCCGAAGTAATGTGGCACTCTTAAGTTAAATGGTTTTTAAAATTGGTTCAGTATTTTTCTAGTTCCCGGTGTCAATATGGTAATTAATTATAGGCTAAGTTACTTTCTAGGCTCAAGACCATCTCTGTTCCAAATTTTATTCAAATCGGCTCAGTAGCTTACAAACAAACAATAAATCTTTCCTGTTTATAACAGTGTAAAGAAATAGAAAGAGGAAAACGCAGCATTCTTCTTTGGGCGGGTAATTTTTCTAGCTTGTGTAGGTTGGCACAGACCAAAGTAGTGTTTGATTAGGAAGACCATCAGGCGCTCGCAACCATTACAAAATCCTTAAACTTCTTGTCTGTATTTTCTTCTTAAAAAAACCAGCCCTTGATTCCGCTCATTGTGCTACTTAATTATGTAATATATTTGAACCCTTTCAATCCTGTACCACTTTCGGAATGGCCTTCTTATTTTGTGCTTGTTTTTCCCGGGTCTCCACTATTTGTTCAGCTCCAGCGGAGACCAGAACTAAGTTTCTTGAATCGCCCACAAACAAATCCACCTATTATCCAAACCCTGTAAGGCTTAAGAAGCTATCCTTCAGATTATTTCACTTCTGGAGGTGCTTCCTTTTTAAATAGTTCAGTGCTTTGATCTCAAGCGATCTTGAGGCTCGAACATAGGCTTTGGGGTAGTCCATTCCGCATTCAGCTTCAATAAAATTTTCCCGTTTGCTAAACCATGTTTTTTCACCATCTTATCAATGGAAGCAAGAGTAGATAGGTACCTAGATACGCAAAAAATTGGTGGTTGAAAAAAGTTGGTGTAAGTCAAACTGGAGACGGCTCTTTCCAAAAATTGTTGTCGTAAGATTTTTTCATCTCAAATACTGCAAAGCAAATCAAGTGAAAAGTGAAAATTATTCTTCAATTCGAAAGCCGTCTTTACATACTCACAAGACGATTGTGTTGAGCAACGGTCTAACGAGACGTCCCACGAATACTAAAACCAAACTTTAGTGGAGCTATTTTGTTGGTTTTGAAATAAATAATCTCTTATAAGTGCCTTATATGTAAGACTAAGACTTCCGCCCTATCTTCCACAAGAAAGCATTTCCATAAAACATCACAAGCACCACAAAAGAGAAAAACTCCACACGTGCAGAATAGCTGATTGGGTTCTTTAAGGTAAGAGTACTTTTCGTGTGTATTCCATTTTCCCATATGACTTCAAAAGTGGAAAAGCACCTCACAAGGAAACACCTAGCATGTATCCATCTATTGAACTAGAAATTATGCTGATTCCTTCATGTTACTTGAAGATGCAAAGGTTTTGCTTGAATTGTACTTTTGCATCAAAAGGGCTTTAGATTGAAAAAGAAGAAAAAAAGATGGATTTTCTATAAAATGCAAATTCTCCAGCAGAATTCATAAACAAAACTCAGAGTGGAAGGAAAAGAATAAAAGGATATCTCATGAATGAATTTGCAACGTTCTTATCACACATATAGAAGACCCAAACAACCACCAAAGAACAATGTAATACCTCAGTTCAACAAAGAGAAGAGAAACAAACCGCATCCTCCTCTTCCACAACAAAGATGTGGGTTACCCATAAAAAAAAAATTGTACCAATATCCTGCTGCAGTACTTTAACCCTTTCCATGTCCTTTTCACATTCAATCAATTGATTAAAGAGTTAACTCTCCACACAGAGCCTCCATTTACATTTAATTTAACAGCTCATATTTTCCAACATCAAATTTTCGATTTAAAAAATTTCCAGTAAATGATGATGATAGGGGAAAATACAAACAACGCCTTATGGCAGTCCACGTTTTATGTCAGACAAAATAATAAAAATAAAATATAAACGCAATGGCTAGCCCATATTTTATATATTTTTTGATAAAATATATGGAACCGAGCCAAGCCCAAGCTCAAGCCACCTCTCATTTGGTTTTATGTGGCATGACGTTCGTACTACTGCACTCAATAAAGGGACTGCAACATATAGTGAATGAAAAAATACTGCTTCATAATCGAAATTGCCATCTGTAAAACGGGATCAAACACACCGCCAGCAGCTAGGTAGGACTACATATAGAGTAGAGCCAACAGACCGAACGAACACTGAACACATTCGTTGGCTTTATGTCCTTTTTATAGGAAAATGCATGATATACTCGCTGTAGCAGTTTCTAGCCAACCGGAGTAACCCCCTAATCCAATCTGTTGGTAATTTTGCTCGCGTATAGCATATATGTTGAACATACAAGACTCTCCCACAACATATTTTTGGGGGCTGTTAATCCATGTGAGGAAAGGGAAAACTTGGTGGTGTAAAAAAGTTGAAAACAACTGGAAGAAGTCGATGTGCTTTACTTTCTTTAGGGTGACTCATGCAATTTGTTTCTTTGAAAAACGAGAAGCCTCCATTTATGGTTGATAAAAATGTGAATTTGATTACCCACTCTGTTGTTGAGCTAAGTGCATGTGTCGTGGGTATAAATTGTGCGGTTGATAGCTGTTGTAGTCCTTATAATAAAAGGACACTTGATTAGAAAACGCAGAAGGCAATGTAATGAATTATTGCTTTTAGCTCGCCCCTTTTCAACGATTCACTGGGTTCGCGCGAGGATAGGGTTGAGTGAACAATACAGAAGTTGAATATAGGCTTTGAATTAAATAAGAAGTTCCTTGTCTAACCCTTTCGCTTTCTTATGCAAAAAAGATTATTATCTACCTTTTTTTGAGATATTTTCATGAAAATACACCAAACGTCAAAAAGATTTAGGTGTACCTACTTCTTTTTTTGGAAGAGGGGTGTGTCGTGTCTCTTGTGTCAAAATGTCAGAGGTGCGGCAGTAGATAGTCTTTGCAGTAAAGCTCTTTCAAACTGAAAGCGTCTGAAACAATTTCACTTTAGCCTTGTGCACACTAGCCGTGGTGACGCTTTTCTACTAACAAATAAATCGAGTGGTGCACACACACCTGCGGTGAACCTGCGGCATCGCCCGTCATACATCATGCGATTGTGTGTTTCGGTACATTAGCCGAGTTTTATTGGGAATTTTTATATTCACTTCACTTGGGCACTCAATGAAGCCCTGTACTCACTTATACAATTTTATTCCATAAACTCCATGTACCAGCCATCCCTATTGTTCACTTCTGCAAGTGACTTATTTTTGTCCACTTACGTTGTCCACTAGTTGTTGTTTTTCCATGTGCGATGTCTTGCGATGTTTGAAGTGAATAGGAATTCCCAATGAAACTCGGCTATTGTTTGTCAAAATCAGGCATGTGTCCACTGCTCAAAGTGGACACATGCGTGATTTTGACGCTTATTTTCTTTGAATAGAAAAATAGTAAGCACTCTTTGAAGAAAAAATGTGTACGACAGGATGTGGGGTGCACGACAGTACAACGTTTTAGTATTCGCTCTTCATAATATATTTGATGATACAGGGCTGCCAACTACACATTATTCAAGAAAGGTAAAAAATCAGAGGCTTTTACCGAAAATATAAAAGCCCCTTTTTTTGCAGTTGCTAATATGAACTTTACTTTTTTATTTTAATTAAAAAACGAAAACAAACATGAAACTTTTCAATAATACTTAACAATTTCAATTTGCATTATATCCTGTTGCGTTATTCGGACAGTTCGCCTCTTCTAAAAAATTTAAAAGTGTAGAACTTGCCTCAATAGCAACAACAATTGGAATTTTCATCCGAAACAACTTCAGGCTCATTGTCAACGTTGTTAATTACCATCTCAATAATTTCGTTTTCCGATAAACCACCAAATGGTGAAGCATTCGCATCTGAGTCTACCCAATTTCTTATTGCATTGACATCAAAATCCTTTGTGATTTCCATAATTGTTGAAACCTTGTCAATGAGATCTTCTTCTAAAGAAGCTGAAAAATGTCGATGATGTAAAAAATAAATCTTAATGATTTTGATAAAACTTACCTTCTTCTTCATTTTCGGAACAAATTTATTTTGTGCCAAACATTTTTCAGAACATCAGCAGTGGTAACCAAATTCCAGGACTTAGAAATACCCTATAAAGCATTCTTGATGTTAAATGACTTGGAAAAATTAATCCGATTTTCTGAGCTTACTAGTCTTCGAATTATATCTTTGCGATAATGGTACTTTAGACTTCGAATCACGCTTTGGTCCATTGGCTGAATCAGAGAAGTGCAGTTTGGTGGAAAGTATCTCACTTGTATGTTCGGGGCTTTGAAATCACTAGCGTCTGGGTGGGCTGGACAGTTATCCAAGAGTAATAAAATGTTGGTGTTCCTGTCGAGATTGTTTTTTTCTAGGTGTTCTTTTACTTCTGGGACAAAGTTTTTATTAAACCAATCGAGGAATAATTTTTGGGTTACCCAAGCCCTCTTGTTGGTTTTGTAAATGACTGGAAGCTCTCCAGCATTTTTTAAAGCTCTTGATGGACGAACACTTTTGCCAATAACCATCTACTTGCATTTATGAGTTCCTGAAGCATTAGAACAAACCAGTACAGTGCGTTTCTTTGATTCCTTATACCCTTCAACAGAACGCTCGTCGTTGCATGCCAAAGTGTTTGTGGGCAAACATTTCCAAAATAGACTGGTTTCATCGGCATTATAAATTTGGTCATTGTTCAAATTCTCTGTTTGAATGAGTTCAGACAATTCTTCTACAAAAAGTGTAGCAGCTCTATCAGTCAGCAGATTCTTTTTCCCCTGTTGCTTTCAATCCATGAATTCCATGACGGTTTTTGAATTTCCCCAGCCAGCCTTCAGAGTATACGCAGTCAGAGGCTATGTTTAGATTTGCATGAAAAAAATTAGCCTTTTCCATTATCATTTGTCCTGAAATTGGAACGCCTCTAAATCTTTGTTGGCGAAACCATTCATAAGTTGCTGCATCGACTTTCTGATTCTCAGCTTGCTTAAGAGTTTTTCGCTTCTTCAATCCTTTTACAGTGAAACTGTCCGCGAAAAATTAAAAAATCTTTTCTTTATTTCTTATTATGTCATATACTGCTTGATTGCCAATTTTGTATTTTCTACTTTCACTTTTTCTTTTATTGATAAAACTCTACGTGATCTTTTATTTGCCTCTAACAAAGAAAAAGCCATTACCAAGATGCGTCACTTTTGATTTTCCAATTCAAACTGAATTGAACTGAAATCCATAACAAACATGAGATACAAAACAATACACGAAAAGTATATTATCCCTTTATTTCCTTTTGCGTGTATGTAAAATGCAGTGCAACAGTTAGAAAATTACGTTAGTTTGGAGAAGTCAAGAAACTTGTTCGGTCCTGTTGTCATGTTACGGATAATAGATTTTAAATAAATACATTTTCTTTATTTCATCACGGATAATAGAGCGTCCCGGTTAATCGAATTTCAACTGTACATACAAACAGTAAAAATTCAATCAAAAACTAAAAAAATCTAGAAGCTGATAAAGTGGGAAGTCTCAAAAAATTGGCATGTGAGCATGGCCACGATTCCAAAAAAAAAAACAAAAAACAAAAAAGATTATAAATCAAGAATAATGTAGCTGTGGTCAGAACTATGAAGAGGAACTAACATTTTTCACAAAACGGCGGCGACTGCCTGAAAAAAAATCTTTTATCACTTTTTTAGTTGTTTTTTCAAATTTTTAAAAAATGAAAAAATGGAATTCGGGGAAGAGCGTAGTTCCGACTAAAGAATAAAGAAGTCTTTAAAAATTTCAAGTAAATTCTTCCAGTAGAACTCGAGAAATCATGGCAATGGTTTTGAAAAGACAGTTTCGATAAAAACTCGTTGAAAGTTTCGTTTTAAAGCCGACGCATTTTGGATGTATGTCATCACATTTGTCTCCGAGAATAGTTTGAATTTTGAAAAGTCGTTTCGTAGACATATTCTTAAATAGTTAAACTTTGAAAATATGTTGAAAAAAAATCGATTTTTTTTTATTCCTGAACCAAACACTCCGTTAAGCAAAAAAAAAGAAAAAAAGATGTCCTTAAATTAGAGTTTAAAATCACATTTATTATTTACATGCTTACAAAATAATTAATTTTATTCAAACATCCACCCCTTCTGCCATGTATACTGAGGAAAAGTCTTTCCACACATCCACCCACTTCCGGTTTTCCAAAAAACCAAGCTAGGCTTCTTACTTCGAATTGATTTTCGCCTCGTTGATGATTTCTTATTAGGAAAAACAATCATCGTAGGAAGTATTCTTCCATCGGCCGAAAAAGTTTTTTTCTTTTTCGTTTTCAACCTTCACTTCATAAAAGGTTTTTAAATCATTTTGGGACAGTTGCTGAACTCTGTTTCATAGGTGCGGCAGCGGCGTTGAAAATTCGTGAAAATTCAAAGGATGTCCAAAGCATCTTCTTGAGTAAGATGTTTTTTAGGTCTCTGAACCATTTTTTGGAAACCCACATTTGGCAAGGTTATTTATCCAGTTCTTCAATTAAAACAGAGAGTGCCGTACGGGGACTAAATTTGCCAATGCTGTCAGCTGTTCTTTTATAGATTCGATCTTTAAGATTTGTTCTAATGATTTTCAATCTTTTTGTAAGTTCCATAATTGACATTCTAAATCCTGGTGGAGTAATATCTACATTCCTTCCAATATGCTGTCCCAGGGATCCAAAATGAAACACTCGATGCTACTATCTCGGTACAAGAAGTGAGCCATGCACTTGAATGTTTAAAAAAGGGCAAAGCACCGGGACCAGACTCCATTCCGATAGAATTTTATAAGAATGGTTCGAGCTTGCTGAAAATCAAGCTCTGCCACTTAATGAACAAAGTCCTTGAAAATGAAATGACACCGCAAGGATTCAAAGAAGCATTAATTTTTCCGATACACAAGAAAGGATCATTAGCTAACCCAGAAAACTATAGGGGAATCTCGTTCCTGAATGCATCATATAAAATTTTTACGGCGATCCTCAAAAAACGGCTGGATGAATGGATAAGGCAGAATAATATCCTGAAAGAATACCAGGCAGGGTTCAGGTCAGGCTACTCAACAGTTGATCAACTGTTTGTCCTTACAACCATCGCGGAACCGTTCCAGAATCAAAACAAAAAACTTTACACGTTTTTTGTGGATTTCAAAGCAGCTTTCGACTCCATTGACAGAAATGCGTTGCTTTATAAGCTGTACTTGAAAGGAGTATCACTTAAGTTTGGAACAGTCTTACAAAACCTATATACAGGGAACAAAGCTGCTATTTGGAATGGTGAAGAGATGTCAGACTGGTTCGAGACAAAATCAGGTGTGAAACAGGGATGCGCCTTGAGCCCAACATTGTTTTCGTTATTCATAGATGATCTGCTGGATGGACTTCCGGGGGGTGTTCTTTATGCAAATACATGCATTAAGGGACTGATGTTTGCGGATGATGTGGTGTTGTTAGCTAGCTCCGCTGAAAGTCTTCAACTAATGATAAACCGGCTTGGAGACTACTGTAAGCTCTGGAATTTGACAGTGAACCGAGAAAAATCTAAAGCAATGATTTTTAAAAAAGGAGGTGGTAGAAGAAGTCGTAAGGACATTTGGAACTACAATGGCGGAGAATTAGAACTGGTGAACGAGTTCAAGTACTTAGGCATGCTTCTTTCGTCAAACCTCAATTTGAGTAAACACCTCAACGAAAAACTATCCAAGGCAAAAGCTGCAATCAATGCGACGTGGAAAGGATGTTTTTCAAATGGAGCAATTGCGCATAGCAGTAAATATAAAGTATTTGAAGCAGTGGCTGAATCAGTTTTGTTCTATGGGGCACAGGTGTGGGGATATAAAGAACATGAGGCAGTAGAGAAGCTCCTACGGTTCTATATAAAACGAATTTTCTGTATTCCTGCTAATGCTCCAAATTATCTGTTGATGATCGAAACAGGACTTTCACCCTTGTTTATAAAAACTTAAGTTGCAGATAGACTACATACTGAAGGTAATGAAAATGGCGGATACAAGGCTTCCAAAAATAGTGGCGTTAAAAGCGGTGGATAACAAGTCAAGCTGGTATGCGGAATGGATGGATCTGGCGCTTCAATGCAAGATGGAGGTTGATCTAAGTATTGGAAATGTAGATAACTGGGGTTCAATTTTATATCAGCTGGAGTATAGAGAAGAAGCAAAAGCTTCGGTACATAGAGCAGTGTACAGTCGCTTGGACCACAATTTGGTAGGAAAAAACTATTTCCATGATAAAAACAGTGTGCAGGTTATATCAATGATGATGAGGTTGAGAGGTGAAATTATTAACCTGAATTACATACCACATAGGGAAGATCTTCCATGTCTTTGTGATCTATGCAACAGGAATGAAAGAGAAGATGTCTTACATTTCATTGGGAAATGTCCAATATTAAGTGAAGTGAGGCGTCAGGTATTTGGAAAAAACTACCTTTCGGATGATGAGAGTATAACGGAGTTAAACGAGCTGGATGTGGAAAAACTTTTTAATTTTGCCAAAAATGCGCTAAATTATAGGAATAAAATAAGGAGTGGGAACTTTTGAGAACTTATTTATTGTAATTTTTTAAATGATCGGGCAGACGGCATAATGCCATGCATATATGTTTTTATATTATTTTAAAGTAGTTAAAAATGAATTTGAATAATAAAAACTATCTAATCTAAAATCTAATTGACATTTGGTTTTCCTTTATTTCCAGTAAGTCTTGATGCAAATTGATGCAATTGTTTTTATGGAGTAACGTTTTTTAGGGAGGCATTTTAAGTCGCTAAAGACATAAATTTATTAAAGGGTGAAATGCAAAAATAATATGACGATTTAAAAATAAAATATTTCAGAGTGAACAGAAACATACTCGTTCCAGCGAATTTTCTGAGAGGTGACTGGCTGCTGAAGAAGGTCGTAATTAGGCTACTCTACACCTTATCTTAAGATTCACTCTTGATGGGGAAACTTATTTAATCAGCTTTTCCAATAGAAAGTTGCCATTGATTGCTCATTCATTCACTGATTCATATAATGTCTGTTTCTTAGTCTTAAAATGTGAAAGATATGCCCCAGGAAATTAAGTGTATCAGAGTCGAAATCTTGAAAGGTATGATAGGATAAAACAGGGTTAATGTAGGTACCTGAGGATGAGTCTGAAGTCCTTTACTCAATTGCTAAACTTAATGATGTCACCTATTTCAAAAGTTTCTCTTAGAATCTCTTACCTAAAGTTAAGCAGATCCCTACTTTGATTCACTTTATCTCAACATTCTGTTCCGACTCTTTTATTGAGTTCACTACCTTAACGCAATTCCCTCACAACTGCAACTAGATGAGAGGAAAGTATGCTCCATTATTGGACTTTTATATATTTTAATTGTAAATTCTAAATCACCATGGAGCTTTGCTCTGCAGAGATATGAAATACTCGTAATAAACAATTTTATTAAATTACTCTGACCTGATAGACTCTCATCCTCCCCAATCCAGTAATTATGATGCAGCTAACTTTGTCTGGTGGGAACAATTTAAATAAAAGTTTGTCATCATCTTCATCATCATCATCAGTGGTCGTCGTCTTCATTTTAATTAAATCTCAGCTTCCGACCCAGTTTTCTGTGGAAATTTCCAAATGAGAGTTGAAAAGATTTACACTCAGCACTAGACTAGAATACCAGCACATAGCCAATGAGTAATAAGGAGTCCTTGAAATTCAATTAAAACAAAAATACTTATCCCTTGCACAAGAATTGCAGTAGGTACCTAGTTCTACATTGAGATGAAAGCATTCAAACACAATCAAATATGCTTATGAATTTTATGGACGGACTTCAACTTTAACGTAGTACCCTTCGGATAGGGGACAAGTGAGTTGGAAATTGAAATGTAGTCGTTGTCTAGGTCGTGCCAAAGGCGAGGAAATCAAAAATACGAGCGTATCTACTATCTACTCGTGCATTTCGTTTGGAATGCCATTTGTCACCACTTTGCATGCCTACATATATCGACACACAGAACAAGCAAAGCAATCACACAAATCTTTTCTTCCAGAGCAACAAAGATTCATACCACGTAGTTGTGGAATCAAAAGCAACCGAAATGTGTATTTGTACTTCTTCCTTTGAAGGTAGTTTATGTGCTGCTAATTGGGATTCAATTGAATATCGTGCTTGAAATGATGGATGATGGCTTGATGGATGGATTGTTCGTTCAATTTAGGTCCTTCTGTTGCCAATTGAAATTGATTACAATTCGGGATTGATATGAAATGGAATCGCAATTAGAAACGATATGTGTAACACACCGTAGTGAAAAATAGGTTCTCGTGAAGTCGATGTCAGGCGATTGTTTCTGATTATTATTACTTTTTTTTGCCCATGAATTGATTTGTAGTTATCACTTAATAGAAACCCATTTGTCGACATAAAATACTCTTAGGTAAAGGTTTGCAAAATGGATTGCTTTATTCACTCACACAATCTAGCATTACCTGGGGTGACCGTGGTGTGATGGTTAGCATGTCTGTTACGTGGGAGGTTCGTTGTTCGAATCGCAACATAGAAATTCAAAAATGTATTTCAACGAGAATCGCCTTTCGAGAGGAATTAACTATTTCTACGATGGTAAATTCATCGGCATGAAAAGCGCTTTCTCAATCAACCGTTCGCAATTGGCACAAAATTGTAGGTCACCCCCATCAGAGATGTATGGGTTTTGGGGGCTGGAAAGTAATGCAACAGGTTGGATGGAGAATGAAAGGTAGCGCCCATTTTACTATCTCTTGAGGGCTTGAAGAGGTAATGTGAAAATGGAAAATATGGAGTGAGGTTTCGAAACACCGTTAACAGGATTCGTTCTGTTGGATGCCAGACAGAAGTTAGAAAAGTATTACTCTTCATCTTTCCTTGACCATATATGGCCGAGCTCATAAGTGGAGCACAGTGCGGCATCACCGTTTCTTGGGTTAAAAATTTAGCCATCGATGTTACCTCACAGCTGAGTAAGCTTGCTTTCTAAGCGCTCTACCTCGCCGCCGCACCGCCGCGCGATTATTTTTTAAGCCTTTAATCTTCTCTGGCTCATCGGTAGTATAGCGAGTGCAGAAACCCTCACAGAAATAATCTAGTGATGTTAAATCATCTTGGAGGCAACTTACAGGTTCAAACGAGAAATTATGTGAAAATCGACGTCAGCAGCAATTTAGTTTCTTGAAAATTTACCGAATGTACGCCACCCTAGTGATCGTGTGGCTTCAATTCTTACACGATGAAATGACAAACCAAATCAAAAATAAATCACGTGGCAGACGACAAAATGGCTGCCAATGAAAACAGTGCTGCCAATTTAAAGTTCTTAGCCTTTGGAAAATATCTACTCTTCATTATGCGAGCATTTTGAAAAGTAGGAGAGGATTTAATAGGAGACACCGATGCACATTGCTTATCAGCTTTTGTCAGTTGTAAAGAAGGTGAGTAGTGTGTTTTGGGGGAGTCTGGACCCTCCCAACCTCCCAAGGCATTGGTCTATCAATCAGACACATTTGTATGGAGAGTAAAGGCAATCTAGCTACTTTTAGGGTTACCAACGCTGGCATCTTTTTGGTTGATGACTGTTGTGGTTTTGTGTGGACGAAAAAGTGGTGGATGAAAATTTTTAGTTCTATTTTAAGAACTGTGTGTGGAAAGAAATATGTGGTTATAGGACAAATGTCGTGTAAAAAAGTGGGGGATGAAAATTGTTGATATATTTTAAAAACTGTGTGTAGAAGAAATCTATGGTTGGAAATTAAGATTTTTATAATACTCGTATTTTGTGACATTGGTCTATCAATCAGACACATTTGTATGGAGAGTAAAGGTAATCTAGCTGCTTTTAGGGTTACCAACGCTGACATCTTTTTGGTTGGTGATTGTAAGTTGGGTTTTGCCGTCGGCTAGTGCATCACCATCGTCATGAGTTGAGTATTTGAATATACAGTAGACGCTCGATATAGTGAAGTATATTAGTAGGATATGGGTTACTTGGGCATGGGAATTTTCTGATGAGCGTGGGAAAATTCTGAGTGAGCCAAAAGGGTGCCGTCGGTCTGATCAAAGGGAGATAATAGCGTTTAGAGTCACGTAGGTTGAAGATCCTTACGATGGGATGAGAGTAAAGAAAAAAATGAAAAGTAATGTTGTGTGTGTGCTAAGAATCAAGAATAGACACGATCTGTTGATAGATCTTAGAACGGGGGTGTGAAATTTTGGTAATTTGTTGATAGATATAGGAATAGGTAGGACTGAGATTGTGATATGAGATAAGAAAATAGAGACAATAAAGGGGGAAGATGGTTTCTATTGAGTATTTTTTATGGTTTTTTGTTTTAGATTTCGTTGGCGCTTGGAAGTGGTTGATTTTTTTTTATATGTTTGGAATTTGTTTGAGGGTGAGGTGAGGGTAGTAGGAATGTTTTTTTTGTTTTGGTTGTAGGCTAGAGAATTTGGTCACGTCCGATATTTGGTTGGGGATAGATTGTGTATGAGCAAGTCGTTTAACAGCTTAGCATGAAAGGTTGTTGTCATGTGGTTGTTTTACTCTATACCGTAGGGTAAGGAAGTGACCCATGTTCGCATAGCAATAAAATCCATGATCAATGTTGAAATCGAGTATCTGTGTAGCATAGAAAGGTAAAATAAACCAATACTCATTGTAAGGAAAGATGATGATGCTAATACAAAGGCAAAGGTATATTTTGTTGTGAATATCGTCGGATTGATATGACAGGCAGAAACGAAGTGAAACAAACGAATAGGTTTTTTGTATTAGATTTCACTGGCGGTTGGTGATGGCTGGATTTTTTTCTTGCAATTTGGTCTCATTCGATATTTGTGTGTACATTTTACACGTTAGCATGATTGGTCTTTGGTCTCTATGCCAAAGAGTATGGATGGTTTTTTATTGAAAGGAATTATTATAAGGTTATCGGCGTTGAACAAAGGATAATAAAAGCGTCTAGAGGCACGTGGACAATTGGTAAAGAAAAATTGAAGCTGTGTGTATTTTGAACAATACATACGATCCGTTGATAGATCTTAGAACGAGGATGAGAGATTTTGGTAATTTGTTAATACTTGACGATAGAGAATTTTATCACGTTCGATATTTGTTTGGGCATAGATTGGACATGAGCATGAAATTTTACAGATTAGTATGAAAGGTCATTGGCATGTTTTATTATATGCTATAGAGTAAGGATGGTGATTTCTAGAAAGAAATTACTATAAGGTTGTCAGGGGTTGAACAATCCCGTCCCCCGGAAGGAATAAGGTAATTTTTGATTAAAAGCTACTACGCAGTATTAGAGCTGTTTAAAGCAAGTGAATTTGTGTCATTCAATTTTAAAGCAAAGTAAAGGTGTTTCATTTATGATCACTTAGATTAATAGGAGCGATTTGACGATACCTTTTTGCCATAAAAAATTTCAATAAATTAAGTAATAAAATATGTTTAGAAGACTTATAATCATGCTCTTTAGGTATGGTGTATGGATCCACTTTAACTGTAATGATGTTCAAAGATTATATGGTTCTCTGCCTTAAGAACGCAAGAAGTTATTATAAGGGTGTCGGTCTGAACAAAGGGAAATAATAGCGCTTAGAGGCACATTTACAGTTGGCAGGTTGAAGATACTTACGATGGCATGAGAGTAAAGAAAAAATGAAAAGTAATGTTGTGTGTAGTGCGAACAATACACAGGATCTGTTGATAGATCTTAGAACGGGGGTGTGAGACTTTGGTAGTTTGTTGATATGTACTTACTTTAAGATATAGGAATAGGTAGGACTGAGGTTGGGATATGAGAAAAGAAAATAGAGACAATAATCGGATTTAATATTCTCAAATTTTAATCCGTTCTTATGTTGAAATAAACTCATCATAACATTTGTTTTGCCCCCCCCCCCCCCCAATTAGAGGGGCCCGTTATTAATCCTCTAATACTTTTTGGCAACCTAAACTATAAAAGAGTTTAACTACAGTCACGATCAACAGTCGTACTGCATCTGTTCGAAGGTATACAGTGCTTAAACTGATACAGTTAAAAGCAGTTCAATACAGCTTATAACTATTTACATTCTATAATTCAACATCTACACTATGATGCAAATAAATGATGATTTAACAAAAGATCCCTCGTAATAATGGTCGTTATAGAAACGCTTTGTCTGTTTCCTAAAACTATAAAAGAGATTAACTACAGTCACGATCAACAGTCGTACTGCATCTGTTCGAAGGTATACAGTGCTCAAACTGATACAGTTAAAAGCAGATCATCACAGTTTATAATTATTTTTGCATCATAGTGTAGATGTTGAATTATAGAATGTAAATAGTTATAAGCTGTATTGAACTGCTTTTAACTGTATCAGTTTAAGCACTGTATACCTTCGAACAGATGCAGTACGACTGTTGATCGTGACTGTAGTTAAACTCTTTTATAGTTTAGGTTGCCAAAAAGTATTAGAGGATTAATAACGGGCCCCTCTAATTGGGGGGGGGGGGGGGGGCAAAACAAATGTTATGATGAGTTTATTTCAACATAAGAACGGATTAAAATTTGAGAATATTAAATCCGATTATTGTCTCTATTTTCTTTTCTCATATCCCAACCTCAGTCCTACCTATTCCTATATCTTAAAGTAAGTACATATCAACAAACTACCAAAGTCTCACACCCCCGTTCTAAGATCTATCAACAGATCCTGTGTATTGTTCGCACTACACACAACATTACTTTTCATTTTTTCTTTACTCTCATGCCATCGTAAGTATCTTCAACCTGCCAACTGTAAATGTGCCTCTAAGCGCTATTATTTCCCTTTGTTCAGACCGACACCCTTATAATAACTTCTTGCGTTCTTAAGGCAGAGAACCATATAATCTTTGAACATCATTACAGTTAAAGTGGATCCATACACCATACCTAAAGAGCATGATTATAAGTCTTCTAAACATATTTTATTACTTAATTTATTGAAATTTTTTATGGCAAAAAGGTATCGTCAAATCGCTCCTATTAATCTAAGTGATCATAAATGAAACACCTTTACTTTGCTTTAAAATTGAATGACACAAATTCACTTGCTTTAAACAGCTCTAATACTGCGTAGTAGCTTTTAATCAAAAATTACCTTATTCCTTCCGGGGGACGGGATTGTTCAACCCCTGACAACCTTATAGTAATTTCTTTCTAGAAATCACCATCCTTACTCTATAGCATATAATAAAACATGCCAATGACCTTTCATACTAATCTGTAAAATTTCATGCTCATGTCCAATCTATGCCCAAACAAATATCGAACGTGATAAAATTCTCTATCGTCAAGTATTAACAAATTACCAAAATCTCTCATCCTCGTTCTAAGAT
Source organism: Melanostoma scalare (assembly GCA_949752695.1). Classification (NCBI taxonomy): domain Eukaryota; kingdom Metazoa; phylum Arthropoda; class Insecta; order Diptera; family Syrphidae; genus Melanostoma; species Melanostoma scalare. The sequence goes on along the minus strand of OX456984.1, from coordinate 12,577,736 downwards.
CTATCAACGGATCGTATGTATTGTTCAAAATACACACAGCTTCAATTTTTCTTTACCAATTGTCCACGTGCCTCTAGACGCTTTTATTATCCTTTGTTCAACGCCGATAACCTTATAATAATTCCTTTCAATAAAAAACCATCCATACTCTTTGGCATAGAGACCAAAGACCAATCATGCTAACGTGTAAAATGTACACACAAATATCGAATGAGACCAAATTGCAAGAAAAAAATCCAGCCATCACCAACCGCCAGTGAAATCTAATACAAAAAACCTATTCGTTTGTTTCACTTCGTTTCTGCCTGTCATATCAATCCGACGATATTCACAACAAAATATACCTTTGCCTTTGTATTAGCATCATCATCTTTCCTTACAATGAGTATTGGTTTATTTTACCTTTCTATGCTACACAGATACTCGATTTCAACATTGATCATGGATTTTATTGCTATGCGAACATGGGTCACTTCCTTACCCTACGGTATAGAGTAAAACAACCACATGACAACAACCTTTCATGCTAAGCTGTTAAACGACTTGCTCATACACAATCTATCCCCAACCAAATATCGGACGTGACCAAATTCTCTAGCCTACAACCAAAACAAAAAAAACATTCCTACTACCCTCACCTCACCCTCAAACAAATTCCAAACATATAAAAAAAAATCAACCACTTCCAAGCGCCAACGAAATCTAAAACAAAAAACCATAAAAAATACTCAATAGAAACCATCTTCCCCCTTTATTGTCTCTATTTTCTTATCTCATATCACAATCTCAGTCCTACCTATTCCTATATCTATCAACAAATTACCAAAATTTCACACCCCCGTTCTAAGATCTATCAACAGATCGTGTCTATTCTTGATTCTTAGCACACACACAACATTACTTTTCATTTTTTTCTTTACTCTCATCCCATCGTAAGGATCTTCAACCTACGTGACTCTAAACGCTATTATCTCCCTTTGATCAGACCGACGGCACCCTTTTGGCTCACTCAGAATTTTCCCACGCTCATCAGAAAATTCCCATGCCCAAGTAACCCATATCCTACTAATATACTTCACTATATCGAGCGTCTACTGTATATTCAAATACTCAACTCATGACGATGGTGATGCACTAGCCGACGGCAAAACCCAACTTACAATCACCAACCAAAAAGATGTCAGCGTTGGTAACCCTAAAAGCAGCTAGATTACCTTTACTCTCCATACAAATGTGTCTGATTGATAGACCAATGTCACAAAATACGAGTATTATAAAAATCTTAATTTCCAACCATAGATTTCTTCTACACACAGTTTTTAAAATATATCAACAATTTTCATCCCCCACTTTTTTACACGACATTTGTCCTATAACCACATATTTCTTTCCACACACAGTTCTTAAAATAGAACTAAAAATTTTCATCCACCACTTTTTCGTCCACACAAAACCACAACAGTCATCAACCAAAAAGATGCCAGCGTTGGTAACCCTAAAAGTAGCTAGATTGCCTTTACTCTCCATACAAATGTGTCTGATTGATAGACCAATGCCTTGGGAGGTTGGGAGGGTCCAGACTCCCCCAAAACACACTACTAAGGTGAAAATATAGTCTGGTGCGCTTAGTGTGACTAAAATACTAATCTCTGTACTTGATTGTAAGTCCAAAGTCGGACTCAAGGTAAACCTGATGACCATTTCCAGAGAGGCGGGTGTTGAGGCTTAATTCTCCCAAGGAAGCAAATCAATTGGCTATTAAGAGCACTATTTGCTTAAAAAACGATAAAAGGGACTTAAACAATTTTTTTTTTTTTTTTTTTTTTTTTTTTTTTTTTTTAAAGAGGAGGCTCGTATACTAATCTGGAGCACTCAGACCTGATTGCCGGGCCATTGTACTACCAGAGTATAGCAGCCTTCCCTCTTCTTGTGGTGCAGTAAATTGAAATAAGGTGTTAGGCATTTCATAAACAAAATGTTCCCGTGCCAGTGAGACAAAGAAGAGCCCGTAGTGTGGAGAATATTGCTGCCGCTGAGGCTTCAGTTGCAGAAAGCCCAAAATTTGTCTCTCCACACGTCGCGTCGTTCTCAAGCGTTGGGCATCTCTGTGGCTTGGCCTACATCCTTACAAGATTAAATTGTCGCAAGAACTGAAGCCGCTTGACCACCAGAAGCGTCGTATTTTCATGAATTGGGCTGAGCAACAACTTGAAAATGATTCGTTTATTCAACGAATCTTCAGCGATGAGGCTCATTTCTGGCTCAATGGCTTCGTCAATAAACAAAATATGCGGTAATAGTTAGGCAGCAATCCACTCCATAAGTTATCATTGCATCCCGAAAAAATTACGGTTTGGTGTGGTTTATGGGCCGGCGGCGTCATTGGGCCGTACTTCTTCCGTGATGATCAAGACCGGCACGTTACTGTGAATGGGGATCGCTACCGTTCAATGGAAACCAAATATTTTTGCCCACAACTGGATGATATGGACTTGGAGGACATGTGGTTCCAACAGGATGGCGCCAAAAGCCACACAGCGAATGTGATAATCAATTTATTGGAAACCAAGTGTGAAGTACGTGTTATCTCACGAAATGGTCTAGTCGCTTCGCCGCCTCGGTCGTGCGATTTGACTTCGTTAGACTATTTCCTGTGGAGCTATGTCAAGTCTATGGTCTATGCCAACAATCCAGCGACGATTGATGAACTTCGTACGAATATCGAACGTGAAATTGCAGCAGTATCGGCCAATTTATGCTTGAAAACCGTCGAAAATTGGGTTCAGCGTCTGGACTTCTGCAAGTGTGCCCGTGGTGGCCATGCAAAAGAAATCGAGAAGCAAAGTAGATGCCCAGAGCGGGATTCGAACCCACGCGTCCGGCCTACATACTGAACACTCTACCACTGCACCACGGCTGCGGCTGACCATGACTTAAACAAGTACTGTTCGGATGATTTTCAAAAGGATCAATAATTACGTTCTGTTTTGTACCGAATCAAGTAGGCGCAAAGATGTTTGAGAAGCATCTGATACGTATGGGAAACTTGAAGAAATATCTGCCCAAGCTTCTTTTGAAAACCAATAAATTTCAGAGCTACGATAGACCAACTTGAATAAGGGAGCAGCCATTCTCAAGGAATGCACTCAGAGAAAAAAGAATTGCTCAGCTTTCAGCTATGTCTCATTTGCTGAAGGTCTTTAACGATGTGGAAGGACGGTTCCTTGTGGATGACGAAATTCAGCACAGGTGCCAACAATATTGCGATGCCTTCTTGAACGGACTTATTCCCTTAAACCTAACCGAAAGCAATGGAAGTGTATACCGAATTATTCTAAAAAAAAGATTGAACTTTTGTTACCCGTTTTCTGATCTTGTTGTTATTGTGCTTATTCCAAATATTAATTGGAATGGAAAAGTGCTATATTCAAAAGTGACACAACTTGTGATGGCGAATGACGACTTGTCTTCTTCGGTTCTCTGTACTTTCTTCTTAAGAAGAGTAGGGTTAGGTTAGGTTCGATGGAGGGTGCAGATCAGCTGCAAGAGGCAACGCATCTTACTCTGATGTCAAGGATCCATTAGGCTCTCCGGTATAACAGAGGATAAAGAGATGGGTGACGAGGTGATGAATCGGGGAGGATTGAGTTGAGACTATTACATTGGGGTTGAGAACCCTCATTGAAGTATTTGGAGCCCTGAATGAACTTTGGGTGGCTGTTCTGTGTGAGGTTAGAGATGTCATCCAGTTCACCAAAGAAGTATTCTTCGATGGTTCTGTTCCTAGTGCGGGCCAAGCGTGGGCACAGACAAATGAATGAACTGATCCTTCCTCTGCCTCGGATTTTCTAATGCCCATTCTCAGCATCCGGTTACCCTATGTCAAATGTCAATCAATGGAGAAATCCGAGATCTACTTAGCTAAAGTAAAAAGTTTTGTTTTTTTCTTGAAAATATCTGGCCGTAAGTTTCTGGAAACCCGTTATTTTTCTAAAGACACCACCTGGCATTGGCGGTTTATTGAAAATTTCGTTGGATTCTGTGTTTTCCTCGCTCTAGAGCCTTGAGTACAGAGGTGTTCGTCTCACTGAATTCGAAAAGTGACCCGATTTTGACCATTTTGTCAGCCATTTTCTCACCAGTTATGTTACGGTGTTTGTTGATCTGAGCTTAGACTGTCTTGAATAAAGATTTGATGACGAATTATTATTAAAGACACTATATGTGTCCCAACTATAGAAACACAGAAACCTAAAAATTAAAGAACAGACTCTTATCCCAATAACAAAAAACAAAAACTAAAATTATCACACAGTGAAATGTCGCACTCAATTTGCTTGTTTACATTTGGCTTGTTGTTGTGAATTCATTAAGTGACCTCTCACACTCTTGTGAGTATCTAATGTCCTGATTTTTATCTTTCCTCCAACTGAGTGACCACTGTCCTGATGAAATCAAATAATAATCATCCACCCTTGCGGAATGAGTGCCGAACCCCTAGTCATTATGAATTCTAACTTTAGTTCTTAATTTCCATGTATATCACATTAAACTCGTAGCCAGTAGCCACACTGCCATCTGTCAGTCCCTTAACCAATTGAGAGCACTCAATTCTCGTTATTCGAACAGTTTTACCATATAAAGCATTCCACCCCGCACACGATTGTATATCTCAAAAACTTACTGCATTAACATAAATTGAACTAAACTGCGGGGTGTAACTAAAGTCCCATGCACTGCAATCGCCCTCTTTTCAAAATCAATGCACTTTTCCCTAAAAACACCCACCATCTAAAAACGCCAATTCGCAGGAGATCAATATCCTCATCGGGCTTAGAAAAACAAACGACCGAGAGGGGATAGCGACAGAACGGCCGAGTAAGTAGAACATTTCGAAATAATTATTTTTATCTGTCTCTGGGACTTATTGCAATTTATTATGTGAAAATCGTTCTCGTTATCTATTTGACCCGCGTGTTCAGATGTTCTCTCTCTCTGGGATTTCCTTCTTCTATCTCCTCGCACCCTTGGTGATTTGAATTGATTTTTTTTGTCTTCATTTCATTTTAGAATATTCCCTCTGTGGGAAGACTAGAAACTGAAAATGCTCAACTAATCTGCTAAAATGTATTTCGTTTGCAATTTTTTTATTTCTCAACTGTATAACTGAACCATCAGTGAAACTGGATCCTATATTCTGGGGAATTAAAACTCATCACTTATACTTTCATGGTTTCACTGTGGCTGCAGACATAGAGATAATATAGTCGGCTACACATAGAAAATGGCCCCAAGGAGTAAATCGCAGGCAGATTTTGATGATAGACACTCGTGGCCACAATGCAAAATGATGTTGGGCCTCCCAAAACAACATCAGCAAATACATAGAACGAATAGCGTAAGACTGTGCAAATAAGGCACGAGTACATTGGGGAATGAAAAGCCACATTCTCATTATTATGATGCGACGAGTCATCAGACGTTGGTATCACTAGCAAAGGAGACTGATACAATAAATCGGTGCTATGTGTAAATATTTTTACACCACAGAGCCATCAGGGATTGTTTTGATGTTGCAACTGCAAGGCAGTGGATTATTTTCCGCTGAGTGTGTTGTTTGTTTTAACTGCGGCTTTTTGATATAAAAGAGAGATTGTTGATTGTTTGTAATAATAACAGTCGAACTGAAATGGGCTACACATGAGTAAAGTTCAGCTGTTGTCTGCTAGACTCGAAAAGGCTTAGCATATGTTTGAAATTTTTAGAAGTGCTCGCATCTCAGTATGTCACAAATGCATCGTCGAAAATTGGTCGGGGGAGCTTCACATTAATGTCGCCATGGTATAGGTAGTTGTTAAACGTACATTGCTAACCACAGGGATCACACAAAGTAAAGCCTATTGCTGACTACTGCCGTATCAATGTTCTTAGTGCAGCATAAAGGACTATTCACATGAGCACGACCGACAAACGTCAAATAAATCAAGAAATGTGATTTTAAGTACCTTACTAGCATAAATTCCTCACGAATCTTTAAGGAAACGATGGAAACATGGTTGAAACTTTTTTTTTGGTGGATAGACTCTTAATTTTGTGCCTAAAATTAAAAAAATGGAGAAAAAAATTTATTATTATAATTAGAATAAATATCTTTTAGGTACGAATTGTACTTTGTGGTATCCGTGGCGTGATGGTTAGCATGTCCACCTGCTAACCCAGAGGTTCGAATCCCAGCACAGAGGGAAAAATGTTTTTCCACGGGTATCGCCTTTCGCGAGGAATTGGCATGTCCTCCATTAGTAAATTCATTGCCATGAAAAGCGCTTTCTCAATTAGCCGTTCGGAACCGGCAGAAAATTGTAGGTCCCCTCCATTCCCTCAAAAGGCATGGTTGTGAGAAGTGCGATAGGCCCATGGGCTCCTCGCTCTGTTGCGCCACCCTATTTATTTATTTATAGGTACGAACTGTCTGACTTTATTCTCGTTCCACATACAATCCACAGAACACGAATAAATTTTTCGATCGTGTTTAACCTCAAGATCATTCTCCATTTTTGTTTTGGATGTAAATTATGTTCGTTATTCGTGACGAATGTAAAACGCAAATGTGACTGAAATGTCTAAATTAACGAATATTCGTTCATTCGTCGTTCGTTGGTCGTTCTAATATGAATAATACTTAAGGCATAAGTATTACGTAGGTTCGGTTATGAACATTTGTTCCATATTGCCGTTCTGATTAGATGGTTATTCTTGATTAGGTACACCATAAGTAAATGTAACGTTTTCATCTGAGTCCACACATTTGAGTCACATCGACCTTAATTTGTGGACTATAAATCTTAAGCCCGACAAGCACCAATGTTATTCTGACGTGGTACCTGAGCCTGAGCTGTAGAAACGCTCACGTTACGTCAAACAGGCTTACGGATACTTAAGAGAGAAACATCATTTCTACTCAATTATAGAATAAATTAATGACTTAAATTTTAACCGCACAATGTTTGCTGCGTTAAACTCAAAGCGAAAGCTGCTTCTGCCTAGACCTTAACCATTGGCACACTAGCTATTGTTTGCTGATACTCAATTTCATGCTGCTTTCAAGGAAAGACTAACACTGCTATCCTCTCTGAAAGGGTTGTAGCATTTTTGGGTACCAGCATGTCTACTTTTGATGTTTAGATTTTAGAAAGAGCGCATCATTGCGCTTCAGAAATAGCAATTGGACAACAAAACCTGTTCCTTGTGACCCCAGTCAGTGTGCAAATTGCGAAATTTTATGGTCCTCTTTGAATTAGCATTTGCGCTTACTCGAAGACAATAAAAAAATATTGTGGCGCAACAGAGCTGGGTGCCCTGAGGCCTAGCGCATTTCTCTCAACCATACCTCTAGTGAGTGAATAGAAGAAATCATAAAGTTTTGCTGATTCCGAACAGCTAATCGAGAAAGCCCTTCTCAGGGCTAGAAATTACTATCGGAGGACTTGCCAATTCCTTCCGAAAAGTAGTACCTTCCCAACAATTTTTTTTTATGTTTTCGGGATTCCTCGCTATGCTGTGGGCTATGGCTACTTTGAAAGTCAATGAAAAACTAAGCGTTAGATGTTGGAAGTCTGAAAGACTAAAATTCGAAGATCGAATAATGTTTGAAAAGCGCATCCAGCATCTTTGTGAAGAGATTGAATTCAATAGCGTAGAGCAATGTTTTCAATGTTCTCGGTAAGCGAAGAGCTTAGTGATTAGAAAGTAGAGAAAACTAATTTGCATATCGCTTCATGCAGCAGAAAATATTGAAAGAGACGAGCAGTGCATATTTTTTTCAAATATAGTTTTTATTTTAATATATTAACTGTAGTACTCAAACCTTAATGCCGGTTCATTGTACTACCAGATACCAACCTTCTTTTGTTATAGCTTTACAGATGTTCATAGTGAAGCCAGACGAGAAGTGAAAACGCCAACGAGTTTTCTGCAGTCTTTTCTGGTGCGGGATGTCAAAAATGTTGCAGCTTCCTTTTGAACTTGGGGAGCCTATGTTTAGCCTGTCTGCATCAAACAAATGTATGCCATATACGGTCGTGCTCTTGACAGATCTAGTCGTTGATCGAAACCCTCATGATGATCTTGATGGCCTGGAAGTCAGGTCATCTGCCTCGTTACATTACCGTCGAAAAGTCGATAGTTTTTTCGTCTCGACATATATGTGCTTGATTAAACATGACATTCCATTTCAGATGTGTAGTACGTGGAGAAATATTTCAGTCGTACTTTCTGCTTGAAGACAGAGCTCTTAAAATTTTCTTTTTCAACTTTGCCAGCATTGAGGTCAATTTATTCTGATGTTTCACTGGCAACATACTTTCTCCTCGGAAACATAGTCTCAGAAGTTTACTTCCAAAGCCTTGTCAGCCTTGAGATCAATTAGTTCCTGAAAAGTGGCTTAAGTTGAATGGAAAATACACGGAAACTGTGTGGGGGTTGCTGGTTACAATAATTTGTTTGTATACAAAACTGTGTCGAAATATTCGCCGAGCTGTTATCCCAAGAGACATCAAAGTGATTGGAATGGTTTTTTTTTAGGGTAACTTCATATGATCCTGATAATTGCGACCTGTGGAACTTCAAACATTGACTAAACATCCTAATTTTTTTGGGATGCAAGAAGACTCTGGGACATCAATAAGCATTAATTTAATTTCTACTAATTTCATCTCATTGCTGATCTTATAGATGAGTAACTGAGAAAAAGAGAAAAAAAAACAGAATCGACAACTTCATGATAAAACTGACTCGGGGTCACACTGCAAGGGCGATGTCTTCGAACAATGGCCTGATATTTGCGGCTTACTACCCCAACATAGAATATATGGAGAGAACACGTTTCAGTGGCTATGTCCCACCGGAGGCTTTCCTCTATTTTGACATGATAGGTTTGATACAGGACAGATTGGCGGTTCCGTTAATCTACCACGTCTGCCGTAAGTCCGTAGAACGACGGCTCCTTTACAGCCGGGACGTCGCCGCAGTAGGCGGAGAAGTTGAAGAGCTCCTCCGGTACAGTAGGGCGGTTTCAGATCGCGATCGACGGGACGCTATCAAAACGTCGAATATGTTCTGGTGGTTGTCTGAGCAACATAGGGAAAATGTTACGGATAGCGAGTCGCCTATGGCTGGCTTACAAAGGTTTAGTGTGTAAGACTTAGGGTATAGGGGGTAGGCATAGTGACAACCAAAAAAATTATAAAAACTAAAAAAAAAAAAAAATTATAAAAATTATTGCGGCGTCGAAAATCAAAAAAAGAATTGTAAAAAATAAAAATAAAAAAAAAAATGTAAAAATGACTGTGCGTCCCCAAAATTCAAAAAAAAAAAAATAGAAAAAACACAAAATCCCACAAAAAAATTATAAAACACAAAAAACAAAAAAAAACAAAATTATAAAAAGCAACTATGGCTGCTCTAGTTTTAAGTAGTTTTAATTAGTTGTAAGTAATTTTAAGAAAAACCAAAAAATATTGATCTTGAAAACTAAGTTTTTTAAACTTTCTAAGTTTTAATATTAGTTCTAGGTTGAAATAGTTATATTGTATCTTTAGGCCGAAAGGCAATAGAAATAAGTTATTGCGTAATTTAGACTACCCGCCTAGGATCAGTAAGTTAATTAAGTTATTATGTAAGCTAGTTTAAACATTTTTGTTAGCATGTAAGTAGTTATAAGTGATATACAATAAAAATGAATTTAAAACTGAAAAAACTGAGAGTCGTCGGCTATTAAACTCAGGGTCTCAGGGTCGAATCCCAGCCGTGGCGACAATTTTTATTTATGTTTTCACTTTAAATAAATAAAAAAATGGATGTCATGGCTGGGAATCGAACCTGAGACGCTGGCCTATGACGACTTTACATACGAAATACGATGAGCCAAAAAATGGTGTCGGTCGCGAATTCAATGCTTTACCCCCATCGCAAAAGTGCCAAACGCGCCTAAAGAAGTTTTCACTTCAAAAACAGACATCTGTTGTTACGGTGGCCTTTTTTTCGTTGCTACGCGAAAAACCCTAGCGTTTGTCATCACATGTCACAACCTCAGTACTCTTTTGCCGCTATCCTTTCAGTGGCCAGAGTTTTTGCGAAGTTCATAAAATTTTACTAGCAGTCCATATCTGGTATGTCAATGGGCTTTTGCTCCTTTTGAAACTCACAGAATTCCAAAAAGAGAAGAAAAACACAAAGCGCTCTGTTCAAGCGTAACAGGATCGAAACTACAGCCTGAGTAATGATTTAAGGCATTTCGCTAGTTGATACCACTATGCATGATATTGCTTTTTTGTCAATGGTCCCACTAGTTTCTGACACAGTTTCTCTTATAAACGTTATCTGGTCGTAACATAAAAAAACCTAGCATCGATAGCGAACCCTCAAAAGCGTTTCTATTTTATCACTTGGTCCTCGAATCATATCACCACATTTATATAAAAATCAAGCCCCAACCAAGGAACAACCTTTCAATAAATATCTCCATGGTATCGGATGTACGAGTTATGGAATACACCAGTTATATTCGAAAACTTTTTGCTTCTCTTCTCAACACAAACTAATCACATTAAATCTCAGCCATTAAGAGCCAATTTATCTAGCAAACTACGTCAACGAATACACTATAGGAGCTGGGGTGTAGTTTTGTGGATATTGAGTATATATAACGCAATACACACCGGCCATTAGCTATCATCCATAATCCATAATAACGGATTAACTCGGTTCAGTGGGTTGGAAAGCTGAAAAATGATACGATCTCTCTTGCAGGTGAACTAATGAAAGCGCACGGACACGGGACGGACGATGGTGTATGTAGCTATAATCAAATCAAAAGAGGCAACTTCTTGCCCTTCTCACAGAAGGTTATCCTTTGTCGGTTGTTATAATCATTTATCGTGTGTACAGACCAGTAGCTTATGTCTCTCATGATAGCTCGGTGTGTGTGTGATTTTTTTAAAGTGTGTGTATCCTTGTCAGCCATCATGACTTTTTGTTCATTGATGATGGCCATCTCGTGTTACCACTCCTCGGCTCGTGTTCCTTGCATTAACTTGAATCACTTTTTGCTTCCAATTCATGTATAGGTTACCTACCTGACTACTCCTTCCTTGTCGTACACTCTTTTGTTTTTATTAGAATTAGCCTCACTTGAGCTAATAAATCTCAAGTTGACTGAGTTGTAGGGTCAAAGAGTTTGAGGGAAAGTTAAGGTAATCTGTTTTATCTGCGTTGTATACCTACTTTCTAAAGATACACACATATATTTTGAATTGTCTTGAAAGGAATGATTCTGGGTAGGTATCTTGGCTGACATGCGTTGTTAGGTAAAGTGGTAAGTTAACATAAGTTTGTGGTAAGGGTGCTATGGAAGTTCTTGGAGAGTTTTGTGTATAGATAACCAGTGGAGTATCTCGAGTTTCTTTGTTTTATAGCGAGCTACCATCGTTGAAACTGATGCCCTGTCAATTTCTCTCCCTCGTCACTCAAATAATAGCAAACTATAACCACACTGAGTCGGTTATGGTTAGAAATTCGAGTGCAATTATCTTAAATTGCTTTGAACTATTAAACTCTTTAACTGGGTAAAATTGGAAAATGTAATTATAAAACACTCATTCTATATTCGGTAGGCACTCTGTTCATTTGGGTACACCCCAAATGCAATATAGCGATTTAAATAATTTATATTGAGTTGTGCACCCAAATTCCAGGGAATTATTTTCGTAATTTCAACCAAGTCAAACCAAATAAATTACATTAAATACATAATTTCAGTTATGGACCACTTTACATGGCTGGAATGGATTGGAATATCCAAATTAATGTGATCAACATAACTCGTTGAGTGGTTGAATTGTTTTTAAAATTCATTACATTTATTAGAGTAAGTGGTTGAATGTGTGACGGTAATGTGCTCAGTTAGAAGTGCATTGGTGAATTAGAGTTTGCTAGCGCTTTGGGGTTGTTTCTCAAAAGCTTTGATTCCAAATTTATATTAAGGCCGAGTTCTTGGTGAATCGGGAATAAGAAAAGTAAAGCTACTGGCTTTACCAAGAGCGCGTGGTATCTCTTCATTGTGGTATACCTACATCCGGATGTATCAATTGTATGAACTGTTGAAGTGCTTGCTAGCTAAAGGACCAACTTCGCAAATTAAGTTCAAAAACAAATCAGTCATCGAACGGTTCCAATAGGCCCTAAAGAGAATCTACCATTTATTGAAAAGCTTTAATAAATATTAATCGTTCACAAACATAGTGAACTGAACTCTAGAATAAGTTTAAATGATTCATTTTGTGATTGGCTCTACAAATTACAGATATTCATAAATTTTTCGTTTCACTAAGCGTGTGGCTTACCTAGCTATCGGTTCACCTAGTGATATTAGATCACGATTGAAATGTTTTCAAAGTGAATGATTCACCAAGTGAACGATTCACTAAGTGAGTGACTCACCAAGTGAATTATTTACTAAGTGAACGATTCACCATGTGAACGATTCACCATGTGAAAGATTCACCATGTGAACGAATCACCAGGTGAACGATTCACCATGTGAACGATTCACCAGGTGAACGAATCACCAGGTGAACGATTCACCATGTGAACGATTCACCATGTGAACGAATCACCAGGTGAACGATTCACCATGTGAACGATTCACCATTTTTTTTTTGTATAATTTGCGCGCACTCAAGGGGTTGTGACTATCCTTAAGTTTTGCCATAGCCAACAACATTCTCAATTGGCATGTCTCGAAAGAGATATCATTCTCGGACCACCGTCACATCAGATTTGATCTGTCAAGGCCGAATCCCAACAATATAGAAAACAATAGGGTACCAAGACACACGGACTGGAATCTCTACACAGAAACACTCCGTTGTGAATTTGAACCATCCTATCCAAACATTGACTCTCCTTATCAACTTGAAAGGGAAGCAACACGCTTAAGCTCACAAATCACAAGCGCATACGAGTCCAGCTGTCACATTAGACAGATAAACTCAAATCGCGATGTTCCCTGGTGGAACAGTGAGTTGGAGAAGTTAAAAAGAAAGCTTCGAAAGTTGTTCAACAAAGCTAAACGAACCAATTCGTGGAGCGAATATCGAACAACTCTAACGACTTACAATTCGATGATAAGAAGGCAAAAACGACTTACATGGAAAAACTTCTGTGAAAGTATCGATAACTTGCCTTCTTCAATTAGAGTTCAAAAAGCCTTAGCTAAAGATCATAACAATGGTATTGGTCTCTTAAAAAAATCGGATGGTAGTTTTACCCAAAGTTACAGTGAAACTCTGAGCCTACTTTTGGCCACTCATTTTCCTGACTGTATACATACCACTGATCAATCACTAACCACAAATGTGAGTTACACTACACCTAACAGCACAACAAGAAGTCTAGCTAGAAAAATTTTTAACGAAGACTCCATTAAATGGGCAATATCCTCCCAACAGCCTTTCAAGGCGCCCGGGGAAGATGGTATCTTTCCTGCTCTCTTGCAGTATGGAATTGATACCATAATCTGCTCACTTATACTTATCTATAGGTCCAGTTTTGAATTAAGCTACATCCCTCAAACTTGGAGAAAGGTGAGAGTTGTATTCATACCAAAAGCTGGCAATAGATCAAACTCAGACCCAAACTCTCAATGCTAACCAATTCGCTTACCAAACGGGTAAATCTACTGTTACAGCTCTCCATCAGCTTGTAAGCAAAATTGAGACTGCGTTTGCTAAGAAAGACATCATACTCTGCTCGTTTCTTGATATTTCTGGCGCCTTTGACAATACTACGTATTTGTCAATTCAAACCGCTGCAACTGTCAAAGGAATTGACACACCAACCATTAAATGGATTGACTCTATGTTAAGTGGCAGAATCATCTCCACCACACTAGGTCAAACATCAATAACAGTTAATGCTGTTAAAGGCTGTCCCCAAGGGGGTGTTTTATCTCCCCTGCTCTGGTCAATTGTAATAGATCAGCTCTTGGATGACCTCAATAAGCTGGGCCTTGACACACAAGGCTACGCTGATGACTTAGTCATCTCTATTCAAGGCAATCAAGAAGCACAGGTCACAAACCGTATGCAAAGGGCCCTGAACACAGTTAATGACTGGTGCAACAAAGAAGGGCTTAAGGTCAACCCCACCAAAACAGTCATCATCCCATTCACCAGGAGACGAAAAATCGATCTCCAAACACTATCCCTAAATAGTGTTCAAACTAATTTTTCCAAAGAGGTCAAATATCTAGGAGTAACCCTGGATAATAAACTCAATTGGAAACCACATCTAGACCAAACCATAGTAAAAGCAACAAATGCTTTCTGGGCCTGTTCTAGACTTTTTGGTAAAAAGTGGGGACTTAGGCCAAAAATGATTTACTGGACTTACCTCACTATTATCACACCCATCATAACCTATGCTTCGCTGGTCTGGTGGCAAAAAACAGAACAAGTTTATGCCCGCAAATCTTTGCAAAAGTTACAAAGACTAACCTGTGTAGGTATCACAGGTGCAATGCGCACCTGCCCAACCTTAGCGTTAGAAAGTTTATTAAATTTTCCTCCGCTACATCTAAGAGTAAAGAAGACTGCTGCACTAAGCGGACTAAAGCTTCATCTCACTAACTACTCAAGAAAGGAAAACTTACAAGGACATATGAGTATTCTGCAGGTACTCCCAATACTGAAATCGCCTGCAGCACACTCCTCGGACTTTATGCCTAAACGCATAATGTTACACCACCCCTTTGAAGTAATCTTTCCAAACCGCTCAGCATGGAAGAACCCTGTAATTCTTACAAATAACTTCCAATACATCTGGTATACTGACGGTTCAAAAACAAACAACGGTGTAGGTGCAGGGATTTACGGTCCCAACTTTAAATCATCTACATCCCTTGGTAACACAACTACTATCTTTCAGGCAGAGGTAATGGCTATAGAATTCTGTATTAGAGAATGCATTAGAAGAAACCTCCGAAGATCAAGCATCCTAATCTGCTCTGACAGTCAGGCAGCACTAAAGGCGCTGTCCTCGAACAAAATCGAATCCAAACTAGTTTGGAACTGCCTGACTTGTTTACTTCAATTAGCTACTCACAATAAAATAACTCTTTCATGGGTGCCTGGTCATGAAGGCGTACCGGGTAACGAAGAGGCTGACCGACTTGCTAGACTTGGCTCTCAGTCTCAATTCAAAGGCCCTGAACCCTACTGTGGTCTCCCAATAAGTAGCCTAAAAAACGAATTAGCTACCTGGGAACGACAGAACATGATCAGCACCTGGAACAACTCAAATGGCCATCGTCAGTCAAAACTATTCATTGACTTATCCCACAAACGTATGAAAGAAATTCTTGACATGAGCAAACGTGACGCAAAGTTACTTACGGACTTCTTCACTGGACACTGCTCTCTCAAGTATCATCTTAAAAACATGGGCATCAGCCAAGACGACACCTGTCGTCTCTGTCTTGAAGACATAGAAACAGCTGAACACATTTTATGCGAATTCCCTGCCTTAGCTAGATCCAGGCTTAAAATATTCAATAAAGGGTTCCCCTGTCCCCTTGATATCAGAAACACCTCTTCCTCGAAGATTCTTAGGTTCTTACATGACCTCAGCTTCGAATGAACAAACCTATACACTACGTGTAATTAAACCTAAGGGAACAGCACAAAAGATCTTTCAGGTCGACGTGCTTGTAAAGGTAATTTTTCACCTTCACCCTATAAATTAAAAAAAAAAAAAAAAAAAAAAAAAAAAAAAAAAAAAAAAAGACTATCCTTAACATGTTAAGTAACAAAGTACGAGCGTTAGGAAGAAGGGAGAGAGTTTGGAAGGAGATACCGATGCACATTAGTTTTAAATTTCTGAAGATTTTAATGAGAGGGAAGAATAGAGCTGGGCAAAACGTTCCACATTCGCGTGGTACGGCTGAAGAAGGAATCTCTGTATTTAACAGTACGTCCGAAATTGGACTCATTGGTAAACTGATGGGCATTCCTGGAAGTGCGAGTATTACGGTTGAATTGTTTGAGGGGAGGAATGCATCTGGCAATCTCATAAGAGCACTGTCTGTAAAAAAAAAACGATAAAATAAGGAGAGACAAGAAACATTACGACGATGTTCGAGTGTCGTGAAAGTCCAAAAGATTGTCCAAAAGATTGAGGTGGGTTGAAGGAGCATCTGCTCAAATATGGGAGTTATACTCCATCTAAGGACGAATGTACGTTTTGTAGATGACTGCCTGGTCATTAGGTGAAAAAAATTATTCACCAAGTGAACGATTCACCAAATGAACGATTCATCAAAGAAATGAGACAGCTAGTGAATGATTGACCAAACTAACGATTCACCAAGTAAAGTGAATGAGTCACCAAGTGAGCGATCCACGAAGTGAACGAAGTGATATATTTATTCACCAAATGAGGGAAACACCAATTGAGCGGTGCGTTAAACAAGTGATACACTGTGTAAGAGCAAGTAGTTGATTAAGTAAGTGCTGCGCCGAAAAGGTGTTCCTACTAAAGAAAAACTCTCTAATTGAAGTGTGCGCCAAGTAAGTGGCTCTTCAACGGCTCACCATATGCGCCTAGAACTTATGACAACGACATTGGAAAACATCAAGTCCAAACCAAACGATTTTTTTCCTCATTAGCATTGCAAAATATCGGCGGTGACTGTCCACAGAGTACCTACCCATATCCAAAAAAAGGTTCAGAAACTACCTCGCAAAACTCTATTTCAATTAAAAAGATTCCTCGCCCATTCCCAAGAATTTTTCTGTGCTGAAGCTATAGTTTCTTTTGACAAGATTTCCTTACCGGTGATTTTGGAATTCATTGCGCTGCAGTGCAGACCCCGGAAGTCGTTAATCTAAAGTTATTTTCAATGAAAGTAGATGAATAGACTTGACCTTTTAACAGCACTTTAGCTACATTTCACTTAGGCAAAGGTTATGTTGTGTAAGGTTAATGGCCAATCTCCTTGTCCTATTTTTGCTCTTTTTTTGTACAAAAAACCCTGTCCAACCTCCGTCATCCACCAGTTTCAGAAATGGCACAAACGTGTATTCTCGTAATCACCTCGGTTCTGATCATAAGCGGCGTGAAATTCATTTTTCCTTGAAAGTTGTTAAATTAACTTAATTTACCATCAGCACCGTCACCACTGCCACCTCGCATTCACCCATCTAATCATGCCAACCAGTCAGTCAGAGAAGCTTAAAGCAATTTTTCCTGCTCGTTCGTCGGTTATAAGGACTTTTCTTTTCCTTTTTTCTTTGCCGATAAAGTTTTCTTTACGGTTTGTCACCTGTGTTAGTGGAAATTTGCTTTTGCAAATAAATTTCACACTCCTTTGCAGTTAGTCCGGTAATTGCTTTCAACGACGTCGTCGTTGTCGTCATCGTCTTCGCCGGCCTTATCCTGGTCGAGCCCACTATACTATACAGTCGTGTCGCCTATACTCACTTCAAAAATGTTTGTACGTGCTGCAAGGCCTGAGAAAGCATTTCCAAGGAGAAGGATTCAGTTTACCTTCAAAATCCTTCAAAACCGGGCAACTCATTCAGCACGGGATAGCGGCGCCGCGCCGGTGCTGGTGGTGCCACTCGCCCGTCTTTGCTCGGCAGCACTCTTTGCACATTTTCCCTTAGATTCATCTTCCGCTGCAATTGCAACCATTGGCCGGGAGGAGAATTCATTGTGTCAGGTGTTATGGTTAGGAAGTACTTGGCCATAAATTTACCTTCATGTTGAACGTGCTAGCTATACATATAAACGTGCAGTGTGCAACACGGATGAAAGAGCAAACTTTTTCCTTAACCTGAAACCTGCCACAGTTATACAGTGCTGTGTTAAGTGGCCCTGAAATGAGTCAGCATCTTTCACACAGAGAGATGGAGAGTCAGCATAGAATGTGTTATGTAAATTTAAACTATGTTTCACTATAGTTAGGGAATTGCATAACTGTGGGTATTATTCTTCATGGCACGTGAAGTGAGTTCGAAAATTTAGTGCAATATCCTTCGAGGATAAGTTATCCTTTTGAGGAAGCCAACACGAGATGTGTAGCTTAGGTACGTTTCGTTTGCTTGGAGTTTGTTGTCTTTCGTCAAAATTTATTCCCAAGGGAAGTTTTGCTGCACGTTCTTGAAATGCAATCAGGATCCATGCAATGGTGAGTGAAATGGAATGATTGCTGTATCACCGAGTTTGTAAGTGTGAACAGAGGAAACGAGCTTCAACTGAAAATGGGTTTGTTTGGTTAAGTTATGATAAAATGCTTTTGTTGAGTTTATCTTCGAGTGAGAAACTTGTATTTGAACAGAAAAAACGTTTCTTTTTCTTGTGAATAAACATTTTCCAGTTCAGTTGTCCCACAAACTACAACATTATCCGCTCAATAAAGTCGGTAGATGGTTTTGTGTGTGATTTGATCAAATTGTGGTTCTGTCATAAATGTGAAGAGGGTCGGGTGTTACACGATATCGAATATCTAATAAAACACCAGTGTTTTTCAAGTTTGGGGTCTTATACGTATGATAACACTCGACACCTGAAAAGAATCTCACATCTTGTAGTGTTATTTCGTTTGATCAAAAGATAAACAGTAAAACTCTTAAGAGTAAGAAACTCTTTGTCACTCTGCCGTTCGAATAATAAAAAAAAATTTAGGACCTCTCCAATTCCTGGGCTACCCGAGTCTTGTTGTGACACCCTATTACTTTTATGGGCCTTCAATGGATTCCAATGTAAGCATACGAATTTGAGAATATTTAAGGTCCAAATAATATTTAATTCAGTCGTGTTCACCGAGTAGCAGGTGATTAGGCAACGAACAAGTTCAGCAATGTTGGTAGTTTAGGGCTACCTTAAGCACTTAAGGCAGAAGACCACTTTAGGATTTTTTCTAGAGTGAATAAAATAACCCAATCAATTTCAAAATTAATAGAAATGCTTAGTAGAGCTGTTCAGTATTAACAAAAATTTTTATTTATGGGATGACCAATAAAATTGCGGAGTTATTGAAGCTTTCCGGGCGCCTGTTTCCGGCGATATCGAAAACTGCTGCAGTAGCCACTCTTTTTCTGTTGATCAGAAAAAGATTTATCAAAGTTTATTCTCTTACTGACATATTAAAGGGAAGGATATACCTAAAAAGGAATGAAAAAGTGCAAAATTCTAAATTTGGCAGGTTTTTTACTCAAAAATTTGAGTTTTCGACAATTTTTTCGACGTAATTGACCCCAGAAAAATCATTTATTTACACGCTACCTTTTAAACTTTAGGTATATCCTTTCGATAATATTACTGAGCGTCACCTCCCAAAATTTCTTATAAACCGGTCGCTAATTTTTTGAGATGCAAAACGAGCAGTTTTTGAAAAAGTAGTTTCGAGATAATTGCGTTTAAAGTTCACCAGGAGAAAACTATTAATTGCAGTAACTTGCGGATTAATCGGCGATTATAGGCGCGTACAATAGACCTTCCAATATAATTCTCCGAAACAGATGCCTCACCATACAAAAGGTCAACAGTAGAGGGTATTGTGAAGCGAAGGTCGCTCCTCCTCTAACGGACCGAGCAGGTAGCTCGTCACCTGACCGCATGTTGTTCTCGCGCTCTAAATGCGATATCTCTTCATCGATATGATATTTTCAGTTTTCTTTTGGTCATACATAACATTCATTGCATATTATACTTTCGAAATATGTAATTTAAAAAAAAAATGATTTTTTGAAAATTTTAAAGTGGTCTCCGGCCTTAAACAGAATGCACCCATAGAAATAGCCTTTCTACAGGAACAGGCAAGTCCTACGATGATAAATTCATTGCCTTGAACAATGCTTTCTCGATAAGCCGTTACGAATCGACAGAAAATTTTAGGTCCCCTCTATTCCCTCACAATTCATGGTTGTGAGAAATGCGCTAGGCCCGAGGCTTGTTCTGAGGCCCTGCTCTGTTGTGCCACCCTGTTTATTTTACTTATTTATTCATAAGTAACTGTCCTAAATGTTTTAAATGTAGCGTTCTTACTAATACAAATTTTCAAATATTTACCATGACCGAAAGTCTCAAATGCACCGAAAAACTAATCGATCGTTTTTTTAAAGTAATTTGTTTCCATTTTGAAAATACAATATGACCCATCCAAGGAAAAGAACTAGGACCCACGACATTTATTGCCATTTTTAAGTGGCTTTTGGGCGAGTCTGATGCAAATAATGTAGCTTTGTTTTTTTTTTCATTTTCAAGTTGTTTTACGGGAGTTCAGCCCACTTGCTAATACACACACCATAATAAGTAGATATTACTATTTTCTCAAGGCTTTGTTTTAGTTTGCTCTCGCATGATCTGTAGGGCAGCCCTTCAGTTCTGGAATAGCAGGACATTCACATAAAATGCGTCCCGCTGTTTTTGAACATTTAAGCCGAAGACGACATGTGTCAGCTTGGACAATAAGAATACAAACGAATCAAAAGTGGTTTATTGAACAAAAATAACACCCAAAACAGTTCGAAATGTGTCCTATTGAACAAAGCAGTTTTCCATAACTTGGAAACTAAAAGAAAAAAGATAGAACAAAATGGTTTGCGCCAAACGAAAGAGCGCCCCCAAATTATGAAGACTGCATACCTAACTCAATTTCGTGAAAAATGGCCTATTGAACAAGATAGAACTCAGCCGACGATATATTTAAGTTGTTATTTAAGAGAGCAATGGTACTGGGAGTATTTTTCGAACTCACTTCACGAGTAATTTTGCAACGGGTTTATAAAAAAATAAATAGGGTGGCGCTAAAGAGCAAGGAGCCCCTGGGTCTAGCGTATTTCTCACAACCATGCCATGTGGGGGAATGGAGGGGACCTACAATTTTCTGCCGGTTCCGAACGGCTAATCGAGAAAGCGCTTTTCATGGCAATGAATACTAACGGAGGACTTGTCAATTCCTCGCGAAAGGCGATACCCGTGGAAAAAACATTTTTGCCTCTGTTGCGATTCGAACTCGAACCTCTGGATTAACAGGCGGACATGCTATCCATCACACCACGGGTACCACAACGGGTTTGTTCAGCTCAAAAAAAAATTCGGAGGACTTCCAGATGTATATGTAATGTTACGCTGTTCCCAAAAAGTCAGCCACATGATGCTGATAAAAGTATAGGAAGCAGTTCATGATTTTTGAATTGGAATTGAGAGCGTAATGCAGCTTAGTACCTCGCTACCATGTATTCCTACTTTGTCCTGGTAACCAAGTGAGAATAATGTTATTGTATTTGGCCTTTTATGCCCGGGATATCAAGGAATTTCATATACTATTTTTGAGTCGTGTCTGTTTAAGTTCAAGGCTTTCACGCAGCTGACTGAGTGTCTGAACGAAGTATAGCATGCGTGGTCAACGTAGGTTTCTTTTAATGTGTTCTGCAAGGAGAGCATCTGCTTGACAGGTAGTTGTTGTGTTACCAGAGAACGCAGATGGTTTTGAAATAGGTACCAAAGATTGCTGTATCTAATACGTTTCTAGTTTTCAACACGAATTTTTCTTCCTTGATGGAGTTATTGAAAAAATGCAGCTTTAGTCCGCTAAATGCGCAGGCCCTGTTTATGTGAAGGAGGAACATTTTATAAATCTTCTAGAGCTAAGGTTGGCCAAGTATGCATTCATTTCATGGTCTTACTTAGATGTGATTTCGAATTGAGTTTGCTATCTAAAAAAATTCTTAAAAGCTTTAGATTCCTAGCGAATCGATCCGATTACACCACATCCAAACTGCTGTTTCATGGTATGGGAGGATCGTATACAATCCTGGAAAATGAAGCAATACACTTCTGCACCGATCGGTGGTTCAAAAACCAGCGTAGGTGTAGGAAGTGGAATCTACTCAGAGAAACTGAATCTCATTCTCTTCTTCCACTTACCCGATCATTGTAGTGTGTTCCAAGCGGAAATTCTGGCGATTAAGGAAGTGATCTCTTGGTTCAAAGAAAAAGTCATATCCCCCACGGATATTCGAATCTTCTCGGACAGCCAAGCTGCCTTTAAATCTCTTGCCTCTATCTCTACAAAATCCATCACGGTCCAAAACTTTCAAATGTCTCTGAGGGAGATGCCAAATCAGTTCAACATTCACCTTTTCTGGGTGCCGGGACACAGGGACATACTAGGCAACAGTATGGCGGACGAACTAGCCAAGATCTCAGAATGGAACAATATATGTAGGTATACCTATCGTTACATGTCCACATGTAGACAAGATGCTTTAAGGATAACAAACACTAGATGGACTAAGAGTATAACAACTGCCTTGCAACAAAAAAAGTTTAGCCATGTGCAGACTCAAAACGCTAGAGAGTTTGTTAACATTAAACCGCCTGTATCTAGGTTCTACCATAGGTGTTCATACGGGACACTGCACTGCCTAATAGGAAGACACGCCAAAAGACTTGGTGTGCATTCCAATGACTTCTGCAGAAGCTGAATGAATGAAGAAGAGGAAGAAACCGTTCAACACCTTCTTTGTTCATTTCTACTACTACTTCGACGATACTAGTGACTTAGCTTACATAGACCCCAAAAGTTTTTGAAAATATGTAATGTATTTTTAAATTTGCTTAAATTGTAGCACACAGAAAAGTTATTGATGTTGAAACTCAACCTTCAATGGGATTTTAAAGGATTTCTTACCAATCGACGTGTATAACGACAGGCCACTTGAAGTCCTACTCCAGGTAAGTCATGGTCAATTTGTTACGGATAAGACAAAACCATCAGATACTTTCTAAAGTAGATTTTCTGACAAAGAACTTCAAAGATCAATGAATGGAAACTTGAGAAATTGAGATACACCTTTTTCCTTGCCTAGATTTTTGAACAATCTCTTCAATTAATGATGCGTTTTCAAGACCTTTACCCTGCCAATCTCAACCAGACATCACATCCACTTCAATGAAAGTCAATAGAAGTCTCAATAGAAGCTACGACTAGGACATGAGAATGACTATAAGGATTGTCGAGGATTCTTCCTTTGCATTCATGAGAAAATGGCAGAAACATATATTTTAAGAATTCCGTGCCACATAAATCATAACAGTGGTAGTTCCAATTCTGTTCGATGGAGGAAAAGGATACCCACCAACTGAAGTCCCTTTATACATGACACAAACTTGCACACACGAACCATAAGTATTCATTGGCATCTAAAGAATGAAAAGCATTGTCTCTTCTCTAATTAAGAGAAAACCCATGCAGACAGAGATACTTACTCAGTTTTGAGACGGAAGTTTTTCTTACTGAAGGACCTATTGACGGGTCGCTGACAAAGTCATGATAAAGGACTTCTTTGCTACACACCATTCTGTATATTCCTTTGGTAATCAAATGCGCGTGGGAGGGATGACTGTTCATGCTGAAAGGTACATTGTTTGAAGCAGCTAACAACATATGAAATGTCACGACTCTGCTTCCGAGTTAAACAATGCGAAGAAGCGCGACGATAACATGTCACATGAGGAGTCTTCCTGTGACAATGCATAAGAGGGTGTGAATGATCCAATTTTAAAAATATACTTCGTTTGCTGTTTGGAGAAGGGACCAGGAACATGAGAATGGGTGGTAATTTCATATGAATATTCAATGAATTCACTCGCAGGGAAAATAAAATTTATTTTCCTTGAAAGCTAATTTTGTTTCTTACTTTTTTTTTTTAATTCTCTTTTTGTCATTGGCTTCCTTTTCCTTTCTTTTTTTTAAGGAATTAAATGATGTCAGCTTAGCTTTTATGTCAAAGCATTTTCAAATAATGAAACACTCGACCTGAAAATAAAATACTTTGGAAAAAGTGATTTACTTTGATGATTCGAAGATCGATTTCAAAAGAAAATGTAGTAGAGTGGCAGTTTGTGTTCACAGTGAAAGATTTCTAGTTCAAGAGGATTCAATATTTTGACTTCTATGCCACGTTAGTTCTCTTTTGATGATTTCTATAAGCCAAGAAAAAAGCTATGTAAATCATTTTGTGGGAAGAGAAGGTGGAAAGAGAAACAAGACAGGAGTTAAAGCAAAAGCAAAAGCAAGGGCAAGTGAAGTAAGAGAATGAGAATGAGAGTAAGAAAGTGAAAAAGTAAAGGAATGAGAATGAGTATGAGAATGAGAATGAGAATGAGAATGAGAATGAGAATGAGAATGAGAATGAGAATGAGAATGAGAATGAGAATGAGAATGAGAATGAGAATGAGAATGAGAATGAGAATGAGAATGAGAATGAGAATGAGAATGAGAATGAGAATGAGAATGAGAATGAGAATGAGAATGAGAATAAGAATGAGAATGAGAATGAGAATGAGAATGAGAATGAGAATGAAAATGAGAAGCAGCAAGAGCAAATGGAAGAGGAATCAGAAAAAAGTAGGAAATGCTTAGCTCTAAAAGCTACTTTATTATTCCATCTGTTCCCTGCCTATTTTATAATTAGTCCGTTCACCACTGCAAACAAAAATATCCTCTTACTTAGTTAACACAAATATTCATTTCAAAGGTTGTGACATTGCAACTTAATAAATAAAAAAAAAACACACACCTCTCACAGCTTGCGAACCCATATGGCAGCACAGTGCACTTTCATTCCTCGTCATGTGAAATATTGTAATTCCCTCCACCTGTCCACTTTATTCGTTGCTTCAAGAACCATAGAGGGTGGATTGGTTCGCGTACATTTTTTTACCCTCAATGAGACGGGTTTTATTTATCCGCGGTTGTCCATGAATTGCAAAAGCACACACTGTTCAACGTCCATAGCTGGTGGTTCACAAAGTGGACATTTTTTTTACATTGGCAACGTGTCCATAGTAATGCGATGGTAATTTGTTTTACTCTGTCACTAGTGAGAATATTTTTTCCTGAAGTGGGGTGGTTTCACGTAACTGTCTAGACCAGCCACTAATGCTTTTTTTTTTTTTAGTGTCGTGAATAATGTAGCTTCAATTGATAAGCGAATCCTGGCAGGAAAATACCACTGGCGCGACACGCAATTACAACAATTGAGGGTGTAAATAATCCCTGACTCACCTTTCCTTTCGGAGTTTAGCATTTTAGGAAGGATAAAATGACAAAGTTTATGTTTTTATTAACGTGTATTGAGGTCACACCCAAAGAATGTGAGAAAACTGCTGCAAAGCGTTCGTACAAAATGTTCAGAAAATGCGCTTTTAAGTGAACTATGGTATGACATTACCATAGGTTTGGAATGCAGGGAATGTGGTTCAATTCATGGCAATCAAGAATTAAAACATATTTCAAAAGACTTAGGCCTCTTTTGAAACTCTTCATTTATTTTTGGTGTTACGCTATAAAGGCTAAAAGTTTAAATACAAAACTCCGTTCGCAGCAAAGGAATTTAAATCACAATTTAGAAATGTGTCACTGACTTTCTGATTGAGTTTGATAATTTTCTTAATTAAATTTATTAATGTGGATGACACACTGTTGACTTAACTGGTTTTAAACAAAAACATGCACCTTTCATGAAAGATGTGTTTATTTCAGTGACACCTGTTTTGTACCTATAAGTCTTTTTGAGTAAAACAGGTTATTTTTGGCTGCTTCCTAATCAGTCGTCACAAGTAATATTTGATAGCAGCTAAAAACCCCACAACCGATTAAAAAAACCGCAATTAATACAAATATAAGTCGACCACTGCTGCGACCAGAATCAGTTCAATTCGTGTATTCGTCGGGTGAAAGAAGAATATTCCAAAAAAGTTGAAAACATGCGCTTCTTTGTGCTACTTATAGTGTTTTTTGTGTGTGTTGCTAACATCGAAGGAGTCATTGTGGAATATTATGGAGCAAGCAGGCATCCGGAGCTCTATGTAGCTGGGACACGAGTTGGTTCGGAATTGGGCTTGAGATTCGGTGGTAGAAAAACGCTTGAGCCTTACCCAGCCGTATTCAATAGGTTTGGAGGTTCAAGCGGCACTAGAAGTCAAGGAAGTGTTTGAGAAAATAAAATATTTACTTATACAAAACTACTTGACAAAAGCTTTTTTTTTATTCAGTGCGGGAGGAAATCGTTTGTTTTTACATCAAATAAAGTTTCTCAAAATTATGTTGGAGTGTCGCGATACTTTAGGCATTACGTCTCTGAATTCTTCGATGTCCATATACGTTTAGTGTACGTGCTAAGCAACATCTAGCCATTAAAGCGTTTTTTCAGTGCTTTTTCTACACAGATCTGGAATGCAATGTGGGATCGGAATAACTGAGAGCGTCTATTTGGACTTTTATCATTCAAAATATTTAAACTAAAAAACTGAGGCTAAAAGACCAGGGAAGTAAAAGAATTGACTCTTTTTGCAATATTCCAGTCCGTGAAGGGATAGGCATTAAAAAATATAACAGCTCTTGAAAACTGAATCTGGTTTAGTACTTAGCTGTGAATGAACAGACGTACTCAACGAAGGCGCGAAGCTTTTTGAAGCAACAGGAGGGCCAGATACAAGTTTC
Organism: Melanostoma scalare; assembly: GCA_949752695.1. Taxonomy (NCBI): domain Eukaryota; kingdom Metazoa; phylum Arthropoda; class Insecta; order Diptera; family Syrphidae; genus Melanostoma; species Melanostoma scalare. The sequence continues at coordinate 12,551,167 of OX456984.1, read as the reverse complement.
TTTTTCTAAAAAAAACCCAATAAAATGAACAAAGTTATTTCCTCATGCATTATGGCTTAATTTATAATAGCAAACATTCCTATTAAATATGAAGCCTCGGCTGGCTTCGCAGTAACGTATTCTGTCAGTCTAATAATCCAAGAGTTTTCGGGTTGCAGCTCACGTTTTGCTTGGATGATATTAGCCTGAAGTGATTGTATTGTCTCCGGAGTGTGGAAATTACATCGGTCGATATAGGTCCAGTCGCAGCTTCGAAGGGGTCAATTGACATCCTCAAGACGGCCAATAACATTTGGGAGTTCTGTTCGCAAAGATTGTTGGTGACATTAGCTATGTGGCATGGCGTGCCTTCCTATATAAATCAAAGGTCGTCCAATCCATATCCATTTCCCCAATTAGATCAGAGTCAGAGGTTCTTTCTGTGGTTCTCTATCGATCTTGACGAATCAACATGCGTTTTTCAAAGTTTTCCCTCAAAGTAGTAAGAGTTTTACAGGGATGACAAAACTTGGATTTCTCTAAAGGTACTAAAACAGAAGTGAAGGCTAAAAAATTAATTTTTTTTTCCTTTGGCTAACGGGACTCGAACCACAAACCTCCTGAGTAACAGGCAGACGCGCTTACCATTACGCCACAGGCATCGCATAGATGTTTACAGCATGCTAAAAGATTATTTCTCTAAAATTGACACAATTATGATGGTCTGTTTTTTTTAGAATCGGCCATTACGCTACTTTTTTTTTGTCTTCCAACCTAATCATGCAAGTTAGCTGTTGTATGGTCCCTTCTACCTGATTACCAGCTGCGTTCTTAAGCCTTTCAAAGGTTTTTATAAAGGTTTTCCAATGGGGACTTGAACACTTTGAATTAATTTGTGAACGCACATTTTCACTAATCATCAATCATCATCAGGCTGGCAACTTTAAGAGCGTTAACTCCAATTTTCGGTCGTAATTCTCACCCTAGTCGAGAGGCAGTTACAATTTTAGTGCAAAAATTTGAGTCTACTTATTCGTTGTGCGATGTTGACGTGTTAGTGAGACAACAGGTTGGTCGAAGTTGTTGAAAATATCGTAGCAATACATCAAAACCAGTCAATTCGAAGGGGTGTTCTCAAGGATTGAAGCCGATGGATCATTTAAAGGGAAAAGGTGCTCCGATCATGTCCTAGAGAAGACGCGTCAAGATGATTATTTCCAACCCAAAATCATCTTCAGAGACAAAGCTCATATTTGGTTCAAGAGTTCGTTAATAAGCAAAACATAAGTTCAAGAATCACAACTTCATCCGCAAAAAGTAACTGTGTGCATACCGGAGACGTTTTTTCGCCATATTTCTTCGTCGACTATAAAAATCGTCACGTTATTGTGAATTACCAGCGAAATCACGGCATGATTAATGATTATTTTTGGCCCTAGTTGGAAGATATGGACTTGGACGCAATGTAGTTTCAACCAATTGGCCACAAGCCACACATCACTCGTTTCAATTGGTTTATAAGTTTGATAAGAACCCGATACTATTCAAAGCATGAGATGTAACAAATTTTGGACTATTGGTTCAAGCCCGTTTTTGTGAAAGTCCCGATTTTGGTCTGAAATCAAAGAAAAACCGATTGAAATTTTGCTTCCGCATAATCTGGAGTTTGGACAAGAAAAAGGTGAGCATTTCGGAAATGCGACGTTGTCTGTAAAACATTATCAACACAGTGCGATTGTTCTTCAAGTCGAAAATAAAGTTTTTGAAATATTTCAAATAGTTTGCGTTATATGCACAAAAAAAAAAACATGGGCGCTAATGGGTCTCACAAGCTTGCGATTATGCACTAAATACGATATCAAAATTTTAATTATTATAAGATATTAGTATTCGCTCTTCATAATATGTTTGGTGGTACAGGGTTGCCAACTACACATTAATTATGAAAATTTAATAAAATCACACAAAATAAAAAAAAAATTTAAATTATCTACTCCAAAAGGCTTAAAGCAAAAATTTAATAACGCCATTTTCTTACAGCGGCTAATACATATAAACGCTGAAAATTTAATCAAAATCCTTAGAACAGTTTTTTGTAAAACTTGTTTTATTTTAAAATTTTTTTAAAAATAAGTTTTTTAAAAGTGAGCTTTATCTGAAAATCAAGTAAGCAAATTTTAAGGTTTAGTCAAAAGATGTATTAACAAAAAATTAGAGAAAAATCAGATATACGGTTTCGAAAATATTCCGAAAAAAATTAAAGAAAAAATAAAATTTCCAGATATTGATAAGCAATCTTTCGTAAGCAACCATACACTTATACAAGCCCTATTTTAAATGAAAATTCCCCGGGAAATGTTTCCTTTTTTCTTTCTCTCTTATTCTAATCGAAAAATTCCCGGGAACTTCCTCCTTTTCCCTTATTCCAAACGATCTTCGAATATGGGAAAAATTTCCAGGGAAAAAAGGACGCATCCTAAAGTCAAAAAAGGGAAGAAGAAAATTAATTTGGCGTTAATTTTTTCCCGGCTGATTTGCTGGAGAGTTTACAACTTAAAGGAATAAAGAACAAGAGGGAAAACCATTCTCTCTTGCCCCGCAGCTTCCATTTGTTTACATTGTTGTTTTTGTAACACGAGATCCATCTGTGATACACGTATTAAGTGAATTTACTAACACCACTTTATTTTGGGATTCCGAAACCAGTTTCGTAATCCGAAAATAAAGTTGTGTTTGTGAAGTCAGTTCGAGGGCAGATGCCGTGGTGTGTGTGTGGTTTTCTCTCTTGTTCTTTATTCTTCTAAGGTTTAAAAGAAAATGTACGTCTTTTTGCTTTTTGTTAAGAAATCTAGTTTTTTTAAGGTCGAAAACAGAAAATAAGTACCCGCTGAAAATACCTTTGGATTTGATGGAAGCTCACCGCGTTGTTGCGTGTGGATTTCATAAAGAAAGTAAAGAAGAAGTTTCAATGTTTTGGCATACGAATTGACTTCCTCGTAAGCGTTTTGAACATTTGGATCCAGTGTGGACATATCTTCTCCTCAAAGACTCTTAGGACTTCGGCTAGCCCCTTACTAAAACTTGATTGAGCCAAACCAACACTGAACTCGTTTCCAACTCTCGTTTGGTATCCTCCTTGGGCGAAGAAACGTTAACATGCACTCAATTTTACTATTGTTGGAATTCCAAAGCACTTCGTATTTGATTGGCATGACCCCAGAAGGACATCTAATAAATACTAACAACAAACTCTATTTACTCATTAATACTATTGAAACCTATTAAACAAATAAATATCGAGAAATGGTGGGAAAAATTTGAGTGATTTTACGAATGTGCTGACAATTGACGTATTTCTAAACGGCTTGAACTATCCCTCAAACATCTTCTAATAACCTTTGGTTGTCGATGACTTTTTATAATTTGTTCTTATTCAAGCAAAGTTCTCAAAGCAATACTGAACATGTTTTCAAATTTATTTTCTAATAAAACAGCAGTAAATGTTGGTACCTAGTTATTTTTCTTACAATTTAATAGAAGTGTCAAACGCCGCGAAACAGCGGTTTCGAAAATTCAAAATTCTCTTTCCCGCCTTCGAAGGGAAAAATGTCCTCCCGGGGAATTCAGAAAAGGGGAATTTTTTTCCCAGGAGAACACATTTCCCGGAGAGTTGCTTTCCCCGGGAATATTCAGAATTGGACTGATAATAAATAAGCGTCAAAAACGTGTTAGCCATTAGCGAGAAAGTTCGTTAAAAAACGGTGCGATAGGTGCTACCCTTTTTAGACTTTTTCTAAAAAAAATTTTACAAAATTTATTATTATTTATTAGTAATAATCTCTCACATAAAATTTTATGGAAATTGTTGGAGCCGTTTTCCGAAAAAGTAAGTATTATTATGTGGGTTGTACGGCATGTACCGTTATCTCAAGATATGGAAACACAACTCCAAGAAACCCGATGTAGGCTGCCCCACAGACCCTAGCTGCAAATTTTGAAGAAAATCGGCCAAGAGACTTATAGTAGGATATAGCTACATATACCTATATAGATATATATATATATATAGCCCAGGATGCTAAATTTGCAGTTACTAAAGCGCCATTGGGACTTCTTGGATTGTGAAGTTTACGTTCTAAAACGAAAAAAAGTGTGTTTTCCATTTACAGGGGCGATTTGCGTGTATGAGTTTTTAAAAATGTAAAAAAAAAAACAGTCGCATTGAAATCTCGAGCGCGTCAGATATTCATCGAGTATACGCGCTTTGTCTTTCTGATAACCGATATATATTAATCTGAGAATCTGACGATTTACTGGGGGAAAATGGACGTAAAGAGTGGTTGAAAAAAAAATAAAGTCATTCGAGCGTGTCAGATTATTAAAGTGAATGTTAATTGTACTCTAAAAAGTGTATATTTCAATAAACTGACAATTTGAGTGGGGCCGAAGTCATGGCTGATTTTTAAAATTTAAAAAAAATAAAAATGTAAAAAAAAACACTTGACCTTGAAATACTCGAGCGCTTCAGATTTTTATACAGAGTGATCAACTTGATGTCTTCGTCCTCCAGGATGATAATCTGACAATTATATGGAATATGGGGGCGTAGGTACTCATAGTCTGACAATTTTAACTGATTTTTTATATTTAAATTTCTATAGCTCAGCGGAATTTCATGGGATCGCTACTTATTTAGGCCACGCTCAAATTGTCAGATTATTGAAATATACACTTTTCTGGATGTAATCAACCTACCATCTTTAATTTGACGTGCTCGAGTATTTCCGAGGATCGACGAACGCCCCAACATTAAGGTTTCATATATGGTAGGAGTACATTTCAGGGTGCAAGGTTTCTCCCCATATGATTTTCTGACGCGCTCGAGTAACGCGCAAAATCCCTTCCTGGGCTCCCCTACTATTAGACTAAAGATCCATTTACGGAAACACAGTAGGTACACAGTAGACATTCAGACAGATAAACAGACAGACAGACTGATAGATAGACAGATATTGCAGAGCCCACTTTTTCGTATTCTCTATCATCGTTATGTTATTTAATAAACATAGGTTTATTGTTATGTTAAAATTTATTATTCAGCACGATTGTAAAATTTGTTTTATAATATCTACCTATAATCGCAAGTAAAAAAGTTGTCTAGTCCGTTTTGGAAAGCAAGCTCAAGTACTTCTTCCTAGTTGGGAAGAAGGGATTTTTGATCATCGTCCAAGTTGAAAGGGAAATTCTGCCTGTTAGTGTCATTTTTATGAGTTTTTCCGTTTTTTTTCCGAACTTTCAGAAGCTATTTCGATACTGTACCAATATGTTTTCCAGCTCTAGTCTTTTCACGATTGAGTTCAAGGATTACCGCCCTCATTTTGATCTTTTTTACCTTTCGGTAGAACTTTCTTATCATATCCTTTCATAGCATCTCTCTTTTTCCTGAAGAAAACACTGCTTTCCTGTTTCTATAAAAATTTGACAATTTGACATCTGTTTCCAAAACACATCCGAAAATAAAAACAGCAGCCAATTACAACATGCGAGTGCGAATATTCTAAAAAGTAGTGGTTTATTGGTTTATTAACTTTAAAAAATTAAAAAAAAGCATTCTACACTTTTAGTTCTTACAACACAATTGGTATTAAAAATCTACGCCGTCGGAAATATCGAAGCGCTAATTATAAAATACAACATTTGAATAAATTCCACGAACTTGTGAGACTCATTAAAATTTAAGCCCGCTTTTGATATACCTGGCTGCACTGAACACTTTTGAGAAATTCACCGCTGCACATTACCAACTACTCATGCAAATGAAATACCATAATTAGCAAGGCTTCCACTCGTTGGCCTTGCCTCATTCTTCTAAAAGGTCTAAATTCTAGATATATAGTTGAAATCAATGATTTAATTAATCAGTAGCTCAGCGTTTTTTCAATAAAACATCCCTATACTATTCCAGATTCTGAAAACCAATCAACAAAATTTATTTTTCTATGGAAAATACAATAGCTACTGGCTGCAGGAAGTGAGTTATTTTTCTCCCCAATCATAATATTGAATATGATTTTTGCAACATCTCTCATATCGTTGTTTATGAATTTTTTGTGCAAGAAATGTGATTTCAAACTAATCTCTCTGGATATGTTAGAAGTCGGTAAACAACAAAGTTATCAATTTTATTTGTTCCTGCATCCTGTACACATATTGAAGTGTACATTTCAACGAAATTGGTCGGTCGAGTTCCTGTTTCCTTTCACAATCTCGTTTTTTTTTCAAGTCATTTTAGTTATTTAAGTTTTTCTAAGCTTTTGAACGACTGACCTACTCACCTATCTGTCCATCGACACCCACGACATCGACACTTCGAATCAAAGAAATATCTTTTCATCTTTTGTCTTTGTCGTCGGATTCATTGGACGCATTGTTTTCAAATCAACCCCGTCCAACTGAAACTGTTCAAATATTTCGAAATCTACTACAATATGCCCACAGCTCATCTCTACGCAACAAATCCAATCAGACTTTTTTATTTCATCCAACTCGATCCAACCAACAGACAACATCCGAATTGCTTGTGTTTTCATTTAGTTAGCAACATGAGTCCCATTCGACTTCTTGCATAAACTCCGCATCATGATTCTGGTAACTTTACACCATTGTCAGTGCCAGTGTGCCCGACGCAAGCGACACGAAACCGAAACAAGTGTTAAAAATGTTTAGTTCGTTAGAAACAGTCTTTTGCGAAGGACGTTTCCGCGCATAGTTTCTCAACACCAACCAAAGTTACCGGTTTTTCTTCACCCCTTTGTCTACTAGATTCAAAATCAAGTCAGCAAATCTACTTCCATCCAACCAAACACGCATACTTTAAGCCTACCCAATAAATATCAATTCGTGTGAGTGATTTCTTTTTACACCTATTTTAAATCAAAACAAGTGCGACAATAAAAGTGATTGTATCTATCTGGCACCTTTAACAACAGTGAAATAATAACGAATTTGCACTTTTGCACTTTCATTCAAATAAGGTCTTTTGTTGTCGGGCGTCGGGGTGTCGAGTTCAAAAGTGAGGAATTGAGAGAAAAAATAAATTCAAATGTAATAAGGTGGAGTTTGTTCATTGTATCTAGATACACTTGCGGTGGTTGCTGCTTTTTTTTTTTTGTCTGTTGTTTAGTGCGGTGCGGTTCGTTTTTCATTGGGGTTTTTTTTTTTATTTATATTTTCGTTCATCAAAAAATTGCTTTTCGTTCCTTACATCCAAGCGCGCTCCAACTTCGTGTAATAAAAGTCAAGTCAGGTTTTTTGTATTTTTTTTTTTTATTATTGCGTTACCCTTACCTTTGTATCTTTTACAATAAGACAGCACCGGTGCGGTGTGCGAGCGACCGACGCGACGCGATTTAGGCAGAGGAGCGAGCGAGATAGTGAATGACAGTGTATCTCGTAGATACATGGTCGTCGTCGTCATCGTCATCGTGTGGAATAAATAGTCAAAGAAGTGCGGTTTGTTGGCGCTGCCTTCTGCTGCTTGTGGCATTATTTTGATCAAAAAGAAAAGGTAGCAGTGGCAGCTCTTCTTTTTGTGTTTATTTGCACTCGTGTATTTGTGTGTGTGTGTGTATTTGTGTTGTATCGAAAGGTGTAATCAAAGCTAAGGTGTTTTCCTGCTGCTACCAAGTACCGACCGACCGCTTCAAATACTAGAAGCGGTTTGTTTTCATTTAACGGCCTCGATGGTTGTGTGTGAATAAATTCCAATTGGAAAACCGTGGAACACTGCTTTAGATACTTCTAATTCTGTCCCACCGAAGCCGAACCCATTCCAAGTGCGCCAAGCCACGAGAAACGCTTGTCATAATTGTATCTGTTAGTGAAAGAAGAATAAGTTGTCTTGGAAGGATAAAGTTACATACCCGTAGTGGAGTCGGGAACGACTTTAAAATCTAGTTTGCTACTGGTTTTGTTGTGTATCTACAGTGCGGGTATCTAAGACAGTGTAAGATGCACCTGGTGTGGAAGAGTTCGCTCTGATTATGTCTTAGTCCTACCTACATCTTCATTGAAACTACATACTAACATTAAGCGTTCTACTTTGGAGTCAACGTACGCGTACATAAATTCCTTCGCTGCATCCTCTTGAAAGCAGGATTGATTATACCGAACTGTGCATCTTTGGGAAGGAAGTGGAATACATTTACCTAGGTACTCGGATTTGGATTGGACTATTAATTCGGAAGATTTTTCTATCCCGACAATGGCTGTAAGTATTTTGCTTTTGGTTTCCATTATTCAGAATGGGATTGAGGCAATGGCCGGAGGGTGGTTGTATTGTGAGCCCGCGAGACTATGTCTGCTAACCGGCGACAACTACAGCCAAAAATTTTGGGATTCAGACACGAAGAATGTGCGTTAGACAAGCATAAGGCGTGAGGTGAATTTTAATTGGATAATTTACCAAACAATTCCTACATACATGGTTCGTTTGATGTTGTTTATATAGATTTTGTTTTTTTTTTCAATTCCGTATCTGTTCGATCGTTTTTATGGTAATCATTATGCTAATCAGGTTTTTTTGTTGTTGCTGTCGAGCTGGTATATCGGAAAGATGGGAATTGTTGTTATGTTACCAATTATATTTTTATGTCTTTTTCGGTGGATCTCTGAATTTAAATTAGTGCCATAATTTTTGTGGGATGGCCGATAGTGTGGCTGATGCTAGGCCTATAGAGACGCCGACCCTTAGTGAGTAGGCATACCTACCTACTTGTATGGAATAAAATTCGTTCACCCTAAATATGTAGTAAGAGAACTTTTTCAATTCTTTCTTTCGAGCTTTCGAAGGTAGGTATCCACTTAATAGGCATTTGCTATGCCCACTCATTGGCAATATGGAAACTTCAAAGCAAAGGTTGAAGCAATTACAGTAGATTAAAAGGACCAACTTCTCTTCCTACCTATGCTTCCTCGCAATTTAAAGTTTTTCTTGAGAAATTTTTTCAAGGTGCCTATGCCTACCTACTATTGAACTAGATAATTGAGAAGGGAAAGCGTAGCACTCAAGAGGAGCATTATGCAAATTGACTGGCACAGGCAGATGAATTTAATGTTGAATTTAAATTTTGCAAATTTTTTAATCATCATGACACAAATTGTTTAATTTATAAAACTAGCCTTGGGAACTAGGTTCGACTTAATATACCTAGAAAGAATTATGACAGAAGTGTTCAAATATTCATGGGACTCGGGATGAAATGAAAGTGATGGTAGAAATTATAATATAAGACGGCCAAACAACGGTTCATTTTCAAGCTGAACAGTTGGTTTGCTATGGACAACTTTTAATGCGAAAAGGGGACCAGTTTACCTGTGAACATTGGATAGGAAATGTTTAATTCAAATGAGATGATGACAACTGGAATTGTGCCATGAAACCAATAAGAAGATTGTGATCAATAAGAAGATTTGTGAATGAAGAATTATTATGGTTTATTATTAGATACGATTTTTGACAACCGGTTTCGATGGAAGAAAGATAATGCTAAATAGGCATAGGGTAAGGTCGCCTAAATTCGAACACTCCCAGTTGTCGAACACTTTTTGAAAAACATCGCTCAAACTGCATTATTTCTCATTTTTTTAATTTCTTTTAATGCGAAATTGTAAAGGGTGTTATACTCTTGAACCCTCAGAAACAACTCACAAGTACAACCAATGTAAACGTTTAAAAAATAGTAGTTTGTGACTAGCTTTCAAAGATTAGGGCAATTGTGGGTTTCCATATAAGAAGGAGACTGTTGCAAGTGTCGTGAGAAACTATGATTTTAAAGGGCAATTGAAGCTAAATATTTATGTTGTAAGGTTTTTTCGTTATATAATGCTTATTTTAGTTCATTTACGTCAAAATTTTATCTTAAAAGTTAATAGTTTTACTAGATTTTAGCTGTTCGATCAAAGGAAACTAAATTGTTGTGAGTTTCCTGTTCGAACACTAGTGTTCGAATATAGGCAACTTCATCAAAATAGTTTTTTTAAGCTCAGGCCTTACATGTTATAAGGAACTAAATAATTTTTACGTCTTCCTATCAATAAAAGTAGCAAAACCTTTGGGGCCAGTATTCGAACACCTTTTTTCAGTGTTCGAATCAAGGAAACTCAGTACAATTTTAGGTTTCCTTTGTTCGAACAGTTAACAATTTCAATCATGACGTAGGTGTCTCATAACTTCTTGCCAAAGAAGATGGCTTAAGAAATATAGGTTGTCACCATTTAGCATAACCATTTAACATACACCCAACTTTGTGCTCAACAGAAAGACTTTGTGTGCAACTCTTCAAATCTTATCTGATTTATGTGGTTCAATAAAATTGAGAAAATATAAATATAAAAATAAATATAAAATATAAAAAAAAAAAATATAAAAATAAATATAAAATATGAAAATATAAATAAAAATGTTTGGATAATTTAAAATAGAGAAAACTTTAAAAATGTCTGTTTTGTGTAGTAATTAAATGTTAGTCTCAACCCAAAAAACCATGTTCGAAATAAGGAAACTTGATGTTCGGCTTTAGGAAACAAGTGTTCGATTACTGGGGAATTGGACTGTTTTCCAGTTTATATTGTTTTATAAAAAAACGGTTAAAGTTACAGAATTAAATTTAAGTTTATTAAATAAAGTTTGAGTTTGAGAATCTAATTAATTTAACTTCGTTTATTGAATATCGAAGGTTGTCTGGCAGTGAGCGATTACTTTATTGCAAGTCACTAAGTGTTCGACAACTGGGGACATGACCCTAGGTTGGTACGAAGTTATTGATGAGATAATGACGTGAGATCTGATAAAAGATATGGAGTTTTGGCAATGACATACCTACTAGCAATACCTTTGTTTGAATAAAATTTTGGAAGTAGGCAGGCATAATAAATCTGATTTACCAAAATGAAAATCATGCTCAAAAGTAGCAAACAATTTATTTTGACGAATAAAATTAAAAGTATAGCTAGCTGTTTACTTAACGTAACGGGGGGTAACGTATTTAAATTTTTTTTTTGTTTTTTTTTTTAAATGAGTGCTTAATATTTTAAGAATATTGTGTCAAAATTTCAAGTAGATTGGAGAAAAAATGACAAAGTTACGAATATTTTTATACCTGTCGGTATAGTGTTTTTTTAGTGTTCAAAAATTTAAAGCGTTTTCTTACACCACAACTCACTTTTTAAAAGTTGGTGCCCCCCATAACTTCAAAACTACTGCATCGATCCTTTTGAAATTTTGAACACTATTTTTGTAAATAATTTACAAGGTAATGACGAAGAGTTTTTTCCAAATTTGTTGATGATTGTTATTTTACAACAGCAAATTAGCCGACGAAAAATCGCGATTTTCCCTTCAAAGTGTTCCAAAAAAGTGAAAAATTAAAATTTCGAAAAACCCCTAATTTTTTATTTTTTTTTTGTTTTTTTGGTTTCCGATGATCCAGCACCAAGCTATGAGGGGCACCGCAATTCGCCTTTTTTTAGGCATGTCCGAAAAATTACTGCCATTGCCTTATTTTTGCACATTTCTTTATGAAAATTTTACTCTTGAAATGTCACTATTTAATGTGTAATTGGTTTTAATAGAAAATTTTGAACTGGTTCATCACAAAAAATTAGCAAAAACATGCATTTTTTTAACGATAGTTATGGATTTAAAAAATTGGAAAGGATCATTCGAGAATGTACCTAGATAAGTGGTAAGAGAATAACCTACTCCATGCATTTAATTGCACGTATGTTCTTAACGGGTAGGGGTCAACTGGCAGTTTTTTTTCTCGCAAACGGTTACTTCGCAGAGGTCAATACGCAATTTCTTACTTCGCATATCAACAATTCGCATTTTTGTTTTTTCGCAATTCTTGTTTGGCAAATTCATATTTTGTTTTGCGATCATTCTCTGTAAGATTATCTTGCATTCAATATTTCGCTATTGCTTAAATTGCTTTAACACATACCTATTTCTACGCAGCAAATGATTGAACGAATAAGTAGGTAAATAAAAAACTAAACAACAAATAAATAAATTAAAATATTAATAGGGTTCCGAGTTCCAACTCAACCATTCCCTGTGAGGAATGGAAAGGACTTAACAATTGTTTGACAATTCGGAACGGCTAAATAACTCTCTTGCACCCTAATGATTGGATGCTGAACAAAAAATGGGCACGACTGGGTCGCACGAACTTGCGATTGTGTGCATAGTACCAATACCAAAAAATTAAGGCTGAGTAAAAAGTTTAGTATTCTTTCTAAATATTTTTGGTGGGCTCAGGGTTGCCAAATACACTTTAATAATGAAAATTGAATTAAATCACGCAAAATATTGAAAAAAATTAAAATTAAATAGGGTAAACGCACTAGTACCCGGACACTTAACTTTTTTCTCAACTTTTACTTCAAACCATTTTGTAACCATAAATTCTACCGCGGAATCTTTTATTGATTTTAAGAATATAGATATTTCTCAATAATATGGCGTTCAAGTAAATTGCAAAGAGATCATTGTTAAAATTAATAAAATAATAACTCAGAAAAGTTCCGTTTGCGTTAGTAACCGGACAGCAAAATCTAGTACCCGGATGCCTTTGTTTTAGTACCCATACACAATCATTTTGAGAGATAAGCCCTCTCTGCATACTGAAGATATAAGATAAGCGCACATTATTTGTATCAATACTGGGCTTGTCTCTTTAAATGATTAAATCTCTCAATGATTGATCTCTTAAAATGACTGATCTCGTATCCGAACGCTTTTGTTTTTGTATCCAAACACAATAATTTTAAGAAACAACCCCTGTCCGGGTACTGAACATGCATGATAATCGCACTGTGTTAGTACCCGGACAACATGTCTGGGTACTGAAAAACGTATTCAATTTTGGTTTTAGTGCCCGGACACCACAGATAATGGCAAAGATTTGATTAAATTGCGTTTTTTTTGCAAATTGTTTTAGTTAATCATATTTCCAACGAAATCAATGACTTTCCATTACAATAAATTAACTATTACTTGTCCAATTGCTTACTACTAAAAACTGTTCCTACTATTTTTTTTTTACCTAAATCGACAACGAGACCGCACCTTCAAACCTTAAGCAATAAAATGACGCGTAGTTCTTAAAGTACGCATTTCGAGTACCTGAAACTTTGCATGCATGTATAGGACACATTGAAGGCCCCATGTTTGTTGACATTTGTGACTTTTTTTTTGTGTGATTTATCTATTAATCGCAAAAAAAGGTCAATGTGTCCGGGTACTAACACTGTCCGGCTACTAGTGCGTTTACCTATATCAATGGTTTCAGTCGAAAATCCAAAAACGCCATTCTTTTGCAATTGCTAGTACTTATAAACGTTGAAAATTTAACCAAAATCGTTAGAGCAGTTTTTTTTTAAAATCGGTTTTTTATTTTTCATTAAAAAAAAAAAAAAAAAATTTTAAAAGTTAGGTATGCAAGTCTTAAGATCCTGCCAGAAGATGTTTTGACAAGAAAATTGAAATAAATCAGCAATACCGTTTTGAAAATATTCAAAAAAACCAAATTTTTTAAAAAACAATTAATAAAAATTTCAAAATTTAGAATTTTCCAAATGTTCTATGTATGGCAGGTACCGTTATTTCAAGACCTAGAGACCCAATTCCAAAAACCCCTCTGTAGGATGCCAAATAGACCCTGACTGCAAATTTTGAAGAAAATAGGTCAAGCGGTTCAGGCTGTAGAACCATATATGTACGGACATACAGACAGACAGACAGAATTGTAGGACCCACTTTTTTCGTATTCTCTATCATCGTAATGTCATGTTTAATTGTTATTTCAAAATTTTTTTTCTGCACGATTGCAAAACTTGCCTTAAGTACCTATAATCGCAAGTAAAAAATGAGTGATGGTATTCGAAGCCTTATGTACGGACAAAGTGTACCTCTTTGTCCGTACATAAGGCTTCGAATACCATCACTCATTTTTTAGTTTACCTATTACATTTGAAGTTGGTTAAGTCAGTTTAAGGTGGCTCTCAGGATAACATTGTGATACCACATAAAGATGCGAGAGAGTATTTCACTATTCATAAAATTTTAAGCATTCTATGAAACGATGAAGACAGTGAAGGTCTTGGCTCAACAGGCCGCTTTGGTTACTGAAGAGCAGTTCCTTGCGAGAGATAGCAAATCACGAATAGAGAAGGTATAAGGTAGTCTTCTCATTCTTCTCGTCCAAGCAACCTGTTGAGAAGTTGTTTGATAAAACACTGAGTCTTATGACATGTCCAGCTGTCCACCTTTAAGGCAGTGTCCAGTTTTGGTATCGATCGAAAGTGGAGCTAAAATGCAATCAGCTGAGAGATAACAGATATCTAGCACTATTCAGATCCGGTTTTAGTCAGATATGCTTAAACAAATGGTGGAATTTGTCCTTCTAGAGTTTGTGTCTTTATGACATGTTGCTTCGGATTAATTTTGCAGGTAACGATGGGTACACCAAAGGTTGTGATGGGAGAAATCGGTACAGTTGATAATCGGAACAGATTCTTTAAAACTTTTAAGACACCAATTTCAAAAACGGAGATCGGTTAACACGTTCTACCCACCAGTGATCCACGTCGGGTGTTTTAAGGGAGGGGTAAGCCCTGGGAGACTGAAAAAAGCTTTTTTTACGAATTGTTTATGAAAAATATGATAAAGTAATTAAATTTTTTGATTTGCTACATTTTTAAGTATATCTAATCTTCTGTAATTTTTTCATACAAAAATATTGAAAAACAAGCCGACGATAGTGCATTTTCCGAGACGCCTCAACTTTTCGGTCTTTTGCGGTGTGCCAGATAACTTTTGACAAGATCACCTAAAATCAAAATTTCGTTAAAAGACAACTTTCTCCAGGTAATTACACTAGTTTTTTGCCTAAAAATGCCACCTATTAACAGCTGTCAATTCCGGAAAAATGAAAATTTTTTAAAATCCTCGTGTTATTACCTCTAAAAATATATCCTAAAGAATTCTGCAAGATTTCAGAAGGATCGGTGCAACAGTCGCCGAGATATTTTGCACACCGCCTTTAAAGATACTAGTTTCGAGATAAACTCTTTTAAAGATAAACGCGAAAAACAGCACACTGAATTGGTCCCCTCAAAAACATTCCATTAGTAGCGTCATTAGAGTGAGCTGCCCTTCCCTGAACACAAAAGAAGACCTCGAGCTACCTGGAACCAATTATAAAAGGTTGGTTTAAGGTCGTCTGGCCGGCCCCCCTCTATTCGCTCGCCGCGCATACCTGGTCTAAAATCACTGTCACTGAATTCAACTCGGAATGACTTGAAATTTTTACACAACATTCTTGATATGTAGTATAATAAGAAAATGCAATAAAAAAAATCGATTTTTTGAAAATGCCCAGAGTTTACCCCTCCCTTAAGGGACCTCTTTTCAACAAAATAAGACAATATAAGCCTGAATATTAAAATTAATTAAGAGTAATGTTTTCCTAGAACTGACAGCAACACCAACTTTAGACTTGATAACAAATTTACCTCGAAAGTAAAAATTTTCAGTATATGCTTGCACTTTGCTTTTCTTATTACTAATTCGTCATCATGATGCGACTAAACAAGATAGCGCATTGCTCATGTAGGGGGTTTTAGTTGTTAAGAAATACAAAAGAAAAATGAAAACGAGACGGTGCAATATGATTGTTGTTGTTATTCAAATAGGTTATCGCATAATTGTGAGCTTTCAAGCGAATGCAAATCGAGCATCCATGTTTACTGTGCTTGCTAGTACTATAAAGACTTGAAGTTAGGACTATTAAATTGAGAAATCTTGCAACTCATCACTAGAGACAAGTCATCCGTTTTCATTTTTGTGGTTTTGCAAAAAATATTTTTTTTCCGGGATTGTTTAAATGTACTGATTGCAAAGTTGTCCGATCTGCCAGCCCCCCACCATCTCTCCTTATTCACTAGATAATAACGAAAGCTGGGATTACATAGGTGGAGGTTTGCCGTTTCTCGTTATAAGGTCTGGGCTACACTCAAAGAGTTTCAAACAGTGATACTCATCGCTTTGGATGTGGTAAGTAGAGGAGGTTTCACCTAGAGAGTTTGCTTGTTCATATTCTTGGGTTAAAAAATGACTTTGCATCCATGAATGACGGTTGGATACGTAACGTTTACTATAACGACACCAAATTTAGAAAACAAACACTTAAGTATCTCTCTCAAGTTCCAAGCGATGCCTGACTTGTTAATTCTAAAGAGTTTTGAAGTTCGGCGAGTAGATTCGAGTCTTTTTTTTTAAATAGAAGATGAGGTGTGATTTGGTGATCTTTAATGAAGTAATGTGACATTTTATAGTCACAGTAATGGTGTGTTAGTATTTTAAACATGGCATATAATTCCTCAGTTTTTAATTATTGCATTTTCTGACTCTTTTTCCTACTTTTGGGCTACTTTGCCCCAAAGATAAGCACCGTGTACCTTCTTAATATTACACCTTACACGTGTTTGACACGTAAATCAAATGAAAGGTGTATTTTTAAGACGCTTAGTTTTCATGCATATATTTCAATGCTATGGTCAAGAAAACCGCTATATATATGTACATATTCAGAAGATTAGGATTTTCCTTTAGTAAAAAATGCTCTAAATATTTCTATTCCTATTCTCGATCACTTCATACAGCATTAGGGGCCGTATGCCTCTGTAATAACGCCCCGAATATTCTTTCCAAAACGACAATCAGCTCGGGTTCATCTCCGTAAATTAGCGACTACATAACCCCACAAAAAATAGTCCAGCGGTGTTGAATCACACAACCTTAGAGGTCGGTTTTAAACTCAAAATTTAGAGAAAATGAGCATCAACAGCCATTTTGTTTCAACACCCCAGAAAAGTATTGCCAGATTAAATACCACAGTCTTAAGGAAAACACCCCTTTATTACACGTGTAATTATTTAGGAAAGATTTTTAAAACGATTTCTGATCAAATTGAAAAAAAAAAAAAA
Source organism: Melanostoma scalare (assembly GCA_949752695.1). NCBI lineage: Eukaryota > Metazoa > Arthropoda > Insecta > Diptera > Syrphidae > Melanostoma > Melanostoma scalare. Next base: position 12,534,139 of record OX456984.1, on the reverse strand, counting down.
AAACAAATGCAAATACAAAATTGTTTGTAGTTTAATTAATTCCAGAATTCATTTAAAAAAAATAAATAGGGTGGCGCAACAGAGCGAGGAGCCTTTGGGCCTAGCGCATTTTTTACAACCATGCCTCGCGAGGGAATGGAGGGACCTACAATTTTCTGTCGGTTCCGAACGGCTAATTGAGAAAGAGCTTTTCATGGCATTGAATTTACTAACGGAGGACTTGCCAATTCCTCGCGAAAGGCGATACCCGTGGAAAAAACATTTTTGCCTCTGCTGGGAATCTAACCTCAATACTCTGGGCTAGCAGGTGGATATGCCACGGGTACCACTCCATCACTCATTTACATTTGCTTTTTTTTCTTTTTTTATGAAAACTTAAAGCGATTGGCCAGGAATTGTTGTTTTTGAATTTATTTATTTTATCATAAAAATCATGGAAATTAAGAAAAATACATTTTTGGGATACTTTCCTGTGCGTTTGTGGTTTTTGTAAGGCATGTTTTAGTTTTGTAAATATGTAACCACGATAAACTTTGTAAGATTCGAGATAGTTCAAATCATCAAGAAACAAAAGCTTTGGTTTCCCCGCTAGTTAAACTAAACAACAATGTTAATTCAGTTTTTTTAAAAAATCTATATTTTGTCTGTGCCTGCTGGCTATACTTTAAGGCGCAGTTCAATAAGTCCCGCGGCAGTAGGACCGTGGGTCTTATTTCCAAAAAAAAAAAAGGAAATAATACCCACGGGCTTTGTTTCCACTTTTAAGAGGCAATTAGACTCACCAAAGAAAAGAATTAAGACCCTAGGCGTTTATTGACATTTTGAAGCAGCATTTATAAGCACATAGGATACCAAAATCAATTTTACTTCTTTGAAAGGACTAAAAACATAAAGGATGCTCTCAATGCATAGGTACTACAAAACAAAGCTCCAAAATGTGGGCACTTGTTTCAGATTTCCATGGATGTGAATCCATAGCATGCTCATAGGATGATGGGAACTCACGCCACTACCAGAGTATGGACTTATGTCTGGTGGAGTTACGTCCCTGTGCCAGTTTATTCACATTGGGAATAAGTTAGTCATTTTCGTCTTATGATCGTGATTCATATAGGTACATACAAGGTTTAGTCTTTGATATTCTTTTTGCAGACTGTTTTCCTTTTGTTTCTCCTCTACCCAGGAGCATATGATTTAAATCAAAAGGGCAATCGGTGAGACTCTTTTCCATTACGAAAAGATATTTGAGTTCCCAGAAAAAAGAAGTAAGATCCCTGTGGGCCTTACTTCCAAAACATAAAAGAAATGAGACTCACGGGTCTTATTGTATTGCACCGTATCTACACGTGCAATTGGTTTTTTTATGCACGTGTACACATGTTAAAAACGCGTGCCGAACAACTCGCGGATTTCGTTTGGCAAACGATGATCTGGCGGATGTCTAAAATTTTTTTATTTATTTCGCAACAGTCAGCTCGCAAATTGTCATTTCGTCTTGCACTGATCTCGCTGAAACATTAACTCGCATAAGTTACTATGCATTTTTTTCTTTTGCATTCCAATCAACTGGCTTATTTCGCGCGAAATTTTTGAACATGTGATAAAATGAAAACCAAACAAATTAAAAACAAAAAATAATTAAAATATTTTGCCAAATAACATAAAGCAAAATATCTAAACGCGAAATAAATCAGTGCGAGAGAAGGTAGTATGTCCAGTCGTTACAACAACTTCTTCGAATGCCACACAACATTTTTGACTTTTCGACTTTTATTTGTGTCAAGCGTCATTTAAGGATCGCACGGAAATCATTCAAATTGTGTTCTCTCTTCCTCGAGTAATAAAACAAAGCAACTCATTTGTTATAATTGCCTTCTTGTCTCAACCATTTATGCGGAAGCATGTGTCAAAAAACTCCTCTAGCCCCCTATACATCTGTTTTAAACATGCTAACCGCAAATAGAGACCAATTAACTTCAAATGACAGAAAAAAATTACACCAACAGTAAGTAAAGTACAACACAAGCCATAAGTAGAACAAAAAAAATATAATTTTCTTGATTTACTTGCTCCAAGAAGAAATGTAATTACAGACAACTTAAGTGCAGCACAAGGCTCTGCACTTCTCCAACTCACATGTCGGTTTTTGTGAGTGAAATCTTTTCGCTTCATTTCTGATTGCGACTTATAGAGTGCACGAGCAATTACACCGTCACTCTCCTACAGTGTTTGTGTTTTGAATATGAAGGAGGATGCCAAAGTGCTAATTGAGTTATACGGCAGTAATTTTTTCATTAAAGGAAAAGAAAAGAGAAATGATAACAACCACAAAAAATAGAAGATAAATCGCTTCTGGTCTTCCAGTGACATTCTAATTTCTTGAAAAATAAAAAAAAAATAAAAAATTCAAATTAGATTAAGTTTGATAAATTGCGCAATTGTTTTCATAGAACAAAATCACTTAAATAGCTTCCCCGTCTAAAAGTAATAAAAAAGACGACACTTCCGCCATTATGAACATTCATTTTGTTTTACAAAAGTCAACACTAAATAAAAAGTTGATCCCATAAGAAATATGCTTGACTGTCTGCTTGGAAACATTACTCACTCTCAAAATTTTGCGCGGCAGTGTCAAAAATTCTTAAAAAAAAAAAAGAAAAACAAAAACAGAATAAAAGTTTTCAAGCCAATGATATAACTTTTCTAATTAAATGTATGACGGCCGTTAACATAGACATAGAGTGATGTTAAGGACGAATGTTTCCCCACAAAGACAAAATACGAGTAAATGTACATCCTTTGAAATGAAACTTAAAGTTTTTGGTGGGATTTGAGAAGAAACGAAAAGTCATGTTTTGAAAATAATGTGGGAGACTGCGATAGAGGAAGGGTAATAGAAAAACATCGTTTGGTGTCCGTAAGAAAATTAGGTCTTTAATTATGTTGTCTATAGAGCGAAGTGAATTTGTTGACATGACAATGTGGCTTGGAGTTTGTTTCATGTTTTGGTTACAAGAAACAAGCAATTAAATTAGTCCATCAACATCATACATTTTTGTGTTAAAAGATTTTTGTGAAACGATAATTAATTTGGAGAGAGTGTGCTGAGGGAATCGTTAAAGCTGTTGGTTTTCGGAATAACATTAGCTCCTTGAGGGAAGCCTACTCCTGTCATTGTTTGAGTCTATTAATACATTTGATTAGCTAATTCTCAGATATTTGACTAATAAGCCCTGATGAGATTTACCCAGGGTGTGTTCGAAGACCATGGAGAATGATTTTTTGAAGTGTCTTACGAAAAAATTGTTCATTTCTATATCTTCAACAAATTCATCGAGGAGAAGGAGAAATGGGGTCTATGAAATAACTCCCACGAAATAAGTCCCACTTTTAAAAACGAAATAAGTCCCACCAAAAATTGCTTAAAAAAATGAAATAAATCCCACGAAATAAGTCCCACTTTTGAAAACGAAATAAGTCCCACCAAAATGAAATGATTTAAAAATTTACTTGAAATGAAATAACTCCCACTCAAAATGAAATAACCCCCCCTTGAATAATATATTTCTTAAATGAATTAAGTCCCACTTTCATAAACGAAATAAGTCCCACTTTTTCATTGTTTAATGCGATTTCAAATAAGAAGTATTTGGCTCTTCGAAAAAAACACACGTCGAATAATATGAATAATCAAAGCAGAGGAATAATAAAGAAAAATCGTATACAAGCAAGAAGAGCCATGAGAGATAAGGACAAAAAATTATGGCTGTCCCTTTTACGAAATATTGGACATTTCGTAAAAGGGACAACCATAACTTTTTGCATAAGAAAAAATATAAATTTAGGGGTATGAAATAACTCCCACTTTACAAAACGAATTTATTCCCACTCAAAACGAAATAAGTCCCACTTAAAATAAAAACGCGTAACGAAATAAGTCCCACCAATTGACGAAATAAGTCCCACTTTTAAAAACGAAATAACTCCCACTTTCAAAATAGCAATTTTTGGTGGGACTTATTTCGTTTTTAAAAGTGGGACTTATTTCGTGGGAGTTATTTCATAGACCCGGAGAAATGCTTTGCTAAACCCCAAAATCCTGTGCCCTGTCAATTTGATCGTTTCTTATGAACTTTGCAATTCTGCGAACCATTTTGATTTCAGACCACTTCATTGTGAGACGACTACCTTCCTTCTTCTATTTTCTTAGAATTCTCAATCGTCAAAATTACCATGAGCCGCTTAAATTCGTCCTCGAAATGTTGGCGGTTAAATTGAAAATGCTTCGCTGTGCGAATTTAAAAACGAAAATAAAAGTATCTACACATGTAGATATTTGCCTACACCACTCAATTGAGCATTGTATCTTGCCGCTCGTCGACATTTCTCGTTTATTCCAATTTTCATCATCTGCTGTGCAAATTATGCGGATTGAAAGGCAGAAAAAGCCTTCATTAGGAAATAGGGACTCGAAAGGAAACAATGAATGAAATTGACATAGAAAAATGCTCACACATCATCTCTTATCCTCCCCTACATAATTCTTCACTAACTGTCTATGTTGCTGTCAAATCAAGGAAGACGCCCCCTCTTTGCCTTCCCATATGTTTCAAAAATGTACATCCCCTAACACAAAAAAAGTTAACAAACAAAATATAGAATTTTATTCGAACGCGCATATACTTTGATCGAATAGCAGCAAATCATGTCAAGACCGCCTTCAACACTCTTCAATTCAAACAAGAATTATCATCATCTGTCCTATGAAAAGAGAGAAGAAGAAAAAAACTTAGACCATCTGTCACTTTGACTGAGCCATTGTAGTTAAGTAAATTTCGTATTTGATTTTAAATTACAACTATGTGCTACGTATAACAATCAGCGCCATTTCGCGGTTACACTAAAATGACAGAAACACTTGTGCCACAGTAGTAAATAGTCCAAACACAACGACGGGCTCCATCCACAGTTGGGGTAAATACCGTCTCGAGTATGATTGTTGTTGGGGGGTTGCGGATTATATTACAGTTATCCTTATGCAAAATCCATAAAATCATCACTTGTTTCACTCGTTTGGAATAATTGGATTGTTGCCAGCACAACACACTCACTCAACATCAAAATCATCCCCTCGTTGTGAAATATCTTCGTTGGCATTGTAGTTTTTTTTTTTTTTTTGTTCTATGTTGCTAGCACTCCTTGTGTTTTTTCCCGTCCGTTTGTTACATTAAATTAAACGAGCATTGTCTGACACTATTGGCGTTGCAGGATTTTACATTGGTGTCGAAGGAGAAGAAAGTGGCAAGAGCTTGATAGCGAAGTCGTTGTTAGTTTTTCACATATGTAAAGGGAGATGGTCCCGCTTTTGAATCATGGTTGCTTCTATAAAAACAGTTTTTATGTATCTGAATTTTCGTTTTCGTTCTATTCACACTTCTTCTTCTGTAGGTTTCAGATCTCGTTACATTGCCAGCGAACTGTTCGTACTAACCCCAAACCCCGAAGTACTAAAAGCCTTTGAAGTCACTTTAATAAGCTTTTGGTGACTGATTTGTTTATTATTGCTGCTGAAATGTTTCCTTCTATTACTAAAGTTTGTAATAACAGAAGGAAATTGAGTGTACTAAAAAAGTACTAAAATACTACCAAGCCACTTGAGTCAGTCAAATAAAAAGTAAGTAAATAAATGAATAGGAAGTTGCGGTTTTTATGTTGGTGTAATCACTCTCGAAAAGCTGCCAATTCCTCACAAACAGCTATTCTCGTTTGAGAACAACTTTATGTTTCTGGGACTCAAGCCCCGAACGCCCACTCAATTTTTCCACGGCATTACGATATTCAGGAAACCAACGTGCATCGGCATATCCTCTCATCTCCTATCCTCCTACCGCTCGTACTGTGTAAAACATGTTTAGGGTTTTCAATGTCTTTTTAGTTCGAGCCACTATAATGACTGACATGCCAACAATTGTGCCCTGGCACCGCACTTGAGCCAACTGGTGACCAAATACTCCCTATATTACTTCATGGCTTGTTTAATTTGTTTAACTTCGAAAGGGTAAGACAAAGCGTTAGTGGACGCAATTATGTGAAAAAGACCGTAATCAATTCAATAGAAATATCCAGTTTTTGGTGGAATATTTTGGTTTAAAGCAAAATATGTTGTGCCCACCAAAGTTGTGAGTGTTCTAAAAAAGTACTAAAAATTAATTTTGGTATTTCAAGCATAGTAGCGCTATAGTTGCTTACAGATGTGACTCTAAAAGCTACTACCGCTAGCACTTAATCATCTTTGGTTTATCCAAAAACTGAGCCACTGCCGTCAGCCGATAGTAGATTGTCGAAGTTGAACGCATTTGGACTGGAGCGTCTGCTTTTGGTAAATGTAAGTGGTGACTTCTCGAATCGCTTGCAGCTACCATGCAAACTAACATTCAAAGCTGTCAATAATACGGTTTTCTCGCGCTAACTTTCGATGAAAACTGGTGAGAAGCGGTGGCTAGTGGTAACTGTCCTAATGCTGCTGCTGGCTGGTTCCACTATTAGCCGCTGGTGAGTACCAGCTGTCCGCCATCCGTACGGTACAAAAACACGTGATTTTTCATCGTTTCTGTAGCAGTATATAATGTTCTAAGCGACTTCAGGAGTCCCTGCGTCAGTTTCGTTCAGTGTACTAAAAAAGTGCTAAATAAATAGAAGGTAACTTTTGGGTCTTAGTCTTTTTGCGCAACCATTTTCTACTCAATTCCCGAGCACTTATTATTGCTTTCACATGCTGTACTTAAAAAATACTTAACTCTAAAAGTTACTTTTACAGATTGTACTAAAAAGTACTAAAAGACAAAATCTTTAATGGGAGTATAAATGTCTTACTAATCTTTATTGTTTGAATCTTTACTTCAAAATGAGTAGACGAATGCAGTAAATTGCTTTTGATAAACGTTCTTTTTTCTATGCCTCTGCAATTAACTACCGGATCTACTAATGTTTTCCCGGATTTCCTCTCCAGGGCTTCCAATGAGCGTAAATTAAATCTTTTTTTTTTAGTTCAAGTACTCCATTTTCAGACTTAACAACGTGCTTATATTACATATTAAATAGACTACATTCTTTCTTCCTGTTAAACGTAAAAATGACCACTTTTAGTTCTATGACCTCACTGTATTGTGACACAAACACAGTCAATAGCCTCACATTACGCTTCACAGTTTGTTGCTCGAAGATTTTATCCGCAACCGAACGCAATGTGATTTTCTTATGTCCTTCCTAGAGAGAGCGTATATATTTTTACTACGAAAAGGAGGGATTCCCATTCATTCTACACACACACCACCACAGTTAAAGCCAACCATGGCAAACAACTTCTACAAGTCCTGCTATCTAAAGCCAAAGCCGGCAGTTGTTGTTCACAATGTTTTTTTTTTCTGTATGGTCTAATGGATTTATAGTGAACACGAGGACAACACGGGGCGGAAAAAAAGACCCAAAACAACCCCCGAAAAATAGATTTCATTTCATTCATGCAGACTGGTCGTTTCGCTGGTTGAGTTCTCTGCCTGCCTGTCGATGCGTAAAGTTTCTATACTTTGTCCCTAGAATGTTCGAACATTGTTCAATTCACCCCTACTTGTCCATTTTGATAGAATTAAAGTAGAAGCAGCAGCAGCAGGCCAGCAGGTCCTTCTTCGAACTTGTCCAGCCTTTGCAATTTTATTTTTTGAAGTTTTCTTCACTTTATTATTGAAGGGTGAATTTTATAAGCAGCCCCCATTCCCTCGGGTGTGTGATTTTCTCTTTCTGCGACACCAACAACAAGAAACACGGCGTACTGGCGCCGCGTCGGGGAATATGTAGGTATAACCCGAAGGGATGAATGCAAAATGCACCCCCAATTTATTACCAACTGCTATGGCATGTCAGGCAAGGCATATGATGACTAAACGGGATCAGCATCAGCAGTACGGTGCGCGGTTGTGTGCTGTCTCTTTTGAGTTTGTTTCTTCATTTGCTATTTTGTTTACATAATACGGTGGTAAATGTGTTTGAATATGTGTGGGTATATGCATTAGGGGTGGTTGGTGGGTTTATTCCTGTTTTTTATTTTATTTTACTTTCGAAATACCGAGGTGGATTACGATTACGAGCAAGGACGATGAAGACGCAAGACAACGAACGGCTAGAGGGTAGACTAAGAGTTGTTTTGAATGCTGGCGAATGGTAAATAATGCGGGGTTCTTCCTTTTATACAACAGTTTCAATACGTTTGCAGCCGTTGAAGTTATTCAACAAAAAATATTTTGCGGATACTTTTCGGTGGTTTTCCTTCCTACAGTCTGTTTTGAAAGCAAAGTACAGTGAAATCTCCCTTGGGCGAACAGCCATGGTGCAGAAGTTTTTGTCCGCCTAAGGGAGTTGTCCGTTTAAGGGAAATCAAACAAAAATACCAAATTTTAAAAATAAATAACTGATGCTTTGAAATCGTTGATTCCTAAGCGCGTTGCAACTTCTGTTGCCTGTTGTCGAATTTGCACTTCCAGATATCGGAAACCCTTTGTTTCGAGATACATTGAACCACTCAAAAACATTTTTATCAAGGCCGCTTGACGAAACAAATCGTCTTTCAAGATGAGTTGCATTGTAGTTTGACTGCCATTCACTCAAAAGCTCATTCTTTTTTTAGTAGATCAGCAACTTGGGTTTTTCCTATTTTAAATTCTGTTGCTTTTTTTATAATTTTGACTAAAGCTAATTACGTCTACCTTTCCCTTTTAAGTCAAAGCTCACTTTTTTGGTGGCATCCTGAAAAAATGTTTCTATAAAATCTACGAAAAAACCGCTTGAGCGCAAATAAGCTAAAATCAAAAAATAAACCCCTTTTTGGGTCCAAACAAGTTCACTTCCACAACATGAATGAGAGAATGAGTGAATAAAAATATTAAAAGATCCAACAAATACATGCCAATCATCAAATACACATTCAACAGTTACACAAAATTAACACACACATAATAGAGTTTCTGGACTGGCAACTGATGCTCGCTATAAACTGCAACTTAAAAAAAATACCGCTGCTAAAGTTATCAGCGTGATGCCATGTTCAATCCTGCTCTGACGTAAAGAGAAATTATTTTGTCTTTCATACGTGAAATTTCTGTCCGCGTCCGTTCAAGGGAGTGTCCATCTAAAGGAATCTGAAAACAATGAAGCTTATATGGAGCAATTTCCGTGCAAAAAAATTTGTCCGTCTAATGGAAGTGTCCGCCTAAAGGAGGTGTCCGCAAAGGGAGATTTCACTGTATCTACCAGTTATTGAAAATGTTGACAATAAAACCCATCGCTTTCTAAATTTTCATATGGTTGTTCTGAAAAAAGTCAGGGGTTGAGCTCGTCCGAGACGATAAATAGATTGGGATTAATTTCGGTGTCGTATTAGAGAGTTTTGTGTATCAATAATCGTTTTATATGAGGTGGAGGTGTATTTTCGGAGCCACCCTTCCAAATTAATTTTAAGTCATTCTAAACTGACCCCTCGCCTTACACCGTCACTGTAAGTAAACTCCTATGCACTTCCTTCGTGTAGAACAGCACAACTGGAGGACATTGAAATAATATAAAATCAAATGGGAAAACAGGAAAACCTTGCGACGACCGACACCACCCCGACTATGATGATATTCGCCTTCAATCTGCCTTTACCAGTGTTTACGCTGGAAGTTTTCCTTTTCTGTTTTTTTTTCTTTTTTGCCCATCCATGTGCACTTTGCATATGTGTGAGTGAATTAGTCCTTGCGTACGTTTTATAGTAAAAAACCCACCCTGTTTTGGGTGTACGAAAATCAATAATGTTGTCCCTTTTGAATCATGGAGTTGAAAACAAACCAAAAGACCTGTGGGCAAAATGACTCAAAAATCTTGTTTTGCAAGCCCAGCCCGAGGACTTTTGTGATTCAAACCATACACTCACACATGTGTGTTGGTGTGTGGAGAACTTTTATTATGGAATATGAAATTTAATTGCTGCCGATTTGTTACTCCTTAACGTATGTCAATTTGTGTTGAGTATTTCTGTTTAGCAATTTCAGCTCTATAGTCTACACATCCTAGGTACCTCATAGAAAAGCAAGTCCTTGAAAAACAAATACTTTGTCTGCAAACAACTTTCAACTGAACGTCACAACCGTCGTCAGAGTTTCGGAGTTGGTTGAGGCGTTGAGGGTCGACGGAAGACTTACAAAATGTGTAAGAAGGAGGCGACGATGACGAGTCTTCCCGTCATCCTTTTTACTCACTTCGTTAGCAGATGATATAGGCACTAGTTGTTGTTGTTATCTTATTTTTTGCACACCCTCTGCCTCTGAGAACATTTATTTGTGTGCTAGCTAAACTTTTCTTATATTGGGGAGAAAGTAAAAAACTTTTCCGGAATTCCAGCCAAGAGATGACTCATAAGCGGGCTTGTTTCTCCTCGTTGTTTGTGGACGTTGAGCTTCTTCCTTCCTTGTGCAACAAATATTGTCCAATGCTGCTGATTTGATTACTCATGGAGTTATGCGCCACTAATGGCATATAGTAGAGATTTGCAATATGATCCTTTTTGTTTGTCTTTTTTTTGTTTTTTCTCAGCGACAGGAGGAATAGCTTTGAGAAGAACCGGGATGTACCAACAGCCACTAGCACTTGTAGGACTTCGAAATTTGATTAAAAACTTTTCCAACTTCATTATGCAATGAGTAAAGTTTTAGTTTTGCCAAAAATACCACCTATCAGGAGGCACTTAGAATTCATATGTTTGTTCATAAGTCAAGGGGAGATGCGATGGAATTTGAATATATGTAAAAGAGGATTCTATGGTGAATGTGTTTCGGATTGTAGTCATGCATTTTGCACGCACTAATTTTCATTCAAATTCATGTTAACATTAGTTTCGGAGAGTGGAGAATATTGAAGTAGACACCAAGTTGAAGTTATTCAGTGGTGGTATCTAATTAAGTACCTTTTCAGATACAGTTACACCTTCTTCATAGACATAAGCAAAAGCATGTTTCATAAGTTCTTCTTAGCAAAGTAGGTAATTCATTTTCAAAGTGAATTGACTTTAGGTAATTTTCTTTCCACAAAAATAGTTAAGCGTAAGCCCTGATTCTTCTCGATGTGAACCACAGAACGAGAAACATTGTTATCCGATTGAGGAGGTTATGATGACATATGGTTACTTAATTACTTAGCTAGTCATTGAACCTGGACCAATCCCATGATGTTCCATTAGCAATTTCGATTTCGGGCGATCGGACTCCGGTTTTGGTCTCTAAATCGTTTGAGATCCTCTTCCACTTGATTGAACCGATCTCCAGATCTTTCCGGTGACTATTCTGCAGTGTGCTTTCGAAATTCAGTCGAGCTGGAACTTTATTGTACATCTTTCCAAAATTTTCGTATATCGCGATGCTTACAACAGCTATGTATGTATAACAATGCTCATGTCTTTTCATTGTGACTCTTGAACGAGCGCTTTTCATGCTGCTTCTTTTTGAGGGTTTGGTGTTATCTTAATTTTATTCTTCTAGATCTGTAAAGGGCATCAGCAGCTCTGTATCTTGCTTTTTGTTTGGCTGCATTTGTCTGCCTGCATCCCACATCGAACCACGGGCTTGACTCTTGAAACTCAGTGAAACGCATAACCTCGAAGAATTAGAAGGCTGCGGCTTCGATGGCTTGTTAGCAGTCCTGCCACAGCTCTTCAATGGCGGCATAGTATTGAAGTCTTAGGCACACTCGATTGGAAAAGGCACTGGCTTTTTGGAGTGTAGCTTTTTGAAGTGTTATCGTTTGACAGCGATAGTTCCCGTTCGTGGGTTGTGAACACTATGTTCTCATTTTTTAGTTTGCTACAATAAGGTAGTGGTTCGAGTCAAAATTGGTGGTCCCCCATCAATATCCATAACGCTGGGAGAGTGCCTTGAGTTCTTCGTAATATGGGGAATTTGCCCGAGGATCTCTATGAGCTTTGCTACTTGCAATTTAATTTAGCCATGCAGCTTATTCGATTGATCTGAATCCTTTTCCGGACGTTTTGTCATGCAGGCTGGGCTTGCCGATAGTATTTCAATAGCTGTCCTCCTTTCTTATTTTTGCGTCAAAATCGAAATGTGTCTTTCACTTCGTGTCTAGAACATTGCATCGTGTCTATCACATGTTCGAGGTTCAGTACGGTCGTAAAAACACTGTTTGAAATTGTCTCTTCTGTGGAATGGGTGTTGGTGTATTGACAGTTTTGCGAAGTAGCATTTTTTTGGGTCTACTGATTTTTAACCAAAAAGCGACTGAAAATTTAAGAAATTATGATTTGTTTCGATTTCCAATGATAGTTTGGAAGAGATAAATCTAAAAGTTTACTAATGCTTTCTATCCTAATTCGTAGAGACACCTACTGAGCATAAAGTCGACTTTTCAAACAATGTCTCCTTTTTTCCTTCTTCTTCTTCTTCTTCTTCTTCCTTTTTCTGGCGCTATACGAGCATCGTGATTTCGAAAGGATCACATCTTATCCACTTTTCTGTTTCTCACTAGTGATTTGCTTGTGGGGTGGGCCGTGTTCCTAAGCCTTTATCACTTTATTAGTACGTATACATACTCAAATTTTTACCTTTGATGGTAGCGCTAACCATTGATAGAAGGTGGGCACCGATGATATTTTGAGACTGCCTACAATCCACACTTATGACTTTTTGTAGCCTATTCGTTCATTCAATATAGAGCTTCATTTTTTAGCCGAACGTGGGATGCTTTACCTAACTCTCTTTACTTTGCAACGCAATACACCGAAATTTAAAATTAAAGTGCACCGGCACCTCCTTTCTAATCGTTTAATACTTTTCTAATCGCTCACACTGTATTACAAAGATAATAAGAGTATTTATGTGCGTGCTTATTACAAAAATAGGATTAAAGGAAGATTTGAAGATTTATAGTCTCTTAGAATCTGAAGATGGTCTGATTTTTTTTTTTTTTTTTGAACAAATGAAAATGTGTCAAACTCAAAACTCCACCGAAAAGCGCCACAGCATATTCAAAATCGTCTGAATGTGAAACTTAGTCTCTAGGTTTCCTATTTTTAAAATTGTCTGCGGTAAAATATGATTTTTTGAAAGATTATTTTGCAAAGCATTAAAAAGTAAAAAATTGATCCAGTAGTTTTTAAATTCCCAGTGAATTTGATCATGTCGCTTTTTGGCTGTCGTGAGTTGTCACAATGTTGTGAAATGCCGCTGAGTGTGGGGAGTTTCACTTCTGCTGTGTGTGACTTGCACATACACACACACAGTTTCTTTTTCGAAGCTGTACGGGCTTAAATAATTATTATCAATACTCGTGCAGATTCTGGTAACTTATTTTAAAAAACTATAAGGAACACCAGCTGAACAAAGATGAAGGTTGCCTACAGGTTACTAGTTTCCCGTTCCCGTTTCCGTGCAAATTGGGTCATGAAACATAGTTTATGTAAGGGATGGATAATAAAACATCCTAATATCTAAAGAATTTTTGATACCTGTGTTCCCGTTTCCGTTCCGGTTACTTTTTTCCTTTTCCTGTCCCCGTTTCCGTGGAAATACTGGGATGAAAATAGTTGTAAGCCTATTCTCAAAGCCACTAAACATATTTGTAAAATTGTAAAATCTCATTGAAATCGTTCAAGCTGTTTCGTAAAATAATTTAGATACCGACTGCAGCACCATCTGCTGGGCTAGCATTTAGGGGTATGAAAAGAGATGTTGACCAATTTTCAGACCTACCCGGTAAGCACACAAAATTTGATCAAAATCACTTCAGCCGTTTGGGAGGAGTTTGGCAACAAACACCACTACACCAGAATTATGTATAGGTATTAGAAGAGATAGTCACCATTGTGGTCACCGTGGTACCCGTAGCGTGATGGTTAGCATTTCTGCTTGTTCGTGGTACGAATCCCAACAAAGGCAAAAATGTTTTTCCACGGGTATCGCCTTAAGCGAGGAATTGGCAAGACCTCCGTTAGTAAATCCATTGCCATGAAAAGCACTTTCTCGATTGGCAGTTCGGAACTGGCAGAAAATTGTAGGTCCCCTCTATTCCCTCACAAGGCATGGTTGTGAGAAATGTGCTAGACCTTGGGGCTTCTCGCTCTGTTGCGACACCCTATTTAATTATTTATTTATTTTAGTCACCATTGTATAAAATGTGACCGCCCACAATTCTCATGTATTAACGGCCGTAGCACTTTTTAGTGTTGTGCGCATGTAATAAGCTGGTATTCTAGATTGTACCTCGAATGAGACCAAGACCTTGCGGTCTGTTTTTTTATGTAAAAATCTGTAGTATACTTCCTCAACTTAACCAACTCTTTTTACAATGAATTTCTTCTCGAAAAGAACACAGCTTGCCCACTTAATTACTTCACACTTTCGATCCGCTAGTGGGCTACGCCGCGTTGACCTCAGAATGCGTCCGTAAACCTCCAAGTTTTGAATTGATCCATGTCTGAGGCTAACCAAATGAAGATTTCGTTGCATTTGTATGTACCAGGAGTGATTTGGTCTGCCCTTCTTCTTTTTTCTTCGCCATCGTATCTGATCTTTATTGCCTTTACGACACGGGATTCTCTGAATGTCGGTTTGGAACATGACAATACCAACTAAACCGGTTGTGATCTACTTTTTTTCAAGATGGGATTTTTGGCGTGAAGGCTTCCACTTAACTTGGTACATCTAATAAGATGAAGCTTTGTTACTCCTGCTGTCAAATAGGGCATCTTCAGCTCAGTGGCTTATGTGAGAAAGGGATGCACCACTACGGTGTAGTCTTTCCGTCAGCTTTGGAGGCATTTTTCTATCACAGAAGATAGCGAAGATTTCTTGAAATTTCATCAATTCGATGACTGATCTCGTCATCACAATATTTCCCTACTGATCATTGATTACAGATTTAAACTTGAGAAGCATATTTCCATTTCCAATGGCACGAAGACGATTCAAACGACTTCTGTATGTCTAGCCTTAATGGACTTTGTTAAGCTATTGGTGATGAGGTATCCTCCCTCCGAACGAACAGTGTGACTTTCAAATACATCAGTATGTCTACCCAACCCATTTGGAGGGCTTTCGTCTGCTATATTAGTACAAATTTTCACTTTGATCGATAATAATGAAAATCAAAATTCAATTAACCCCATCGTATCTATCCAACAGTCTTAATCTAATTTTGGTTTTTATTACTCGAGTGTACAAATACGACCATCTATCGAACACCAAAAATAGAATCAACACCATGTGGTGAACCACAAGCTATCCCTTGAGATCTCTTGAAAGCCCATATTCACTTAACACGAAATGCTCCAATTCATCCACTCCTCCTCCATTATCATTACTCACAATCACATTGTTCGACATCTGTCATACTCTGCTCCTAAAATCCTTGTCTATTTTTTTTGTTCCTTCTTTCTCTTCTACAAATGGCTAATTATTTCAGCATCAAGTTGCCTTTGTCCATTTTGCGACTCGTGTTACAAAAACATTAACAACACATCACACACGATTTTGGAGGGAGAGGGAGATAATACGACTTTAGGGCTTAAGTACCTAGCCTACATAAATCCATCATCTCGGCAACGGCAAAATAATAAAATCATCCACACCATCTATGTATCGTCAAAAGAAAAAAAGGAGCCTACATTGTCCTGTCCATCCATTGAGGCACTAAGTAGATTAGGTGTCATTCATTCGATGATGGACAACAATCTATCTCTTTGTATACATAAGTTCTATTCGTGTTTTTTGGATTTGAAATGTCCTTAAAGGCAATCGCTTCAACATCAGTTCGGCATTTTTTCTACTTTTTTTTCTATTTCATCAATCAGTTCCATTCCGTACAAAAACACATTACTGTGATCTAAGTGATAGCTTTACTCAATGTCACAGCAGGACAAGGAAGTTCATCTACGTTTGACAATGTTCCTTATCTTATTTCAGAGGAAATACTCTCCAACAGATTTACATGTTTTAGCATAATAAATTACAATGACAGCAATATCTCCACCAACCGCGAACTTAATCGGCCGGCGCGCATTTATTTATTTGGTATGAGTATGAGCTCGTGAACAACTCCAGACCAAGTGTATCCTCCTGCCAGGAGTACATACAAAACAATGCTTCAAAATCCGATTGAGGATTCCGTTTGGATATTGTTTTTTTTTGAAATTTTATGTTGATATAGCCGGGTAAAAACACAAATTGAAAAAGTGTGCACTTAAATCCCAACAAAAAATTGACAATCAATGTGAAAATAAAAATACAATGCGAATGCACGATGCGGAGGGAGGCAGAAGAACAACAGGAAAAAAAAAGAGATTTGTGAAAAAATCAGCCGAGTGTATCCACTTGACGTAAATGGATTTTGTCCGCGCTATCGGCAAGCGTGCGTTTACTCATGACAAATACGAACAAGCGAAAAATGAAGGAAAGTCCGGGAAAATTGTGAAAAATAGCGCCCGGATTTCCCTCGTTATTTTTATGTTTTTTGTTGCTTTTTTTTTCTTTTCATTCGTATTTTGTTTTTACTCTTCTCCGGCATATATGTAAGCCTTGATGTGGTCGAACGCGTGCTTGACTTCTTTTTACTCTCGCTCAGTCGCTTTCATTGGGTTCCTGATCCTGATACATTGTTTGCATTTGGAAAACAAATATCGTATGTCCTGGGAAATACTTTTTTATATAATTCATTTGACTTTGGTTGAAATATGTTATTTATTCATGGGTTGGTTGGGAATCGTTGTAAATACGATTTGAATAACTCATGATAATTTTTATGTTATTTGAAACTCAAAGGGAGAGAGATTACGGAATGGTTTCGTTTCGGACTACTGACATTTGTTTGTTTGACATTTGAAAATATGAATTTAAAAATATAAGAAAGCAAACGTGACAGAGTAATGGACATGAGAAAGAGCTTATGTTGCCTTTGTAAAATAATGTAAAAACCGTCATAAGAATCAAAAACTTCACTTCTCAATTTTACTTTATTTCAACATAGGCTGAACTGAAGTGTCTGATTAATTTTTCGAAAACATATTTCAATGCCAGGCAATTGATTGCGTAATTCTTCGCTTTCTTTATTGAAAATGGGGCTCCCGAAATTCACCCATCAAAAAACCTGAAAATGAGCTGAAGCACTGGCTAAGTTGGCAACAGTGAACAGTGTTAGTTTTGATCTTACATAACCTAAAGCCAATGTCTGTGGAGAAATGGCTCCTAGCCAATCTGTTGAATTTGGTGCACAAAAATCCCACACAAATTTTTTACTCCGCTGCCATAACAAAATTGCGAAGTACCACGAATAATCCTTTGTGGTTGATTTTGACCTAGACGGTCTGCAGCCAGGTCCGCTTTAATTGAATCAAAACTTAAAAATAGAATAGAACGGATACGCAAAAAAAGCCTGAAATTTTAAGTCGAAGATTGAAAGATAAACTTCAATATGCAATGTACTCTGTTTGAATAAGACACAGCTCCCATGAACATTCATCATCATCATCCTGATTCCCTGGGCTTTAAAGTATTTTTAATCATCTCTGGAATCAATTGCTGCGATTTTTGAAGCAGAACCTTATCGGTTGATTCCAAGAACCGGATTCCGTAAAACCCCACCCATTAAAATGTTTTCATAAAAAAAAGGGTATGTTCCTTCAGTGTTTTCACTCATTTGCTCTGATTGAAAGAGAGCAATGAGGTAGAGCATTGGCAATTTTACAATTGCCTGTCCCAGGCCCTAAGGCTTGGATTCCAATCAAACTAATATAACGACTTCTGAAGGTCCTATAGTTTTCCACGACGGCCGATGAGTTATAATTTTCATTTGAAAAGAAGTCCTTACTTTGGGATCCTATGTGCCTTCGACAGGAAGGATTTTACGGTAGGCATTCTTATCGACATAGAAGGCGCCTTTGATAATACAAGTGTTGATGGTTGTTGCAACGCATCTGTGATCATTGAAGCGAGGTTAGAACATCATTTTACAACAGAAATGAACAATGGCTGCCTGCATGGTATGGTGTTCTATAAACTATCACTTTATCTGTGGTACGCGTGCTAATTGACACTCTGCTAGTAATGCTCAATGGACCTAACACTCACGCCCGTTCGTCACCGTTCTCTCCTCAAAACTTTTTTTCAAGACCACATCATCAGCTAGTGTGCCACAAACGGCCCTACCAAAAGAACGAGGATGCACGTTTCGCAAGGCCCAGAAAACTTACTGGTTTGATCCAACTCGTATTTAAAAACGTTCACATTTCCTTCCCAAGCGTCGTCAAACATCATGGAGTACATAAATCGAGATAACCAGCTTCTTTTGTCCAAGCATGTCGCCGAAAAAGGTCCGCTGCATTTGTACGGCCCATCTTCTCAAATGCGTAGGTTCGGTGAAAAAGCTCTCACTCTAATACCTTATGCTATGTTTCGCTTAATTTAAAAAAACACGTCTTGGTTGTACGGGGGTCTTGTCCAGCACATCGTTTGCTGCTCTTGACGCACTATACTAAAACTTCCTCCTCTTGATAAAGGGTGTTTTTCTTAGACGTGTGGTTTTCAAGAAGAAATAAAACGCGCATAGTTTTATGTCATGGTCAAGAATCTATCTTTATTTTTGTGTGTTGTTATAGTAAATTCTAGCCGAGAGGCCCAATGTTCGACCAATTTTTTCAGCATTTGGGGCCACAGAATATTCTCTTCCAAAGCGTCAATCGTCTCGGTGTCCAGCAGAGTTAAATAGCCCTATCTTGGAGGTCACAACTCGAAATAATGACACAATCAGTGTCAACAGCGATTTCGTTTCGAGATAATTTACAGAAGATACGCAGTGCCCCAAGATCGTGCGGCTTCAATTCTTCCATTATAAAATGGCGAACGTAACTGATTTCACTACTAACTATGAAATGAATTTCAAAACTTTCTGAACAAAAAAAAAAAAACAAATCTTTAAGATTTTTTAAGCTCTGAATAATTGAGTTTCCCTTAGTACTGCTCTAATCTTCGAGGTATTATTTCTAAGTTATCAATTCAAAAGCCTGGATTTGTAGATATCAAATTATTCACTTCTCAGACTATTACGTGAGAGACCGATGTTCTTCATTATCTTTCTTTTCTGAAAGACAAGGGTTCGGTTCTCAGTATGTATATTCAAATTCCAAAAATAATTTTGAGCGAATATTAGTTTTTTGAAAGAAATTCTACCATAAAAAATGCTTACCCACCTAGCTGTGCAAGACCGCCAGGTAGATGCCTTTCAGTAGTCATCGGAAGGAATGAAAAAAATGAACTGGGCTTTAGCCTTTCAAATGCTGTTACCTGTAAGGCTCAAATACTAGTGTAAGTATTTATTTCGTTTGATACTACAACACTTTGTCAGTATGCATAAAAAATATAATCAAAACTCCGTTAAAAGAAACGGACCAAGGTGTCTTCCCTTTGGTATCCTGCTCCAAACTTTTAAACAGCTGCTTTCTCATATTAGATATCTTTTATCTTTTTGTTAAGGTATATGTAGATTTCAAATCTTCGTTCTTTTGTCTATTGACAGATTTATGTGACTACATAATCAAAGTTTTTAATTAGTGTTAACCACTACCTCATACACCTGTTGTTGCTTATTACCTCCATTTTGCGCTCGAACTTATTACAAAATATTTGCAATTTTAATAACAGAGCTCGTATATTAAACGAACAAGTAAACACTTTTTTGCATCATAACGAAGGATGTGTTTGTACATGAAAAAGAACACGCCCATGCAAACGCTTTGAAAATATACATCACTTCATTAATCCACCAATCAACAAACTTGCTTTGCTATCCATCAATGCTTTATCATTTTCAAAGCCATCCAGCTTCACTCATTAATTACTTTCCATACTCCCCATTTGGGTCTGCCTTTTCCTACTCATCCGGACTAATTATGTAACTTTGTGTAAGAATGAGATAAAACCGTGTTTCAAAACATAACTTTCAACGAACACACTCTTATGGTATGCAAACAAAATAAAAACTCGTCCATCCTTAATCACATATTACTTAAAAACCCTGCACATATCTGCTTTTACAACACTTATGTAGTGTGAATAAGAGGAACAATTTTAATTAACTTCCTTGCCTCATATCCTTGCCAACAAGGAAAGCTTTTTGTGACTGGTAATTACTTGTTTTTGTATTAAATGGAACTAAGAATACACATTACACAGCCAACTCTCAGGAAACGGCAATTTTTTCTGATGGATTAAATTGTGGGGCATATTAAATTAGACCAAAAGTAAAACATTTGTCGTGTTCAAAACTTTGAAGTTCTTTGTTCAGATGGATGGTTCACTTTTCATACAACTATGAGTTTTAATAGGACTGTTCTCTGAAACTATTTGCCCTTTTCGACCATTCAGAGCCAAAGTAGGTACCTATTTGATATGAAAGCTTGAGCAGTTCAGCATAGAAAAGATAAGTACTATTTAGAATTCACCAGTTTAATTGAAACTTCTAAGCTTTCCAATATCTACTCCACTCTACATGTTACAAAAAGGCATTGCATTTAGCAATCAAAATGTCTTTGATCTTTTTCTACATGAGTATAGCTGCTTTCTGAAGTAATCCAAATTCGAAACCAGTCATACGAGTATACGAAATAATTGTTTCTTTGTATCAAAATTGAAAATGCTATTATTTTTTGAGTGCCCTACTTCTACAACAAAGTGAATATAAATGGATAGCTTTTCCCTAGGCTTATGCCTGAATGCATGATGCAGTTTTGTATGGATCAACAAATCCCATTTGTGGTTCAACGAGTGGCAATAGCAATCTAATTCTAGTTGCCACTTTGTCGATACGTAAATTCTACAGCTAAATGATGGTGTTGCATGGGATTGAAAATACTTGAAAATAAAACCATTTTGACATATAAATTGGGTGACCTTTTCGGATATAGATTTTGTAGAATTTTCATTTGCGAACTCATAAATATTTCCATGAAACCATTGCAGAGAGCTCAGATAAGTTATGTCGACAAGTTGTTGTGGGTTAGTTTAGTATCTGTTAAAACTGAGTTGTTGATTGGATTCAAAATATTTCTTGTCGTTAAAGCATAAAAATGAGTTATATTGGCGCCCAACGTTGGGCGGTTTCTTCTTGTATAGAAGAATGCTTTCAAATGCTGAAATTCTGTTTGTTTCTAAGCTTAACACAACAAAACAGGAAATAAAAATCGTTAGCCAATTTCTGAGATACATAAGTACCTTAGGGTAAAGTCGGGGGATTTGACATAAATTGATGTTTTATTAGAAAACTAATCAAGATTTCTATTTCAAACAAAAACAACATTTTAAAACAAATTTGTAAATAAAAACAGGCAAGGAACATTAAAAAATAATGACTGAAAAAATGGAGGGTGGAATGGCACTTGATCGAGGGTGATTTGGCAATCTAGTTCTTCGTAACATTTTTTTTTTTTTGACACATTTTTTGCATGTGTTGTTGAACATCAAAAGTGACAGATAATATACTTAATCCATTCGTCCGGACTCGTTGTTCGATCAGAATTCTTGCCAAAGCTCACACAAATAGACTTCCCTGAAAACTTCGGGTCCATCCGATTCATTAAACAATAACATGGCTATCGATATTAATATGTCTTTTACAGACTGTTTTTTACCGTACTTCTCAGTTAACGCAAAAGCCATATAACAAATTTCATTTCTGAACGGAGCGAAGCCGTGTGGCTGAAACTATTTCATATGGAGAACGGTTTTTTCTTTTTTTTGCTCTCCTTGACAGAATGCGGATCCCAAAGTGGGTATTTTAGGGTCTGGTCCTTTGAGAAGCTTTCTAAATGTGGTGAAGAGAACCACAAATTAAATTGATGAGACTTTTTTTTACATTTTATTGTCAGTTGTCACACATAATTTCAACGGCTGATGAGAGTAGGGCTTGAGTTCATTTGGCCCGGTTTCCTGAAGCTTTTGTTATAAACTGTTAGAATTTCTTAAAGAAATTGATAAGAACAATTGCTAGTTCAAAATAGATTCGGGGTTCCATTTCAACTGGTGCCATATATTCCGAGGTTTCTAGGTGCCCTATCCCCCTTTCGATTAGGTACACTTCTGTTTAATGGATAGACACATTTGCCAGCTTTGTGCCATAAGCTAACACAAAAATACAACAGTAAAGGTTATTTTTGTGTTAAAAAGACCAACTGGTGTCAAAATACCTTCCAACCACAAGTAGGTATATCACTTAAATATACAAACAACTTTTCGCTTCAAGTGCTCTCACGTTTTCTAAGACTCAATGGTTACTGCGGATCCGAAGGTATCAATTGGAAACTTACGTCACACTGAATTATCTTTTGAACTTTTTGTTTTAAAAAGAAGTCATTAAGTGGAAGACATTGAAAAGGTGCAATATCACCCAACTTTACCCTATTTGAAAAAACTTGAATTTCATATCGTTTCTCTTGGCTACCTAAACATCAAGTCGAGAAATAAAAATTGTGCTAGAATAAATAAATAGGGCTGCTCAACAGAGCGAGGAGCCCCAGAGCCTAGCACATTTCTCACAACCATGCCTTGTGAGGGAATGGAGGGGACCCACAATTTTCTGCCGGTTCCGAACGGCTAATCGATAAAGCGCTTTTCATGATAATGAATTTACTGATGGAAGACTTGCCAATTCCTCGCGAAAGGCGATTCCCGCTGAAAAACATTTTGCCTCTGTTGGGACTGGAAGCACAAATCTGTGGGTTAACAAGCGCAAGCGGACATGTTAACCATCACGCCACGGGTACCACCTTGTGCTGCATGAACGATTTACCTTAGTTAGTAAGATCAGCATGATGATCGATGAGAAAAAAAGAGTAGGCCCAATTTGTCTCCCATGAGGAATTCCAAAAGTTTACAGTGAAACAAAATCAATGGATTGCTTTTTAACAAAAATGCAACGAAATGTCCTGGAGAGAAACTAACAAACTAAACAATTCAGGCAACTTTAACATTGGGGCGATTAAATGGTTGGTTCTTTTCTCCACTTCTGTCGCGGCGATAATTTGAAAACAATTCGTTCAACGAAAAGAAAAGTGAGAACATATTTTCCTCGCTAAATTGTCCACTGCAGTACATTGTTGAAGAATTTTCTTTTTTGAAAAAGTATTCCCAGTTATTCGAAACCCAATTCTGGTTTACACTTTATTTGCTTCTTTAATGATCCACTTGGTCCCTACAACAATATTAGATTAGCTCCCCATAACAACCCTTCTCTTATTTCGAAAAGCCAAATGTCGTACGGATAACCAAAATCAAAATACTCTTTTCTTAACCACATTTAAAGCAATGTGAGTATAATAATAAAAAGAATCTTCTTAGGTTTATTGGACTGAATCCTTCAACCATTCAACGATATTGCTCCTTCTTCGATTTCACTTCAGGATGAACTTTTCTAAAACAGCAAAAGGTAAAAGTGCCACACAAATTGGATAAACTCCTCAAAGCATTCCAAAGTGGAATATGAGTTTACAGACAAATTTATATGTACCTTTATGGATTAGTGCGAATACCTTTCCTGTAAACACAAAGGTACAGTTAGGTAAGGTGCCCGTGTATACATCAAGAGTACATCACTGACGCACTTCAACCATGACAACGGTAATGTTCAGTTATCATGGGAAACCGAACGCTTAACTACCAATATACTCTCGCATTTGGCTTAATTCCTTAAATCAATATTGATCACGTATCCCATCATAAGCGACCCTTATACTCATATCCTTTTCTATTGCAAGGAGTCATGTTCGTTTTTTTTGTATTCCGTTGAGTGCCCCTACACATCCTTCCTTCCATATGGTGTACGTCGATACGTGTCATTGGTCGGTTATGTCGTCCCAAGTTGTACGTTGTATCTTGGGCTTTTGGCTTCCAGGTCGGTTGCCTCTGCGTCAAAGTTTCTACAAATCCGTAATGATGAGAATTAATGATAAGAATCTCTTCAGGGAAATGTTTTTTTTGCTTTTTTTGTAACATTAAAAGGGGTCTCTGTCGTATTATAGTGTGAAAATGGATAAGAGGGATTGAGGAAATTGATTTCGACTTTATTCTTTGCCAGCAGAATCAAATGTTTTATAGTAATTTGAAAAGAATTGAGGATGTCACACGAGCGGCTTAGCACGAACAATAAACTGTCAGCACTTTGGTTTGGAGTTGCTAAGGGGAATGTCATAAAATATTGGCCTTAATCCAAAGTGACAGTGTTACTTGGATCTGCTGCAAGGTGTTTTCTTCACAAAAAAGATTATTGAATTTTTTGATGAGCACCACGGACAAAACCCAATTTAAGTTTGAACAGTTTATCGAGTGTAGTGAAAGACTAGTGGGGTAATTTGAGGAATATCTAAGGAACAGTTTTAGGTTCACTTTGGTAAGTAGTTTTAGGTAGGTTGTCGTTTTCTAAGTCAATAGTACTTTATTGAACAGTAAAATAGGGTACATACATATTTATTGTACATTTAAACATATCAAAGCAGTTTGTCATTTGGCGTTTTCTATAAACCTATAAAATGGCCGCTGGCAAAGGCACGTCGTAACAATTTCGGACTGCGAAGGATGAAAGAAAGCATCATGGCGCACGCTCGTAGTGAATGTTTTGCCACACAATTTGTGACTATATATCAAATTATTAACTACATAATTCTTAACATCTGTTCCAAAACTTTCATTACGAAGATATTTGTAGTCTCTGCTGCAACTGTTTCTACGCAACGTGCTTGTATCATAACTTAGCACTTATTCGAAGGCAGGAGGCCGAATCAAAATTCGAAAAGATATCAATAATTTGTACCGCTTGTGGTACCCGTTGCGTAATGGTTAGCCAGAAACACACAATTATTTTTAAACCCGTAACACCTTTCTCAAGAAATTGACAAGTTCTCCGAGAAAACAGCATGAACATAATAAGCTCTTCCTTAACGAAAAAAATGATAGGTCCTCTCCATCCTTAAAAAGGTGTGATTGAGTCAAAAGCGCAAGACGCCTTACCTTCAGATTGATTTGTGCCCGTCTTTACTATTGACATACCTCCACACTTATTTTTATTTTTTGAAGGAGTAACTTAGTTTAGTTAAAAACGTTAAATGTTCAAAAAATTCATGACCAAAATCAAAATCTTGAAAATAAAAAGAAAGGTGAGGAGAAAAACAAAAAATTATAATTCTCTGATTTGGAGCGCAAATTTAAAGTTATGCGATTTTTACGAAATTTGCAGAGCTGTGCAATTTTTTGAGCTCAGTCCGACCGGACGAATTATTCTTGCTCACACGGGGAATCTATCAGGAGAATAAAGTAAAAATTATTACTTAGTAGTTTTCTAGTGTTGTTGTGGCATTTAGTATTTAGTATTTAGTATTTATTTTATTTATGATAAGCTTACAGTGTAAGACAAAAAAAATATCTTATTTATAGTGCAGCTCTTTAAAAGTACAGTAGCTACCAACATTAAGGTGGTACCCATGGCGTGATGGTTAGCATGTCAACCTGCTAACCCAGAGGTTCGAATCCCAGCAGAAGGTATTGCCTTTCGTGAGGAATTGTCAAGTCCTCCGCTAGTAAATTCATTGCCATGAAAAGCGCTTCCTCAATTAGCCGTTCGGAACCGGCATAAAATTGTAGGTCCCCTCCATTCCCTCACAAGGTCACAAGGTATGGTTGTGAGAAATGCGCTAGGTCCAGGGGCTCCTCGCTCTTTTGCGCCACCCTATTTATTTCTTACAAACATTAAGTTACAAAGTTTCAAAAAATATTGTAAATTGTACAAAAGAGAAAAAAGAAATTAGAAAATTTAATTAATAAAATATGTTTTTGAAAGAAATTGAAGAAATATACAAAACAGTTCTAATATTTACTTGTGATCAAACTAGTTAGTTCCGAAAATATTTTTCGAGCTCTTTTCGTATCTCTGTAATGCAATTTAAGCCCCGTATTTCTCTGGGCAATGAGTTCCAAATTCTTATAACATTGACGAAAAACTGGGATTCGGAAGTCAAACAGCAAAAACGCGGAATCAAAAGATGATGTGATCGATTTAAATTTTAAATTTTGCATGTTCTTTCACACGCTTGACTCGGGACCTTTTTATTGTTACCGTGTTGGTTTTCTTACGTAAATAGCCAGAGAGTTATTCTTCGTTATTGCGGTCTCTGTAATTGCTGCTATCTTTTCGTTAGAAACGATTTTGGGTTTAAGTTGTAAGTTTTCCGCCAGTCAAGAAGCTGCTCTTCATAAGAAAGAGCAAGTAGTATTAAAAAAAATTTGTTTTTAGACTCCCTTAAGAATCACCTTAAGGTCACTGTATGGCTTTGCACACCTTCATACATATTTGCATGAAAAAATTTAGGAAATAATCTCGTGCTTGAATCGTTCGCTCTTTTTAATAATTTCGATGTGCTATTTAGTTTAGTCAAAACGGAGATTAATTTTGAAGCAAAGTCGCTTAACTAAAAGCTCATGTAAATAAGATCAAGTGCCCTATTTCACCAAAATGAAAGTTACAACCACAAATTTGTACTTGTAATTTACAATTACAAATTTGTAAACCCATTTTTTGTTTCACCAATTGCAAGATCTTATTTCACAAACTTGTGATTGATTCTAATAAAGTTGTAGAAAAATGAATTGTAGGTCACAAGTGTCAAAATTCCTGTTGCACCGACATCAAGAATAACTTGTTATTTATAACAGTTTTTTCACAATATTGTTGAACGCTGTGCTGCGTAGACATCGAAATGAACAAGGAAAATATAATATTTGCATTCTCTTTGATAAGAGTCAAAAAAGATATATTGTTCGGAAAGTTTTCCGATTGCTTGATACATTCAGACAAAGTAAGAGAATGGAAAAACATTCTTAATTTTTTGCAGTCTCATGTGCTTCTCATCAAAAGAGATTGGAAATATTTATGTTCGTTAGGCCAGCATATAACGTTTTTGAATATTAAGCTGACGACTGCGGTGCAAACTCTATGTACTTATCCGCAAACTTTTGACTTATAGAAAGATATCCCATGCATGTTGGCAGCTCCATGGTATTGTCCTCCATTCACAAGCCAACGCAAAACTGAAAGAAACTGCTGCCTTGGTTTTAAAGCACAGTTTTTTTTCGCTCGATAATTAAAATTATTTCTTCTGCTTTGCATGGACCAAGTTGAAATTTTTCATTAAAATGAAATAACTCAAATATATCATAGTTTATACGCGGCCAATAATTTTTTTTTCACTATCAAAATATCATCACTTTGGCTGTTATCGCTATTGCTATGCCTTCGTCGCAAAGACATTTTTGTTATGAAAGCAAGGAATTACAAATTTGTAACAAAAATTACACGTCTACCTTCACCTGTAGAATATTCTTACAAACTGAACAAATTTTGCGTAAGTCTACTTTCTTTGGTGAAATGAAAACTCACAAATTAGTGTTATATTAACAAGTTTGTTACTTGTAAAGTACAACTTTGATTTTGTATTGGTGAAACCGAAAAAGAAATTTTTCCACAAATTTCCTTTTGTAAAATACAACTGCAATATTGTAATTAACAAAGTTTGGTGAACCAACATTTTTACAAATACTCACAAACTTTGTTAAAAAACGCTTGTAATCACAAATTTGTGAGTTGGTGAAATAGGGCACAGGAAGCTAGTCAAATAAAATTTTACAGGGCTTGGAGAAAATGTCAAAGTTTGTTGAAATAATACTGCTTTTTCGCTCGTTTTAATAAAATTATGAGAGAAAAAATGGTTACAGTACGATACGCCGCAGCAGTAAGTAGTAAGGATACATGACACAGCTGCCAGCGACACGAAAACGAATAAAGCTTTGGCGTTTTGTGTTCACTCCGTGTTATAAAAAGTTTCACTTCAAAACACAAACGGAAAATCATTATCCTACAATCGACACGATATCGAAAACCAAGTAGGCCATGATTTGTCACTTTTAATGTTTTCCCAAACCAAATCAGCATTTCTGCTGCCGGCGACAACTACAATTGTATGAAAACGCTGGGTTTTTTTTTTGTCGCGCCAGTGTGGGTATTGTCGCTGTAAAACTTAAATTTGACAACTGGGACCAAATTACAGCTCACGTTATCTAGTGAGTGAGTGGCATCAGTGATCGAGTAACCATTTTGGGATTACAGCGTACGTGATCTCACGAATAGTATAGCTAATTAAAATTGTACTAGTAACATCGAAAATTCACTGTTCATTTCGAGCTTCTAATGATTCATAGATGTCGCTGATGTCTCTTTAGACAAATCTAATTTACTTATGAGAACTATAGAACATTCAAACATTAAATGCACTCGGGTGGTGTTATTAAAAAAGTCTTTTTAATTGCTACCTATAGACGTCACAAGTTATTCGATAACGTGTGCCGTGGTTCAGCCCCTGAATTTTCGGATGCCGCGACTGCAAAATCGTGTTGGTTTTTGAGAACCTTTGAGCTTCAAACAAGAGCTAAGTTTTGAGATAATAGGTCTGTATCTTTACTCACCCGTGGGATCCCGCCGGATCCCAAAACGTGTATCTTTACTTTTTTTTGACGTAAATGTGGCAGAGCTTTAGATGTTTTGTCACTTCCCCTCCAGTAAGAATTTACCCGAACAATTTCCTCGTGCACTTTCTTGTTTGTTAAATTCTTAATGTACAGTTGTTTAAAATCAATAAATCAAAACAAATCAAATCGGCTGTTTGTAAATTCAGCTGATCGAGACTTTTCGATTGAATTGAAGTAGGCTTAAAATCTCTCCAACTTCCATAAAGTGCAAAAAACTTCTTAAAAGAGATGCTGATACTAGTGAACTTTCGTTCTTAAACTTCAAAGTGGCCATTCCGGAGAATCTCTTGAAGCAATCTCTCAATCCCTCTGTTTGGCCTATGGGAGTAGAAGTTCGTGAATATATTTTCACTCCAAAAAACCTGAACAGCAGGAAAATGCCATTGGTAACATAGAAGTGATAGAAGATTAAAAATTCAAACTCATGTGACACCACCTGCGCAAGAAAAATCATTTCTTTTATATTACCTTAACACTGGTGGTCTAATAACCAAACTTCATAGAATGCTTCTTTTTTCCTCGTCATCACTATATGATGTGATTGCTCTCACAGAAACTTGGCTTCTAGAGAAAGTATTAAATGCAATATTGCTTTGAGCTAATTTTAACACGTTTCTCAAACAAAATTGTTTGTATGTTTGTTTACTATCTCTACTAACCAGAAACATCCTAAATGTGTATCTTTACTTTTCATTTTCGGATGGAGATTACAAAAACAACATTAAAAAGCTCGAATCCAAACTTTTTCCCGGTCTTTTTCCCAAACTTTACCCAGAAAGTAAAGAAACAGACCTAATTTTTTGAAAGACAGAGACAGAAAGCCTTTTGTTCATTCACCGAGGATCATCTCATGAAGGATAAGGAAATAGAAATTGGTCAAGAGTGTTGGCCGTTTTTTTTACGATATCTGGAACCCGAATGCTTCTTTGAGTATTGTTCGACCAAAACCATTGTATACAGGTGTCTTTTGACATTGAGACAGAATTTCTTAAAAACCATTTACTAAAATAACTAGAATCAAAAAAGGTTATTGGCGATGTTCATACTGGTCGATTTGTTGATGCAACAAATCGACCAAAATGATCACATTGTTCATCGAATAAATACCGACAAATTAGTGTAACAGAGAAGGAGAACAAGAAAACAGTCGCATTTATTCGCACAAAGTTTCAACAAATCGACCAATGTAAACTTCGTCATTGAAGAATGAGGAGCTGTGTTTTAAATAATCTAATTTAAATCATTTTATGCAAAGCACCCTGTATATTAAATTCGTCCTCTTTTGCTTTCCCAGTTTGAAAGTTACCATCTGTTGCAAATATTTTCCTTCTTTGGAAGGTTTTTTGCTCTTATACATTTCACTGCTTAAAAATGTTGATTTTCCTCCAAGGAAACTGACTGCAGCAACCATCGTTCGTAAGTAGGAAAGTTTTACACAACTATTTTGATAGGTTGGGGTTGGTGCTTTGCTTTTCATAACTCGGTTACTCCGACTGAAACTAACTTAAATATAAACGTATGTTGATATGTCTGCAAATGAGTAGCGTGTTTAGTGCATAGCAAGCGAAGAATATACAACTACAACTTTAAAAATATTAAGTAGTCATCTTTTTGATCCTATTTTGAAAAGAATTTCGGTTGAGAGAGTTTTTTTTTTTGAATTTTAGAAAAGAAAATACATTCCGTTCCTTTAGCCCAGTTCACACTGTACAATTAGTTGGACAGACTTCGTTTGATGGAAGTTGGATGGTCTGATGTAGTTTGCGTTCACACTTATCAAGCTTGTCGTCCAACTTTATGTCACATACCCTTCCACTCCGTCCAACTTCTAGATTTTCAAAAAATTTTGAAAACCATCCAACAAGTTGGACAAGCGGTCGTCTGAAGGGTTCACACTATCAAGCATTGGTCGTTCAAGCCCAAGTCTGTCCAACTAATTGTACAGTGTGAACAGGGCTTTTAGGACTTTATTGATTTAAATCTTCTATCTCAGTGACAGTATGTAGTAAATAATTGTTGGTTGGTACGCCTGGAGGTGTGTTCCGTGTAGATGAAAAATCATTCAAAGATGTAACACGGCATTCACAGATTTTTAACAATAGCATTCGCAATTTCAATTAAATCTCGTCAGTCGTTAGCAGGAGGAAGGAAAATGCAACCTTTTACGGCCGAAAGGAAATATTTTATACACATACTCGATATAAGTTGAGTACATAGGTCAGATGACGGTACAACATATTTTCAAACACGAAAATATATTTATAAAAAGTCAATTTAAGTATTCAATGTACCCCATCGCCGATCTTAACTTAAAATAGCTCTTCATTCTATCAATGAAATCCAACCAAAAGCTGAGTGAATTGGTTCGTTTTCCTGACAACGTCAGAACAAAAATATATTTTAAAATTCAGCGACAGATCTGCTCTTCACTGATTACATCTGAAGTGTGCTTGAAACTGTGACGATAAGCGAAATTCCTTTCATCATCATCATCGTGTAGCATATACTCGTTCCGTTTTATGGGTCATAATTCCATTTACGATATCCATCTATCACATGAGGACCAATCCGTTTGCTTCTCTGAATCGGATTACTGTCCATTCTAGTACACCTCAACTCAGACCAGTACCTCAAAAAAAAAGAAGACAAAATTGTTTACGATCCACTTTAACCATTTACTACTAGTGCCAACCAGCTTTTTTGTCATCTGGCCATCCCTTCTGGTCAACAAACAAAAAGAAAAAAAAACATGAAAACGTGATGCTCGGAGTACCCTTCGATCCTTTTTTTCACCACACACATCAACAAGAAACAAAAACGAATTTCCTCATATACAAACAGAAAGAAAATAACAAAATGGGGAAAGTACCCCATCATCATTGGTAAAATGGCCATGTGCAAAAAAGGGATCAAACACGTTTTTATCAACGTCACGTTAGGAGTGCCTTTTATTTGTTGTCCTTCTGCTGCTGGCACTCTCTGATGTGCATGCACTATTATTCCACCTGCCCTTTGGATTGTTTTTCTATCTACGAGCAAAGCTAAATCAACCCCCAAACAGATGGGGTTTAAAATGTACTCCCTAACGACACAAATACACGCATATCGCACCGCACCGCACCGCACGGCGCACAACCTTTGTGGAACATGGAAACGTGGATAAATTGAAGAGCATTTATATTTCTGTTTAGGCACGGGGTGTCGGGGTCGGGGGTGTTCCTACTCCTAATTCGGATTGTGAGTCATGCAAAAGTTCAGACGCGTCCGATCGGAGAGGCACTGGAGGGTGTTGTCTGCCCTTTGGATGTGTGCGTGGTATAATTTTATAAATACCCTCAATTCATCCCTGCCTCAGGTATTAGATGCGAATGCGACCCCCAGCATGTGGCTGGCACTGGCAGGAATAACTGAAGAAAACTGCCGCCAAGTATGGAAGGAAGACTCACTTTGTTATTGTTTGGGCATGGGCTCTACCTTCAGATGTAGAAGGGTGATTAACCTTTTGTTGTGTTATGGGCTTTGAATGGGATTTTACCTTTTGCCAAAGCAAAGGCATCAGCTAGATTTATTAGGGGTGAAGACTGTTATTTAATTACAAGGAAGTAGGAGTTTCTATTGCTGGAGAATGAAGTTTTCGACGTAGGTACTATTTGCCAGCCAGTTTGTCTGGAATGAGTAGTGCGATAGTGATTATGTCTGTGGACTTTGTTCTTTGCACATCATAGTAATTTGTAAAGAGTGGTCATGTGTTCTTGGGATTAGGGCTCGGTTTTGGTACGAAAATATATTATATATTATGATGCTAATCTGAGTGGCTGGAATAGTAAGGTTCTTGACTTAAGATAAACGAGCTTAGAACTTTTGAGTTATGAGAGTAATATCCGTTTTGGAAAAGTCTATGTCTTAACTTTTACGGTTAAATGGTTGTTGTTAATGAGGTTGTTAAAGAGGGAATTTGAAAATGATGCAAATATGCTTGAGACCTTGAGAGTATTTAAAAGGATGGCAGTTTTTTCTCCCTTAAATTTTTCTCTCTCTCAAATTTCAAGTATTAAAACTAAATTTTATTGTTTTTTCTGAAGAGAGAATCACTTAAATTTTTATAAAACTTTACTCTTTTTTTCTTACAGCGGCCATGCTTGTCTGGAAATATGAAGTTCTTAGACTGGTGAGTTTTGTGGTTTGAACAATATACATATAGTATTTGATACATTATTAGAAAGGCATTGAGATAAGATTGACTTAGCAGTCGGATATAGTTGAGGTAAGGTTTTGTGTCCCATGTCCAATGTAAACAACTGCTCATGAGTTGAAGGAGTATATGCGTTGGAAAAGTACAATACTCAAATGTCAATACATTTGGTTCGAACCTGACTATTAATCGGCCACCAAATGAAAGTTGTCAACAGACCCTATCTGCAGGCGATGCCTCGTAAGCGAACAAATAGTTCTTTGCATCATAACAGAATGTCCAGCGCTTTTCCGCCAAACCAGTCGTCGGTTCTGAGCTTTTTTTGCTGTGTAGATAAAAACTAATTCAAATACACATTCGTAATAAAAGAATCCGAAAAGAAAGGGCGCAACTTCTCTAGACACACCTGTTCATAGCTTTTTACATCAGAACACACACACAGAACATCAAATTTCTGTTAAACCTATACAAAAACCCCCAAAATTCGGACCGGACTATTAATCGGCCATAGTTCTCTAAAAAGAAGACATATTTTCCAAATAAGCGAGGTTGTCAAAAAACCCTATCTGCAGGCGATGCTTCGTTAGTGAAGAAATATTTCTGCACATCATTACAAAATGTCCAGCACTTGTCCGCCTTAGAAATTAGTTGTCGTATTTATAATCCCATTCCAAAGTATGTCTTTGGACAGCTCTTAGAACAGTGTCCAACTCCAAATCGTATTTATAAACACTTTCATCGCTGTCTAAGGAACGTCTTACTTTAGACACCGAAATTGGTTGTCTAAACTATGGCTAAAGTGGCATTTGCTACAGCAAAAAACAATTTTGTTGAACATGTTATAAAACACTGTTGAGAGCTCTGAGATCGAAAAAAATAAGTAGTTTGAGGTGCAAAAATACTACTTTCAACAATTTTATTTATAAATTGCACAAATTTCATCGTTTTATGAGACTTGGAAAAGCTGTAACTCAAAGTCAAATCAGCTGCTTTTTTGGTCTGGTTCAAGTGCTACGCCACACTCTTTCAGAGCCATTTAGTTGTTGCACTCGTATATCAAAACACAAAAAATGGTACTGCACGGATACATCATGAACGCCACCAGTTAGTTTTTCATTCGAAGTTGACAGTTTGAGGGGTTGTTTAGACAACTGTTGGAATGCATTTATAAATACGAAATTAGCTAAGGGTTGTCCAACTCTTTAGACACCGTCTAGTTGGGCAGTTGTCTAAGGATGTTCTAAGCAAATTTTATAAATACGACTGCAGATATTTGACGAAATCATCTCCTCGGATAAACTTAAGCTCATCCAGCCACGGGCGGTTTTTTACTTCAGGTATAATTCAGGAGGAAAAAAAACTCCTCTGAAACTTCCCATATGTTGGCCCATTTGGTTTCAAAAGTAGAGATCAACCCATCATATAATCTAATCTTATCTAAATCTAATCATTGTGGCCATTACAGTTCCGAGTGAACCTGGGCCTTAACTAGCACCTTTCGCCAACAGTTTCTCCTGTTTTGCGCTCTAATTCGGTCGAGGTCTTCTTCCACGTATCGTCCTAACGAATATGAACATAATTTCAATTTCAATTTATTACTTAGATTCGGTTGTACAAATAAGACATAATTAAGTCTTTTATAGTACTTTATAATAGGGTAAAATAAGTTGATGATTTAATTTAAAATATAATAATATAATAACAAAAATAATAATAATATAATTTTTACTTTAAAATATAATAATAATATAATAACAAAATAATAATAATAATTTTTTTTTTTTTTTTTTTTTTTTTTTTTTTTTTTTTCTAATTACTGTTCTTGAAAAGATTGACGGTAGAGCAAGAATAATGCTTTTTGAAAATGGTGAATTCTAATTATTTGCTTTATAGTTACTGGTAAATCGTTCCAAAGTTTAGTGGCATAAACAAAAAAGAGTCTTGATGAGTTTAAATATCGACAAAGGGGTGTGATCAAATTTAAAGTTCGAGAAGAATGCGCGAAGCGGAGTTTATCAAAAAGATATGTTGGCATTTTCTTATGAATTATCTTATGCAGAAAAATCAAACATTTTGAATCAAGGTACTGAGTAAAAGTGCATCCAAGAACCTTCTGATGATACTGAGAAACATGGTCAAACCTACGCAAACCATAAACATACCTTACCATGTCATTAAAAGCAACAAGTAACTTGTGCCGACAATGAGAGTCAGGCCAGCAATAGACTACTGCAAAATAATCAATGATGGGTAGTAACAAATATTTGATTAATCTCAACTTTGTGTTTACCGGAGTAATATTGGAAAAGGGGCTGAGTTTCCGAAGGCCACCGTAAATCCGACCTATACTGATGTTAACATGGTCATAAGCTGAAAGAGATCGGTTTATTTTAAAACCAAGGCTAGTGATAGTATTTTCAAATTTTAGTTGGAAACCTGATATAAATACAGGTGGGAGGTCATCCGTTTTAATTTTTTTCTTAGATATTGCAATTATTTGCGATTTGGCAGGATTAAGAGTTAAACCATTGCACAAAGACCAATTGTTGATAAAAGAAAGATCTTCATTAATTCTGCACATAAGATCTTCCAATAGGTTAAAGAGTCGAGAAAAGTATATTTGTACATCATCTGCATAAAGGTGCAACTTGACATTTTGACACACCTGAGGAAGGTCATTGATAAACATTGAAAATAAAATGGGGCCCAAAATTGAACCCTGCGGAACACCAGCAAGTAACACTTTGGACGCTGAGAACTCTTTCCCAACTTGAACTTTTTGACTACGATGATGCAAGTAATTTTCAATCAAACATACTGCCCTTCGACTAAAACCAAAATACAGACTCAACTTTTGACACAGAATTTTGTGATTGACTCTGTCAAAAGCCTTGGAAAAGTCGAGTAAGCATAAGATCGTGAGTTCATCTCGGTCAAAATTAATTCTTATATCATCAAGCACCTTGACAATTGCTGTGGAGCAGCTATGATTTGCACGGAAACCCGATTGCAATGGCGATAATAAGTTATATTGGCTAAGGTGGTTAGATATCTGATTGGCTATAATTTTTTCGAAAACCTTAGACAAACAAGGCAGGATACTTATTGGCCTAAAGTCAGCACAAGATGAGGGGTGTGGTTTTTTGGGAACAGGGATGATTTTTGCAAGTTTCCAGCAGCCAGGGAACGATGAGCATGTTATACAAGAATTGATAATGTGAGTTAAAACTGGCATGATTTGAGGGAGTATCATTTTTACAAACTTGATAGGAAGTCCATCTTCACCAACAGAATTCGACTTTAGAGAGCAGATGCACATAAATATTTCATACTCCGAAACGGTCTCAAAATCAAATTGATTTGCGGCTCCCTAAGAGATGTTATTGTTGGGAGCAAAATTCGAAGTCTGCAAACTATCGGACGTGAAAGTATCGTTGAGATCATTTGGGTTGGGATAATTATCAACAATTTCTTTTCTACCAACACCAATGGAACGTAAGCCTGTCCAAAGCTTCCGTGAAGATTGGTTCGTAGACAGTTTAGACATGAAATATCTTTTTTTTGCCCTTCGAGTAATGAAAGAAGATTGGTTACGTGCACGGCAAAAAATTTCCCAGTTAAAAGTGGTTGGGCAATGCTTCCATTTAGAGTACAGTTTACGACGATTTTTAATAGAATTAAGTACTTCCGAAGTGAACCACGGACAATTTTTATTACGTACGGCGACTGTTTTCAACGGAACATGCTTATCGAATAAATCAAATAGAAGGTACTGAAAAAAGGTTACTTTTTCATTGACATTGTACAAACTGTAGCATAAATCCCAAGGAAAACTGTTAGCATTCATTTGTAGTGTATTATGGTTAACGGCTTTAAAGTCACGAAATTGAAATGAAGATGAAGAGACATTTAGTGCAAAGTCAATGTTGTATGTACAAAAAATTAAATCATGGTCAGAAAGACCATCAAGTGACAGTTGATCAATAAGAAGTACATTAGAAGAGTTAGACACGATCATTAGGTCTAGGAGGCTTGGAGCAGAGTTTGGCCCAAAACGAGTGGCATAAGAGTTAGCCACAGTAAGACCAGTAGTAGCAATCTCGTCTAACAACTGATTAGCTCTTGTGTCATTTAGAAATAGATCCGCATTGAAGTCGCCACAAACAATTATATTCTCATAGTTTGCTGAGAGCTCACGAAGAGCAGAGAAAAAAAGTTCAGAGGAGCAGCTTCTATTAGGATTGTAAGCAACTCCTAATAAGGCGCGAACATTGCCATTACTTATTTCTAAAATTAAGAACTCAATACCCATGTCCTCAGAACATAGATCTCTTCGGAGTGTTATTCTGTCGAAACGACCATAGAAAATGATCAGAAAATAAGCGATGGCCGCAAAAAGAAATTTTTTTTCTCAAATATCCATCGGTTTTTGCTTATACTTTTGTTGTTTTTGGTTTTACGACAAAAAGTTAAAAATAAAATAATATTAATAAATAGAGTGACGCAACAAAGCGAGAAGCCCCGGAGCTTAACGCATTTCTCTCAACCATTACCTTTGTAAAAGAATGGAGGGGACCTACAATTTTCTGCCGATCCCGAACGGCTAATCGAAAAAGCTCTTTTCATGGTTATGAATTTATTATCAGAGGACTTGTCAAATCCTCGCAAAAGGTGATACCCGTCGAAAATTATTTTTGGCTTTTGTTGGGAATCGAATCACAAACCTCCGGGTTAACAGCATACGTGATAACCACCACGGCACAGGTACCACACGACAAAAATTTGTTCTACTTGAATTTTAGAAAATTTTATCTGCTCCAAAAAGTGTTCCTTGAATTTGAGGTGACATTAAGCCTCCTTTGATATCTCAAAAGCGGAACTGCATTTTCTGACAAATGCAACCAAAAATGTAACTTTGCTTCCAAGGGCTTCCTCAGCCGTTTTAGATATGGTCTGTGTTTCTCCGCCACATTCCAGGCAGGACTGGTATGATGACGGTCTTTTAAAGGGCTAACTTGGTGTTTCTAGAACAAAAGGCAAAGCCCTCGAATGAAACAAGATCAATGTCTTAGACATGACAATCATCTTTGCTGATTTCAACACAAATTTAGAGTTCGATTTTGCTGCGGAACTGAATATAGTTGTGTGGACCACACGCTTCTGTCATCCTATCTTCGTATCAATCAACCGTTAGCCATTAGCCAGGTTTTGATGGAGACAAAATACTCTTTCAGTATTATGGATGTCCAAACAAGCAACATTGACATTAGCTATTTGAAACGAGTGAGAATATAAATGCTCTCGTCCAGTAACTTTTCGATCAAGTTCTCTCCAATGGTCGCTACACCATTTTTTTCAGCCATCAATCATCGAAAACTAGTGACAACATACAATCTAAGTCACAGCTTCTTAAGTTCTGGGTTTCAATTAGCCACCAAACCGAAGCCCATTATTTAACGAAGGGTGTATCGGCAGGTAAATAAAGCCATGCAAAAAACACACCAAGTACTTTTGGAAAAGAATACCAGGGCTGTTGGATATTTTTTCATACCCAGAGAAGTAGCTAAGAACGTTTTACCGTTTGAAGAACCTCTTCAGACATGCCATATTATAACGTAGATCCAAAAGTTCTAAAAAAGGTATAAAGATCGTGACGGGGCGGCAAATCTCTAGCCTTCAAATAGATTAGATTAGATTAGATTTAGATTCATTCATTGAATGCATACACAGTAAGACATACATCTTATAATATTAGTGATATGCTAAAATACAAAACATAAAATAGTAAACAGGCTACTTCAAAGATGAATTTATATAAAATTTTTGAGTTTATACAAAATTTAATTTAATTTAATTAATAATCTCATTCTTTAAATTCAAATTGATTTATTCAGTCAAAATTACAATTAGTATATAATATTTATGTACATATGTATATTTATACAAATTTTAGTAGTTCAATTCGTTATTTAAAATCATATAATATAAAATTCGTACATATTAATCTCAACTCCCAACTTTATGCGGGGTTCTTTGCAAACTAGGCACTTTGAAAATGACTTCGGAGTTCGAATCGAAACCTCCATTTAAAGTTTTCAAGTTTCTAGGCAGAAGATTCCACAGACGAATAGCGTAAACAAAAAATTGTTGTTCAGAGGTACGACAGGAATAATGAGGGTGCATAAGCATTAAGGATCTGCTTGAGGAACTGAATTGAATCCTATTATATAAACTAGAAGGTTGTTGCGTGTTTATTATGTTACAGAGTAGGAGTAGAGTCCTGTACCGCATGAGATGATCGAAGGAAAAGTTGTAAATTTGGCGTTAAAATTCCGAAATACGATCAAAACGACGTAGACCAAAAATGTAGCGAGCTATGTTATTAAAGGCGACATTCAATTTTCTTCTACTGTTGGCATCACAGTTGCTAAGAACTTCGCAACGATAAGTTAATATTGGGATCACAATCTTTTTGGCAATCATCATCCGAGTGTTCAAGGGCGTAAAATGTTGTGACGACCATAACATTCTTAGAACCCCATAAACCTTACCCACCGCCACATTGATATGGCTGTCCCAAGTAAGTCTCCTGTTAAACAACATGCCTAGATTTCGCGCATTCGATGTAAATTCAATTGGTATACCATTCAAGCAGATGCTTGGAAAATACTCCAGATTAATTGCTGATTTATTGATGATAACACATTTTGACTTGGTAGGATTTAAGAAAAGACCATTATTCTGAGACCAGTTGGATATTTTTTCGAGATCTTGGTTGATAGTATAAGCTCCATCTTCTATTAGCCCCAGGGGACAACTATAAATCAACTGTACATCATCAGCAATCATTTGAATCGCACATCCCGAAATCTGAGTTGGTATTTCATTAATGTATAGAGAGAAGAGAAGGGGACCCAAAATAGAACCCTGGGGAACTCCTCTGGTTGTGGGAAGGAATGACGACATTTTGTTGTTAACCGACACCGCCTGAAATCTATCTTGCAGATATGTTTTTATCAACTTAACCGCCAATGGAGACAAACCAAAATAACTAGAAAGTTTCTGACATAAAACGTGATGGTCCACCGTATCAAAGGCTTTTTAAAAGTCTAGTAATACTAGAAAAGATACAAGGTTATCATCTAATGCCAATCTTATTTCTTCAACTACATTGACTATTGCTGTAGTACAACTGTGCTTCTCATGAAAGCCAAATTGTTTACTTGACAACAAGTTCTGTGATCTGATGTGGACATTGAGCTGTTTTTGGAGAATTTTCTCGAAAACCTTGGACAGGAAAGGTAATATGGAGATGGGCCTGAATTCATCCGTGTTTCGACCCTTGGGAATTGGAATTAATTTTGCCCTTTTTTTTAATCATCAGGGTAAACGCCCGTATAGTACATAATTATAGTGTTGAAGATGTGGGTCAAATAGGTTAAGATGTATGGTAAAATTGCCTTCACAAAAACTGGATGTATGTCATCGATTCCAACCGCATTCGATTTGATGCTAAGTAAGCTTTCAACGATATCTTTATTATCAATACCAACAAAGTCAAATGACATACCTTGGTGAGAAGTATTAAGAGATTCCTGAGTAAGTGATGAAGATGAGTTACGAGAGAGATGTGGAAAAGGAAGCGAAACAAAGTTTTGGTTTAATACATCTACATCTATGTTCCCATTATACTCAATATTAGATCTACCTACCCCTAATTCCCTTAAATTTTTCCATAATTGGCGTTTGTTGTATACTAGCAAGGAAGCATATTAGTGGAACCAAAGGAGCTACTGAAGACCTGCAGACTGTTCAACCGCGATGATGAAATTAATTTTTTTTAACGTGCGGACGAATGTCAAACTGTCTTCCGCACAACTTCGGAGAATTATGGCTTGTGATATCTAAGCTTAAATCAAAAAAATTACACAGGTGCAGAAGGCCCTATTACGACAACGCCACCGCGAGTTTTTAATTATATGAAACTAAAGAGCAGGCTTATGCTAATCTGGAGCACTCAGACCTAATTGCTGGTCCATTATACTACCAGGGTAGCAGCCTTACCTTTTTTGTGGCGCAGAATGGATGGAAATTAGGTGGTTGTAATTTCCAGAAGAAACTGGGAGGCTGAAAGAAAGTAGATGTCCAGAGCATGATTCAAACCCACGCCTCCGGCCTATCTACAAAACACTATACCACTGCACCTTGGCCGCCCTTTTTACTCTTGCCCGAAAAATCACAAGCCAACTATTCAAAACTATGATAAGGTAAAGACGCGGGTGCATAAGTCTTGATTTGTGTGACTGTATATCTCGTCTTGTTGTTAAAACTCTGAAGTCCTTTACCAATACTAGGCAAACCCTCACTATTACGCTTATTAAAGAGAGATAAGCTCCCTTAACGTCACATATACGATCTTCTATGGCGTAATATTTGAACATCTGAGATCTCAAGTCAAAAATTCGATATTTCCTCAATGTAGCCGACCATATCTTCACTTAATTGTGAGGAAAGTATGAGACCTACAATTTAATCGGAGTCTGAACTGTTAAGTGAAAAAGCGCAGTGCAATTAATCTCGCAGGACTTGCTAATCACTCGCGAAAGGTAGAAAAGGATGAAAAATTTGATGTTTTTGTGATTAGAACCTCAAACTCTCCAGACAGAACATCAGCTAGAAGCACCACAAGCATTACCATCGATGTGTACGAGAACAGATTAATTTTCACAGGGCCTGAAATGTTACGTTTTGATGGAATCCCATACTTTGAAAAACTTAAATGTCAATGATAATGTCGGCCTTCTTTTCTCATGAAATTCTTTAATTAATAAAGATGCAAAACAATCTGCTGCATACTTTAGAACACACCGATTCCACTGCTTCCTTTGCATACCATCATCTTTATCTTCTTAAGCTTTGAATACATTCCCTCCAACCATCTTT
Source organism: Melanostoma scalare (assembly GCA_949752695.1). Classification (NCBI taxonomy): domain Eukaryota; kingdom Metazoa; phylum Arthropoda; class Insecta; order Diptera; family Syrphidae; genus Melanostoma; species Melanostoma scalare. Next base: position 12,492,352 of record OX456984.1, on the reverse strand, counting down.
TGCCGCAACCAATGCCCTTCAAGCAAATTCAATTAATTATAAAATTTGAAAAAGTTCTAATAGGCTTTTAATACCGTTAATAGAATCACCGAATCATGTGTCTACCGTCCATAAAAAATTATACAGAGTGCTCTTCTCAGCGTTGTCTTCTTTGTCAATGAGCTATAAGCTTTATCTTGAGGAGAATAAGTCATGAATATAGATGCGGAGGGATAATTTTTAAGTGAGCACAAAATTTGCCTTTCACTTTCATCATAAATAACATCAACCATCGACAACTACCTACTTACATGTATCTGCCTCTTGAATTCAAAAACTCAACCACTAGGCTAAGTGGAAACATGCTTGCATTTTGTAAACACAATTTAAGCGATGAAAAGCCTCTTATCAAAAATTAATGAAGTTACACAAGAACAACATTTATAATCTTCTTGATGGACAACAGCCATGAGTCTTTTGAAAAGGCCGCTTTATTGGCCTTTAAAGTTAAGAAAAGTGTGTGGGTAGGTTGTGGTTGTTTGGCGATAAGAACATAAGAAGCTTTGATTTCGGAATATGGACTTCGTAAGTGAATGGAGTGGTTCACCTAAGAATAAAACGAACTTGTATAGTCATCATTCAGCGTACACACTTGTATCTGCCAATAATCGAGTGCCTTGCCTTTTTAAACACACATCCATCATTTATTGTTGTTTTTTAAGTCAAATGCCGTGTGGGATCACGTGTGTTGTTGAATGTAGGGAAGCAAAAAATCTGACTCACACGTTCTTGTAACTCTATGAACGAGAAAAAAAAATCTGAATGAGTAATGCTAGAGACGTGGCCATTACGAATGACAAGCAACTTCATTTCCCTTAGCGCATAAGCACTTGAAAAATTCAATTTAAATCTGCCTGCGCTAATCGCATCACCACGTCAGTATCATTAATTTCAATTGTCAGGAACAGCGGGAATCCGAATCGATCTGTCATGCCCTTTGTCAATTTTCCTTCATTGAACTGCAATTAGAGTGCCAAAAACGGAAGCTTCCATTACAAGACGCTCACTGCCTGAACTAAAGACTCTATCGCATACTTGGAGAAAACATTGTTTCCTACTTCAGAGGGGGGAGCATATACACCGACAGCAGCGGCCTGGTTTGACATTTTAATTTCGCAAAATAGAGTGGAAAAAAATTTTCAATTGGATAAACGTCATTTCCCGTAGCAAATTACATTTAGCGCATGCTAATCCCATTATCCATTCTATATAATATCCACTTCCTTCCAAGTTGATGCCACTTGTAAAAGTCACTCCCTCTCTTTCTCTTTCTCACGACCGACACGACATATAATTCAATTAAAAGGACTTTCATGTTTAGGTACTTCGTTGGAATTTCTTCTTCTGCTCAGAGATGGAATTAAAAAAAAATTGAGAAAAGAACTTCAATTTGAATAAAGCCAAAACCACAAATAGATCATTTTGAAGTCTCCAAATGCCGGATGGGGTTTGAGTGTGCGTTTCTTGTTTTCTTTTTTCTATGCCATTGTCTCACACTGAGTACATCACTTGAGTTTAATTAAACCTACACAGGGGCCAACCATCAGCCATCATATAGGCACACTATCTCTCCATGTTGTATCTCTGCTCTATGCGATACCTTCTGCTGAAGATGCTGATGATGGAGATGATGTTGTCTCTTTATGATTAATGACGGTGTTTTCTTCTTTTCCCGACTTTCTTTGGAGTGGCCTCCATATGGGCAACCACATCCCAGAGTGGATAGACTTGTTGTTGCGATGAAGAAGCATCTATCAAGTGGTGGTCCATAGGTGCGAGTAAGAGCTGGACAGTCTTGTCGGTCGGTGAACTCTGGTGTTGCAAGCCGTGTTTTCAATGCGTTTGATGCGAGTAGGTATACCTTCTACATAGTGACGATAAAAGCAATCTGGTTATAATGCTCAGAGAATCTTTGTAATTTCTTTTATGGGAAAACTGGAAAATTGGTAAGCCAATGGGCAATTAAGAAAGGTTGTGAGATGCATTCTGCATATTATATGCGTGCGCTGAGAATTTTTTCTCAGTGAAGCTATAGGTGTGTGGAACCAATTAGGAATTTATTTCTTGTGCGTTCTTTTATTTTTAGAAAATTAAAATGTTTATATGCATCAAATTAGGGATCATCAAGTTCTTTTGTAAGGAAATGTACAAAGAACGTCTTTATATTTTACTGAGTCTGAGATGGCAACAATAAACCTAAATAAGGTTGGAATTGACCAAAGGTTTATCATTCAGGTTTAATCATCAAGCAAAATAAAAATTGGTCTGTGTAGGTAGTGCTCTTTCTCATTTACTCTACTAGGTCAACCTCTGTTTCGACACGAGCACCATTTTTTTAAAACGAGAAACAAGGTTACGATCTTTTACTGCAGTGAGGTGTGAATATTCTGTTTTGTGACTAGTGTTTCAATAAAAAAAACCGTCTTTGGTTTAGCGAGCTTAATTCAAATATCTTTTGTTATTACTGTGGTTATAAGTGTTTACTTTTTTAATTTTGTCGTAGGTTGGTACTACTGTCCTCATAGAGATGACAGATTTGGTGTGAATTAATATCAAGTTTATTTGAAAAATATTTATGGCGAACCTTTGTTTTGTTCTTTTCATCAAACTCTGGGACAAATTCTGTTCGACAAGTTGTAAAGTGTATGTGACTTTAATAAAGGAAAGACCCAATATAGATGAATTCTTTAAAAAATAAATGGAAAAATGTTTACTTAAGTATAACTTGTATTTGTGTTTAAACTAAACAAACCATTTTCAGTTTTTTACTTTTAATACCAGACGTTAAAAAAAAACAGCTGCCCATAGCTTCTTCTTCCACCATTTTTTTCAGTTATGGTATAAAAGGGTCTATCCTATTTGAACAGTTTTTACCAAATTTTTTTGACCGATAAAAAATAATTAAATAAACAGAGCGAGGAGCCCCAGGTCCTAGCGCATTTCTCACAACCACTGCCTTTGTGATGGAGTGGAGGACCCTTACTATTTTCTGCCGGTTCCGAACGGCTAATTGAGAAAGCTCTTTTCATGGCAATGATTTTACTATCGGAGGACTTGCCAAATTCTCGCGAAAGGCGATACCCATGGAAAAACATTTTTGGCTTCTGCTGGGATTCGAACCACTAACCTCTGGGTTAACAGCAGACGTGCTGTGTGAACATGTGAACATTAAAAGTGCTAAGTCAAAAAAATTCACTGTGAAAATAAAAAAGAATAGTTGTGTTTTTCATTTTTATTTTACTCAGCTTTTGTACCAAAAAAAAAGAAAGAGAGAGAAGACTGTGGTCAAAAAAAGATGGGTGTGCGCTGTTGATGAAATATCGGGAATGAATGGATGGATTGAAGCTTAACAAAATTTTAGCATACGTTTTTTATGACAATAGCTTCAGCGCATATATCATACAATTTTTGACTTTTTTAAGAAGTTTTTTCCAAAAAATACGAAAAGCACGTTTTTTATGTTTTTGTTAAAAGAATAGTTGTACTCAAAATTTCAATATTTGTTTCTTATGCGATGTAACTGTAGTCATAAAGTAAGTGTGGTAAGATTTTGGTAGCGTTCTGTTGAATAGTTTCGGAGATTTTGTTAACATGCCGTCCAAAAACGTCATTTCGAGAAATACGCATTTAAAGTTTTCTTTTACGAAAAATCGTGATATTAGGGAGCTCAAGAAGCAACGTAAACGTCACCCAAAATTTCAGTTTGACTGCTCGGATCCTTATAAAATTTCGTATAGTAAAAAGTGCAATAAAAAATGGTTTTTTTGAAAACTCTAAATCACAGAGACCCAATAAAGAAAATCTTAAATCTTAAATAAAATAAACAATTGTTCAATAGCCATTCAAATCTGAAGCCATCTGCCGAAGAGAAAAGCATTGAGCAGCGTACGTAGACTTGAATCAAGAGTCTGGTCCAACCCAGCACGTAATCGAGGCGGTTTCCTTTAAAACCAGCAGCCTACTGTTTTTAGCTTGAATCTCTTTTCCACTAAGGACTCAACTCTATTAAGATCTTTAGACACCGGTTAAAACATTTGACATATTGATTGTTGTGTCACATTGTTTCTGTTTTACAAAAGTGTTGCTTTGTGACTTTCGGCTTATACTGTTGTATTTAAATTAAATTTGTCGGTCAAGTTAGCACTACCACTGCAAAATTTTCGAAGCTTGAATTGGATTTTTCGTGAAAACGTCACATGAAAAAACCGTGGGCTAACTTAACGATCGAGTTAGCACTACCATCTCCTCTAATCTTTGCAATCGATCTCAAACAAAAAACAGAGTAAGGAAAAAAAAAAAAAAATTGGCACGACTGGGTCGCACGAACTTGCGATTGTGTTCTAAATACGATATCAAAATCTAAAGGCTGAGTTAAAGGTTTTGGTATTAGCTCTTCATAATATATTTTGTGGTACAGAACTACACATTAATTATGGAAATTTAATTAAATCACGCAAAATAATGAAAAAATTAAATTAAATATTCCAAAGGTTTCAAACAAAAATCTAAAAACGCCATTCTTTTGCAATTGCTAATACATATGCATGATGAAAATTTAATCAAAATCGTTGGACCAGTTTTTTCAAAAAACGGTTTTTTATTTTTCACTTTTTTTGAAAAACTGTTTTTTAAAATTCAAATATGCAAAGTTCTAGATCTTGCTAGAAGTTGTTTTGACAAAAAATTTTAAAAAAATCAAAGTTAAAGTTTTGAAGCTATTTCCAAAAATCAAAATTTTTTTAAAAAATTTATAAAAATTTCCAAAACTAATTTTTTTTAAATATTGGGATGCAGTCTTTCTTAAACAGCCTATTATTTTTTAGATCCAAAATTTCGTCAAGATCGTGTCAGCCACTAACGAGAAAGTCGGTTTTGAAAAAAACGGTACTATGGGAGGTACCGTTTTTAGACTTTTTCTAAAACTTTGTTTTTAATCATAAGAAAAACAATCTAAAATTAATACTGCACAGAAAATCTTATCGAAATCGTTGGAGCCGTTTTCGAGAAAAATAAGTATTATCATATCGGTTGTATGGCAGGTACCGTTACTTCAAGACCTAGAGACTCAATTCCAAAAACCCCTCTGTAGGCTGCTCCACAGACCCTAACTGCAAATTTTGAAGAAAATCGGTCTATTAGTTCAGGCTGTAGATCCATATACATATAGACAGACAGACAGACAGAATTGCAGGACCCACTTTTTACGTATTCTCTATCATCGTAATTACATATTTAATTGTTATTTCAAATTTTTTTTTCTGCACGATTGCAAGACTTGCCTTATAGTACCTATATAATCGCAAGTAAAAACGAAACAGAACTTAAGCTTCACATTTTCAAAAAGAAGTAGTTTGTAGTGCTGATTAAGTCGAAATTTCAAAGAATTTCTTCCAGTTAATGAGGTTCATCAGTTAGATGTTAAGTATCGGTGTAATCCGAACAAAGTTTGCGTCTTAGAAGGGTACGGCAACATCTAACTGATGAGTCCATTCTGTACCTGGGCGAAACGCTCACTTGAGATGATCTTCACGATCTTAAACATGTCTTCTAAGAAATTTAATTTTTTAAGATTCGTATTTTTCAGTTTTGAAGTGGTTTTCCACAATTTACGTTTTCGGTGGCCCTCATGTCTTCAAAGCTCTTGCACCGATCCTTTTGAAATTTTGAACGCTATTTCTGTACATGATTAACGGGGTAATGCTGAAAGCTTTTTTTTCAAAATTAGTAAATATTTATTTCTTTTTCTCTTTCGAAAAAACGCGTCTTTCCTTCAAACTGTTCCGAAAAAGTGAAGAATTGAAAATTTGAAAAACCCTTCCAGCTTTGGCTGGGAAAAACAACTGTCTAACGAAATAAGTTTGACTTTTTGATTTCGGATGAACCACTCTCTTCTCTTTTTTTCGAGACGCTTCACAATAACTGATTGCTGTAGTTTTTAATATTTCTTCGTTAAAGTAGCATTTTATTAGATTTTAATAAATGGATACTAACATTTTTGGGCGGACCAATCCTACCCAACCTCAACGTAATTTATTTATTTTGACAAAGCCAAATCAGTGTAAAAAGAAGAGGGGTGGGTGTTTTTATGGCCAAAGTGAAATTTTTCAAAGAGAAATGTTCCGATCAATAAACGATATGTAGGAAACCAAAAAGGGCTTTACAAAAACACATGATTTACAAAAAAGAGGCTACCTACTCCAATTCGTGAGAATCAAAAAGAACAAATTAAACTATTTTCCATTGAAAACGTTCTGTTTGTCCCATAAATTTAAATTCATTGTTCTCGAATTTCTTTTTTGCTCGCAAAATTCAAAAGAAAAGTAAAGAACCACCCAACTTCGCTTGAAGTAAAAGAGAACTTCAAATCTGGTTCATCAATAGAAGTTTGGTCTTGTCAATGTAAATCTTTTCTTTGCTTGGTCCATTTCCGTTTTTTCAAGAAGTCCTCAACCCAAACAAGAGTATCTAAGTCCCAAATTTCCACTATTCTTATTTTCCCTTTCACTTCGAGAATTAAACGAACAAAAGAGCGCTTTCCACTTCACTTTATGCTTCTCAAAAGAAAAACTAAGAACTCCCGACACTTTAAGTTATTTTTTTTTTTCTGTTGTTCCATTCGCTCACTTGTTCCCACTAAGTGGATGTACTTGTTAGCTATAATAATTCCATTTTACTGTGCAGCTGGTGTAAGGCAGAGTTGATATTCTTTCGCTTCGGTTCTCAACTACTTGGGCTTTTGTGTTTTCCTCCACCTACTCGTACTTATGCATAGTAGAGTAAGAGTATACTGTAGCACCTTTGTGAATTTTTTCAACACGACCGGAAGTGTGTGACACTAAGTCAAACAGCGCGCAGTGTGCCGAATGAGAACCTCTGCCAATAGAAACACTACGGTTGGATAACAAAGCCGTCAGGCATGGTGCCAAAGTTGCTGATGTTCTGACAATAAAAGAGTCTTTTGTCAAACTGGCAATTGTAAATTGTTTCGCATAGAAAACACATAGAAAAATAAAAAATACCTTTTTTGATAAAAGCAAAGGGAGAGAGAAAAAACAAAAGGGATTTTCTGCGCTGCTTCTAAGTCCCCCTTTACGTATTTATTTTTTAATGAATGTTTTATGCACAATTCTCTCAGCGTGGGGTGGAATGGAATTGCAAATTGTTTGTCTGGGAAATTCCATTTTTTGTGAGAGAAGTTCCTTTTTGTTACACCGAGGATAGAGAACTCTAAATAAAGACTAGAACAGTGATTGATTATCGAAAAGATCATCATTGCCGATTAGTAAAGTTTGCTCAAAGTTGAAATGTCAATTGATGACAGGGAACTGATGGGTTGACAGATGTTTTGAGCTTTTATTTTCAGCAAAAAAAATTTTTGTGTGAGTTGACAATTTTGAGGCTCATCGGTGTCCAAGTGCCCTAAAATGACGAATAACGACCATGTATACCTAAACCATTTTTCAATAACATTTCCGTAATTTATTCCGACAGCTGGTGAACCAAGGCAATTCATTTTTAATAATGATGATGAAAGCATTACGAAATCAAAGTAAAATCCGAAAACTCCAATATTGGCCCTCTGCAACCAAACATCAATTCCCTAGCCAAAATTAATACACTTTTGAAAGTATCTCTCATATTTGTTATAATTGGTATCCATTAATTAGTCAGACACTGAGCAGCAACATGGCTCGTATCTTTTTAATATCCATTACCAGCAAATTAATCAATCCACGCCACTGCGTGCAACCTGTCTCTATAAATTCCCACTTGATAGTTGAGTCAGGAGAAAGAAAAATAAAATAAAAATAAATCTCATATCCTCAATCCAAATGACCACTTGGTTAGGTCCTGTTTTATGTATTGCACAATCAATACACATACAAATGCAAAAACAAAAATGGTTGAATAGAAAAAAGGAAAAAAGAAACAGAAGTTGGTTAACACAAATCGAATTTCTCTCCCCTTTGGCAAAATTGGTTTCCTTCGTTATTGCCTACACCATTTAACGGGAGTAAGGCGAAGCAAAGCGACCTGCCAAACGGAGAAGAGCCTTAAACCCCTCGCCACATGCCTTGCATAAAAATGGCAGAAAATTAATAGCCATCCACCAGGCATCTATCAGAGATCCAGATATACAAAACCTAGCTATTCAACCAACAAGTAGATGAAGTAGAAGAAAAAACAGAAAACAAAACCCAATCCAACGAACGCAAAGAAATCCCAATTGCAACATTTCCATGAAACTAGTTTTGCCGCGTATCTTCTATATGAAGTTATAGTTGGTATATCTCAGCGAATGTATCTGTGCGGAATAGATGCAACCGTGTATACTATACAAATGAAAATAAAGGTGAAAAGAGCTAGTCTAACCACTCCCCATCAATAGAGTTGGGCGCCTGGCTTGCCCGAGAAATCAAGACATGGCAATAAATTGCACTCAAGCCTGCTGTAAGAACTTAAGCCTGTGGATGTCGCGTTTAGTGCTGCTGCATTTGATGTGGTGGTCATTCTGAAATTCCATGATTTCAGAGTGGAACATTTATACAGTTGTTGGTTAGTTTATTTGTGTTCCGAAACCGTAAGAACTCGAAAATGAGCTGAAAATTGCGAAACTTGATTATGTGTTGGCATCTCTCGAACCCGAACCATGGCTAGGCTACATTATACGTAATTTGAAAGGTGCGCACAGCTATAGTAGAATGGAAGTTAACGCAACTGGCAAATGTACATATTTATCAGTTTAGCTGTTGGATTGGCATTTTGGAGAATTTCACCAAAAAAAGCGTTATTTCGAATAAGGATTTGTCAAAATACGTATATTGTCGTTGATCGCTTATCTATCTAAGAAATAAAGTTAACCGCTGAACAATTTTTTGCGGGGTTATGTTAAGTTGCTTGTCTGGCTTGATAAGGCTGAGACGATTGGCGCCTTGAAAGAGAATATTTGGCGCACTATTCCTGACATGCGACAACGAATGCTGCGGAAAGTGATCGAAAATTAGGACTTACGGCTTTAAAATTAAGTTAAATTTTTTGCCGAAACATTAAATTATATGCGTTTAATTTTTTCTTAGAGACCACACGTCTAAAAAACGCCATTTACTTTGAATACTTTGAGTTCAAGATAAGTTATTTCGCCATTTAATTTATCGCAGGTCCATCAACTACAACTGACTATATTTTGTAGTGAAATAATTAAAAATCTTGAAAATGGTTATCAAACTGACGTCATATTCACTGACTTCGCCAAGGCTTTCGATAGAGTTAATCACCAAATTCTAATAAAAAAACTTGAATCTTTTGGCTTCCACTCAAATATTCTACAGTGGTTTGAGTCTTATGTGAATAGGAGAAAACAGTTCGTGCAAATTAACGATGTTTTTTCTGAGGTTATGTGTGTACCCCAAGGAAGTCACTTGGGGCCCTTTCTTTTCTTACTTCTGGTCAACGATATCCCTGATTTCCTAAAAAATTTGTCATGTCTGACGTTTGCCGACGGCATAAAAATATTTCGTTGTAAAAAGTCTACAAACGATTGTTTTTTACTCCAAAGCGACCTCCAACTTCCAATACTTATCTGAATTGTACTCTACTATCCAACTCTTCTTAAACGTATCTAAGTGTCAATCATTTGCAAGGGGTCTTTCACCTATTGTCTTTAATTATTCAATCGATCGTACTGACCTCTAAGCAATAAAAGTTGAGAAAGATCTTGGGGTCTTCTTTGATCAAAAGCTAAGTTTCAAACCTCACTTTGTTAACTACAAAACTAATTCGATTTAAGGTTTATTTTTCGTAATTCGAAAGAGTTTAAAGATCCCTATACTCTAAGGTCTCTTTTCTATGCCTATGTTAGGTCTTCGTCGGAGTACTGTTGTGTAATTTGGGATTTTTTTTATCGAGTTCAATCAATGAGAATTGAGAACATTCAGAAGAAATTCTATGGAGTTGCTATTCATCGTTTGAACTGGAATATCCCTATTCCTTGTTTTAACACAAGGTGTCAACTTCTTGGCCTTCAACCTTTAGTTGCACGTCGTAAATATTTTTCCGTGATGTTCTTGCGCGATATTGTCACTTGCCATATTGATATATATGGCATATTGATTGAGTATAAGTAAATAAATAAATAAAAAGATATTCTTCTGGTGCCCAGATAACTCTTAGGACCCAGATCATTCTACTCTCAAGATCACCTTGAGAGACAGATCACTCTAAAGTCAGAATAACTCTAATGCCGAGAGCACTTTGATGCCAAAACCTTTTTGATGTTAAATTTGCTTTCCAGCCACAAAATCATTACGAAAACTATGTAATGCCGAGGTCACTCTATTGCCAGGATCTCTTAAACGCCAAGATCACTCCAATGCAAGGGTTGTCTTTGTTCTGATAAAGTAACTAGGGCCAAAGACACTTTGATTACAAAATGGCTTTAAAGCCAAGGTCACTCTGATGGCAATATCATTCTGATGCGAATCTAAGTTTGTTTTCGAAATCGCTATGGTATCAAATCCAGTGTGTTGGAAAAGATGACTTTGAGGCCAAGACCACTCTAAAATTAAGATCACCCCAATGCCAAGATTACTCGAATTCAGAGATCACTTCGATGCGAAAATCTTTCTGTTGTCTTACCACTCAGATGTTTTGGTGGCAAGATCACTGCGATACATCAATTAAAGATCATTTAATATATTAACAGGATCACTCAGATTCTAAGATCTTTTTAATCAAAAGAATTTCTTTTAGACTCAGACCATCGGTCTGATGTCAAAATCTCGCATGGGGATCAGTTATGATCATTTTCATGCCAACATTATTTTGGTAAGATCATTCAGACTCAGATGGCTCTGATGCTAAGATGTGTATAATATTGAAATAAGCTTAGTTGTTTTGATGGTATGAACATTCCGGAATCATATTTTTCCTAAATGCTTTGAGATAAGGATCATCTGAACAGCAGGCATAGGATATGGTAGTTCTTTTCTTCGATCACTTTCTTATGCTTTGGAATTCATTTTAACATCTTTGTCATGATTTTTACTTTACATGTCAAATGCTAAGTAAAAATCTTAAGTTCTCCTTTGATTAAACTTCTCATTTCTTTTCTTGAGTTCAAAAATATTTTCTTTTTACTATTTCTGTAGTCATCACGGGCCAATTGCTAATTTTTACACATTAGCCGTTATCATAAAAATTATTCTGGGCGTGCGGTGACATTTTCTTTTTAAATAACTCATTTTTTGTAAGTCAAGCTTGGCTTTGGCCAGAAAAATTGTGTGTGTAATCCAAAAGTAGTGTCACTGTCTCTTAGTCTTTATGAGGTTTTTGACATTCTTGTAGAGGCTTTATACAAGAGATTTCTTGAAGTGGAGTTTATAAGTCAAATCAATCAATCGCCCTTAAACGCAACTCAAAGCAAAGAAGTCCTATAATTGCAATAAAAATTGAACTATTGCCCTTTAGAAATTCTCATTAACTTCGATGCAAAACTTAGTTTTAACAAAGATATCGACTTTATGCACAACTTTGGCTTGATTTCGAAGGAAGCAAACAGCAAAGAACACCCAACTCTCATACCTCATACCGAACCATGAAACGAGGAGAAGTTACGGATTCGATTTGATATTCAATGAGAGTGTAACGAGTGCCTATACACTTGGGGTATTCCATTCGTGATAAGAATTTTTAAAAGGCATCCTCATCATCACGTCGCCGTCGCGTCAAACCATGGCATCGATGTGATGATGAGATGCAAGGTGCGAGTGGTAGTTTCTGTGAATTGTTCTGACAGTTTAGTTGAATATGGTTGGTGAGATTCAAAAAGCAAATATATGATAATCGAATTGATTGTTTTATAGAAGACGAAATCAGTTTTTGGAAGGATTTGCTAAAAGTGATGGTGGATGATCTTTTGTGAGTGTTGTGGAATTTTTATTCATTCCATCTCCATATTTACGAGGAAGGGAAAACGGAGTCGAGTGAAAGGGGAAACGCAAATACAAACAGGTCAAAATCATTAGCCTGGGCTTCGTAATAATAAATGATTTTGATTTCCCGAAAATAATTGCAGTGGGCATTTTGCAACATCCAGCATTTTACTTGATCATTATCGTCACGCAACTCTTCAGTGAAATCCAAGCCGCTGTGAGACCCAATTCTGTGTGGTGCTTGCTCGTTGCTCCCCTCACTTCATAACCGCATTCAATGATTATGCGGACGCTTATAAAACCCGGTTTTTGTATTCAACACGAATCACTTTAAATACAACCACTTTGACGCGTAATTGCTTTGAGTTTAATTATTATGATCTGGAAGAGAATGCCTGCAGCGAAAATTTCGAATGGATTAAGTGTGGAGCTATCCATCAGTAGCAAGTTGCCCGGATTTATTCGATTGGAAAAAAAGCATAAATCGCTGGCAAAAAAATTATTTGAAAAGAATTAACCTAGCATCGCGAGCAAAGGGCAACCAAGTTCAATGTTCTGGCTTCCACAAAATGCATATTTGATGATGCAGCACAGCGCACATTGACACGAAGAGCAAGAAGGAGGAAAAGCACACAAAGCGTGAGAATCTCTTCACTCTGGCGACGAACGACGACGACACGATGACGACAAGCTGGCACGAATGGAATAGTTTTCTTCTTCAGCAGAGGATTTTTCAAACAATAGGAAAATTCATGCTGCAATGTTGATACATATATATTTTTTTTTGTTTATTCTTTTCTGCCTCTGCCTTTGGGCGGAAGATCTGAAAGCCAACTTTCCACTGAAAGGTGCCAATTAAATTTAACTCCAAGTGGAATGTCGGGAAGAAGATAATATTAGTGTAGCTACGCCATGCGTGTCAGACAATGTCAAGGCTATGCAAATGCACGCTTTGTGAGACGGTTCAGGCTGTCAAAATACATTTAATATTCAAAAAGGGCGAATGGGTTGATGGTAAGGTTTATGCAGGCTATGCACTTTGATGAGAATTTGAGCTGAATTGATTACTGGTTGTTAAGTTCAAAGTTCAGCTAAAAGGTATTCGCAAACCTGTCAAAACACATTATTGAAAGTTGCAGTGGAGTAGATTGTAACTGCTGTTTGTGTTGTGACTATGTTTGAAAATGTCTTAAATTGAAATATCGTTCTCCTTTTCTATGTTTGACTGTTAACTATTGAACTTTTTGGCAAATTATTGGCTTTCTTTTAATAAAACGCAGTGAGAAGAGGTGTTATGATTGAAAGTCGAAAGTAATAGACCGTTTTTGTCTTATTTTTTACTAGCCTTGCTTATATTCAAAATGTTTTAACTTTGGTTGTGTCCTTTTTTGGCCTAATCATCAAACTTAATAATCACAAGTTTACGAAAAAGTCTCTAGAAAGAAGTAGCATTTTTTGAAAGTTGTGTTCTACGTTCGAAGATTGGTAAATGGTAACATTCAGCCCAAAGAAGCCCTTTTTGAGCAAATCTAATTACCTTCTGCCTGAGCATGAGCTGTGACTTTGAAAAATGAAACCATATTGAGAAACATGGTCCAGATGAAGGCGTACTAGGCTATTATACTGAGAGAGAGTTGGGAAGGGTCTGAAAGCTGTCTTTACCATCTTTTACCTAAAACCAAGCATAAAATTTATTTTAGTAATTAATCTGTTCAGCAAATGTAGATAAGAGCTTAAATAACACCCTGGTGTTTAAGATGTTCTAGATACTCTAAAAGATTGACAAGTTGGTGTGCTAAGTTGTTTCTGATCCTTTCAAAGAAGGTCAGGCTTCTACATCTGACGGGATTGATACTAGTTTCGGTTTGAAGATAAAAGCGACTGTTCGTTCTGTTCACCGTTTTGAAAACTTTTATATTATCAGCGACATTTTGACTGTCCCTGAAGGTAATACACGTACATGAAACGAGATCCATCATTGTTGACAAAAAAGAGAAGAAAAGGTCCTTGATAAATTCTCTGGAGTATTTTAAAGCTAGCAGTTATAAGTTTTTCAAAGAAATTTCGGAGCTTAACTTAATAGAATTTGTTTGATAAATGAGGAAGGGTCCAGCCCGTTAAAATGCTGGCCTTGAGTTTGAAGAATAACGTACTGGGCAAAAATAGTAGCGTGATCCTTGATATAATATAATAAAGGCTTTACCATTTTTAAGTGCTACCGAGAATTTGATTGGTGGTAAGTTTCTGATTGGCGATCTTTATGGAAAAAAAAAATTGATTTCAATGGTGCTGGAATTTAGCTGTCCTGCCGTTATGTTTTTTTTTTTTCTTTCTTTTTAATTTAAGTCAGGTGGTAAATTTTTGGATTACTAAGGGCTTTTACGACCTCAATTTTTTTTTTTTTTTTTTTTTGTGAAAGCAATGAAAGCTACAAAATTGAGAAAATATTTTTTCTATGGAGTTGCATTTGATGCAACTAAATAATCGAGACAAGAATTGAATCACATCGGGAGTGGGGCTCCACATATAAAAAGGAAGGGCTTTTTTCAAATTGGCTTAAAATATGTAAAAATTTATTCAAACCCCAGAAATGTTTTTGCACTTCGCAACTTCATTAACAATTTCAATACGTCGTTGCATTTTACACTGTTCCTTTCCGATAACAGTCATTTCCAATGCAGCTTGGACTTCAAATTAAGTATGCTTTGTTCTGCAAAGACGGATTCTTCTCTGGGCGGATTTTGCTTTGGGGTTTTTTTTTTTTTATTTCTTAAATAAGGTAAAATTTGTATTTGTATTTGTATTTATTTTTATAGAGCTTAATATTAAGATGTACATCTTTTAGATAGCTTAGCCTTGATGTGGATGCATTTAATAAAAAGTTAATTAGAATTTAAATATAAACTGTAAATAAAATTTAAAATTTAAGAATATAAAATTTCAACAAATTTAATGATTAAAATTTAGGATTTTAAAGTTATAATTAAAAAACAGAGAAGATAAATTATAATGAAAGAGAAGCAATTCAATTGTAAAAATAACATCCCCAAAACAAACTCCTACCACACAATGAGAGAGAGATTCGATGATCTTAAGACTCTCATTCATAAATAAAATACTGAAAGGTTCAGTTTTAATGATTTGAAACATAAAAAGGTGGAATTAATTAATTTCTGATAAGAACGCAATTAAGTTCTTCTGAAAAACACCTATGTTATTCGTTCTTCATAATTCACGTGGGAGAAAATTCCAAAGGCGAGCAGCGTTAACAAAAAACTGTCGTTCGGTTGTTAGATAGGAAAAACTGGGAATTAAGATTTGGTTGGTTCTGTTAGATGACAAAAACTGGATACAATTGTAGAGGTAAGGTGGCTGTTTGATTTGAACAATTTTGAATAATATTGTCAGTGTCTTAAATTTTAAGAGGTTAATAAAGCTAACACCATATAAGCTTGAAGAATGATTGGAGATATGATCATGTCTATTTAGCCCAAAAACATATCGAGTAACATTGTTAAAAGCGACATTGATTTTTCTGAGAGAAACGGAATCCATATTGCAAAAAATTTCGCATCCATATGTTAGTATTGGAACTACTAATGTTTTAGCCAACATTTTTCTTGTTTCTATTGGTGTGAATTTTTTTGTGATAGATAGTGTTCTTAAGGCTCCATATGCCTTTCCAACTGCAGAGTTTATATGGTCATTCCAGGTGAGAGTCCTATTAAAGTAAACTCCAAGATTCCTAGCCGTATGAACAAACTCCACAGGAACATTATTTAACAATACATTAGGAAAGTAGGTTAAATCGAGTTTTTTCCTAGATATGACAAGGCACTTTGTTTTTAGTGGATTTAAAACAAGTCCACAATCGTTCGACCACCTCAATATCGCATTCAAATCTTCTTTGATGTTGCTTACACAGTTTTCTATTAGACCTAACGGTGAGCTTTGGAAATACTGAACATCATCAGCAAACATATGCACATCCCCGTACTTTATTAGGGACGGAATTTCATTCACATATATTGAAAACAGAAGAGGTCCCAAAATGGACCCTTGAGGGACACCACGCATTAATGAGAGGAAGTTGGAAACTTGTAGTCGGTTTAGATGAAAGGAATACGAAAATTAAAACAATTTTTGATAACAAAACAATATACTAAAATAGGAAGAACTGGGGCCGCACACGTGATCGAGTAATACGTGACTGAAGTGTGTGGTTTTGACATTACTTCTCGCGTTTTCGAGCACTTTAATACCACAATTTGTCATTATTTCATCAGTATTTGAACAAATTGAAGTCGATATACGAACAACAGGCTGATGTTGTGTTATATGGAGCAAAATTTGAGAAAAATATACAGTGGGTGGCCAAACTATTAGGGACAGTGTTCATTTTCATGTAATTTATAGTTAATTTAATTTAATTTAAAGTATAGGTTAATGCATGGTTTTACGTATGACTCTGCACCATGCCACTAAGCCAGAAGTGTTACTGCATTCTTATCTGTAAAAAATGTCACTGTTTTGCCTTGGCCAGGGACTTCACCAGACATGAACCCCATCGAAAACATACCACAAAGTTCTAAAATCTCAGTACTATACCCCTAATAATTTGGCCACCTACTGTAGTACACTCACTCACTCGATCGCTGATGCGGTAATTCCGCTCCTGCTGAACATTGCTGCAGTTGCGGTCAAAATAATAGTAGTGTGAGTAAAAGCATTGCACAGATTGGTATTTTTCCACTCTGCATTGCGTTGATAGTGAAAACCCGTTACACTTTAATTGTTTTAAGGGGTGGAAAAGGATCTCGTCAATATGTAAGAAGACCTCCAAACACCGAATATAATCCACACTTTACAATCATAATGGTATGGGCATGTTTTTTCTTCTATGCGGAGTTGGACCCATAATGCGGATTGAAGGCATTATGGATCAGCATATCTATGTTAGGATAATGCAGGAAGTAATGCTACCGTATACTGAAGTTGAATGCTACCGTTAAATGAAGTTGCTTCTTGCTGAAATGGGTCATTCTGCAAGAAGCAATGGTTCCAGGAAAGTAAAGTAGATGTGATGGAGTGGCCCGTACAGTCTTCGGACTTTAATCCCATTGAAAACCTATGGAGCGCTGTAAAAAAATATGCTTCTAGATGTAAACCAAGCAACAACACAGTCCTTTGCGAAGCGTTACAGCAATCATGGAGTTCGATAAGCACAGGAAGGTGTGGAAACCTGATAAACTCTATTTAACGTTTTTGTACTGCTGTTATAGCTAACAAAGGACATGCAACTAAATACTAATTAAAGGTACGAACACTCAGCCACATATTGTAATAAAAATGTTGACCTAATTTTTCGATTTCGTAACATTTCAAGGTAGATTTTCCTATCACTACTATATTTTTGACCGCTGAATTTCAACATGTGTTCAATAAACTTGCAACTATCGGATAATAATATTAAACTAATGTTTTTTTTTTTTTTGTAAATAAAAGCTTAAAACCCCACTTTGAAAACCACGTTATTGGTTTTTTAAATTAGAATTGACGGTACCCTGCCGGGTAATACATATAGGGAACGGTGCTGTTCAGGCGCGCGCGGTGAATTTTGTTTATACAAAACTAGCTGTCCCGCCCGGCATAGTTCGGGCCTTATGGTGATCGATTGATTGTTGTTTCCAAGTTCCCATTGCAGTGTGCAAATGAGGATGAAATATAATCTGTGTTATTCAGGGTCAATGAAGCTTTTTTACCGTGAAAGAATTTTGCAATCGGTCGAGTACTCTCCAGGTTCCCGGTTATGTTCCCGTTCCTATTTCCCATGAAAAGGAAGTATTGCCTATGTCATTTCTCAGCTCCTAGACCATTTTTACTCAAAATTTCTCTCTAATTGGGTAAGTAGTTTTGAAGCCTTTGCAATATAAACACAAAGTTCTCTTTTGGCGTTCCTGTTCAAGTTTTTCATGAAAATATGGGGATGAAATAAGAATTAAAAATTTTCCTCTTGGATCACTCTATCTATAAAAAAAAAAACTGCATCAAAACCCGTTTAAATCCGTAGTTTTAAAGATCTAAGCGAACAGAAAGCGAAAGTGACTTTGTTTAAAGTTTAAGGAATGACTATCGGAGATTTTAAATTATCCAGCAGTTGTTGATTTATACATTAATACACTCGTTTCGTTTGATTATATTAACTGAAATCTTACAGTTTTTTTTTTTAAAACCTAGCAGTAGGGTATTTTGTGGTACTTTCGCGACGCAAGTTGTAGGAACTTAAAAGAAAATGCTGTATCCCCACACACTCTCCAGAGAAGACCAAGCTACTAAAGCGAAATGGAAAAAGTTGAAAAAGACAAAGAAAAAAAAGGCTAATGAAAGGACATAAAACGTTGACAGAAGATAAAGACTGTTAAAATACGGGTAGTAGAAAAGCAAAGGAGGAAGTTTTAATTCTGATTCGGAATCTTAATTCGAGGAATCGTTTTGTTAAGAATGTGGTTAACCTTTTGAACATTTAAACTAAGAATGGATAAAATGCATCATGAGCAAAATGTGGTTACAGGTAAAATGTGCAACGGTAACAAAATCTCATTTGCGTGTCTACCTACATTGAGTGCCATTAATATTGATTTTTTTTTTGTTTTACAAAATCGCTTAGTTCTAACTCAAAAAACTTTAACTATTATTTTTATTTAAAAGCGTTCTTATTTCATAGTCTCAACAAAAAACAGTTTTTGAATCAAGTTAAAATATAAAAAAATAAAAAATAAAAAATAGATCAACTCAAGGAATAATTCTTCATTAATATTCGGTTTTTTGTGCATAATTCCATTAATTTTTTCGTTAATTTCTTTTAACATGCCATTTAATATTTTGTGGGATAATATTTATTGAATAAGACTTCATTCAGTCGCTGGGGCATATTTCTTTTTAGATTTTTTTTTTGGGTTTATCCCATTTTTATTGTAAACGTGTCTTCAGTGCATTTATTGGGGTTCAACGAACTCGACGATGCAATTCATCCCATAAATTCTCGATAGAGTTCAGGTCCGGAAATTGTCGAGTTGTTTGGATAAATCGTTGAACAGTTATAGAGTAGCCATTCTCCAACAACATTCGCACTTTACTCTGGGTAGTCGTCCTGGTAAAGTGCAAACTCCTCGAAATATCCATTCTGTCTGCACTTATTTTTAAATTTTCTTTCAAAATCTTTAACTTGTATTACTTATGCCGATATGCACCCCCAAACCATTGCCTGCCCTCCTCCATTCTTAACGTTGCATATCGTATAACTTTGTGCAGTTATGGGACATTGTTTCTTTTTTTTATGAGAAACGTGGAGAATAATTTATTTATTTGTAAAATAACCAAATGATAAACCCATGCTAACTTTTGTTAAGTGAAATACTTAAAAAGGATATTTTATAATAAAATCCGAAAATTAATGGCACTCACTGTACTTCAATCAAAAGGCTGATTACTTGAGAAATTGAGATGTTGTTATTATAAATGTTCCTTTATAAGTAGTTTTTGATAATTTTGAATTATTTTTGACTTAAACTGCTAAAGGTCTAATTCTGTTTTAGCGTTTGTAAAGTTCTTACCCTGAATGCGCCGAATTAGTCTTTTTTAAATTTGAAACTAAGTTTCAATTACAAATGCTACAATCTGCCCCAATAACTGGGTGAGTTGTAAAAGTCGTAATTTTTTTTTTAAAGCCGCCGTTTTTTCCTAAAAAACGTTGCAGGTTTGATCAAAAATTTATCTGAAGTCGATAGTTGTTAGTTGGAATATTTCTGCCAGTTTTCGTTAACACCAAACAACTAATCTGTCATAGCCAAAAAATGAAAAATTATTACAACCAGCCCCACTCTCCCCTATCGGTGTAAATTTATTTAAAAAGTAAGTTAATGACGCTATGAGTAGTTCCTCGATGCATTGTTAGGTGTTCTACTCAGAGTTGGGAAATAATGATTACTTTGTGTAATGGATTACAGGTTCAATTACAATTACATGTAATGGTTAATTGGAATTTTTCAATTACCCATTACCTACATGAAATGGAAAAAGTAATGCACTTTTCCAAGTAATTGAAGAAAACACACCGCTAATTACTTTTTTAGTAATTGAGTACTTCAATTGTAATGCATTACATACTTTTCAGTTACAAATATGGTTATTATTGTTTTAATCTACATTTTGAATAAGCTAATCGCAAAATCGCACTTAATTCTCCAACTTTCTGACAGTTTTTCACCAATAACTTTGTATTGTAAGGAGTTGCCAAAAATGTTCCACCGGAAGGGTTTCAGAGAATACCCTCCCCAACAAAATAATAGAAAACACAATACTCTACGACAATTAGTAAACGAGAAAATGGCTTTTGAAGGTAGAAATGTTTTTTTTTTTTTTCTTAAACGGCGGACAACGCAGAAGATTTTGTTGTTTTAAATTTCTGAATTCAGACTCTCCAAATGCTACTCTTCACTAAAAAAGGAAGAATTTGACACAGTACCTGTTCAATGATTTAATTTTGTTCAATTTTGTTTAATTTTAAAAATGTAATTGAGCAAATTAGGTGATCAATTACATTTTTGTGTAATGATTACTGACAAAAGTAATCATTACAGCATTTTTTCAATTACTTGGGTTTTCAATTACATATAAGTAATTGAATTCCAAGTAATTGAAACTTTTCAATTAAAAGTAATGGGTAATTGAATTTTTCAATCATTTTTGGGTGTAATAGAAAATGTAATGGAAGATTTAAATTACAAGTAATTGTAATTGAAATTTTTTGTAATCATTATTTCCCAACTCTGGTTCTACTTAACGATTTGATAAAAGCTGAACCTTTATCTATAGTCGTTAAATCTTTAATTTGAAAGGTTTTACTCTGGTCGAGTCTCCCAGATCACGATGCTCGTAACGCGGTAAAAAGTAAGAAGAACAAGAAGAGGAGAGGAACAACATGATAAAAATTTTATAATATTTTCCAGTTTATGACATAAATATGCACTAGAATATATGGTTTTATCTGTCTAAAGCCGTTAGATATTTAAATGACCACCGAGACGTGTCGCTGACGACCCTCCAAGGACGGCGATGATCAGGAACTTTACTTTTGATCTGTTTCAAATTTTTTTTTTTAACAAACCACAACTTACCATATGTAGAGAACAAGTTAGAATAGCACCAATGAGTCAGCACCATAAACCCACCCGTGTGCTGTGTAATAAAATATTTATAAGAAACCGCATAGAGCAATGTATTCATTTTATTCATAACTTTGTGGCCGTCCCTCTCCTAAAAAAAAAACGAAAAAAGTAGAAAAGATTATTAATGTTGCTGTCGAGACATAGGACTTTCGAAAGCAGACACACCAACCCTTTCTTGCACTTTGTGCCCGAGCAAAGTACTTTCATTTGTCATCATTTTGAAATTAAATTTCATTTTCGAAATGCAAAAGCATTAAAACAATTTCAATTCCTCATACTTAACTGAATTCATAAGTCCTTAGAGACTCGAACAGGACTTGAAACAAAACCCAAACTCTGACTCTAGTCCCAAACAGCCAACACAATTTGCAAATAAAATTCCAACACACTCGTTAGATGAAACGACAAGTGCTTTAAACGTATAATTATTTCCAATGCCAACGGATACACAACGGAACGACAACGACAATGACAACGACTGCATTTCATTTCACCTGAACCTGCTATCTACCTCTACCCTAACTGAGCTTATATACATACTACGGTACTCCAAGGCACCTACATACACCTACGTACCAACCCCAATGCACTCAACACTGCATATTCAAACATAATGTACGTTGTGTTTTCTTTATCAAAACTCTTCACACCACACCGACCGCTTCACCAAGAGGAGAGAAGAACTCAGAGGAAAATCCAAATTAATTTCATTTGTGTAAATTCAAAAGAACAGAAAAAGGGGAAAAAATAAGGAAAAAACACAGGAGCTTTCAGATGTCATCCAGCCATCAGGAGCAGACGAACGAAGAGGCTATTAGAGAGCAGCAAAATAAAGTACAAAGTCTGAAGCCACTGCCATCAGAAGTCGTCGTGGTACAATATACAATACGAGTGTATTTTTACGCAGCTCGTAAAAGTTTGTTAGCAAGGATTAAGAATCCACCAGCCACCTACCTACACCCACACTATACTACTGCTTCATGATGTTTCTTGTGCAGTATTGTTTCGGGAAATCTCCGCAAGGCGTCACAAATCCAAGGATTAAAAACAAAACTCCCAACCGCACCGCACCAGCATAATCAGCAGAACCAAAAGTAGCAACAGCAGCATCAAGAACTTTCTTCTATCCGTCTCTGGAGCAATTAAAACTTTAATATCTCCACCCGCATTCTACATAACCGTTCCCAGTTCCTCTCCCTTCGTCCCCGCAAAAGTATCTTATTTGTGGCGAAAGATAAGCGTACGCTTTTTCAAACACAAATTGGCTTAAAACCATGCAACTCGTTCATGCATTTTATTCAATCCGTTTTCCGGATGGTGGTGTGCTTCAGCTATTGGAAAGGATTAAGTTCTATCAGCAGCTACTTTGTTGAATTTGTCTGCAACTGCACCCATGAATAGCTTCTGTTCATTGTTCAGAGTGCGGAGATGGAAACCGGACATTGGACATTGGACATTCACAAGGCTATCCCATTCTTAGAAACTCCAAATGGGTGTATAGCTACATACATAGCTACTTATAAGAGTGGCAGCAGTGTTCTTGTGCGTCTATTGAAATTTGCATATACTTTTGTTGCAAGAAATCAGTTGGATGATCGGATGAAATATTTAAATCTCGTATTGACTCGTGTGACTTGACATGGGAAGTGGAAGTGGAAATGAGCTAGAAATGACGTGG
The DNA here is from genome assembly GCA_949752695.1 of Melanostoma scalare. Classification (NCBI taxonomy): domain Eukaryota; kingdom Metazoa; phylum Arthropoda; class Insecta; order Diptera; family Syrphidae; genus Melanostoma; species Melanostoma scalare. Next base: position 12,469,478 of record OX456984.1, on the reverse strand, counting down.
TTGCCGACAAAACGGGAGCAGGATCTGACTTAAAAAGGACGAGAAGCTGAGTGTGCATGTGCATATTGTGCATTTGTGAATTGTGAATTCAATGCAAGCCCTCTACTGAATTAGTAGAGTAAGGTTGTTGTCTTGTAACAAAGTAGCTTGTTCTTGCTCTAGTTGAATAATTTCCATCCAGTGCGGTGTGTTTTATATCAAATGAAAGATGGAGTTGGGTTTAAAGCTTATCGGAACTACCGCATAAAAATTCTTGCACAGCTTATCGTGCGTTCGACAAACTCTTTTTCGGCTCGGCTAGTTTCTCGAGCTCAAATGGAGGTTATTTTTTGAAGGCGTTTAAAAAAAACTGTAGCTTCAAATGTTCTGTAATTTTAGGAGTTTATTATACATAAATATTCATGTAAATTGTCAGTAGATTTCGAGTTACATAAAATATTGAAATCCAAGATGTATATGGACCATTTCATGAACTCATTGAAATTAGAAGACGTCAATCTGCCACTTTTTTTGAATTTTTCTGGTGCCTGTAGCAAGAAAATAAAAAATGGCGTTAAAGGAGACCCTTTTTCCCATACAGCCATCTATAATTATAGTGAAAAATTGACAAAATGGCAGCAATTTTTTAAAAAAAGTCCAAATTTCGCCAAATATCGTCTTTTGATGGCGTCCAAAATTACAATTTACATCCGATCGTAAAAGTTGTAGATAGCTGTATGTAAAAACATATGGAGAATATGCAGTTAAAATTTCAAGACGATTCGTTTATATATGAGTGAGTTACAGCAGCGGCAAATTTGAAAAGTGCAGTTTTGAGAAAAGTGCGTTTAAAGTTTTCAGAGCATGAGTTCGACCGCCCGAGATGCTTCTCTTCTACACTCTGCCATTTCAAAAATATCCAAGATATCATTCCAATATTTTAGGATATCATTTTTGAAATGTTTACCTATCGAAAAATGAAAAAAAATGGTTTTTTTTTTTTAATGAGAAACTAGCCGGGCCCCTTAAAATGCTGCCCCGATAAAAAATAAACGTTAAAACTTAAAATTAATTCCTTACCGGTGGTGGGGAAACCTCAAAACATATAAAATACCTCATTTTCAAATGCCTAGGTATTTTGAAAATGATTCTGAATGTATTTAATTTTATTGTTATGAAAATTAAAGGTGCGTACTAATGGTAAGATCAATCAATCCATCAACAGCAAAGATGTCAAATTTCAACTACTGGATTCGACCCAAACGAGTAAATGGCAAGCTTAATAAAATAGTTTAAAAGAAAGGAATACGCTAGTAATTAATAAAAAAAAAAAAAATGGCAAAATTATCTGGATTATACAGACTTTGATAAAAAACCAAAAGAACTAAAATTTCATTTCGAAGTTTTTGTGGCATTCGTTTGGCTCGAGCCTATAATTCATTAAAGTGTTTTACGCTTTACACCGCACCGCCAACCAAAGTGTTTTTTTTTTTTTTTTTTTTGCATCTCAGAGACTTAAGTGGCACTGAACTTAGAGCAAGCTCATTTGTACACACTTATCTACGCTCTTCATCATTAATGCAAGTGTTAGTGGTTAGTAAATAACGCCAACACAAGCACAAAGGGAACGTATACGAGGAAAAATAAAAAAAAACATTACAACATTTACAAAGTAAAACTTAAATTATATTAAAATTAACATTAATAGAACAAACTAAACTAGTGAAACAATACTAAACAAGGTTTATAAATAAAAAATTAAATTAAACTACTGTAATAAAAAAACTACTAAACATGAATCATGCTGATGGTAAACTGGTTCTTAATATTAATTTTAAACTATTTTTACTGATGTTGAAATCGGCAATAAAAGGATTGGAGTTTAATAACCTACTCATGCGAGCTAATGGCTCATGCATGCCATAGTTAGTTCGGTGGTGGGAGCGATGTATAAACTCTAAATTGCGTAGTTGGTGAGTTCCTCCGCGATAGTTGAATCCTACGTGGGAGAGCAAGTCGGGAGCATCAATAATACCGGTTATTAATTGATGAAAAAACACTAAATCATTGTTGATTCTTCTCTGTGAGAGGGTTTGAAGATTTAATAAGCGGATACGATTTTCATAGGGAGGAAGATTGAAAGGATCTTCCCAAGGAAGACCTTTGAGAGCGAAGCGTATGAATCTGAGCTGTATTGCTTCGATTCGAGATTTATGAGAAGCATACTCTAGATGGGGACGAACATAACAGTTGTATAAAGAGAGGGTAACATAAGGGTCATTAAATTCCTTAGCCCATCGCTTAATAAAGCCAAGCATTGAATTTGCTTTGTTAATAATGAGGTTGATGTGTTCATTAAATTCGAGGTTGGTACTAAAAAGAACACCGAGGTCCCGGAATCTAGAAACTTGAGATAGGGATTGATGCGATATTGAATATTCTCCAATGCTAGGAGATCTTTTACGGGAAAAGGTCATACTTTGGCACTTGGAAGTATTTAAAATTAGTCCGTTCATTGAACACCATACAACAAAACTATCAATATCTTTTTGTAAGAAGTCGCGATCTGAAGCATTTTCGATGATTTTAAAAATTTTCATATCATCAGCAAAGATTAAAATGTCGCTATAGGAGATGCAAGAAATTACATCATTTATTGCAATAATGAAAAGCAAGGGGCCGAGATGACTACCTTGTGGCACGCCAGACATAGCATTGAAAGGTTTTGACAAAACGTTACGAAATTTGACTTCATAAGACCTATTTTTTAAGTAGGAACTTATCCAAGCAATAAATACTGGGGGAAATCCAAAGGCTTTTAGTTTATAAAGTATGACGTTATGAGACAGTTGGTCAAACGCCTTAGAGAAGTCAGTGTAAATGCAATCAAGCTCGTTCCCACATTCAAGAGCATTGGAACACTTATGATGAAAGGATAGGAGGTTGGTAGCCGTCGATCTTCTTTGCATAAATCCGTGCTGCTGGTGGCAGACAACATTCCTTGAAAAAAAGGATACGCTTTCGCAGACTACTTGTTCAAATACCTTAGGAATACATGAGAGCTTTGAAATGGGTCTGTAGTTTTTTATATCGGATTTTTCACCCTTTTTGAAAACAGGTATGATAAAAGATTTTTTCCAAAGAGTGGGGAATATTCCAGATTTTAATGAAAGCTTGAAAAGATGTTCAAGTGGAGAGGATAATCGTGAGGAACACTTCTTTAAAACAATTGGCGGAATACTGTCCGGACCAGAAGAAACGTCATCTTTGAGAGAAGAGAGGTAGTAAGTAATTCTGTCTCTTTGAATAGGGATATTATTAAAATTCACTTGCGAGCAGTGAGTTAAATATTCAAAGTATTTTTCATCAATTTCTAGATTTGTATCACAAAAAGAGCCATTAAATTGGTCTGCAAAGGCATTGCAAATGTCGGGAGTATTTTTTAAAGATATGGTATTATAAATAAAGTTGGCTGGATAGCCATCTGATTTTTTTTTAGAATTTACAAAGGACCAAAAGCTTTTTGGATCGTTTTTCAGAGAACACCCCATTTGGGTGACATAGCTAGAGTACAGATTCTGAGAAAGTATTTTGAAGTCTTTAAAAAATAAAAAAGTATTTGAGAGCAGAACAGGAAAAAAAAAAAAAAAAAAAAAAAAAAAAAAAATATTGGGCAAAAAAAAAAAATAATTTTTTGGGATGGACTGGGAGTTGAACCTAGAATGGCTTACTAAGTGTGTATTCCAAAAATAAATCTACGCTTTTACCAACTGCACCAAGCAGACGATAATAAAGAGCTTACAAAGTTATATATTTCAAAAGTGGTTAAGGAAGGAAATTATAGTTTGAGGAGAAAGGATAGATTAGGAATTCAAAGAAGTTAAAGGGAGAGACAGATATAAAAAAGAAAACAACTCAAATTGCACTCAATTAATAGGAAACGGGTAAAAAAAACTTTTTCTTACCAATCACTACACAATTAAGCTAAGCAAGAAAACTTGTAAATACACAGAATTTAGATTATTGTACAAGACAAAATAACACTTTAAACAAAGATACGAACTTTAAACACTTATTTGACTTGCAGTTTATAATTAAAATTACCAAACTACACAAGATAAATGAAAATAAATGAGACGCGATTAGAACACAAACTAAACACACAAGAACCAGTGTTACCACTGTTTTTTTAGAACTTTATAATAAAATAGGTGACGAACGGGTAAAATTTTTGTTTGTCGAAATAAGTCCATGGAGTGAGCCAAACTCGATGAGTTGCAAATTTTTCTTATTGCACACTTTTGAAGCAGAATTAACTGTTCTAATTTGTTGAGGTAAGCACCCCCCAACAACAAATTCCATATTGTAGCCTTGAATGAAACAATCCATAATACACTGTAGTTAGGGTGGTGTTTGAACAAAATTTTCATAGACGATAGAAACATCTAATACTGGATAAGAAGTACTGCTTCAAATTATGGAAGTGTTCGTTCCGTTTCAGATGTTGATCTATTGTAACACCTAGATACTTAAAATTCCTTACAGTTTCTGCATAAAAGCAATTTCCACTGTAAACGGCGTGCGAATCAAAAAGGGCCATAGAATCTAACCTTAAGCAATTGTTGTTATTCGATTTGTATTTTACCCAGTAAGGGTCATGAAACATAAAATTAACATCAAGCGATTCATTAGACGCATGACTAAAAACATTAGTTTTGTTTTGATGCTTATAATAATCTTATGATTGGCAAACCACAACCTTAATAAATGTAAGTCATGATTAATGTCTACAACTATATTGAAAGGACTAGCTGCATCATATCCAATGGCATGGTCGTCAGCAAACGCTTTTACTGATCCCGCAAATGATTGTTCGAAAAGGGAGTTAATGTATATTAAGAACATCATGGGGCCCAAAACAGGTCCTTGAGGAACACCTACATTGATATTCTGGGATTCACTTAAGACATTGTTCACTTTAACTTTTTGATTACGATTTCTCAAATAAGATTCAACCCAGCCAGCGGTGAAAAAAACCACGGAACCTGATGTCGTTTAACTTGTTTAAGAGTATATTGTGGTTAGCCATATCGACCGTTTTGGTTATATCAACGAAGAGTGGACCACAACATTTTTTGCTATCGAAACCTTTTTGTATAAAACAATAGAAGTTCAAAAGTGCATTTTCTGTGGATAGGCCCGTCCTGAAGCCAAATTGAAGAGGGCTAAGGAAATTTCAATTAGTCAAAAAGCGCAGAATCCTTGTTCTTATGACTTTTTCAAAAACTTATCAGATGGAACACAATAACGAAATCGGTGGATACTTTCTTATGCCTATTTTAAGTCCTTTTTTTTAATATTAAAACAACATGAGCACATTTTAAACTACATATCTGGAAAACATCCAGAGGAAACACCCAAATTGAAAATGTGTGCTAGTATGTCTACTCTCTACTATATTGAACCTCGTTTGTTTCAGTACATCGTTTTAAATGCCATCACTTCCACAAGAATTTGAGTTTTTCAAAGCGTTAATGGTCTTCAAAAAAGAAACTACATATATCTATTAGAGCCTTCGTTCAGAGTACTAAAACTTGAGCAGCAACTACAGAGAAAAAGTAGATCATTTCGAAATGAATTTTGACCTACTGCAGCAAAATAGTGATTGACGATATTAGCAATCTCTTTAGGATCAGAAAGCTCTTTCTTGTCATTTTGTATCTTCATTAAGCCGGACTGATTCTTACCCGTTTTATTCATTATATCGTTTACGACATTTCACTCTTCTTTTGGGTTACCTTACGCATGTCCAAATTTATTACGATAGTAGACGTCGCCGTCGCGGCTATGACGTATATCTTTGTTTATTTTGTGACATATTGTTTTATAACGAATTTTTAAGTTCTTGTTTAGTGGATGTTTAAAGCATTTCTTGCGAATTTTATGTTTAAGTTTATGTTTGTGTAAGAAGAGGACGACGCATCGTAGTATAACTAGACTTATGCTTTTGGTCTTTTTTCACCGCCTTACGGACCTGATCTTGTAGTGCTTGTTATTTATTGGCTAAAAGTTCGTTATAGGGCGCTTAAAAGTTTACATTCTACCAACATTCCATTTTACTTCAGATTTCAATCTAAGTAAAAGTAGTTTAAAATTAAAACTCAAAACCAGTACTCCACAAGCATGATTTTTGTTTTGTATTTAATATGTATTTGATTTGTATTTAATTATTACTAGTTAATTTTAGCTTATTTTACTTGTAATTTTTTTTTATACTTTCAATAATGTTTTTATAGTTTGATTTTGTTCTATCGGTGTAGTAAAAGTTAATTAAATTAAATGTTATGTCCTTGTTCTCGAATACGTTCTTTTGTGCTTGTGTTGGCGTTTTTTACTAACCACTAGCATTAATGATGAAGAGCGTAGATAAGTGCGTACATATGAGCTTGCTCTAAGCTCAGTACCGCTTAAGACTCTGAGATGCAAAACATTCGGTATATTACCAGGCTTGGAAAAGTATTCCTACTTCTTCCTCCATTTTTCAACGGTATGAGCATGGTGAATAAAATTTAACCGGCATACCCCACCGGCGGCGGTTTAAGTGGGAGATCTGTGAACTGTGACCCCTTCGAGAATACGATGATCGCGACGAGGCAAAAAACGGAAGAAGAAGAAAAAGGCATAGACCCTCCCCTGTGTGTAAAAACGTTACAAAGCTGTTCTAATTAATTATTTGTTGATGAGTGTAGGTAAACGTTTGCTTATATTTTACTCTAAGTCAAATGGCATTGGATCGAAAAACTTTATTTTAGACCGAAAGACGCTAATCGCACGAATTTAAAAGAAAGCGAAAATCCTGTCTATCCTTCAATAAGACACAAAAAAAAATAAATAGGGTGGCGCAACAGAGCGAGGAGCCCCTGGGCCTAGCGCGTTTCTCACAACCATCCCTTGTGAGGGAATGGAAGGGACCTACAATTTTCTGCCGGTTCCGAACGGCTAATAGAGAAAGCGCTTTTCATGGCAATGAATACTAACGGAGGACTTGCCAATTCCTCGCGAAAGGCGATACCCGTAGAAAAAACATTTTTGCCTCTGGTGGGATTCGAACTCGAACCTCTGGATTAATAAGATTAATAATCAATAAGACACAAACACAACTTTATTTCGCTTAGTTTTCGGAGTCAAAAGAGGTTAAAAGCCTCATTTTGCTAGCATCTCCTAGGCAATCGACTGCCTTTCAGCCCTTTATTCAGAGACTTTGCAATCTGTCTTCATCATTACAACTGATTTAGGCCTTACTTTGTAATGTACACCCGAAGCATATAAATTTCGAAAATAAATGCTCACAAATTTCCGCACATTTTCTTTTCCCAGTCATCGTACCTCATAAAGAATATAATTTCACTGCTTCTTAATAAAATCTAATTATCTAAATCACACACGTGTGATGTGCACAAAAAATTTATGAGAAGACAGAAACCCGGTATAGCATCAAACATCAGAGTTCACCTTCTTCACACATGTAATAAGAACAAGTTACCTTTTTTAATGATTTAACTCGGCACGCAAAGTCGTTCCATTAAAAGAAGAAAGTCCTTATCGCCTTCGAACACTTGATATTGTTTTATATCCTACCTACCCTGTGGAAAAATGTTTATGTTGTGTCTTCAAATGACAAATGAGCAGAGAAGCAGCCTTGAGATCAGTAATTACGAAAATTTTCGTATATGTATATGTATTCAGCAACAAACGAGGGTTGCAGAAATGAATGACTTCATTTTGTTTTCATTGCTGGTTGAACAAACATCCCCAATGCCTCCCTCATCATGGGATCATGTCTACTTACAACCAACCGACCGACGCCAATTTAACTCACGTGAGTGGTTGCCATTGAAATAAAAGAAAATGTGAAAATGAAAATAATTCAGCTCATAAAAATTGAAACAAAGATGAGTCACACCCTTTTTCCGGCAAAAAGCAATGACATTTATATATTTTTGAAAAGGGTCCTTTGCCCCACCTCTGGATAAGTGCGAGTTGTGTGTATTTTTTCTGCACCTTTTCGAACAAATTAGAAAAATAAAGGAAAATTATTGTCAAACGACTGACGTTAATCAACAAACGACCACCGAACGTTCTTTGAGTCGCTTACATTTGTTTTTATTTTTCTTCTCTCATTAGGGGCGAACATTGGATTTAGAATAAGAAGAAAAATTCATGTAACTAGAGAGAGTCTTTTTCTATAATTAATTAATATTTAATCCCAAAATCTACGAACCTAGCGCTCTCTGTTTCCATGTACAACAAGTTCATGCGACAACATAGTGAGCTAATGCTCGAGCGATGGCAATAAAAATAGGGTTGTTGTTTTTTTTTCACACACCCCGGAAAGTACACAGACAAAGACTTAAATTGGGGGAGCAAAAGAAAAGTATACCCAAACCCAGCACCGACAATGAATTATTCAAGCGAAGGGCTCTGCAAAAGAGGATTTCGGAAAATGCATATATTGGATCTGGGGTATCCTCGAAAAAGGATATACATAAAAAAACATGAAAATAACACAAGAGAAAGAGACACACTCCACAGGAGGGATGGGATTTTCTGTCTTCTGTGTGTTTTGATGTTGTTAATATGGGGATTGGAAAACTCGCATGAAGGGTGTTGAAGAATTGCGTTGCGTTTACTGAAAGCACATATGTCATGCTCTCTCTCTGAGGGATGTGTGGTTGGTTGGGTTCTTCTATTTGAAGGGCTGTGAGGAAATTTCTTCCAATTAAGGAATTGCATTAAATTCATTATTTTCTTCTTCCTTTTTCCATTCTTTTCTTCTGCATTTTTACGTATTCATGGGGCGATATGTGAAAAATTTGCATTTGCTTTATGCAGTTGTTGGGGATCTTTGAAGGCTCATATTTCTAGGAACGTTAAAAATAAATCTAAAGTAATACATAATAGCAAAATACCTCAAGACAAAAAATAATTTTCCACTTTATTTTATAATTAATTTTCTGTGTTCTTGAAACTAAAGCTTGAAACGGAAAATCCTGAATATTTTTGAGTAATAAAAGTTTTGTAATTTTTAGTTGCATTATGTTTTTCTCTTTTTGTCGGATGAAGTTTGCAAACATTTTCCAATATTCTTGGAATTGTTTCCTACACTGAAAGCATTCATCGGTGTAAGTTTAGATTAACGAGTGTGGGTTTGTATGGTTTTTCCTGCTCTTCGATAGGTCTCCAATGAATTCATAGTTTTATGAAACTATGAGGAACCATCACAAAAGTACACCAAGTGGTAGACTTAGATTGAGTGCAGAAGATCTACATTTGAACTTTGCCTCGAATTGAAAGAGTTGAATGACTATAAGTGTCACGCAGTTGACTGCCGCAAGGGAAGGGTTTTTGTTAAGTTAGACAGCTCAAAGAGTTGATTCATTTGGGAACAGACTCCAGTCCAGAGGCCTTTCATTGCAAAGGTGACAAAGAGATACTTCGCCATTCTTGGCGGCGAAGATGGTCTTTTACGATAACTGTAGGAGGCTTAATAACTGAGGAAGCAATTTCGTTGTTACAGTTTCGTAACAACAAACAGAAGAACTAACGTTCCTTTGTGTGGTGCCAGAAGTGTAGTAGTTCGCAAGTCTTCCTCTTACGTAGGAGTTCGAGGTTCGAATCCTAGAAACATAAATTTGATTTTCATACTCCGAGATTTATTAACAAAACCATGAAAAGTGCTTTCTAAGTTAGCGGTTCCGAATCGGCACAAAATCATAGACCCCAAGTTTTCTGGTGCTTTGTTGCGCGACCTTTTTTTTATTTATTGGACGATAATTTGTACAAAATCACATTTATTCCTCCCGCTTCTCCTTATTCCGAGGGGAAAGCAGGACTGTAGTTAATCAATAAAAAAAAAAAAAAATAGTGAAAACCTTAAGCCTTAACCACATTTGCTCATACATAGGGTTGCGCAACAGAGCGGGGAGCCCCGCATTTCTCCCAACCATGTATTGTGACGGAATGGAGCGGACCTACAATTTTCTGCCGTTTCCGAACAGCTAATCGAGAAAGCGCTTTTCATGGCAATGAATTTTACTATAGAAGGACTTCCCATTTCCTCGCGAAATGTGATACCCGTGGAAAAACGTTTATGGTTTATGTTGGGTTTCGAAGCACGAACATCCCACGTAACAGCCAGTAGTGGTTAACAGGGGTATGTTAACCATTACCCCACTTGCATCACAATCACAATTGCTCACTCGGTTCAAAAGGACTTTGTGTTCTTTTAATCTTTTATTTTTGCTATAGGATATTTGAAACCTAATCTTAATCCTTATTGTATTTCTGAAGAGTTGAGCTAAAATTTTTTTTAGATGTTGTTTTTTTAAATATTGGTTATTTAATCACTGACAGCTACTATTTTAAGTGACCCATCAGAAGAAAGCGAAGGAGTCTAGTTCGATAGTTTAGTTACTGCGAAACTTGTAAAATTCTAGCAACTGAACTACAAACAAGATTAAGCGAAACCGGCAAGTCTCACGATGTTATCGAAACATGCACTGAATACCGTCGCAGTGAACTGCGTCTCTTAGAGTGAATCGAAAATGTTTGCGATCGCATTCTTGACTACAATCTCCATAAAGAGAGACAAGACAGTACTCGATTTGTAAAAGGTATGCCACAAACATTTGAAGCTCTACACGGTTTGGTAGATAAAGGTGTCAAAGTTGATCTCGGTGTTCCTTGTGAACTCTGAGATAAACTTCTAATCGAAGTGACGCAGATGAAGTCTCAATGTGAACATCTTTTGGAACAATATGAACACGTAATCGAGGATTAGTATTTTGAACTCCAAAAGAAAAAAAACACTTTTGCAATATCCTTGCGAAGACAAATCTTTGCCTTAAAATTATCAGCAATGCTTGGTGGAGACCGCCGAATTACTAAAGGAAGACGAACATCTCAAGGGCGACAACGCGAAGAAACAAGAGTTCTAGATTGAAGAATCAATTTCACCCGAAAAGACAAAATTAACAGCATATAAGTCCTTCACATTTGTGGTATTTATGTATTTGCGAAAATAAGAAGAAAACACATATTGAAGCCTATCTTAAGTTTAATTCCTGGTACCTGCTAGCCTACTTCGCAGACGAATTTGAAGCTAATATTGAAAAATCCTCACTTTCAAACTTTAACCCAACAACGAAATTGAAAAAGAATTCTGGTTTGGCTGACCAATTCTTGAATAAATGCACCTCACTTTACAATTGCTTAAAAACAGAGAATATCGACTGTAAGCGATTTTGTGTCAATCAAGGATGAATATTATCCGGAACCGTGCTTAAATTAACCAGATGTCTCGAAGTCCTTCCCTGGTTCCATGATTATCTGAGTCATCGCCTTGAAAAGTTTGACTATGACCCATATCTTGGCTATCATTGAGGCAAACCATCTTGGAAAATTCAACAAGTTCTCAATTCATCATTATCACAACTCTCTTAATAGAAATTACATTGTTTTGTAATGTTTTTTGTAGATTCATGCATCGAGTATATGTCTTCGTGTTGATAAACAGTGCAAACCTTCAAAATCCGGCTCGAATGATCAAATATCAGCATTTGGAGTCACTTAGTTTTCTAACAAAACTTTTGTTAAATAAGCAAATGAACATCTGTCATAGTCAAAGCTATTAAACGATGAGTTCGAGTTCCTTTCTTCATGAGACACTAAATACTAAATTCCATCCTTGGTGGTTTGTTAATTTCTTCTAAAACCACTGCTATCGACTGTCTATAATTTGCGTTGCTGCCATCATAATTCAATTATTTGTAACCCTCTGTGCCTCTGTCCTCTCGGCCTCTATATTACGAAGTTTATTGGACCGCAACCTTTCGCGAGTAACATAATAATGTTTCATCAACTAACTTATCGCACACCCAACGTGCAAAATAAAGGTATTCTTTGAAACAACCACAACACTCGCGTGGCCCTTCATCGTGCGAGAGAGAATGGTGGCAAAGCAGAAAGGTACACTTCGGCATCATTTTAATAACTTTTATCGTTATAATGTTGTTATAGAAACCAGATTGAGTGTTTTGCTAACTGGTTGGTTGGTTGGTTGGCATGGCCTGTATAAAATTGACTGCCGGTTGAGCTTAATGGAGATTTATTAGAAAGGAAGACATTTTGTGAGAGCACCACTGTCTGATATAATAGTCGTTGTGAGGATATTAGACTCTTGGAAATTGCATGAGCTAGTAGAAATTAGTTACACTTTGTGTTTGGTACCATCGCTGTGCCGCACTGGGTGCATAGTTAAATCGAGTTTTATCATCACAACCAACGACCTGATTTCCGCAAAAAGTTCTGTCTGTCCCTGAAATGGTTTTTTTTCTTTTTAATTTCATTTTTCTAAGAAAAGCAATTTCTTTCAGAAGTTAGCACTTTTAGCATCCCTTTCATGGCAGTTCAGATAAAAATTTGACCTCCTTCGCTTGATTCCTAAGTCCCCGAAAACAGTTTCATTTCGATTAATCTAATTTCAGAGCCATTTTGAAAGGCAAACATCGTTTTTGCAGTCGTTGTTGAAAGTTCTTTGTCCCTCCTTTTGTCATATTGCCCTCAATGTGAACTTGTAAATATTATCTTTCTATGAATTCGTATCCCAAAGTAGAGCAATGTACACTTGAAGATCAAACAAGTATTTTGATTCGATTGAATGCACATTCAATCTCTTGAATAGATAGATTTTCATTTGTGTGTGTGCAGTCCTTGAAATTGAAGTTGAGCTTAATGCTTCTTGCTCTGCGATGTGTAACCAGTGCAGCTTTCTGTTTACTTGTTCATTAAAACATTAAAATGACGACCATAGGTAAGTGTCAAGTGTGATTTTTTTTTTTTAATAATAATAATAATAACTTGAGTTTCCGTTCCAAATATCTTGTTATAGCGACTAATTGCTCACGATGCACTTCACATAGTCACCCAAATTGTTGAAGACTGGATGGGTATGCCCGTATGGATGCGTGGTTAACTTTTCCGTACTGCTTTTTAAATTTCTTTTTCTAGTCCTTTACGTTGTTCTTCTCATTTCTCTGGAATGTCATAACTTTGGTCATGTAATTCAATGAAGTTTATTTTCTTTTTAAAAAAAACTTCTCGTTCCGGAAAGGAAGTAGGAAATTAAAGCTTTAAGACTTCATAGTCATATCCTCTCTCATACTGAAATAAGGAATTCTTTCGTTTTTATAAGTTTAACTCTCTTCAAGCAGAAGATATGCATAAAGGCATGAGGGAAATCATACTTGCAGTTGAAGGCTACGAAACGATCCAAGAGTTTTAAGGGGGTTTTGTTCACAGTATTCAGTGCAAAGTTCTCCTGCGTTTGTAAAGAGACCACTTTACAGAGAGGCTTTGCTAAGATTTCTGTGTTGTGTTTTCCTTGACATGCAAACTTCGCTTTGCTTGCAGTTTTTACAAGTAGCTTTTGTAGACTTATTTTCTGGTGAGATTTCAATCAAACTGTTTGTAGGGTTTTGTGAATTCGTCACCATAGGACTTAAAGGATATGTTTTTTGGAGCTCTTTAGAACACGAAAATTCATATTTTTCATTTATCTGAACTTCTTCTTTCCATTTCCATTTCCGGCGTTACGAGTAGTGATCTTGAAGCGATCACAACTCTCCCACTTTTCTGCTTCACACTAGTGATCCGCCTGTGGGGTACCTCAGAAGCGTCGGCAAGCCTCCCGGTTTTGGATTGTTCCATGTCTGAGGCCAACCAAATGCTGCTGTTTTTGCATTTGCTTGTACCAGGAGTGTTTTGGCCTGCCTTTTCTTTTTCGTCGCGAATTTGTTGAAACGTTGTACGATATTGCCTTTTGGACGGGGTTCTGCGGATCTCTCCTTTGAACATGACAATACCAACTGAGCCGGTCGTGCTGAATTTTGTCCAAGATGGTACTTTTGACATGAAGGCTTCCACGGATCTTAGTACTTCTAATTCGATCAAGCTTTGTTACTCCTGCTGTCATCCGAAGCATCTTCATTTCGGCTGCCGTCAATTTGCTCTCATACTTTTTGTACATTGTCCAACATTGTGAACCGTATGTCAGAGCTGGACGGACAACTGCTGTGCAGAGTCTTCCCTTCAGCTTAGTGGGCATTTTTTGATCACAGAAGATAGCGGAGTTTTCTCGCCACTTCATCCACCCTACGCTTACTCGATGATTGATGTCGTCATCACAAGTTGCTTCACTATTGATCATAGATCCCAGATATTTAAACTTTTCACACTTGGGAAGCACATTTCCATTCAAATAAATGTCTGGAATAGGCTTGTCTGGATCAGAAAAAGGGCAGCATAGGTATTCAGCTAATACGGTACCCATTTCGTTCCAGAACATCAATCCAAACGTCAAGTGCTCGTTGCAGGGATGTAGGATCCTCGCTTATGATGGCTCCATCGTCAGCAAAGAATAATTGTTGTACTTTATTGTCCGTTACTTTTCCTTCGAGCAAATAATCCAGAACAGCAATAAAGAGCAGTGGACTCAAGACACTTCCCTGATGTACACCTACTGTTATTTGGAATTCTTCGGTGACTCCAGCTGGGCATCTCACTTTTGTAACTGCTCCCTCGTACATGTCCATAATTATTCGCACATAGGCTTCAGGAACTCCTCGGTGTCTGAGTACCACCCATATCAGATCTCGTGGTTGTCGATCGAATGCTTTTTCGAAGTCAACCAACACAATATGCAAATGCTCTAAGGCATCTCGGTGTTTTTCCATAATGATCCTTATACTTTGGATTGCGTCTGTAGTTGACTTACCCGCGACAAACCCGCATTGGTCATCAGACAGCCTTATTATTTTCCGCAGTCGGCTATCCAAAACCCGCTCAACGATCTTCATAGTGTGGGACATCAACTTGATCGAACGATAGTTGTCACAGCGTCTGGTATCTCCCTTTCCCTTGTACATTGGAAGAAGAAAACTTTCCCTCCATTGATTAGGCAAACTGTCACCTCTTATAAGTTTGGAGATGAGAATCGTGATCCATCTCAACCCGATGTCTCCCATATTTTTCCAAAACTCATATGGTACCTCGTCTGGCCCAATCGCTTTGCCTTTTTTGGAGTTCTTAACTGCTTCCCTAACTTCTTCGACTGTGACGTCGGATACTTCCGTAAAGTTAGGTGCAGCTGTTGGAAAGTGGCGCCGAGGAAACTTTTCATTCAGAAGATCATCACAATACTGTCGCCACCTGTGAAGAATTTTGTCGTCATCCACAAGTAGCAGTCAAATCAATCAAAATCAAAAAATACAAATCGATAAAGTTTCATATTTTTTATTATTTCATATCGAACATTCTGGAATTACTTGCAAATATCAATGGCACTATCCCGCCAGGCACTACCTTCGCTACGTATGGTATTGTTCCTGAACCGAGAACACCAACCTTAATCCGGAGAATAGCAAAGTATTGCGACGGACTGGACGAAATTTAAAACCAGCCAATTGAAATGTGGAAAATATAACTGGAAGAGATAATGAGAAAAATTGGATAGACGTTTGTGTTCTGGAAACTAAATAGCGAAATACAGAAAACAAAGCCCGTTCTTGTATGTAAGGACAAATGCACACAAGCTATCCTGGCGGAATGGGTATTTATATTTGTGTTGACCTGATGGCTGTTATCTACAAATAATTCGTTCGTCCTAAGATGGAGTATAACTGCAATTATTTTTACATTGGCTCCTTCGATTCACTTGAATCTTTTTGACTGTATTTAAAGAAGAGCCTTTGAAATGATTGAAGATAAGGAACATCATTGAAACATTTACGTCACTTGAACATCTTAGCAACGTTTCTTGTCACTTTTTACTCTATCGTGTTAAACGAATTTTCATAAAGGGATACAAAGAGTAATTATTGTGCCCTCTGTTATCCGCATTCGAAGTGAAAATAGAATAAGAGAAAATCCGTCTCTTGTAGAAGATCCTAAGGGGAATAAACGATCTCTAAGATAGCAGCTCGGTACCGTGTTGGGTTGTCGTTTGAGTTCAGTTCGTTCGGTCAATTCCATTTAAGCGGTCGCGGTACCGAGTTAACTGTGTTACATTTGTTAGCTGTGTTTCATTTTCAGAAGTGGGATCTAAAACCCATTAGCTAAGTGTAGTTAAAGTTGAAGTGTGATGTTTTTGCGTTGTCGAGAAGAAATCAAAAAAAAAAAACCAAAATACATAGTCTCATCACTTCCTTGTGTCTGATTCTTTCCCTTGTTGCTTACCAAAATTTGTGATAACGGTGGTTTAACTGAAAAGATTCAAAGAAAAGAAAATTGCAAACTATACACATACATAGAGTTATCAACTCTCGCCCTTGTCTTGCCTAACGTAAAACTTGTTTGATCACTATTTTGAGTGATTCTCCTTTAACATCCCCTTTTCTTTGGTGTGTATCGGTTACTGTGCTCTCTTTTTTTCCCCTGTTTTTGGAAGTAGATCGTGTTTTGAGATACCTACACATACATATTTAAGACAAAATAAATAAGTGCAACATGTCGAAAAGGAAGAGAAACGCCAATGGTTCTGAGTGCCATACCACTGGTACAGAGACTGGAAGTATGGATGTGGAATCTTCGGCATCATTGTTGCGGACCGATGCTCTAGTCTTTCGTTTCGGTGCGTCCGAATGCGAAAAAATATTGCCGCTCTTTAATCCATCCATAAAAAATGGAATGAGTGCCAGCGCCTGGGTAAGTGCTATTAATTCGTTTAAGCAAATGTTTAGCTGGGACGATGTCACGACAATTTTTTATGGGTCGCTCCGATTGGAAGAGGCCGCCAAAATATGGTTTCAGTCGCAAAGGACAAATATATCGACCTGGGACCAATTTAAAATGGCATTGATAAAGGCCTTCCCGGTAGTCGAAGATGATTCGGCTCTTTTGATAAAAATAATGTCCAGAGTAAAACAGGAGAGCGAAAGCGTTGAAAACTATTTTTACGATGTGTTGGGCCTCTGCCAACGCGCTCGTATGTTGGACACAATGGCAATGAACTACATTATTTCTGGCTTTAGAGACGAAAGTCTTATCAACATGTTGACGGCTTCATAATGCCAGAATATTGAAGAACTTTTACTTAAAATCAAAAAATATTTCGCGATCAAAGAGCAGAAAGAAAACCGGGGTAAGATTCGTGAGATAGGAAAACCCAGCCGATCGTCCGAAATGTCAACAGGGATGCACGTTCTAGAAAAGCGTAGCTTTAATAAAAAGTGTTTTCTTTGCAAAAACGAAGGTCACCTGGCAAGAGACTGTACAAAGAAAAAGCAAACAGGAAAAGTAAATAGGGTTTGCTTCAACTGCCAAGGAAAGGGACATTACGCGAATGAATGTCATAAGCCCAAAAAGCGTCGTTTAATGCAGGATGATTATCGAGTTGCAAAACTGTCAACAGTAAAAGATGACAGCCTTATGATGTCAATCATGGTCGGCGAGCAGGTAGTCCGAGCTTTTGTTGATTTGGGAAGTGACTGCTCCACTATCAAAAGAGGAATTGTAAGAAACAATAATTTTAAAATGGTACCAACGACCAATACTTTGACTGGTTATGGTGGTGGAAAGGTGACACCATTAGGGAAAATATTAGAGTGGGTAAAAGTGGGAGACGTTAATATTAAAACGACTATCATGGTGGTAAATGATGATCAACAGGATCAGGACATGATATTAGGTAGAAACTTTTTAGATTCTCCTTCGGTGAGCCTAACAAGGAAAGGGGGAAAGCTTTCAATTACCTATGAAAACCACAATGCTGTGAATTGGGGGGATGGTAGTCCATTATAACTAGATCAGGGTGATGGGAGGGAAAATAGGGCGTTTGGTATGAGGAAAATTAACGAAGATTGTATAATCGTAGACGATTCTGTTTTGACAGTTGAGAAAGAATCTCTCATACAATTGTTGGTCGAATACAAGGATTGTTTTGCTAACAACTTAAGCCAATTGGGAAAAACTACCGTAATTGAAATGAATATTAAACTCAAGGATAATGTTACAGTGAAAAGCAAACCATACCGAATACCGTACCACCTAAGAGAGGTTCTTAATACACAAATAGAGGACCTTTTGCGAAATGACATCATCGAACCTTCCATCTCTGAGTATTCTAGTCCAGTCCTCCTCGTCTTAAAAAAAGATGGCAGTTATCGAATGTGCGTTGATTACAGGAAAATAAATGCTGTCACAGTCCGTGAAAATACTCCTACCTTGAACGTCGAAGAAGGCATAAATATGATGTCTAATGGGGAATTTTTCATTATACTTGATCTAATGAGTGGTTATTATCAAATTCCTATAAATGAAAAAAGCCGACAGTATACTTCATTTATAACAGACGCCGGGCAGTTTCAGTTTAAGAGAGTGGCATTTGGACTGACCAACGCACCGGCAGTGTTCCTTCGGCTTATGCATATAGTGAAGCAGAAAATGGGCAAATCGAGAGTTTTAATCTATATGGATGACTTAGTTCTATTTGGCTCAACGGTTGAGGAATTACTTGCTACCCTGAAAAAATTACTGAATATTTTAAGAAGCCTACATTTAACACTAAACACCAATAAATGCGAATTCTTCAGAAGAGAAATCAATTTCTTAGGGCATAAAGTCAGTAAAAATGGTGTTAAACCGGGCGAAGTTAAAACACTGGCAGTGAAAAATTTCCCAAAGCCGAAGACCTCGCGAGAAGTAAAACAATTCTTGGGACTGTCCGGGTATTTCCGCCGATTCATTGAAAACTATGCCACCATTGCAGCACCACTAAACCGTTTGCTTCGCAAAGATACGACGTTTCAATGGAATTCAGAACATCAAACAGCTTTTAACACTTTAAAGGATCGACTTTGCGAATTTCCTATATTGACAATTTATAACCCTATGCATCAGCACCAACTTCACACGGACGCCAGTTCCTTAGGACTTGCAGGTGTCTTAATGCAAATCAACGAAAACGAAACAAGAACAGCCGTTGCGTATTTTAGTCGAGCCACTAGTGATTCTGAATCCAAGTTCCACAGCTACGAACTTGAAACGCTAGCCGTTGTAGAGAGTCTCGAAAGATTTCGGTTCTATTTACTTGGGAAACACTTCCAAATCTACACGGATTGCAATTCCCTTAAGTCGACTCAAAACAAAACTAATCTGATTGCTAGAATAGCCAGGTGGTGGCTGAAGATACAAGAATATGACTTTGAACTTGTTCATCGTCCGGGAACTCAATTACAACACGTCGATGCCTTGAGTCGACATCCTGTCGAGGAAGCTACCGAAGTAGATGTTGCTGGATATGAAGTGTCTGCAATCACAATAGAAGAAGAGGATTGGATTTCCACACTCCAGATACAAGACCAAGATCTTAAAGAAAAAATCCAAATATTGAAAGAAGATTCGACTGAAAGCAGCAAACGGAAGGAACTAGAAAAAGATTATGTTCTTAAAAATTACAGGCTATACAAGAAAACGAAGGAAGGACGGCGTTTTGTTGTACCCAGAGGTGTTCGGTGGCGAATAATTAAATCGGCGCATGACGACGTTGGACATTGTGGTCTTGAACAAACCTTAGAGCGAATACGAAAATTATATTGGTTTCCCAAAATGCGTACAATAGTCACAAAAACATTAAACAGCTGCATTCATTGCCTCTACAATAAACGTGGAATCGACGAAAATCGTTATCAAATACACCCAATTGAGAAAAGAGCATTACCTTTTTTTACAATACACATGGACCATCTGGGGCCCTTCCCTAAGGGTAAAAATGGGAATATACATATCCTGGGCATGATAGATGCTTTTTCAAAATTCATCATTCTCCGTCCGGTCAGAAACACAACAACAAGAGCTGTAATTAAAGTTCTACTTGAAATCTCACAGTTCTTTGGCCTACCATGCCAAATCATAAGCGATAGAGGGACAGCGTATACGTCAAAGCAATTTAAGGAGTTTTGTCAAGTACAAGGCATTAAACACATTTTAACAGCTGTACGTACACCCCGTGCAAATGGGCAGATCGAAAGATACTTTCGGACGGTGACATCTTCACTTTCAAGTTTAACCAAGGATTCAAACGGAAGGGATTGGGAAGAGCACGTTCCGGCGGTTCAATGGAGCTTAAACACCATGCGCCATCGAGTTACAGATAGGACTCCACAACAGTTGATTTTCTCATTCACCCCCCAAAACCATCTTGGTAATCAGTTGAGTCTTGCTCTTCACAATGACGAGTCTGATAGCGAGGAAGATATCCCCATTGCAGAACTAAGAAATCGTGTTAAACAGCGAATGGATGATATGGGTGCCACCCAGGCGCGACAGTTCAACCAGACTCATAGTAAGCCAAAAAGTTACCAGGAAGGGGACCTTGTTTTGCTACGGGCAGAACACGCTGCAACAGGACAGCCTAGAAAACTCCTGACTCGTTATCGGGGTCCTTACGTTATAAAGAAAAAACTGGAAAATGATCGATATATCGTCACGGACACAGATACGACTCAGATAACCCAGAAAAAACTTGAGTCGGTCTATGCCGCAGATAAATTAAAACCTTTCTGTGATCTTAGTAGCTTCGAGGAACACGAATTTGGTGATGATTCTGATTCAGAAGATTGAGATGTAAGCGAGTATAAGAAGACAAATATATTCTAGTTGAGGTCCTGCTTAAGAGGGGATTATTTTGGTCTAGCAGACAGTTATAAGTCACTTTTTTCAAACATAATTTAGTTGATGTAACCATAATTCTTTCATAATGAATAATTTATCTTCATTTTCAACACATTTGTTTATTCTCTGTTTCCCAGGAAAAAAACGTAGTCTGGCCTAAAGGCAATTACCTATATTTTTTTTTATGTTCTTGTTTTTTCAAAAGAGTTTAACTCATTCTGAAATTCATTTAATTGTTGGTGTTTTTGAAAAAAAAAAATAAAGTTATCTTGAACAAATTTAATATACACGAGATCCTAAGATTATTTTTGGTATACATCGGTAAGTTATCAGTATAGCAGGTGAAATACTGAAGTTGAAATTTAAGCATTTAATAACTGATTATAAGGATGAGCTTTGTGCTTGAAAATCCTTGAATGTCCTGTGTGGACGAATGAGGATGAGCTTTGTGCTTGAAAATCCGCGAATGTCCTGTGTGGACGAATGAGGATGAGCTTTGTGCTTGAAAATCCGCGAATGTCCTGTGTGGACGAATGAGGATGAGCTTTGTGCTTGAAAATCCGTGAATGTCCTGTGTGGACGAATGAGGATGAGCTTTGTGCTTGAAAATCCGTGAATGTCCTGTGTGGACGAATGAGGATGAGCTTTGTGCTTGAAAATCCGTGAATGTCCTGTGTGGACGAATGAGGATGAGCTTTGTGCTTGAAAATCCGTGAATGTCCTGTGTGGACGAATAAGGATGAGCTTTGTGCTTGAAAATCCGTGAATGTCCTATGTGGACGAAAGAGGATGAGCTCTGTGCTTGAAAATCCGTGAATATTGAAAAATCACTGAGGACAGTGATTGGTCGGATGGCCGAAATGTTAAACGAATTTTCATAAAGGGATACAAAGAGTAATTATTGTGCCCTCTGTTATCCGCATTCGAAGTGAAAATAGAATAAGAGAAAATCCGTCTCTTGTAGAAGATCCTAAGGGGAATAAACGATCTCTAAGATAGCAGCTCGGTACCGTGTTGGGTTGTCGTTTGAGTTCAGTTCGTTCGGTCAATTCCATTTAAGCGGTCGCGGTACCGAGTTAGCTGTGTTACATTTGTTAGCTGTGTTTCAATCGTATTTTTTTTTATAGACAGTGTTCCAGTAAAATAGCGCGTTGCATTCCTACCCTCAAACAATACAACCGTAGTACCCGCTCTTCTACGAACGTCCATTAGTTTACTCTTGTGCCTAGTTTCGAATGTACTGTACGATACAGACATTCGTTTTTCAGTCGTAGGTACTGTTTTTTTTTTCTTTTGATTGCGAAATAATATACGATTTTTTTTACACTATCAGAACAGCTTATTTCAAGCTTGTGAAACAATGTATCTTTTCTTCAAGAGTTTTTTCACCCTTAAGTACTCAGAAATATGTATCACTGTCATCATTTAGCGAGGTGTTAGTTTTTAGTAAGCAAAAATTAAGTCTAACACACTCAAGACAACAGAACTAAAAAAATATTACAAAATTATTGATAAACATATACAAAAACAAATTAGGTAGTAAAATTAATTATTAAATATGACAATTATAAAAATATAAGAAACATAAAAAAAAACATTGTCAAAAGAGTGGAGCTCTGGTTCGAATCAAGGACTTTAACGTAGTTTTACTAATGTGAAAATCTATTAAATTTGAGTTTAGGTTCAAAACTTTTATCATACGAGTAAGAGGCTCATTCATGCCATAATTAGTTCTATGATGAGGACAGTGAAGTAACTTCAAATTGCGCAGTTGGTATGAGCCTCCCCGGTAGTTAAAACTTATGCATGTGAGCAAGTCAGGAGCATCAATTTGTCCTGTTATAAGCTGGTGAATAAAGACTAAATCATTATTTATTCGCCGATGCGAAAGCAGTTGCATCTGCAAAAGTTGAATACGATGCTCATACGTTGGAAGGTCATAAGGATCAATCCAAGAAAGTCCTTTGAGAGCAAATCTAATAAATCTTCGCTGTATACTTTCTATCCTTGAATTGTGGACTGCATAATAAGGAGATCATATTTGAGAAGCATATTCTAGATGGGGTCGAACATGACAGTTATACAGCGAAAGAGTGACGTAGGGGTCCGTAAACTCCTTAGCCCGTCTTTTAATAAAGCCAAGCAATGAATTTCCTTTACTAACAATGTAATTGATATGAGATGTAAATTCTAATTTTCTGCAAAGCCGGTGTACGTTTCTTCGAAAAAGTTATACTTTGACATTTGCTTGGATTGAGAATCAATCCATTTTTATCGCACCATGTGGCAAAATTTTCTGCGCAGTCTATTTTCTTGAAAATTTTCATATCATCCGCGAAGATCAAAATTTCGCTCGATGACAAGCTAAAAGTAACATCATTAATGGCTAGAATAAAGAGGATAGGGCCAAGGTAACTACCTTGGAGTCTGAAAGAATGCTTCTAAATTTTACCACATGTGATCTATCAGTAAGGTACGATCTGATCCAATCAAAAAAGGTCGAAGGGAATCCATATGCATTTAGTTTAAACAATATAATATTGGGAGATAGTTTATCGAAAGCCTTTGAAAAGTCAGTATATATACAATCTAACTCTTTCCCGCTTTCAAGCTCGTTTGAACATTACATTTATGAAGGAAATATACAAGGTTTGTCACTGTTGATCTTTTCTGTACAAAACAATGCTGCTGTTTGCAAATTATATTTTTAATATCGAAAGTTAAGCTTTCACAAACAAGCTGTTCAAATAATTCGGGGATACACGAAAGCTTAGAAATGGGTCTGTAGTTAAGGATATCCGATTTAATACCTTTTTTAAATACAGGTGTAATAAAAGATCTTTTCCACAGTAAAGGGAATCGACCAGAATCCAACGACAATGAAAACAAATAATGAAGGGGAAATGCAATTTGGGACTTACACTTTTTTCAAACTATTGGAGGGATGCCATCAGGGCCAGCAAAGTAATTATCGTTCAAAGATGAAATATTGTGAAGGACTCTTTCTAGGTTAATTGGAACATTATTAAAATTAACTTGAGGACATTTACGTAGAAACTCGAAGTAACTACGATCTATATCAACAATAGAATCAGAGAAGGAATTGCAAAAATGGTGAGCAAAAGCGTTGCAAATGTCGGATGTTTTTGTCAAGGTGACATTACCATATTTAAAGTTATCTGGGTATCCATCCGAATCTTTCTTTGAATTGACAAAGTTCCAGAAACATTTTGGATCATTTGATAACACTTAAATTGGTGATCCTTCAGCGCATATTATCTTATTTAATAAAGAATTATTCTCTAGTTGAAAACGTTGCGTTTTAACTATATTTTCACTTCTTATACCGAAAGATAAATCAAATAAAGGGAGAATATAAATAATTACTCCGAAAAGGAAGTATTCGCTTCATTAAATCGTCAATATTTTACCATAGGACTATTGGGAGCATAATTGGGCTCGTATCAAATTTTAGATAAAGTAAAAAATATTGTTGACCTCTTCGAACTTTCTGTCTGCAGTTGAATTGAATTGGGCAGGAGTAGGCAAAAATGCTGCGCTTTCCAGTGAATTTAGGAAGAGTTTTGCCATGGAACAGTTTGAGTAACTTGAAGGTAACAACTAAATCCTGCGACTCGTGTTCATTTGTTTGAACCGAAAGCGCTGTCATTTCCAATGAAAAATCATATTGCGTTTTTTATCAGTCAGTCTGAAACGAGCTTTTTACAGATGTTTGGGTTGAAGAAAAAACTAATAACAGCTTAAAATTTGCGTGGATTCTGGGAACACAATGAGACTTTCAGCTCCAGCGAACCAATGCGCTTGTTTTAGATTTATTCCGTTTCCACAGTGATTTGAAGCTGCTCAGTTAAACAAAAACTATGGTTGGCACCGCAGTTCTCAAATTAAAGAGAAAAGGGCTGATATCATTCTCTCTGTGAACATTCCTAGAAAAGTAGCCTTTAGACTTGAGAGAATACTTTTCGACAAGAAAATTTATTGAGCTCGGAGCTGGCGCATTTCTCTCAACCATATTTCATATTTATTTATTTGAAAAACTTCATATAATAAGATACAATATCTTCTTAGGTAGTATGAACTTAATTATTAACTTATGACCATACTTAGGTCCGGTTAACTTAACATGACCATACGAGATATCCGGTGAAAAGAATTTGGATGTTTCTGGGATTTGAAACTCGTGCCAAAGAACACCACTGAATTCGTAGAAAAGTCTAACCTACGACTCAAAATATTTTTTTGAGAAACACTTTACATCTTTTATCTCAGTCGTATCTTTACTTTGTGCACAGTGTGTCTCTTTCTCTTTCCCCCACTCCTTAAAAGATGACCGATTGTACAAAGCAAAGAAATAAGCCCAATATTTCTATCCATTAAGATAGGTTAGGTTAGGTTAGGTTGAATGGGGGTGCAGCCACAAGTGGCAACACCTCACTCGGATCTCAAGGATCCATTGTGCTCCCCGGGAAATCTGAGCATGAGGAAATGGGAGGATTGGAAAGGTAGATGGTTATTGTGGTAGGGAACTCCCACTGAATCATTTGGAGCACTGAGTAAATTTCAGGACGTTGCTCAGTGTGAGACTTGAGATGTCGCCCAGTTCGTCGAAAAAGTATTCTCCGAGGGTTTTTTTCCGAGTGTGGGCCAAGCTAGGACACTCACAGAGGAAGTGGAATGATCCCTCCTCTGCCTCCTCATCTTGGCATCCTCTACATAAGTCGGATGTGCTAATGCCCATTCTCATCATGTGGGTACCCAACGAGTTGTGTCCCGTGAGAATGCCAATCAACAGAGAGAGCCGAGGTCTGCTTAGCTGGAGTAGAAATTCAGTTTTTTTCTTGGGAATATCTGGCTAAAGGTTTCTAGAGACTCGGCATATTTCTAAAGATGACCACCTGTCATTGGCGGTTTTTAGAAAATTGTGTTTGATTCTGTTTTTGTCTTGCTCAAGTGGCCTTAGAACTGAGGTGTTCGGTGTTGAATCCATTAAGATGCTAACCATTTCATGTAGTTTCTTGTGTCGATTTTAAGATTCGATGTTCTGCAAATTGCTGTTATGGTTTTTGACTTGAAAAAATTTGAATAGAAAAATCATAGCTGCGAAGGAATTTATTTGCCAGGCCTAAGACAGCAAAGCCTTGGACTGTTTCTCAGTTAAAAAGTTAAAAATCTGTGAACATTTTTGGCGTTGGTCTCTTATCTTTCTCGACATATTTCATATTAGTAGAACCATTGAAGAAACGCTTTGATTGATTAAGGAAAATTTCTTTATAGAAAGGCAGTCCTAAAACGCAGCCCTGTGGCACTCCATATCCGCCTTATTTTATTTCTTTACCGTTATTCGTTCTTTTGAAGAAAAAAAGCGCGTTTACTCATATTGATGGAACATTAAGTCATCTTATGGGCTTCAAGAAGAACCCCGAATACGGATTCTAAAGTTCCCTTTGATTTAAGGTTTCAATATTTCTTCTAAGTGGTAAGATGTGAATTTTTCAGATCTGAATAGCCAAATTAAATGTGAAACCACAGTTACAAAACATAACTTTGGTAACATTGAATGGTATGCCGCACAAAACTAATTTTCATGTCGAAAATTATTTTCTAAAGGCAGGTACACACCACACAGGACGACTGAGATCCTATTTATTCGACTCATTGGTCCATGAGGTAATCCTATGATAACAGTCCCCACTTTGAGTTGCCTTTCTTTGCCTTCCAACTTAAGAATAACTGATTGTATATTTTTGTGCTCTACTCGGGCACACTTGTTAAGTCCTTTATAATTGAAAAAAATCATTTTTGTTCTTCTTCTTTCAGGTGACACACTAGCAATGAAGCCATTTAAATGTTCCACGATTGAGAGGGTAAGCAAAATACTCGTACATATACAATACATACCTCTAGTATCCAATATACAACTTCTTCCTTGAAACAGTTTTTGCCAAGAGATAATATGAGTTGAATATGTTGATGCAGAGCAAGTCGTGTATGGAATGAAAAAAAAAGGAAAATGAAAAGTAAGTCATTCCATGCGACGACCATCTCTGGTCATATTGGATGGAGGAGTAACTTTCAGCCTCACCACTCCCAATCCGGGGACACATTTATGGTTTCGAAACAATTCGTATTGTGGTACTTGTACTCTTCCACAAAAATATCTTAGCAGTTGCTCTGTTCCGGTTGATAAATACCCAACATGGTTGACTTCAAAAATCTTTTGGATTACTGCAGCTGCAGTCTCACTTTGTGTGCTTTAAGGTTTCTTTTTTTTTCATTTATCTGTTTCTTTTAGACGAAAACCGATAAAATTTAATGTGCTTGTGTGGGTATTATCCAGAACACAAAAGGACATTACCTCCCTATGAGAGCTGTAAATATTTACTATTATTTTTGTGTAGACTTTACGGTGACGTTGAGCAACGCGACGCGACGCAACGTGCAACTGCAAAGAGGATATTTTCTTTTGATAATGTTGTTGTTGGTGGATATGGAGTATGGAAGCATCATTGAACTGTTGCTGGCTGCGGCTCAAAAGATTATATAGTCTGTAACTGATTTTTATGCTGGTTGCTTTTTTGTGCAATTTTCGTTCCGATGGACATGAGGTATTTGGGGAAAAACAAGAACTGGAGTGTTTGTGAGAATCGAATGCAATAAATCGTGGAACGTAGACAAATTATTTACAATCTCGAAAAGCTTAAGGGCTGAGTCCTTTTTTTATTTCTTATCGAATGATCAAAGTGTGGTTTTTTTATTCAAAGAGCTCTTTCGTATAGTCCAGCCTTTTGGGTACGGAAAACAACTCTGGTTTTTAATTATGGTGGTCTGGTCGGATCCAAACAGAAGTTTGTAAATATGTGGGGGTTGCCATAGCTTCAAGCCAGAGCCAAAAGTCCTCTCGGTGTATCGTCATTGAATCATTAAATTAAGGGATGCATAATTTTCCCTTCGATTTTAGAGGGATAAGTGATGGAGCACTCTTCATTCTAGAGGTCTTCGAAGACACTTGGAGATGGCATGATTCCTCTTCCAATTTAGAATTCTTAAGGTGATCTAAAGGTGATTCGAGAAGTCGATGGCAGAACCAGAAAGTTTGGGGCAAATTAGTCATTCATCTTCTTTCTATGAATAACTTACAATGAAGTCCTAAATTTCAACTTCATTTTCGTTTAACAAAGTACCTACCAGCTAGGCTCTCACAATCGTATTACAACAAATGACAAATAAAGCATCTCTCTTCTTATTATAACACATTGACACACATTCAGTCTACTTACCATCTACTCCTGTAAAAACCATCCTTAATTTAGGTTAACCAAAATTATTCTCAAGTCTGCTTTAATTGCACAAAATTGTAAACCCACTTATCTTAGTGAGTGAAGAGTACCTACCTATGAGAGTGTTTGTGTGATTCAATTAAAATAACAACAGCTGCACTAATTGCTTTTACCGCACTCTACCTTGAACCATTCTCTTCTTCACAATCCTTTTTCTGAAAGTATCTCATGTCAACTATTTTGAGGATGACATATGTTGAAGCGGCATTTCTACTTCAAGTTTTTTTTTGGGATGGAGAAAAGCACACGTTGGTTGAACTATTTGCCAAAGAATTCTAATTATTTGAAAGAGGCTTGCTCGGTAGGGCAATGAAACTTAATTTAATTTATTTATAAAAAAACGGAGGAAAGTATTACTGTTTGAAAATTGGAAAAATGAAGATGTAGGCTTTTGAGTGTTTCTATCAAATTGGATTCACTTAAATAAATGGAGAATTGTTGAAGGTCATTTGCTTTTAGAGGTTCTCATTCGCCATTTCCTCATTCAAAATAATCAAAATAATGTGAAAGCAAAGGGAATTTGATCCATTGTCAGTATACAAAGGGTTTGGCAGGATGTTTTGTCAAATTAAAAGCAATATATGTCAGTTGGTATCTACTTTGTGTAAGCTTTTCAAATGAATCGAGATGAAAGCTCCAATAGAAAGAAATTACACCACAGACGAACATATAGGCTTATTGAATGACCAAAGAAAAACTGTAATTTGTGTTTCGGCCATTTTGTGCAGTGTACAATAGAGTTTTCGATTTTAGAGCATAAACGAGTAAAGTAAATAGGGTGGCAGAACAGTTCTCAGAGGGCTCCTAGGGTCTAGCTCATTTCTCTCAACCACGCCCTGTGAGAAATAAAGGGAGCCCCAAAATTTTGATTTTTTTTTTTTTCCGAACGGCCAAGTGGAAAAGATCTTTTCATGGTAGTGTGAATACTTTCGGAAGGATTGCTAATTTCTCCAGGGAAAAACAACTTGAGGTTTCTGGCAATCGAACCTTAAAGTTCGAACTCCCACGTAACAGGCAGATATGCCCATGGACATCACAATTTTTCATTCGAAATTAACGATTTGTGAAGGTTTTGTTGATAAATTGCCTGAAAAAAAAATTTATAACGCTGAAATTCACAACGATGCAGAGTCACAACTTGTTTTAATTTTTTAATATCTCAGCTATATTGGGGACGGTAATAAAAAGATATAAAAGTTTACAAATCAAGAGCCACTTGAAAGATTATGTCCATTACACTTGTAGAAGAACCATTTTAATGGCTCTTTTTGTAATACAAATCTAGAAAATGATGAACAATTTCATTTCATTTATTTATTAATATTCAATAAGCCTTGAGACTCAGTCTCATTTGCGGCAAATAAAAATTTATAGATTATATACAATATAAAAGTAAAGATTTGTTACAACAATAACAGTTTAGTAGGGATAATTGTAAAATTAATTAAAGGAATACAGATTTAATCAAAAAAAAAAAAAAAATAATGAAATACTATAACTATATGACAAATAAAGAGTGAAAATGCAAGGCTGTGTCTGGGTTCGAGATATATTCAATTAAAGAACGGATGAAATTATTTAAGGAACTTAATGTTTTTAGAAGATGAGGTAAACTTTTCCATATTCTGGTACCGATCACGAAGAATGATCGTCGAGTTTGCGAATTTGTGCTTCTTGGAATATTTAAGTTGTTAGTGCTTACTTTGAATATTTAACTCACTGCTCGAAAGTGAATTTTAATAATATCCCTATTCAAGATAGAATTACTTACTATCTCTCGTCTCTCAAAGATGACGTTTCTTCTGGTCCGGACATGATTCCGCCAATTGTTTTAAAGATGTGTTCGTCACGATCATTATCTCCACTTGAACATCTTTTCAAGCTTTCATTAAAATCTGGAATATTTCCCACTCTTTGGAATAAGTCTTTTATCACACCTGTTTTCAAAAAGGGTGAAAAAACCGATATAAAAAACTACAGACCTATTTCAAAGCTCTCATGTATACCTAAGGTATTTGAACAAATAGTCTGCGAAAGCGTATCCTTTTTTTCAAGGAATGTTGTCTGCCACCAGCAGCACGGATTTATGCAAAGAAGATCGACGGCTACCAACCTTCTATCCTTTCATCATAAGTGTTCCAATGCCCTTGAATGTGGGAACGAGCTTGATTGCATTTACACGGACTTCTCAAAGGCGTTTGACCAACTGTCTCATAACATCATACTTTATAAACTAAAAGCCTTTGGATTTCCCCCAGTATTTATTGCTTGGATAAGTTCCTACTTAAAAAATAGGTCTTATGAAGTCAAATTTCGTAACGTTTTGTCAAAACCTTATAATGCTATGTCTGGCGTGCCACAAGGTAGTCATCTTGGTCCCTTGCTTTTCATTGTTGCAATAAATGATGTAATTTCTTTCATCTCCTATAGCGACATTTTAATCTTTGCTGATGATATGAAGATTTTTAAAACCATCAAAAATGCTTCAGATCGCTACTTCTTACAAAAAGATATTGATACTTTTGTTGTATGGTCTTAAATGAGCGGACTAACTTTAAACACTTCCAAGTGCCAAAGTATGACCTTTTCCCGCAAAAGATTGGAGAATATTCAATATCGCAGCAATCCATATCTCAAGTTACTAGATTCCGTGACTTCGGTGTTCTTAATTTAATGAACACATCAACCTCATTATTAACAAAGCAAATTCAATGCTTGGCTTTATTAAGCGATGGGCAAAGGAATTTAATGACCCTTATGTTACTCTCTCTTTATATAACTGTTATGTTCGTCCCCATCTAGAATATGCGTCTGAGGTGTGGTCACCACTTATGATATTCATAAATCTGGAATCGAAGCAATAGGTTCAGCAAAGATTCATACGCTTCGCTCTCAAAGGTTTTCCTTGGGGAGATCCTTTCAATCTCCCTCCTTATGAAAATCGTATTCGCTTATTAAATCTTCAAACCCTCTCACAGATAAGAATCAACTATCGCGGGGGAACTCACCAACTACGTAATTTAGAGTTTATACATCGCTCCCACCACCGAACTAACTATGGAATGCATGAGCCATTAGCTCGCATGAGTAGGTTAATCATTTCTAATCCTTTTATTACCGATTTCAACATCAGTAAAAATAGTTTAAAATTAATATTAAGAACCAGTTTACCATCTGCATGATTCATGTTTAGTAGATTTTTTTATTACTGTAGTCTAATTTAATTTTTTATTTATAAACCTTGTTTAGTAATGTTTCACTGGTTTAGTTCGTTCTCTGTCAATGTTAAATTAATTTAAGTTTTACTTTGTTATATTTTGTAATGTTTTTTATTTTTCCTCGTATACGTTCTCTTTGTGCTTGTGTTGGCGTTATTTACTAACCACTAACACTTGCATTAATGATGAAGAGCGTACATAAGTGTGTACAAATGAGCTTGCTCTAAGTTCAGTGCCACTTAAGTCTCTGAGATGCAAAAAAAAAAAACTTGTGATACAGACATTTTTCAACTTATTTCATAGGTGGGCAATCGGGGTGAACCTGAGCCTCAACCAACATTTTACGCTCACAATTTCGATTTCTCTTTCCAGTTTTGCACTCTAAGTCGGTTGAGGCCTTCTTCCAACTGATTGCGCCCCTTAAGACGAGGTTTTGCCCTTCCACGATTTCTATGCCATGTTCTTTCGAAAACCTGTAATGCCTTAGCGTTTGGGTCTATCCGCTCTATATGGCCCAACCATCATAGCCTCGCGATGCGATGCGTACTCTTCTGGCTATGCCCATGTCGCGGTACAGCTAATACAGCTCGTTGTTATATCTTCTTCTCCACACATTGTCTTCGCATACGAGACCAAAGATCACTCGGAGAACTTTTCTTTCGAAATGACCCAGGGTTTCCTCATTCGCTTTCGACAAAGTTCATGCTAAAGCAGGACTGGCATGATTTAGGTTTTATAAAGGGTTACCTTGGTTTTGCTAGAGAGACATTTTTTAAACTTGTGACAATTCGCATGTATTATAAGTACTTGTCATTTTGTGTTAGAGGCCCCTAGTAGTTGGTTATCGAATCTTCTCCTGCACACATCGTCTTTACGAAAAGGACCAGAGATCACTTGAAATATTGTGAAATGAAATTGTTTTTCTAAACAAGTAAAAAAAAAAATATTGTGGTGCAAAAAACCTCGAGTCGTAACGCATTTTAAGGCCCTACAATTATGTCAATTCCGAACAGCTTAGCTTCAAATCATTTTTCGTGATAGTGACACATATGACATTGAAGACTGACCAAAAAGTGGGAATGTTGTGTTATCGTCTAATAAAATATTTAGTACCTACCTATCTACAGTTACTTCTTAGAAAGTGTAAGTTTTTTTCTTTTAACGATTGTCTTGAAACAGCGGTAGTAATTGCACTTCCTTTTAATTCCACATATCACACAATCACTTAGATGAGCTCATCTAATTAACACTCACGCTTATCTTGATTGCATGAGCGTGTGTTGTACTGCTACCGTCTGCAGGTGCTTATGCTGGGCTCATTTTCAGGTTGACGAACCATGAAACAGACTTAGATTCAAGTAATGTTGTACACTTACTGGTTGAATATATGGCGCTTATCGTGTTTTAACATTTCGCCAATTAGTCGTGCCCGATAATTGCGGTTCTCATATTCAGTTTAAAAAAAGAGAAAAAACAATTCAAGCACGCGAAAGGAGATGGAATTTATAATTAAACCAGATATGCCACGAAAAAAAGAAATTGCACTATTAAGTGCGGTAAACCATTTAATTATTGCGTATTTCTGTTCCTTTTTTCAATCATTTGTACAAAGTTAAGCAATTTAAATTAATTTTTTTTTGTGGATAGAGTAACTGATGCTTGCAGCGCAACGGTAATGAGAGGAATATTAATTTACTCGATTGGTGTTAAATGACATCACTTGCACTTGCATTTGTTCAGTAAAAATATAATCCAACTTTTAATTTTAATATTAAATTGTTTCTCATGTTTTGTTTAATTTAAGTGTTTAATTAAAAGGTTTGATTTGAAGAGCACTTTAACAGTGATTCCAATTTGATGGAATTTTTGTCTGAGTGGACTTGATTTTTTTTGTGAAGTTGGTAAATATTTGATTTGAATTTTGTAAATATACAAAACAGCTTGAGTTTCAGATTCAAAGGCTGGCAGCATAATTGTTTTACGCGCAACGTACGCTTCGATTTCATAACAGCTCACTGGAAAATCTCCAAATTTTCATTTAAAAACAATAAACTCGTATCTGGGCCATCATCGATGCGATGTTAGCAGCCTTATACTACAACACAAACACAATTCCCCATCAGCTCTCCCGCATTTCGTAAACAAGGACTGCGTGTTCTTTGTTCTTTCAAAACACATCGAGTCGCAATTAGTCCTTGTTGTTGGTTCATCTGTTAAAATAATGAAAAATTCCCATCGCATTTATTATTATTATTTCGCCGGCGAGGAAGTCAATTCAGCTATTGTTAAGGCAGGACCAATGATTTTGGCAATTAATGTGAACAGCAATGTTAATTGAAGTGCTCTTTCATAAATCTTCTGGATCCTTTTTGGTGGATAGGATAGATGGAGTGGGTGTGAAAGTGGGCATGTTTGTACAACCGTTTTGTACAATCTAAAATAGGCTCTTGAATGTTAAATGAATTTATTGGAGTACGGAAAAGAAAACACACGTTTTTTGTTCTACGCTTTCAAAAAAGAATTTATTTGAAAAAATTATTTTTAACAGTCGACATCTTCAGGGCAATCGTTGAAAAAATTGCTAAATCAAAATATGTAGGCAAATACAAAAAAATATGAAAAGAATAGAGAAGGAATAAAACAAAACAAAACGAATAAAGTCTGTATGAAATAAATTAAAACAAACAAATGGAAATTTAATTAAACAGCGGGCTATTTCGCCGTAAGCCTATTTTGTTTAGAATATTTTGTTCTTATGCCTAGTGCGCATATGTATGTTGGCAATGAGTGAAAGTTGAACTATGTATTCAACCGAACAGGTGTTGTGAAGGCCCAGAGTCGTGAAGGCCTGAGGAATTACGGATTGTCTTTCATGTTCAATAAGCAAGCTTATAAGGTGCAGGCAGCTCTTAGAACATAATCATCTTTTTAGTGTTGGTTTTTCTAGTTTATCGATTTTGTTCTCATTGGTGCCCATTATTATTGACATGTCTTCGAGTTTTGAATCCGAACAGAAAACAAAAACAATTTTCACTGGTATCGCCTTTCATTGGTGCCGGGCCACAGGGATATACCATGCAACTGCATGGCAGACGAACTCGCCAGAAAAGGAACGACTTCTTATTGCTATATGTAAATTTTTGCTAAAGCAGGACGCCTCTGAGAAAATGAGCACTAGATAGACGCTTAGTACTCGTAATACTTGTCTTATGACTAAACGAATTTGGCCATTTTGTGTGAACTCGAAACGTTCAAACAGCTTATTGAATTTAAGTCGTCTGCACATTAGCTCCACTATAGGTGTTCTATCAGGACACTGCCTGATTGATAGACACGCCAAAAGACTAGGTTTCATTTGAGTATGACTTCTGTAGAAGCTGCATGGACGAGGAGGAAGAGGAGACAATCCAACGTCTCCTTTGCTCATGGCCTGCACTTGCTAACAGACGGAAAGCTGACCTAAGTGACTACTTTTCAAAGGACACCACCGATTTAGCTAATAAAGACCCTAAAAGTCTCTCCCTTTTCGTACGAAGTTCTAGATGGTTTGATTAACCGGTGATCAACTCATTAGTTCAGTTCGATTAGATGGTGTTTCAACTCTTTAATCCCCTAGACAGGAACCAGAGGGTGATCATATCAACCTTTTGGCTTCAGTGGTATCACAATGAACCGTCTGTGGTCTAAGTGTGTCGGTGTCCGTATACCGGCAGCCACATCCAACCTAACCTAACCAAGCACACAATCGCAAGTTCGTCCGACCCAGCCATGCCCATTTTTTCTTTAACAATTTCTTTCCACATGAAAAGCTCATTCTCGACTAGCCGTTTGGAATCACCCTACAATTGTTGGTCCCTTCCATTTCCTCACAAAGCATGGTTGTGAGAAACGCGCTAGGCTCCGGAGTTTACCGCTCTGCTACGCAATCTCTTTTATTTTATTTGATTGACATAAAGTTTGCTTCTCGGAGAATATATTCACAGAAAATGGCTGGTTTGATGTTGCTGTTGAAAGGAGGTATATCAAGTGGCATGTAAAGTGTGTTATCTCAATCTCAAATCTCACTATTTTGAACTTTTGATAGTTTGCGTATGCGAATTAAAATCTAACTAAACAGCGATCGATCTCATTTCGAAGATTTCCATATGCAGAAAAAGGTTTTTTAAATCCATTTTGATTTTCCTAATTTATGTCTACTTACGTGCTAACAAAAGCGTATAAAATAAAATGAATACTTACTTAACTTATTCACTGACCCTTAACGTGTAGGTACTTCAAGCTTTCCTATAAGCTGATACTTATGGCCCTCGGTCCAAAAGCTTTACCCTATTCAAATGAGGTGGATCTTGTAAAATGTTGAGACTAGAAGTTGTTCATCTCAAAGAGTGCAATGGCTGGGTATTTGAATACTCTCGCTCCCGAGAAGTCAACAGAAAAGAATAAGATTCTTAGTAAAAGCTTTAAATTTCTTCTTTTTTTTCTCAAAATGATGATGATTTTTGCAGAAGTCCATACACAGAAAGATGGTGTTTCTTAATGGTTTGTCAGAGATCCTGGGTTTTAAAGCTGAATTACGTAGGATTTCGCCGTCGTACAAAGTTTTGCTTCCAGAAAAATAACTGAGGTTTCTGAAAAAATGTGAATTAGAAGAAGAACTGGATAAAGTATTCGTTTACGGTGGAGGAGAATGACTTCAAAAAAATAGTGCGTGGCCTCCGCTCAGAAGAAGTGAAACTTCCACCGAAGAACACATTTCACTACAATTATATCGTCTGGATGAATTACGTTGACAGTCTGATGACAAGTTGACAGTTGTATCAAACTATTATATCAACGAACTGCGAGCATTGCTGAAAAGTATGCAATCGATATTCCGTGTTAAACGTTTAACGCAACCTTGTTGGAAGTCGCATAAGAAGTTTCACTTCCAAAAGATAATTTGGATTAAAAAATACAAATTTCGATCATGTATTTACTACACTCATGTGAATAACACTAAGCCTAGCCGCCATAAAAAAATAAATAAATAGGGTGACGCAACAGAGCGAGGAGCCCCTGGGCCTAGCGCATTTCTCACAACCATCCCTTGTGAGGGAATGGAGGGGACCTACAATTTTCTGCCGGTTCCGAACGGCTAATTGAGAAAGCGCTTTTCATGGCAATGAATACTAACGGAGGACTTGCCAATTCCTCGCGAAAGGCGATACCCGTAGAAAAAACATTTTTGCCTCTGGAGGGATTCGAACTCGAACCTCTGGATTAACAGGCGGACATGCTATCCATCACACCACGGGTACCACCCTAGCCGCCATAGTGATGATTGAAAAAATTCAAACAGAATGATAGGCAATGCACAGCTCAAAAAATTTGATAAAAGGATATCATTCCCTCAGTATTCAACCAGCCTTCTTGTGACGGAGCCTTATGTATACTTCCAGTTTTGATGAGTAATGTTTAGCGTGTCTGCCTTCTACGTAGATTCATAGTTCGAGTCCCAGAAGCATGAAAGTAAAAAACGGATTCGCTCGGAATTGTCAATTCTTTCGGTAGTAGTTTTATTGCCATGAAAGGCGCTTTTTCCATTAGCTATTCGGAATCGGCAAACAATTGTAGGCCCCTTCCATTTCCTCACAACGTATAATTTGAAAGAGATGAGCTTACTGCTCTGCCTTAAAAATTTCACATCTTCTGTGACAAAATAAAAAGAGGGA
The DNA here is from genome assembly GCA_949752695.1 of Melanostoma scalare. Taxonomy (NCBI): domain Eukaryota; kingdom Metazoa; phylum Arthropoda; class Insecta; order Diptera; family Syrphidae; genus Melanostoma; species Melanostoma scalare. Next base: position 12,432,485 of record OX456984.1, on the reverse strand, counting down.
AAGAAGCCCCTTCTAAAAACTTGGGTTTTCTTCTAAATTTTGTCTGTTGCTGAAAAAAGAAAAAGGATCAAGAGATCCAGTGACCTTTCTCCTCTGTTTCTATTGAAACTCTAAGTTTTTTTTAAGTATTTGTGTTATGCGTTGCTTAAAATAGTTTTAATCATAAGACATAAAACTGAAATAATATTTATTTTTGAAAAGAAAATTTTATTTTATTTTCCACTTTAACTGGATATAACTTTTGAAGGAAGTACTTTATGAAAAAGTATTTCAAAACCTTTTTTATAGTTCATTGAATTTCCCTCAAGAAACATTTTTACAATTTTCCACATTTTCATTTTTGTGCTAGTTAAAAAATTAAAAAAAAAAAAAAAAAATCAATCAGTTTTTGTGGCTTGGTTACTCGGAAACCCCTAGTCTGACGAACATTTTTGATAAGGACTTCTTTAACACATTGACTGCCATGGCTATCATAATTTGATAGCCAGTTATGTTTTCAGTGGTGCCGTGGCTATCAAATATGGTAGCCAGGTATGCTTTCATAAAATGATAGGAGTATCAAAAATGGTAACTACTAGGAAGAAATCTCTATACAAATTGAAAACTCTGGCATGTGCTAGGTAAACTTGGTTTTAGCAAACTTGATATCACATGGTAGCCATGGCCACCAACGGAAAGGTAGAGGTCTAACTTATTGTGCGGTGCCATGGCTATCATATTTGATTGCCAGGCAAAAGTCCCTTCCAAGGTTTCCCAGGACAACACCAACATAAATATTCATGTAAAAGTTTATATTTATGTAATAAAAATTTACAATATAGCAAAAAACATTATTGGCACCCAGTGAAATATACCGAAAATTTGGCTTGGGGGTCAATGTGTTAAAGGGAAGTCCATTTCCTACAAAAAAAATTTTTCAATCAATTTTTCCACCAGCCCATAGAACACACCAAACACTCAGTTTTTGAGGATGTAACTGCGTTTCAAGGTACTCATGTGAATACTCTTCACTCCAAATGCGGCAATTTTGCTTGTTGACGTAACCATTCAACCAAAAATTAGCCTCATCACTGAACAAGATCCATGGTTAACCGAATTAATTACTCTGATGGACGACTATGTCGACCATAAAATGGACGGAGCTCGCGGTTAACTTCGTGAACCAAACCATTATTTTCGAAATAAATTTTGCACGATTTTCATTCGTTGTTCTTTTGTCAGCTTGTTCATGATGAAATGGCAAACTAAACTGAACATAAATGACATTAGAGTTCGCCGATTTGACCACAAAATGTCAGTTTTATTCCTATTCGAAAAACCAACATCTAAAAAAAAGCCCGATATTTTTCACAAAAAAAAACTTTCTTCTTTGGCCAAGTTTAGAGCACTTACTGGCCCGCAGGATGGCAGGAAACAGAATAGTAAGGAATTAGCAAACTCTTTAATAAAAAACTTTAAATTATTTCAAGCCTTAGTTGGGTGCGACTGCCTTGACGAATTGGATAACTTGTCATCAATCCTACATCATGGTACTCGTGACGCTTTGAATAATTATGACGCCACTATAATCTGACTGATGAAACTGCAGCATTTCTACGCAACTGCATCACCCAAGAGGATCCGCTGTCAATGATTAAAAACTTGCAATGAAACGGAATGTCCTTTATAAATTTATTTTTTTAAGAAAAAAAGTATGACAAAGTTGACAAACGTCCTTCGACCAGCCAGTTTAGACCAACTTCATGGTCCAAGTAATATTTCATTATGAAAATGAAAATTTTAGTTGAGCTTGATAACATTTTTGCCAACTACTCTCAATCTCTTTGCTTTGAAATTCACTTTTAAGGTACAATGTCATTTCATTTCATAATTCACGACACCAACTGTGGAATGCTGGTTGATAGTTCAAAGTGAAATATAAATATTTTCAAAACGTCTTTAGAATTTCTTTTTCTTTTAGCCAATTCCAATTCCGTAAACATAAAGAATGCCAAACAATCTTGAACGACAAACTTAAAAAACCCTTCTCCATTACACTTTGTAGTCAGTCAGTACCTGCATCTCACTATAACAAGAACTCCTTTTAACAAATTACCCCCTCAATTCTTTGGAATTACTTCAACTAGTGCAAGAGAAAAAGTTTTTCTCTTGCACTTTGCACATGACGAATGAAACTGAAAAGTTGTATAAAAATCCACTTGGCATGACACGCACTTCTTCTTCCTGCTTAGCCAGGAATAAGAAACAACTTCGACTTTTTCATTGCAGCAATGCACTGTAAAGAAATGAACATATTTCTGGCAAGTGATTCGTGTAAACACGCCATGCCACACCATATGGGGTTGAGAATGCATTGGTTTTGCAGTTCTGCAGGCACACATAATTTGATCGCTTTTTTAAAACTTGTTCTTATCAACGGGATTCCCTCTCAAGTACCTACAAAAGGCGCTTTTATATGTAGAGTGAGTCTCGTGTGCGTGGATATAAACCGTTGGCGGCGTCGCCTGCGGGATTTAAAGGAGTAAAGAGCCTATAAATGATTATATGCAAAGCACATGGCGGATGGTGTATCATTTTATCTTACAACGAGAAGAAAGTTGTATGTACCCTCGAATTGACGGCATTAGTTTTAATGCTTCTGTGTACATTTATTGCGCGACTCATGTGAAGTGTATGTTGTACGGATGGTTAGCTTTTATTTTATGGAAAAGAATTTACTTTTAACGTCTTTCCTGATGTATGCATGTGTACGTTGATTGATCCTTATGGGGCTTCCTATTGAATTTCATGTGCGCTGAAAGGGATATATCGTTAAAGTATAGGTATGGCTTATTTTGCTGGTGCTATGGGAAACGTTTTACGTTCAATCTATGTCCGTGGGAGTACACGTGAGGAAGCCGTTGATTCGAACGGATACACATGTCAAATAAATTCTGACATAGCTGTGCACGCGCTAGCTGATGAATATTAGGAATTGTCATCTACCCAATCCTCACAACTTCCAATGGTTACTTTAGATAATTTCAAACCTGCCTCTGTCGTCCAAAATTGATGATGTGTTTTATATTTATTTGTCAATTTCGAGAAACAGCTGTCATTTTGGGAGAAGAATGAAAATGAGTGACGAATTTAGTTTAACTCTGCTAAAGACATCCAATCAATCCTCTTTTTCCAACTGCTTGCATCACATTCAGCTGCACGAAAATGCCACATAGCAACAGAGCTATGCTTATAGCTTTGCCAAAACTGAAATTTATCCTCCCAATTACTTCCAATTTCCGCCACAGGAAAATTCCTCTCAATTTAGTTGAAAGGACTCGGAAAGAAAAACAGTCAACAAATCAACCAGGAAACAACTTTCCTTTGTCTTTTGTAAGCTTAATCCAAAACGAAATACAACAGTGCGGTCTCCCTCCTCCATAGACACTTGCACGAAATTGCTTTCGTCTAGACATGACGCCTTCCATAGGAAGTGTTGGATGAGTCCATTTCGTGGCTCACATGGCATGCAATTCACAATCATTACCGAACACACTTAATCAATTGTCTACCAAGAATCGGGTGGGACTTCGAAAGGAGACTCCAATTTAAGTCTTGGTGAATTTGTGTTCTTCATTCGATTAAAGTACGAACTGCTTAACACCCGAGAAGATCTTTTTGACTAGAGGGCGAAAACAATTTGCTTTGGTGTAATGTCCTTTGCTGTGGCTTGTAGACGTTCTTTCTTGTTTATCCTTTGTATCTACAAACGAACACTGCACTCATACTCAAAGCAAGTGTCCTTTCTTAACCACTTTGTTCTTCATTAAACGTGTTTGGTTTACGTTGCTATTGTTATCCTGTTTCTTGTTGTTCTTAACTAAAAACTAAGTGCAGTGTTTAGTAGAGAAGGGGTTTCGCCCTTAAATGCCACCCTAACAAATCCGCTTTAAAATATCTAAATATTTTCCCTTCGTAGTAAAGTTTTCTTTAAGAAACTCGTGGCAGACATTCTTGTCTGAAAATGGCTTCCTGGTAATTACTCACTCAGCACGCAATCGATTGGATGCCATCCATACCTGCAATGAAATAAATAAAAGGCACATGTAGCGGACCAAAGGGATTATCGTTACTCCACAAGGAATTAATTGAATCGGGAACATTCATGAATCGATGTGAAAAGGCAAGGGACAAGTGTATAAGAAACGTTATAAGTTAAACCGCCTTTAAGTTTGCGAACAAAATAGTTTTCCAAAACTAATTAAGCAAAGTAGATCACCAAATAAGCTCCTCTGTTGGTTAAACTTTGACGGGAGCGGTAGCGGGAGTTGTCTCAAAGTAACTAGGTTATCTTCTTCTTCTTCTTTTGTGTGGATAAAGTTTCTGCCCTTGAGGCGGCCAAAAGAAGACCAAAGAGAAAAGCACACTGACCGCTCTTATGTCATTCACTTAGGGTGAACCGGGAGATTATGAATTTTTTTGTTTGGTTCCATCCCCTGGGATGATGTGTTCGGTTCCTTTTTTTTCTTCGACCCAAAAGATAAACGTTGGTCGTATATCTTTAAGGATATAACCCACCAGAACCGCCATAGGGAATTCGGATGAAAATTCATATTTAACCACTCGGTTATGGGAAATTGTGTGGTTTTGAAGTTTTAAAACGTTTGACTCAAACTTTGAGACAACCGATTAAAAATTGAATATTTTGTCCACATCGTAGAGGACTTTGGAGACATTTTGATGATAGAAAAGGGATATTTAATGTGTCTTCGGGACATTGTTTAAAAAAAAAAAAAAAAATTTGAATTAAAATAAGAATGTTTTTGTAAGTAGGATTACTACTGGTTGTAGTTATAGGACATTGAAAGGTGGACTATAAGAAAGGGTTGTGTTTGAAGATTACGGTATAACAGAAGAGATTACTTTTTCAAAGACAAGTTGTAATCAAGGTTCACTCAAGTGATTAATTGCAACAGGAGGATTAAGACTTTCTGAGCATTAAAGGAACGGAATGCGGCTTCAAGCATAAAGCTTTAAAATTGCCTGTGGCTAGGATTGAACTGTAGGCTTTTGTTTTAAGAAAAAGAAAGTTTTTTTAAGTTAAGCTGTGAGTTGTGAGCCTATGTGGGGGGAGGGTCGGGTATGTATAATCTTAAATGCCGACATTTGGGGATAACTTAATGCACAATTAATGGCTGCAACCTCAATGCTGACAAGAAATGTAGAAAGAATAATAGAACTAAATAGACAGAAATCCAAAAACTAAGGACCTCCTTATAAATCATAGAATTTTGAGGCATACCATCTCGGGGAGACAACCCTCCCTCCCTTAAAGAGTATTTCTTATGATTGTAGAGATAAGACAAGATCTTAAATTTTTCGGAGGTTCTGAACGGTTAAAGGCTCCACCACTTACTGAGCAAAAAGTAGCCGAACCGCAAAACCATAGAAAGAAGGAACGCTGAGTGACAGACCGGTCCGTTCAGTTTAAAATGTTTTTCTATTTTTGTTTCTTATAACCAAGTCGGTACTCCAAAAAGCTCATGGCAATATTGCTCTTGAGAAGTGATACCTTTGAAAAACCATTTTCGCTTTATCTAGGGATTGAACCTCGAAAGCCTGCAAAACAGCAGATCATTATGCCACGAGTGTCAGACTTTTTTCATAACTAAAATTGAAATTTGGAAAAGTGGACAAGTAAATATTGACTGACAACCGCCATCTGACTAACAACGAAACTTCTATTCTAACGTACAGATAAGCAAATCAAAAAGCTTTTTATGGAAGAACAAACAAGTTCCGTTTAACTGAATGAATCCCGTCGAAGTCTTAAGCGTTATAGGGATCAGAATCCAGATCACAGTCTTTTGTTGAAAACAAATGCTAGGAATGGTTGAATTACGGCTTTTTATTGTACTCTTTTAAAGTCACTATTCTTAAAATTTTTTTAGGCCAACCATTAAACATTCGTTTTGTACGAAAAAAAAAACCACAAGAGTTATCCTCATAATATGTATTTACATAGGCCAAAGTCTATCAAGGTAATGCACTATTTCTAGACTCACTTCTTTACGGTAGCAGTCTAGTCCAGTTGGACATGTCTTTTGACCTCTCTTCACTCAACCTCCGTGTAGACAAATGAAAATTGACTTCAATTAATGATCGGAAGAAGGTACTTTACACAGGGGTTTGACTAAAGAGAATGGGATAATTTATCAAGTTGCAATGTGGAAAAGCTGCTGATTCGAATGGGTCTTGAGATAGTTTAAGTTTAAATACTTCAAGAAAAGGACAAGAAACTGCTGAAGACTGTATTGCGTTATTATTTGCCGGGTAATTTTGTCAGCTAAGCAGTTTTTAAGTAAGTTTTCAGATAGAGGTCCGAATAAGCCACTGTTTCGGGATCTTGTCCCACTTAGGGCCTAAAACGTTTGATTGCTGGGCAAGAGAAAAATTTTCCGTGTAAGTCCAACAAGTTTCTTGTGGTCTTTTCTGCTGAGGACTTTTGAATCTTTCAAAAGTCTGTACAATTACTCGCTTACGCCGAGGATGTTGACGTAATGGAAAGAAGAAAGCGTGGTGTCATAGGTGCTTTTACGAGCATTGAAACAGAAGCGGCAAAATTGGGTTTGAAGGTTAATGAGGGTAAAACAAAGTATTTGTTGTCATGAAACAGGACACCGAACATCGACGAATTGGACAAAATGCCACAATAGACAGACATAGCTTTGAGATAGTATAGGACTTATACCAGGATTCGCAATAGACACGGTAAACATAACATCAGTGTGGAGATCAAACGGAGAATAACTCTTGCCAACCGTTGCTTCTTTGGGTTAAGAAGGCAATAGAGATACAAAACCCTCTCCAGAAAAACCAGGGTAACACTGTATAAGAACTTGATCATCCCAGTCCTGCTTCACGGCGCCGGAGCTTGAACTTTATGGAATGTGGATGATGAAACCCTTGACCGTTGCTAATGAAAAATACTTGGAATGATCTTCGGTGGTGCGAAAACAAAAAGAAGAAGATTTAACAACGAGCTGTATGAGCTGTACCGCGATATAGGCATAGCTAGATGATTACGCATCGCGGTTGTGCAATGTAAAGCGGGGTGCCGTGACATTGTGCCAAGCGACATTATGCCGAATGTAGAAATTTGGCACAATGACGCTTTTGCAGAGTGACATTGGGCCAAACTTTAGGGTTTGGTATAATGACGCTTTGTAGAAGTGCCATAGGGCCGAATTAGCTAGTGACATTGGGCCAGATGTAGAAATTTGCATCATCAATGTCATCTGTGTTCACAGTCCTTTGCGGCATGATTAAAGGGATTATTGGCTTAATGACATCTAAGAAACTCCCACGCTTATCATTCATAGTGTGAAGATCTGATGTACATATTCAAATGTTTTGTTTTTGAGCATAAGATAAAGTAATAGTAAGAAATTCGCCTGTGTGTGTAAAAGATGTGTTCTTACTTAGTTCAATTTTAAGATATTAGTGATGAACTTAAAAAAAATTCGCGTGAATTTTTAATTTTCAGAACACAAACCCATACTCCCCTTGCCAAATTTATTTCCGCTTCGCTTTAAGCTTCCCTTTCTGTACTTAAGGCGGCGCGGCGGCTGCAGATTTTTTTTTAAATTCATCACTAATATCTTAAAATTGAACAAGTAAGAACACATCTTTTACACACACTGGCGAATTTCTTACTATTACTTTATCTTATGCTCTAAACCTATATATTTGATTGTTTCAAATGATTTTTTAGTTTCTTAATCAAGTCTTTAGTTTATGATTAGTCAGTAATTTACTATTTTATTAACAAGAGATCTGTATTTTCATAGACTTATCCATTTGTATCTTATGACTCACAAATCTGAGCAAGTGTATCTTCATTTGTTTCGTTATAAAAGCGTCAGGGTACCAGATTGGCCTTATGACGCTTTACAAAAGCGACACTGTACCAAAAGCTAATGTTCGGCCCAATGTCGCTTTAACAAAGCGTCATTGTGCCAAATTTCTGCATTTGGCATAATGTCGCTTGGCACAATGTCACGGCACCGTACAGCGGATAGTCCCAAACTCTCCGGCTCGACGGGTTTTCGAATGCACATTGCAAGGAAATCGCGAAAGGGGAAGACCTCGTCTTAGGTGTGGCAATCAAATGGAAGAAGACCTCAACCGACTAAGAGTGTAAAACTGGATAGGCCTCTCACGAAATTGGAATTGTTGCCATAAGATGTTGGTTGAGGATCAGGTTGACCCCGAAGTGTAATGCCCAAATAAGTAAATAAGTAAATTCTGCTGAGAGTTAACAAAAAGCTTGCAGTTTTTTTTATTAACGCTGTTGAGACTAGGATTATTCTGCCTGCATCCAATAGAAGCATCCCATCTGATCGTTGATTGAAGACGTTGTTGATGACCCTGGCTTAACAGGTGCTTGGCGCTTATTCAGGTCCTAAGATATCTGTCTGAGATCCTTGCCTTGCAAGCTAATCAGCAATCTCGTATGAAGCTAGTGATAGCCTGGAGTCCAAACCACTCGAATTTTGATTTAGATTCAAATAATTTTTTTCCTGTTCTTTTTTCGCAAGGTATCGCATATTCATTTAGAAAGCATGAATCTCCATTTGGAAGAGAGACCCGTATGTGCCTACCAAGGTGTGAAGCCGAATGTCATCGTTCTCCACAGAGGAGAACTGTGAAGGAGTCACAGCCAATGACCTCTTAATTAATTGCTCTACAACTATTAACCCTCGGCTGTGCCTCGATATCCGATCCTTTCACATTCAGTTGCATTGCATAGAAATGCATAACACTTGACTTGCTTGTGTATCATTAGAGTGCATTGTACTCAGAACAATATGATTTCCAACGGCAGGCCACTGCCAGCCGACAGAAGTAATAAGGGATCATATTGCTTTGACTGCATGCGCGCTGTTTATGACATAGAAATAGTCTTTGGGTATGAGCATTTGTTTGATATAGGTCATTGGCGCTCACCCAAAAGAATGTGATGATGCAGCGTTTTAATCGGATATCGAAGTGTGCTCGATTGTTCGATAACCAGAAATGGAGCTTAATAAATTTGTATAAATAGTGAATGAATTTACAAATAAAATGTCAATAGTGATCGTGGACTCGATCTGAACGCAATATCTGGTTTTTGTTTACATAAGGCATTAAGCCGACTACAATTCCTGGGTAGTTCTAAGTTGTTTCCACTACCATCCCTCAACTTTGCAGTTAGTGCGAAGAGGTTTGAGCCTACAGCAGTGAATGCTTGGCGAGTTGGTAGTTTGGGAACCAGGGAACATTACAAGAACGCCAAATCGATCACCGGTTCTAGAACCATCCATTAAGTTCCGATAGCAATTATTTTTCGTTCTTATGAACAACTCTGTCCTTATTGCATCCATTGAACATACCGATGAATAGAGATGAGAATGATTCTGCCAGTGGATACTTTGACGAATTTATACAAGAGTTCTCTAAGACTGTGTCTTTAGATCATCGCATTATTCATGCAAAGAATATACCGTAGCCGTTCTGCTTTGTCTGAAGATGATACTGACAACGGTCTTCTTTAGCTCTTGGATGCAGTCTGCTTATTACGACGGAAGCATCCTAAGAAATGTTTGCACGAGTTTCCTTCTGTGTGGCTTGCAATTAATGTATCAAGGGAAAGCCATGCCATTTAGTTGAATTTGATTTAAAACGTTTAACTTTGTGCACACCAAGAACCTTCAAAAGTTTGTTTTTCTAGTTGAACATTAAATGTTATGTCCTCTCAAAACAAAACAAAACTCAAAATTGCCCGTATTCTCCTTCGTTTTTCATAAAACCACTTTGCTTATCTTTTGCATCAGAAATTATTTTGCCCGATTTACCTGAAAACAATTCATTCACTTAACCGTCAGTTTTCAATTTTGCTTAACAATAAACTCAATTTCCCGTGTGACAGACAACCACTCGATCTTGTTTCATAAACAACTGTAGGGTACCCTCTAAGGTAGCCCTCCCTTGGGTTCGCTTTCTCATATTATCCGACACGTCACGAGTTTTGTTTTTGTTATTTTTTCCCTCTACATTGTAACTCTTTGGTGACAAAATTTTCATTTTCTGCTTTATCTACTGTTGAAAGACATACTCACTTCTACTTTACCTCTGTCATCTGTGCCACAACAGCAAACATGCTTCGTCGTATCGTCATATCGTACCGTGAACCCTTTTTCATTATAAATTTAAATATTTGTGAAATTTGCACTTCAATCAACAGTGGTGGATGGGTATCAATTTATTCTGAAAACAAAGATAAATCGCTGCTACTTTTCTATATGTGCCATGGTATTACTAGGGCACACAGATACACTTACACAGAGCATAGCAGCCCCATTCCGTACCACTTTTTCTTTTTCTAATACAAACTCATGCTGTTGTGTAACAAACTCAATAAATAATCAACATGCCACCAACAGCGCCACGTTTTATTAGAAACCATTTTCATTCATTTTCGAAAAGTAAGCTCTCCTGTCGTACTTCCTTCTCGTGCCCGTATTTTTCGCAGATTCTATATCCACGAAACATTATTTCGTGTCTCCTATTTGGCGGAAACAGCCTGCTGTCCATGATGTTCGGATATAGAACCAAATGTGGGCTCGACGGTGGTGTGAGGGGCGCATCAGATGCGAAACTGCAATTGGTTTATTAATCAGATCATGCACCGCTAACCAGCTAAAACCGCACCCAGTTGCAGTGTTCGCTGTAGTAAATGCTAATCAGAATGGTGCCTTTGGAAAAGTTCAGCTGTTTACTTTTTGGTGGTCAAGCAACACGTACATATATGTATCTGGTAATTACAGTATACTGGTTAACAAAGAGAAGTTTTGGTCAAAACAAAACTTACGCAAAAGCTGGGTTAGTCCGAAGGAAAGCATTTGATAAGCTGCTCTTAATTAAATTCTTAGATTTCAAAAGTTTTGTTGCAAAGCTGCGGCAAACAAATTAACAATTCAGGCCTGGATTCTATCCAATCTCCTTCTTCTTTGAAAGATACGATTGTGAATTCCATTCTTTAAATATTTACCCACAAACTTCTCATAGTGTTCTAATGTGGAAAATAAATGTCTCCTTGTTCTGTCATTCGCGTCACGCGTATATTTTTGGAGAGTGGAGCTGCTTTAATTAGGTTCAATGCATGTCAATCTGTGTTCAAGTAATTGCAAAACACACAAAGGCTTTAGCAGTAGTGGTTTTAGGGTAGGGCGAGGTTGGGCGATGGCCCAGGGCGCCAGACAAAAGGGGCGAAATGTTCGTCACTTTTCGTTTCTACCAGAGAGAAGAAATTAATTAGAGGGCAAACCTTTACTTCTCTTGCCGCACTTTTTCCATTTGTTTACATTGTTGTTTTTGTAATCTCATCATCTGTCTCTATTGGGTTTTTTTTTCGATTTAATCTACTTCCCAATTTTTCGATTTACATACTTCACTTTTTTTTTACAATTTCACTTCGAAATTTGACTCCTGAGGTTAGAACCCTTTTTTGTCTGTGAATACGTGCGAGCTGAAACAAAATAGCGTAAACAATTTATGAAAATATGTGTGAGGTGAGTTTATTTTCATTTGACGTTTTAGTATTTTTTTATTAACGCAGTTCACACTGTACGTCTAGTTGAAAAGCTTTGGTTTGATGCGTGAGAGTGGTATAGAACAAGAGGGAAACCGCTTACTTCTCTTGCCACACAACTTCCATTTACTTACATTGTTGCTTTTGCACCTCAAGATTTATCTGAGACCGTGTTGCTGTCATAGCTACAATCTAGCACTATGCGATGCCGCTAAGTCATCCGCAGTATCAGTCACTTTGTTTGAGGTACTTCAGAGGTTGTTCACATTGTTTTCAGCTTCTGTTAATCGATGGAAAGCTCTAACCGATCACTTGGGACTATATACTATAAAAAAAAGCTCAGTGACACACGTTGGGAAGCAAGAATAAGCAGTGTTAAAGCAGTCCGTTATCAAATTAGTGGTATCCATGATGCTTTAATTACTTTGGCTATTGAAACTCAGAAAACTGATGTTCAAGTGTCTCATGAGGCTACTACTCTAGCCGAACAGCTAAAAGATTTCAACTTCATAGTTTCATTGGTTGTTTGGTATGACATACTTTTTCAAATAAATATTGTAAGTAAATCTCTACAGTCAAGAGACATGGATCTTGGTAAATGTACAAAAATGATAAAAAAAATGCTGCAATTTCTTGGAAGACTACAGAAATACATTCTTTAAAAGTGCTATTTTAACTGCGAATTAGTTGGTCGAAGAACTAGAAACTGAACCTGTGTTTCGAGCTGCAACAAGAATTCGACGTGTTAAGCGTCAAGCTGGTGACATTGCACGCGATGACCCTATAACTTCTCCAGAAAAAAAATTTGAGGTAGAATTTTTCAACTGTCTTTTGGATACTACATTAATTTCAGTCAATGAAAGATTCGAACAGTTAAATGAGTACTCGGAATCTTGGTCTTTTTTGTACAATATTAAATAGATTCCAGTAAAACCCGACCTTGTCAAGCTCTGTAGTGATCTCCAATCAAAATTAACTGTAGACACTAAATCAGACATGGATGGTCGTACGATGTGTGATGAACTTGTAAGTCTGATATCCTATTTTTGTCTGATCAAAATGTGGTTACTCCCATTTTTGTTTTAAAATCCCTTAAAGATCGCAACTTACAAGAACTGTATCCAAATGTAAGGATAGCATTGCGAATCTTATTGACTATACCTGTAACGGTTGCTAGTGGGGAGCGGAGTTTTTGAAAATTGAAGCTGATAAAAACCTTCGATTAACAATATCTCAATCTAGACTGACAAACCTAGCAACTTTGTCAATTGAAAACGAAATTGCTGAAAACATCGACTTTGATAACCTTATAAAAAAGTTCGCTGATAAAAAGGCCAGAAAAATAAAATTTTACTAGCTTTTTTCTAATAAATGGTTATTTTTTATAATAAATAATTATTTCTTCTAATAAATGAATATTTAACCATATGCTTTTTCTTTTTTTTTGTATGGGTTTGAATTGCAGTTAGAGGGCGCCGTAGAAATCTCGCTCAGGGCGCTGGTAGTGCTAAAACCGGCACTGGGCTATAGTATGGTTATGTGTTGTGTATTTGTATCATTAAAAGGTGTATACCATTATTGGAATTGTCATTATCGTCACTTTTCAAGTAATTGGTATCTCATCAAGTTTGAGTCTTAGGAATCCTTTTAAGTTGTGTGTGATTCTTGTGAAAAAATATCAAGTTTCATTTGAACCCAGTTTTATTGAAAGGAATGTTCTTTGGAAATTGTCATTTTCGTCACAATTTTTTCTTTGAAATAAAAATATTCTTTCTTCAGTATTTTTCAACACAAAAATTGTTTAAAAGCGTCAAGTTTTGAAGAATATCCTAAAAATTTTAACACTTTTGTAGTGATACTTTTTTAACTTTCTTTTTAACTTAGAGAGCAAAATTATTGCAACTATTTCTAGTTTTTAATCAACGCTCAAAAGCGCTAATTAAAACGATATTTTATAAGAGGTAAACTCAAAAAGCAATTAATTGAAATTTCAAATGTTGTCCTTCCATCTGCTTTTCCATAACTTTTCTATGCATACCAAACTCTTGATAGAAAATAGGAAAGAAAAACTGAATCTTCGTTAACTTCAGTACAAAGATTCTTCGTTTGTTGTGCACTAGAAAACAAGTTCCACAAAAATACGACAAGAAGAAATAATGAATTGGATTACATAGAAGCTGCATCCCTTGTTAATAACAACACGAGTCACAAAGGGCGCATTTCTTTTTTAATTAAAAATTACGGAGAGCTTTGTGCACTTGTGTGTGTGTGTTCCTTTTTTTTGTGTTAATATTCTGGATGTTAATTAAAAAATCTCTGTTTTTATTTGTAAAGTGTTTGGAAAACGTCGTCATTGACTATCACTTTGTGTAGCTTCTTGCCTTTGGTGTTTTGCTCTGTTTTTTTGGATATTTCTCGTGAAATTGCATTTCACCTTTGAGGTTCTAGTTCAAAGAGTTGTCGACTTTTCTTCATTTTCATTTTGTGTGACGCAACAGAAAAGAATGTAATATGTTTTTTTTATTATCACAACCATCACAGTATAAGTGTATTCAAAGGAGGGGTAATGATGGGGCAACAACATAAATTGGAAAGCAGTTCCTTTCAATTAAGGACTATTTTGTATGTGAACATATGAATTGAGTTCACGACACTAAAATTGTTGCTTAGTTTTAGTACCGTTTTTATAAGTCAATAAAATTGATACTTACTCACTTCGACTCTATGGAAACTTATAGCTAGTTTTATTTGGTCTTGTGTCTCTGGGTTGTATTGCTGTCGTTGGCTTGAAATTGTATGAGCTAATAAAATTCTAGTTAAGTGGTAGAGGGAGCAATGAATTACTACAGAGAGAAATTCGTTTTAACTTCAGAGAGCACCAAGGACTTATGAATGTACATAATCAAAAAGCAGAACTGTGGAATACTTGTTGCCTTTTGTGTTCAGTGGTGCTTCATTGATAAGGACATGCAATCAAATCTCATGCAAAAGAAGCATTCGAAATGTGTAGAATTAGTTTGAAATACAGCCCACAAGAGATGTTTGAATATTCAAAGAACTTCATTGACCAATCAGTCTTGAATTGAACATGATGTACTCTTTTGTCTTCGGGTAAATGGGTAAGGCACTTTTGTACATTTTATTTGTACGAGTACCCCAGAGGTGAAAGAAACTGATGTGGTGAATTTATTCTTGGTATCGGATAGTGAATTTTTTCCCAGTAAAAGAGAAATGGGAATAGTGACTGATGGTGGCCATTTTGAAAAAAGGGTGTCGTTAAATATCATTGTCTATCTTACAAAATCAATTACGTTTCATACATTATCGTAAAGACTTTTGCAAAACAAAGGAACCGTACCCGTGATGCGATGGCGTGATGGTTAGCATGTCTGCCTGTTGACCCAGAGGTTCGTGGGTCGAATTCCAATAGTGGCAAAAATGATCCCCCGCGGGTATTGCCTTTCGCGAGAAATTGGCAAGTCCTAAATAAATAAACTGGCAAGTCCTCCGTTGGTAAATTCATTCCATGAAAAGTCTTTCTTGATTAGCCATTCGGAATCGGCAGAAAATTTTAGGTCCAATTCATTTCCTCAGAAGGTATGGTTGTGGGAAATACGATAGGCCCTGGGGCTGCTCGCTCTATTGCGCCACCTATTTATTCATTCATTTTAAAGGAACCTATATCTTGTAATGAGCCATTTCACTTTTCACCCAAATCTTATGCCCTCTTCAAGTCACCAAAATTTATAAAACAACAATTGGCCTATGCAGCACATGATAATGAAATAAAATAAAATAACAACAAATTATACCAGATGCTCTTCACATACCACCGAGCTTGGTTTACAAGCACCCTTAACAAGCACATCAAAGGGTCGAATACCCTTATAATACTTTAAAACACAGTGCGAGCATTTAGGAGAATAGGAGAGGATTTGAAAGGAGATACCGATGCACGTTGCTTTTGAATTTTTATATATAATATGGGCGAAAGACAGAGTCAGGTAGAGGATTCGACATTTAAGTGGTGCGACTAAAATATGAATCTCTATATACTTGACTTTACGTCCGAAGTTGAATTGAATATAAAACTGATGGGCATTCCTAGCGAGGCGGGTGTTACGGCTAAATTGTTTCAGGGTCGGAATGCAACTGACGGTTTGGAAGAGAATATTGCTGACATACAGTCCCAAATTTTGCAAAAAGTAGTCGAAAATTAGACCTCTCGACTGGAATTTATTCGAGCCAACTGCGGCGTTGGGGCCACTTGCCCGAAATAATTTTAAAACATTATTGCAAACCCTTATAGTTTAAGTTTATTGTTCGAATAGCTTAATCAGTAAGATAATAAATCTTGTAAATTTGTGAAGATAATGAATTGACTGTGAACAAGTCAATGCTATGGACGTAAAATGTACAATCATAAGAAAAGTTTGGAAAACATCCAGGAGGAATGATTAATTACAATAAATTGATTAACAATTCAAATGTTATTTTAAATGAAATAAAAAGTTTATAAAGGAATAATAAGGAAAAAGATAAGATAGAGAAAAGATGGAAAAGGGAAGGGAAATAGAATAAAGATAGAAATTAGTTACTTTATTCAGAGAAGAAAATGCGTAGACTATTCTCAAATCGTTGCATGTTGCTGATCTCTCGCAAATAAGCTCGATGTGAGTTCCACAGGCGACAGTCAGCTATATATAAAGAACTGTCTTTCTGAATTCAGACATGATGCCGAAAATCGAAGTTTTTCATACAGATATATTGGCTGACGAGTTCTTTGAATTTTAAAAATTTGTAGTAGCGTTCGAAGATAAGATTTCGATAAGATTATCAAAAGACATTGGAAGTAGGTTCTGCCGCAGATGCGAGACATGGTCATATCTTTTTAGGCCGTAAATGTAACGAATGGCACAATTAAAAGCAATTTTCAATTTATTTTTACTAACGGGGTCATAATTATAGTAAATTTCACACCCATAGGTGAGAATTGGTATCACCAAAGTCTTCACTAGTAAAATTCTGGTTTTGAGGGGGGTAAATTCCTAAGCAGTCCAGAAGGTCCGAGGAGCACCATAAGCTTTACCTACTATTGAGTTAATATGGTCATTCCATGTAAAAATAAATAAATAAATAGGGTGACAGAGCGAGGAGCCCCTGGGCCTAGCGCATTTCTCACAACCATGCCTTGTGAGGGAATGGAGGGGACCTACAATTTTCTGCCGGTTCCGAACGGCTAACAGAGAAAGCGCCTTTCATGGCAATGAATACTAACGGAAGACTTGCCAATTCCTCGCGAAAGGCGATACCCGTGGAAAAAACATTTTTGCCTCTGTTGGGATTCGAACTCGAACCTCTGGATTAACAGGCGGACATGCTATCCATCACACCACGCGAACCATGTAAGAGTTCTATTAAACACTACACCAAGATTTTTGGAGGAATTAACAAATTCTTAGGCAGTCTCGTTGTGCATAACTGGTGGAAAATAAG
Organism: Melanostoma scalare; assembly: GCA_949752695.1. Classification (NCBI taxonomy): domain Eukaryota; kingdom Metazoa; phylum Arthropoda; class Insecta; order Diptera; family Syrphidae; genus Melanostoma; species Melanostoma scalare. Next base: position 12,415,378 of record OX456984.1, on the reverse strand, counting down.
ATGGGTCTACAACTTTTTGGAAATCACTAGACATTTACATTTGTTTGGGTTGAGAGCCAGCCCATTTGATCCTGCCCAATTCGAATTATGACGAGTTGCTAAGGGGCAACTTTTTTTTCTTTTCATTTATATAGAGTGAAAATAGCAGAGAGGCCAATATCGATCCCTGGGGAACACCCTTTCGTAGTGGAAGAAAATCTTTAAAAAAAAGTTGAATTCTGGGTCATAATATTAAAATACAGTGGTGGCCAAAATAATAAGAGTGAAACCAATTTTTTCCATTACCTCTTCCATCAGCTCTTCATTGGGCCTTTCTCTAACATAAGTTCTGCCATCAGAACCAAATAAATTTATTTTGGTTTCATCACTAAAAAAACATTTTGCCAATTTCTGTAAGCCGATTGTGAAGGATTTACTTTTGCAAATCGTATACGCTGCTTTATATTCTTAGAACTAAGTAACGGAACCTTCATCGCAGTTCGACCAGGTAAATTTTTTTCCTGCAAACGTCTGCGGATCGTTCATGAGCTGATATCCAATGATAGATTTTCTTTTTTCCGCTATATGTTGCAAAAGGATTTTTAAGCACCTCTCTTCCAATCCTTTTGTCCAGCAAAGTTGTTGTTTTTTTGGGCGTACTCTTTTCTCGGTGAAATTTGTTGGTTGACCTCGCTGCTTTAGCACTATAGCAACAACACATTGAGATCGGTGTAGAACATCTTGAATAAAACTGAATGTTTTGCCTCGATCTCCTAGTTGGAGAATCAAACGGCGTTCTTCCTCAGAGCAATGCTTTTCGCGTCCTATTATTTAAAAAATTAATTAGTTTTAAACACTTAAACACAAGTCAAACGGTAAATTTAATAGTTAAATTGCGATCGAAAGTGAAAAAGACCAGAAATAATGCAATTCTACACAGCTCTCTTATATTTTTGACCATTTCAAATCTGACATTTCTAAGTAAAACTAATGGTACATTGCGAGTCACCATCATTAGTGTTTGGTAGCACTGGAAATGTTTAACAGTAAGGTCAAAGAAAATTCGTATATATGTATATATTTTGCTCCAATTAAAAAGGATTAAGGCATATATTTAATTGTGAAGAAAACATAATAGTCCACTCTTTTTATTTTGGCCACCACTGTATATACTTTTTTTTTTTTTTGACACCATACTTCTGAAAAAATCACCTTTTAGTATTACTCGTAAACAATGCTTCTGTTCTGAACTCAGTGTACAAAATACCTCGCTGTTAAATTTACTGTCCAGTGCTGTCACACTGTTGAATTAAGTTTCCAAAACTGGTTCCCTGTTGAAATTAGAGCTTAGGCTCACCAATGCCCACTGTTTAGGACTACTTCATTGTCGAATTTAAATCCACTGCTATCTCACTGCTCAATTTTTAAATTTAGTGCTCAAAAATTCTACGCTGCTGACGATTTAAGTGGCTGCTTCTAATTCAGTGCAACCTATAATTCACTTAGTAGCATTCCTGAATAAACACTTGAAACCCACACGTGTGGACAACACAGTTTAAATACCTGAACGAAACTGTGAAACTTAATCAACATTACCGCAGTCCCAACTCCCAAGGCTAAGGCTCAAAACCCTAATGGATCACCTTGAACCATTTCGCCCTATTTTTCTCGACATATCTCATACAAATGAATCCTTAACTGATTTATATGTATGTGACCACAATTTTCAACAATCTGTAAAGCTTATTTTAAAACCATCAAAAGAAATTTTACTTCAATGAACTAAAATGTTGCAGCTTCTTTAATTCGCCTTGAAGACAGTGCATTAAGTGCACTTAACTCAGCTCCCATTACGTGGGAGGTTCGTGGTGCGAGTCTTTGTAACTTTAGGAAAAAGTTTTTTTTATAGGTATGCCATTCGCGAGGAAGAATTGGTAGGTCCTCCGTTAATAATTACATACTACTCTGAAAAGCGCTTTCCGTTTAATTAATTTGTAGGTCCTTGAAACGCTTTAGGCTCCGATGTTTCTATTGCTTTGTTGCGCCACCTTATTTATGTTTACTTGAAAACCATTTTAAAATTCCATTGTGATCCTGACTTTGAACCGTGAGGTCAAACCTTTTGCCCATCGCGATCTTGTGTCTTCCTTTTTTACTTTTATGTCAAATAAGGCCCCTTTTCTATGTGATGGCATTTAAAATTTCGGTACTACCAATTGAATTTGTATTTTATTTCCAACAATGTAGTTTTCAGTAAAAATTTCAATTCTGTATTAATTCGGTTTATGTTTCTTTTAATTTCAGAACCTGAAATAACAGACCGCTGATGGAGAATATGTCTGCTACAACACCACCGTCACAAATCCAATACTCAAAGGCCTGTGCACAATTCAACAGAGTTATGTTAAGCCATCATCGAAGACGGTGTATCAACACCAGCACCAACAGTTCACTGCTACAAGTCTTTGTTCTTAGCATAATTCTTAGCTTACTCATAGTACAAACGTCTTCTTATCTAATAGTTGTAAATGAAACTGTCGCACCAGACACAGTGATCTTCAATGCTTCTGTCTACAAGCTCGGCTCTGAGCGGCATTATAAAATAAATGCCCATAAGTCGGCTCACTTTGTGCATCACCTAGTCGAAGTAAACCACAAAGACGGCAAAATCAAATTGAAAAAACATTTGAAATGCGATGGAATTTACTATCCAAATTTGTTCACATTTTATGTGGACTCAACATCGAATCGGTTGCGAAGCATAGACTATTACAGTCTGCCGATTCGTATCTTCGTTTCGGGAACCGATTGCAATGACGATCGGAGAATCGAAATGTATGGAAGGCTCTTCGAGGAAGAGGACACTGGATATTCGAGAAGACGTCGAAGAAGGTACATCCAGATGCATGGTTTAGACGATCCTGATGAGCGACTGTATGGGGAGTATGTGGGCCATAATGCGATCATCGAATTCAATCACAATGACAGTCGCAATTTTCAAGATGGCGACTTGATATTCGGTGACACGTACGACAATGAAATGCGACATAGAATACTAAGTCGAAAAAGAAGATCAAGAGACTTTGATTCTGATGAAGGATCGATGCATCGACGCGTTGCCGATGCCAAGCAATGGATATCGGAAACTTATGCCTCGTATGCGATCCACACGACTGATAAGTGGAATCAGATTTGTCTGAAGAAGTCGCAGTTCATCAACAATCTGAACGCTTTTCTCCCAAAGTCAGTTTGTCAGAATTGTAAAGTGAATTTTTTGGATGTAAACGACGAAAGGTTCCTGATAGAGTCGCAGAATAGAGATCTCGTGGCTAGTCGAGATGTGTGTATACATGAGTCCATGTGGAAGCTGATCATCACATTCAATATTCGTTGCAATCGGAACGATATTGTGGACTCTGACCATCGATTGAAGATCGTTTATCATCACCAGGAGTTCAATGACACAGATATCGCAAAGAGAGTGCGAAGGGAACTTAGAAACCAGAGTCCGTACTTTGAGCAAGCGCTCTATGTTGCGCCTGTGCTCGAAGAACAACCAGCGGGATCGACGGTGACTACGGTCCGGGCTAGAGATCCCGAGGACTCACCTGTTGTTTATTCAATGGTGTCTTTGTTGGATTCGAGATCGCAGTCATTGTTCAAAGTTGACTCTCGATCGGGTGTGGTAACCACCTCAGCCAGCTTGGATCGTGAACTTATGGACGTGCATTATTTTCGAGTTGTGGCCACTGATGACAGTTTTCCGCCCCGATCTGGAACCACAACACTCCAAGTGAACGTCTTAGACTGCAACGATCACAGTCCGACGTTTGAAGCTGAACAGTTCGAAGCAAGCATTCGAGAGGGAGCTACAGTTGGCTCTACGGTGATAACTCTTCGTGCTACAGATCAAGACATTGGAAAGAACGCTGAAATCGAATATGGAATCGAAAGTGTTTCGAGTGGTGGAACTACGTCGGCAGAGAGAAATGCCAACACTTTCCGAATTGATGGCCGAACTGGAGTGATCTCGACGAGAAGCTCCCTAGATCGTGAAGCTTCAGAGAGCTACACACTGACTGTAACTGCCACTGACATGGCACCGTTACAGAGCGAAAGAAAGACAGCTACTGCGACTGTTCTAGTGAAGATCTTGGACGACAATGACAACTATCCTCAGTTTAGTGAGCGAACTTATACGGTTCAGGTGAACGAGGATCAGTGGGGCGATGATAATATAGTAGCGCACATCAAAGCCACAGATGCCGATCAAGGCAACAACGCTGCGATTCGATATGCCATCATTGGGGGCAACACTCAATCACAGTTCTCTATCGATTCTATGAGTGGAGATGTGTCACTCGTCAAACCTTTGGACTATGAAAGTGTAAGGAGCTACCGGTTGGTCATTCGAGCTCAAGATGGAGGCAGCCCTTCTCGTAGTAATACCACCCAGCTTCTCGTAAATGTGATTGATGCTAACGACAATTCGCCGAGGTTCTACACTTCTCAATTTCAAGAATCGGTTCTGGAGAACGTTCCAGTTGGATACAACATCATTCGAGTGCAGGCATATGACTCTGATGAGGGTGCTAACGCTGAGATCACTTACAGTATTTCCGAGAGAGACGACAATTTCCCACTTTCTGTGGACTCCCGCACTGGATGGGTACAGACCATCAAGCAGTTGGATAGAGAAGAACAAAGCCGGTACACTTTTCAAGTGATTGCCAAGGATGGCGGTATTCCGCCAAAGTCTGCTAGTTCATCAGTAGTGATCACGGTGCAAGACGTCAATGACAACGATCCTTCATTCAGACCAAAGTACTATGAGGCAAATGTAGGCGAGGATCAGCCACCAGGCACACCAGTTACTACTGTTACTGCAACTGATCCTGATGAGGACTCGAGGTTACATTACGAAATCACGACCGGAAACACAAGAGGACGTTTCGCGATCACCTCACAGAATGGACGAGGACTAATCACTATTGCCCAATCATTGGACTACAAGCAGGAGAGAAGATTTCTTCTTACAGTAACAGCAACAGATTCCGGTGGAAGATCTGACACCGCAACAGTCAACATCAACGTCACTGATGCCAACAACTACGCCCCGATCTTCGAAAACGCCCCATACAGTGCGTCAGTGTTTGAAGATGCACCGATAGGAACAACGGTTCTTGTGGTTTCAGCAACAGACAGCGATGTCGGAATCAATGCTCAGATAACATATTCCCTGAACGATGAGAGCATAAACGGAATGGGAGCCCATGATCCCTTCTCGATCAACGCTCAAACTGGGGCAATCGTTACCAATGCTGTTCTCGATCGAGAAACGACAAGTGGCTACCTACTGACTGTAACAGCAAAAGATGGCGGCAATCCTTCGCTTAGTGACACCACTGATGTTGAGATCAGTGTGACGGATGTTAATGACAACCCACCCGTGTTCAAAGACCCACTCTACCAAGCTTCAATATTGGAAGACGCCCTTGTGGGTACATCTGTGGTTCAAGTCTCAGCAACTGATCCCGATATGGGTCTCAACGGTCGAATCAAGTACATCCTGAGTGACAAGGACGATGAAGATGGTTCATTTGTTATCGATCCAACATCTGGCACGATCAGGACCAACAAAGGCTTGGATCGGGAATCAGTGGCGACATACCATCTTATAGCAATTGCGGTCGATAAAGGTTCACCACCGATGAGTAGTTCTGTGGAAGTGCAAATACGATTAGAAGATGTCAATGATTCTCCTCCCACCTTCTCCTCTGACAAGATCACCCTCTATGTACCCGAAAACTCTCCAGTAGGATCAGTTGTTGGAGAAATCCACGCCCATGATCCAGATGAAGGAGTCAATGCTATGGTCCACTATTCGATCATCGGGGGAGACGACTCCAATTCGTTTTCCTTAGTCACACGCCCTGGCTCTGAGAGAGCCCAACTCCTGACCATGACTGAACTGGACTATGAATCATCGAGAAAAAGATTCGAATTGGTTATCCGTGCCGCGAGTCCTCCTCTCCGAAACGATGCCCATGTGGAAATCTTAGTTACTGATGTGAATGATAACGCTCCAGTCCTGAGAGACTTTCAAGTGATCTTCAACAACTTCCGCGATCACTTCCCCAGTGGTGATATCGGACGGATCCCAGCTTTCGACGCAGATGTAACTGACAAGCTGACGTACAGAATTCTGTCGGGAAACAATGCAAATTTACTCAAACTAAACACGACCTCTGGGGGACTGATTCTCAGCCCACAGTTGAATACAAACGTACCAAAATTCGCTACCATGGAAGTATCAGTATCGGATGGTATCAATGAAGCAAAGGCTATCATGCAACTCTCAGTGCGACTAATCACAGAAGATATGCTCTTTAATTCAGTGACAGTTCGTCTGAATGAAATGACTGAGGAAGCTTTTCTGTCGCCTCTGCTGAACTTCTTTCTGGACGGACTAGCGGCAATAATTCCCTGCCCAAAGGAGAACATCTACATGTTCTCTATTCAGGATGACACTGATGTCACCTCACGGATCCTTAATGTGAGTTTCTCTGCAAGAAGACCCGACGTATCGCATGAGGAATACTACACACCCCAGTACCTCCAGGAGCGAGTGTACTTAAATAGAGCTATTCTAGCCCGCTTAGCAACTGTGGAAGTTCTACCGTTCGATGACAATCTATGCGTTCGAGAGCCTTGTTTAAACTTTGAGGAGTGTCTGACTGTTCTTAAGTTTGGCAATGCGTCAGAGTTCATTCACAGCGACACCGTGTTGTTCCGACCCATTTACCCCGTGAACACTTTCGCCTGTTCGTGTCCCGAAGGATTCACTGGAAGCAAAGAGCATTACCTCTGTGACACCGAAGTTGATCTCTGTTACTCGGATCCCTGTCTGAATGGAGGGAAGTGCCATCGTCGAGAAGGAGGCTATACGTGCATTTGCACTCCTGAATTCACTGGAATAAACTGCGAAACAACTATTGCCAAGTTGAAACCCTGTACAGCGGAACTTTGTGATGGAGGACATTCTTGCATGAACGCTTTGCTTACCAGTTCTCAACCACCACCCTACACTGCCACTTGCGAACTCAGATCACGTTCGTTCTCCAGGAACTCTTTTCTTACTTTTGAGAGTTTGAAGCAACGACATCGGTTTAATCTGAAGCTTCGTTTTGCCACAGTAAATGATAACGGGCTTTTGCTCTACAACGGACGCTACAACGAGCTCCATGACTTCATAGCCTTGGAGATTCTCGATGGATTCGTGTCTTTCTCGTTTTCATTAGGCGATCGCATTCAATCAGTGACTGTTCGACATAATCCTAAAGTTTCCGATGGAAATTGGCACAGTGTGGAGGTGTCTTACCTCAATCGGACCGTGACACTAGCCTTAGATGAGTGTGATACAGCAATTGCCTTGGCGGGTAATTTAGGAGATCGTTGGAGTTGCGCAAATCAAACCACACTCGTGCTGGACAAAAAGTGCGCTTCTCTTACAGAAACATGTCACCGTTTTCTTGATTTGACTGGCCCGCTACAAATTGGAGGTCTTCCAAGGATACCTGCGCACTTCCCGGTGGAGAATCGAGACTACGTGGGTTGCATCTCCGATTTAAAAGTTGATGATCGGTTTGTGGACCTCAACTCATATGTCGCTGACAATGGAACGATCTCCGGATGTCCCCAAAAATCTCCCTTGTGCTCATCGGATCCCTGCTTCAATTCTGGTGTCTGTCGAGAAGGTTGGAACACTTATACTTGTGAGTGCCCAGAAGGATTTGCCGGCAATACATGTCAAGAACCCATACCTGCCCCTTGGAGATTTTCCGGAGATGGCAGTCTAAGTTTCAACCCTCTCCTGAGACCCATTCAACTACCATGGGTTACATCGCTCTCCATCAGAACTCGTTTGCAAGATGCCTTCATCATCCAAATTCAAATTGGACAGAACAGTTCCTCGATTATATGCCTGAAAGGTGGCATCTTGTATTACATCTACGACAACGAACCAATGTACCTGGCTGGAGCTGATTTGGCCGACGGAATCTGGCACAGAATAGAAATCAAATGGCTAGGAGCTGAAATTCAGTTTTCCGTGGACTATGGCCAACGAACAGGAGTAGTTCCGATGTCTCAGAAGGTTCAAGGACTGTATGTTGGAAAGATTGTCATAGGAAGCCCAGATGGATCTCTTGGGCCAGTGAGTGACTTAATGCCATTTGAAGGCTGCATTCAAGATGTACGAATAGGAGCTCCACAAACGGTCCTCAGCCGACCAACTATTCGTGAGAATGTTGACGATGGCTGTTTGTCACGAGCTGATTGTCCTGAAACTTGTCCAATGCACTCAAGCTGCCTCACGAGTTGGGATGAGGCCCACTGTGACTGTCTGCCTGGATACGTTGGCCCTGATTGTGCTCCGATTTGTACTGTGAAGCCATGCTCGGCTGGAGTCTGTCGAGCAAATGTGAATGAGCGTCGTGGCTATCGGTGTGAGTGTAACAGCACTCTGCAGCACGGTGACTATTGTGAAAAGATCGTCCAGCAACCATGTCCCGGAGGATGGTGGGGTGAAAAAGGATGCGGCCCATGTAAATGTAACCTGAAACAAGGCTACCATCCCGACTGCAACAAGACAACCGGACAGTGCTACTGCAAAAACAACCACTACCAGCCACTGAATGAAACTGCATGCATTCCATGTGACTGTTATTCCATTGGTTCCTTCAACAGTGCGTGCAATCGCCTTACTGGACAGTGTGAGTGTCGAGAAGGAGTCATCGGACGCAGATGTGACTCCTGTTCGAATCCGTATGCCGAGGTGACTTTAAATGGCTGTGAAGTCGTCTACGACGCCTGCCCCAGGTCATTCTCTGCAGGAATCTGGTGGCCTAGAACGGCCTTGGGGAGTACAACAATAGAAAACTGCCCAGCTCCAAGTCGAGGAAAGGGTTCAAGAGTCTGTGATATCACATCGGGAGGCTGGGGACAAGCTGATATGTTCAACTGCACTTCAGAGCCGTTCGTGGAAATTCGAAAGCAACTGTCACAGCTAGAGAAAATGGAACTCGAGTTGAACTCGTTTGTCTCGGTAAAACTGGCAGAAAGTCTTCAGCGCGCTTGTGAATTAGTTGATCGGTCTAGTTCAGTGAAGAAACCGAAAATCAAAGATGGTCGCCGATACAAGATGGAGTCATCGTTCCTTGTCAACGAAGGAAACAACATTTGGTCGAATGAGTTCGAAATGGAATACCTGTCCGACGAAGTCAAGTTCACACACGACAGGCTGTATGGTGCCGATCTGCTCGTCACCGAAGGCATTCTGCATGAGCTGATCAACTACGAACTAATGCAGAGTGGCTTGAATCTATCCCACAGCCAGGATAAGTACTTCATCAAGAACCTGGTAGACAGTGCGAGTGTGATTCTGGACAAGAAATACGAAAAGGAATGGAAGCGGGCTATGGAGTTGATCCAACGAACTCCCGACGATCTCATCGATGCTTTCAACAAGTACATGATTGTCCTAGCGCGCTCCCAACACGACACCTACACAAATCCCTTTGAAATTGTGCAGAAGAACATGGTGATGGGCTTAGACATAGTTACCACAGAATCACTGTTCGGTTATGAACCCGAACAGCTCAGTGAGTACCATAAGACGAAGTTCTTGAAACCAAATCAGTACACAACCGAGAGTGTTGTGCTTCCAGATACAAGTGGCTTTCTGCAACATTCAGCGAAGCAGAAGCCAGTGATAACGTTCCCGAAATACAACAACTACATTCAGGATAAGAACAAGTTTGACAAGTACACTAAAGTCCTTGTACCGCTGGACATGCTGGGGATTCAGCCACCAGAGAAGAACGAAGTAACTCAGGGATCAAGTGATTACCGAGCCATTGTCAGCTATGCCCAATACAAGGACGTGGGGGAGCTGTTCCCTGAAATGTTTGACGAAACAATTACTCGACGTTGGGGTGTAGACATTCAAGTGGCCACTCCCATCCTTTCGCTTGCTATTCTCGTGCCCAGCAATGACGAGGACAAGCGTGTTGAGATTCCCTCTCGAAAAATCTCCTCTCACAAGTCAGACAAATCGGACACTGAGTCTGTTGTCGAAGTGTTTGACGTGCCCGGAACCAAGGATCACAGCAGTGAAGAGCACATGAATGAAGACATCAAAATTATTGCGCATGAGATCGAAGCCTCACATGAAGAAGTCGAGCTCGATGTTGACCCCGATATCCATGTGCACTTTGACGAGAGTGACATAGAGTTTCGCGGTTCTAGTGGAGAAGAATCCCCGTCACAGATTGCTTCTTCACACGAAGCTGAAAATATGAACCCTGAAAAACCGGCCTCAATGGAGAACGAATCGACTTACCGTGCCAGAAGACTGGTCAAACGCCAAGCTGAAGTGATTTACCCTTCGGAGCAGGACGAAACGGCGGAGAAACACCTGACTTATCGGTCATTGGGTTCACCTCACCTCTCACAGCCTATCAAGCTACAAATGTGGCTGGACATAGATCCAGCCAGATTCGGCCCTCGATCTAATCCTCAGTGTGTTCGGTGGAATACCTTTACCAACCAATGGACCCGACTTGGATGTCAAACCGAGATTCCTGACTATGATGAAGTGATTGTCGAAGGCCAACCGATCATGATTAACTGTTCGTGCTCGCACGTCTCCAACTATGCTGTGATCGTGGACATCATTGACCCCGAGGATATCCCAGAACCTTCGTTGCTTGTGCAGATAACGTCGTATTCAGCTTTCATGTTATCTTTGCCGATACTTTTTAGTGTGCTTGTGGCACTGGGACTGCTTCGTGGAATGCAGACGAACTCCAACACCATTCATCAAAACATCGTTCTTTGCGTTTTCTTCGCAGAAATGCTGTTCTTCGTAGGGATGCAATCGAGAAGGAACCTACTGGAGAATGAGTTCCCATGCAAGCTGATTGCAATTTGCCTACATTACACATGGCTGGCAGCTTTTGCTTGGACAACAGTCGATTGCGTCCATCTCTACAGGATGTTGACCGAGATGCGAGACATCAACCATGGGCCAATGGGATTCTACTTCTCTATGGGATATGGAGCACCTGCGATCGTCGTTGGACTCTCGGTGGGAGTGAGAGCTCATGAGTATGGAAACAGCTTATTGTAAGTATTGATTCCTTTGATAATGCGATCTGTTCAAATTTATACCTTTTTCAGCTGCTGGCTCTCCGTGTATGAACCTGTGGTTTGGTGGTTAGTTGGTCCGATTGCGGGTATGTCTGTCATCAATTTGCTCATTCTGTTCGTATCGGTAAAAGCAGCTTTCACTTTGAAAGACCACGTCTTGGGCTTTGGAAACCTCCGAACTTTGCTGTGGCTATCGGTTGTTTCCCTCCCTTTGATGGGCGTCATGTGGGTTCTAGCCGTGCTTGCTGCTTCGGAGAACTCCCAACTTCTCAGCATTCTTCTGTCTGCCGTTGTTGTCCTCCATGCGATATTCTGTCTCATTGGTTACTGCATAATCAACAAACGCGTGCGTGAAAATCTTCACCGGACTTTCCTCCGGTGCATGGGACGTAAGGTGCCACTCTTGGACTCATCTCTAGTTGTGAGCAATAGTTCCCACAACGTCAACTCATCTCGACCGAACAACTTCCTGGCAGGGAACTACGACACTGCCAGAAGAAATATCGGAATCAGCGCATCAAGCACGACCTCGAGAAGTACTGCTAAGACCAGCTCTAGTCCTTACAGGTAAGCATTTTCAAAGTCTTCCACCGGATGTGAAAAATAATTTCGATTTCTTACAGTGACGGACAGCTGCGCCAGACTTCAACATCAACATCAAACTACAACTCAGCAAGTGAGGCTCCTAGCTACTTGCGAGGATTCGAATCATCCAGCAGCCGGAGAGAGGAAAAGCCACGTCGCCATCGGAAGGATTCCGACTCTGGTTCTGAAACAGATGGTCGCAGCTTAGAGTTGGCCAGCAGTCATTCCAGTGACGACGACGAGTCCAGGACCGCCCGCAGTACCGGAACCCACCGAAGCACTGGTGTAAGTGCTACTCCATCATACTTGCCTAATATAACCGAACACGTTCAAGCAACGACCCCACCAGAGCTGAATGTGGTCCAAAGTCCACAACTATTTCCGAGTGTTAACAAACCGGTCTATGCACCACGATGGTCAAGTCAACTGCCCGACGCTTACCTTCCATCGCCACCAAACATTGGACGATGGTCTCAAGAAACAGGCTCTGATAACGAAGTAATTCACCCACACAAGACGAATTCTCCCAATCCGCTGCCAAATCCAGATCTAACAGACACTTCCTACTTGCATCAACACCAAAACAAGATAAACATGCCTCCCTCAATTCTGGAAAATATTCAGAACGCTCGGAATGACAATGGCTACGATGTGGAACGAGAAAATCTATATGGGCGAAGGAAGGACTATCAGGAGAACTACGGTCAGTTTGACATGCAAGGACAACCTGTAACTGGAACGTATAAGCCTCCCAGTCATTATGGCAGTGAGAAGGACTATGGTGGAGGCAATGGAGGAGGATCACAGATCGTCAATCACATGCGATCTTTTCATCCCGACAACGCGTACCTAAGTGACAACATCTATGAAAAACAAAGGACGCTGGGCAACACCTACCTCACCGCGAAGACTGACTCGCCGTATATGTCGAAGGAACGCATCGCACCAGACATCTATGGATCCAGGGATAACCATTACAGCCTGAAGTCTCAACCACTCTATGGTGAGTCAATGCATAGTGTGCACTCACTGCTAAAGAACGACTACCAGCAGAATCAACAGCAGCAACTGCAACAAGCCCAACAAATCCGCCAGATGGAATACCACTCCGATCGGATGTCGGATGGGTCCGACAAGAATGGATACCATTTCCCCTACACCGCGGAAGAGGACCACTCAGCGACTAGTCTGAGCCGGAAGGCCAATCATCATATGGTGAATGATATCAACAATCCTGGCATTCCTCAGAGTCGACTGTCATCACGACATGGATCACGAGCTTCCTCCCCACCGAGCATAGTGGCACCAATGCAACCACTTGCCCCACTCACCAGTATCACGGACACTGAGTAAGTAGACGGGCACTACACTCTAAGTAGATCCTTCATTACACTCCTTGGTGACTTTTGATTTCTAATCCTAAAACTGTGTTTACTTTGTTTTTTTCTTTCATTCCTTTTTTGTCCCATGGGTGTGTATGTGTAATCCACAACTCAATTTTCAACATACATTCCACATTAATAATAACTACAGGTGGTCATGGGAACGGCTCAAGAAAATCTAATTTGGTTATTTTGTTTCTTTTCTTCTTCCTTTGCTTTCTCTTTCTTAATCTTTTTTTGCGACATCTCTTCATGCAAAAACAATTTAAAAAAAAAACATAAAAATATCAAACAAAACAATAAAACATTGGGACTTTCAACATTTCACCAAAACCACTACATCAACAACAACAACGAACAGATCAGAGGTAAACATTTTGTGGATTGTATTGAAGTTTATGCTTAAAAATATACATTGCAATGATTTTCTTTCAAATCATCAGAGTGCTTCGTTTGAATTTTGCTTTGAGTGTTTTTTCTTTTTCTTTTTTTTTTTTGTCATTTCTTTCATTTGGATTTGGAACATATTAAAGTGGCTAACATTCATATTTTTAACCATCGTTCGCAACTATTCTCGCTTTGTAAAAAATCTACACCTTAATAATTGATACCAAAAATTGTTATTTTGTTAAAAGTTTCTTAAACGATTCCAAACTGCTTGGCCGACTGCGTGGAAGACGGGGGCATTATTGGTCCTGTAGGTTCTTTCTTAAATCTTTAGTGTAATGTCTACATTTGCAAATAGAGCTTGAGCGAATAAATAAGCCAAGTTTTATTACATTTATTTTTGTATTTTTATTCATTGTCTACACTGACGCAAACAGAACGACATGGTTTTTTCATACATTTGTACTTAGTTGTCGCGGTGCCAACATCGTTTCTGTAGCTTTCGCCGCTGGAAAATCTCCTTGGTTTGGGAGAACCATAAAGCTACATTATTCTTTTATCTTTTTGCGATTGCTGGCATCACAGCATCACGTCATCAACTAACTAACTTGTTTTAACTTAACCTACAAATTGGACTAAAAACGCATCCTTGTGGTGCACTATTTACTTTATATTTTAAGTCTGAAAACCCAGACACACAAGTCTTACAGTAAAGTTAGTCCTATGGATACTTTATAAGGACCTATAGGCAGGAGCTGTCTAGTTTTTATTGAAACACAATCGAACAGGTCATGTCTATTGAGTGGCAATGTTTGCACAGTATATAAATGTCGAGTCTAGAGTTTCATTCGATGATCTTTTTCCCAGGTGAGAATCCTACTAATATTATAAACGTGAAAGTTTGTATGTGTGGATGTATGTTTGTTCCTCTTTCACGCAAAAACTACTGAATGGATTTTACTTAAACTTTCCAATAATATAGCTTATGCATCAGAATAACATATAGGCTACGATTTATCCCTAAATTCTTACGGGAACGGGAACGTATACGGGAACTTTGACACTACAGCACCGATTTCAAAAATTCTTTCACCCTTAGAATGCTACACTATCCCCGAGTAACATAAAAACTAATTCATCCCCATATTCCTACGGCTCCCTATATACAACACCGATTTCAAAAATTCTTCCACCGTTAGAATGCTACACTACCCCTGTGTAACATTAACTTTAATTCATCCACATATTCCTACGGGAACGGGAGTCCTTACTAATATTATAAGTGTTAAAGGAGGTCTGTCCGTCGTTCTATGTTACTATCTCCCACCCAAACTAATAAGCCGATTTAAATGAAATTTTAAACAAAGATTGTTCAGAACCTGAGGAAAGACATAGACTATATATTTTTTCCCTATATTCCCACGGGAGCAGGAACGTATACCGGAACTTTTAAACATAAGGAGAGAATGCGGTGATGATAAGAGCACTCGTTGCTTTATATGCCATTTCCCCGCACTCCATCACCTAAGAAGCAGACTTTTAGCAAAATTCATTTTTAAAGATCATGAAGATCTTTCCGATATTTGTGGAAGCTGATTGTTGGAATTCGTAAATCCTTTTGTGTGGCTATAAAATCATCTTTCTTTTTGTTTCAAATTTTTCAAAAGTGGAAGCTTACCCCCAATGCATGGCAATGGACTAACATGTGTGGTGGTCACAATATGAATTGTCAGCCTTGAGCTAACCTAAACTTTGTTCCAGAACATCATGTCACACTAACTTATTTGATATTGTAGTACTTAGGAAAAAGTATTGGTCGCACCACCCGAATGTGTAATGCTTTACCTGGCTCTTTATTTCCCCTGGTTCAAGGTTCAAGAGCCACCTATTCACCGTGCATCGGTGTCTCCTTTCTAATCTTCTCCTATTTCCCTAAATGCTCGCACTATGTTCTATGACATTATAAGGGTATTCATAACTCCTTGATGTGCGCGCTAATTACATATATATAAAAAAAAAATCAAACAAAACGATGACGGAGAAGTCGAAAAACTGGGCCCCGCAGTTCTGTCTGCCTGTATGTCTTTCCGTAGGATACTACTACGACTTTTTTGCTTATGTCTGGACTGGAGGGATTTCTACGAATTTTTATATAAAAAACTTTTATGCTTTGTTAATATTGCATATCAAAATTGAGGAATGAAAATTGTTTTCGCATTTTAAGGGCCAACAAACTATTGCCTATTCTCAACAGCTAAGTTAGAAGGCACATTTCATAGCAGTTAGTAATTATTTTTGGAGAACCTGCCAATTCCTCTCTTCAAACACTTAAAGCACTGTGAACCTAAATCAAGAAACAGGCATGTATGCTAACCATTACCCCGTAAGCACCACAAAAAACTTTGAACATACCTACATACCTAATTTGTTACCTTACAGAAAATTTTATTCAATCCTTTTCCATTTGGAGGATTCGCAAGGAGTTGCCAGACATATGCCATAAAGTAATTCTACAATTTAGAAAAAAAAATCAAAATTAAAACTAATGCAATTACTTTCCATTTTCATTGTTTTCAAAGAGTTGGCAATCCTAAACTTCAAAAATACAATATTCAAAAACTTTAGTTGTTTTAATTTTTTTTTAAATTTGTATTAAGCAATTGTAAATATAAGCCGTGTTTTATTGGGAATATCTATATTCACTTCACTTGCGAGTCTCAATAAAACGCTTTTTTGGCTATATTCACTTACCAAGTTCACTTTCAACATAAACTCCATTTGCCAACCATCCCTGTTGTTCACTTCTGCGAGTGAGTTATTTTAGTCCACTTACGCTATTCGCTTGAGAGTTGTTGTTTTTCCATGAGCGATGTTTTGCGATATTTTGCTGAAATTAATATAAATTCCCAATAAAACACGGCAATAGTTGAGAATAAGAGTCATTTGATACAAAAAAAGGAATAGCCTGTTGCAACTAATTACACGGGGTGATCGTCATATCGCCAGTTAAAATGCATGGCCTCTCAAGTCAAAAATTCAACAAAAATATTATTTATTCATAAAGACAAGAAAAGCCAAAGCCGCTCTTTTCGTGTGCATTTATGCTGTTCTGAATATTTTGTTTTAAAAGTTTTGAACTTTAAACTTTTAAAAATATTTTACATACATACCAGGTGCTGCGTGCCTGGGTTTCATGCAATAAATATTTTCGAAACATGCTTAAAATACTTACGAACTCCTGCATTTTGACTGACGATATAGGAGTTCAAAATTCGTTGCTATAGTTTTTGTTTCCCATATTCGGACTTGACTTTGGTGTTTTGTCCTATTTCGTTGGTAACTAGGATAATAGTTCAGTATTATGTCACATTGACTATAACTCGAATTAGATGAAGTTGCGCTAAGAAACGCGTACAAAACCAAACAACAGTCTTGAGTGAATTTTTTTAGCCTGGATATTAATCGAGTCTTATGTAATTTCCTTAGCCTCGATGAATTGAAGCTCTAAAAAGTTTATATGTATCTTGCGATCCATCTAGTCGAACATTTTTGAATTAAAACTACAAATAGACCACAAATAAAAATACCCTTTCAGATACCCATCAAAATTAAAGCCTAGCCTTTAATATGTTACCAAATCCAAAATCTGTGTGCATTTCATACTTATCGATATATTTTCAACTTAATACACAAACAACATTTTTCTCTTTGCATTTCAGTGTGTTTTTAATTTACATAATTTTCATTTCATTTTTCTTCTTTTTTTTGTAAACCATTATTCTTGTCACATACATTATAACATTTTCATCAAAACATAAACTTTCAGTTATCCATCATTTGGCTGCATAGGCGACAACGATATCCTTGGTCTTTAACAATATGGTAGACGAATACTAAAACAAATAAAACAAAAAAAATTCTTCTCTTTTTTCTCTCCAACCCATCCAAAGATTTATTTTACTTAAATAATAAAATTTAAAAAAAGAAAAATGACCTAACTGTTGAACTATAAGTTGAACAAGTTGCATGCATATCTTAGACCCATGAACAGCTAAAAGTATACAACTATACTGCTACTACTTCTCTATAGCCAACACAATTGGATGCTGGATGGGTGAGAAGCAAGAATAAGAAGTAGTTTTACCTACCCCTTGACTTTCCACTCACAATTCACCTAAAACTCTTGCTTCCACTCGAGCTAATTAATTTTGTTCTTACAAACTCTGTGAAGACTATGAACGAGTTCGTTTCTCTTACTAAGAACCGCTGTAAGGAGCTAATCACTTAAAAGCTTGCTCTCCTGTAGGACTAAGCTCCTCGTTGCCTCCTTGATTAATGCCTTGTAATGACATTTTTTTTTAGTTGCCGTTTCAGAGTTAGCAAAAATCTTTCCGAATCATGACGAAGGACTTCCCCATTTTCTTTTACTTCTGCAGTAATTGTGTGCTATTTGATTAGACAATTTTGCAATCTTCTAATTTAATAGGGAAGTTCTGTTCGTTATAACACTTAGTTGTGAACTCCCATTCACACCGTACCTACGTATGTACGAATTCCACCTTAAAATATAAAGCCTAGCCAAAGACACTTTAAATATTCGCCAGTACTTCATCATAACACATGCTGCTTCTCTGCACGTTTAACCCTCACTCATCTCAAATAATCATCCTTTTATCACTGCACCAAGTCGTTTTGTGTCCTTTTTTGTTTTTGAAAACTCATTTAACTCTTCCGGTTGAGTTTTTAGTGCATAATCATATTTTAGATGCAACAATAAAAACTTATGCAGTATAATGCACAAAACACACACAAACTCTACACACACATACACAACACTTAAACCATTTATTTTTACATCGCACTCTCTAGCAAATACAATCACATTCACATGAAACTTAATTCATCCTTTAAGTGCAACGTTATATTTTTTAACATTTTTTCTTTTTTTTTTTTTTGTTAGCATTTTCTGTATATTCTGACAATACAAAAACGCATCCTCTATCTCGTCAAACTTCTACTATTTCCGTGACTTTTATCGCTCAAGAGTAATTCTTTTCAGTTTTTTAACGGTAATACGATTTTAACGTTCACCTTTTTCATCGCAACGTCGAGTCGAGGTATTTGAGATAGTCATCCAGGGTTTTGTGCTAAATAATAAATAAAAATATACTGTAAGAGTTTCGAAACTACCAAAAAAGGAGCAGGCGTTGAAAGAGGGTTGGGTTGTGTGACATTGTGACATTTTAATTCTTTTAGATTTTTTATTTTTGGCAGCCGACATGAATTGGTATTTGAAATGTAAGTGGCACTTGAAAATGAACCAACCCTTTCACAAGTGTCTGTTGGGAATATGGACCTTTACGTACCTGCCCAAAATTATCTTGAAAAAGTCTAGCAGTCCTTCTGCTATCAATCTATCAAACATGTCCCGACAATGTATGTCACTGTACCTCACGAAATGTGTCTCTATTTTTGGTTAAATCGTAACATTTTATTTCTGGTCAACACTACACAATATTTCCTGCCTCCACTGCAGCCACCTGCATATATGAATGAGAATGGAACTGGAATCAGATTTTATTTCGAAAGAGGAAATGCAGAACCATGTTTTTTGTTCTCTCTCCAGTGTAGATTGCCAAAAATGATGAATTTTCAGTATTTTGTACTATACATATTTGACGCAAAACAAGGTGTCATGTTCTAGTGTCTCGTCTGTTTGGAAATTTGAGATATGTGCAAAAATGTGTAAATATTTTCAAGGACTGGGCGTACCATATTTTATCATTGGCATGTGAAGGGTGTTTTTTTTAGAGGGTGGGTTTTTAAACTAGCAATATTTTTTTTAGTGATTGCCAATCTGACAATGATTGGCTTTGGATGTGTTGTCAGGGAGTTTTGCCCTTTTACGATAAATAAACTCACTTCAGAACAACGCTTGCAAACTGCTATCGTCGATATATGACAAAGTTGTTCGAAAAAGTATTCGAAAATTGTACTGCATTTGAGCCATATCCATAAAATGGTGCAGTTCAATAAGGTCCGCGGCAATAAGACCCGTGATCTTAATTCCTCTTTGTTGTGGAAGTAAGTCCCACGGGGGTTATTTCCATGATGAAATGGCAGTAAGAGCCGCGGACCTTAGTTCCTTTTTCTGCGAACTCAAATACCATTTCGTAATGGAAAGAAGTCTCACCGTTTGCACTTTAACTTATTTTCAATGTGAAAATGTGTAAACTGGCACAGGGACTTAACTCCACTAGACATAAGTCCATGCTCTGATTGTGGATTATGGCATACCAAAGAGGAATATATGAGAAATATCTATGTCCATGAGAAATATCTATGGAACTATGTATCATGCTATATGTTTAGTGCGGTCAGTTGGCCCGATTTTCAACCACAAGCCCGTATTACCCGGAGGCAAACTTTGTTCGCTTTGCTTTTTACTAACGGATAAGGTAATGAAGCTAAAAGCGAAGCAGAAAAAGTTTTTTCAAGGGAGTTTGGATGTGTGGTGTAAAAGTAAAAATTCGCGCGAATTTTTATTTTTACACCACACACCCATACTCCCTTGAGAACATTTTTTCCGCTTCGCTCTTAGCTTCATTATTCTATCTGTGAGTAAAAAGCGAATCGAAGGGAACGAAATTTTCCTACGGGCTTGTGGTTGATCATAAAACATTCATACGAACAGACCAGGAGAAAGTAACTAAGAGCAATAAGAAAGTTGACTGAGTTTCCATCATCCTATGTCACGAAGTGGGAGACAACGTGATCCATGAATACATATCCATGAAAAGCTGAAATAAGTTCCCAAATTTTGGGGCTTTGTTTTTCGACATCTCAAAATCTTTTTTCTTTCAAATAAAAAGAAACTAGAATATATGCGTGGATTTAGCACATTCACTATGTTCTTAATCCTTTCTAAGAAGGAAAACTAATTTTGAGATCCCATGTGCATCAGACTCAGACTTTTCTGCTTCAAAATGGCAGAAAAAGACATGGGCCTTAATTCTTTTCATTGGTGGGTCCTTATCATTGTTGCCTCTTCAAAGTGGAAACAAAGCCCGTGGGTGTTGTTTTCTTTTTTTTTGGTCAATAAGACCCACGGGTATTATTGCCGCGGGGCTTATTGCACTGCACTGCATAAAATCAACTATCAGCACTAATGGCATATAAATGATGCCTATTTTGACATTCGATTTCGATCGAAAGTCAGTCGTATTCGAACAAATTTCAATCTGAGATTCGAAAAATAACCCGTGGTCGATCAAGTCTCAAAATGCCATGTGTTCGATTTCGAATAGCTTTCGACCGTGATCGAATAGCAAAATAAGCGTTAATGTTTTTTATTTTATACCAATATCATGATAATGAAAGTTCCATTAGCTTTTAACGTGTTTTATTACATTTGTACACCTCTTAAGAAAGCGCCTTTTACCTTTTTCTTACAAAAAATATTACATTTTCAAAGCGCTATCATATTTAGGTTTATACTTCCTTTAAGCTTAAATAAGCTTTAAAAAAAGCACCGTTAATGGTGTTGCCTCGTTTGTAGTTCTTTTTTCTTTTTTTCTTTTACACAAACGTGTGTGAAAGAATAGTTCAGTTTGAGTAAATTCACTTCAGAACTGTCGAAATATTTTTCCAGCGATGACAACGCTTGAAAAGAACTGTGCTAAAAATGACTTCTCCTATGGTAAGTTTACATGTTTATTAAAATCTATATATTTGACAAATATAAACAAGTCTTGTGGTACCCGTTTTATTATGGTTAGGATGTCCGCCAAATGGTTAGCATGTCCAGAGGTTCGTGGTTGGTATCCCAACAGAGGCAACAATATTTTTCCACGGGTATTGCCTTTCGCGAGGAATTGGCAAGTCTTCCATTAATAAATTCATTGCCATGAAAAACACTTTCTCGAAAACTGTAGGTCCCTCCATTACCTTACAAGGCATGGTTGTGAGAAATGCGCTAGGCCCTGGGGCTCCTCGCTCTGTTGCGCCACCCTATTTATTTATTTTTTTTTGGTGGAAAATAAAGCACTAACGCTTCAGCTGTGGCCGTGAACTTTCGAACACAATACCAACTTAAGAATTTGTAATTATTACAATCGTTTTCTAAAAAAGTTGGTGAAAATAAAATAACGTTTCTGTTTGTAATTTTGCATATTTTCTTCACAAAGGGAGATTCGTAGAAAACTTTTCTTTCCTTTTTTAGCGACAGAAAATTTAAGTTGTAAAATTTACAAGTTACAAAAGTGTTCACCCTGGCAGTTTGGTCATCATTTCTGCCTGTTAAGTGGGAGATTCGTAGTTCGAATCATAGCAAAAAAAAAAAAAACAAAAAACTTTCACGGGTATCGCCTGTCGCGAGAAATTGACAAGTCAATCCAAGATAGTAGTTCATTGCCATGAAAAGCTTTTTCTCGATAAGCCGTTTGGAATCGGTAAAAAACTGTAGCTTCCCTCCATTCCTCAGAAGATATGGTAGTGAGAAAAGCGCTAGCAGCGAGGCTCTCCGCTCTGTTACACCCCTCTGTTTATTTATTTTTAAACTCGTTTAAATAAAACAAATTTGTTAATTTCCATTTCATCGAAGCAAATAGATTTACAAAATTTCGAATCGCTTGATTCTAAAAGTGAATGTTTTCGTATAATTTTTGTTCCACATTTGCTTTTCCTTCACTTTTTTAACAGAAATGTCTTTGCAGCGAAACCATAGCAGAAGCGATAGAAACCAAACAGATAATATTTCAACATTGATGTGGCTGTTCATATTAATGTTTTCAGCACGACATCCAACAATATTGGAATGAACTGCACTAAATTACAAGTTATTCTTGATTTCGCTACAACAGCAATTTTGAGCGCTTGTGATCTACGATATTTTTTACTATAAATTTGTTCGTCTTGATGACAAGTGTGTGTATGAAAAACTTGTAGTTGGTAAAATAAGAAGTTTTGTTACAAGTCTGTGAATCAAATTACAAGTACAAATTTGTGGTTGTAACTTTTATTTTGGTGAAAAAGGCCACTGATATTGTCATGTTTAAAGGAAAGATACGTTAAAGTTCACGAGTAGAGTAATTCTACAAATTGATTAAATTTTACAAATTTATGGTCGTAAAATGGAAATTCACGAATTTGTTTAATTTTATAAAGATTATTACTTGTAAATAACAACTTTAAATACGTGTTGATGAAACAGAAAAAAATGTCACCACATATTTCCCTTCGTAAATTGCTACTAAACCGAGTTGTGAACAATAACTTTACGGTGTCAAAAATTCACCATCTTTGTTAGAATATGCTTGTGATTACAAATTTGTAAGTTGCCACAGGCATAAATGTAAAAAAGCCGCAAAGGTAGTTTAGTAGAATGGTAAAGTGGGTTCGCCAATCGATACCACGCCTCATCCGCTGAAATCAAAAATTGAGCTCGATGCAGATACGGTTCGGATAGAATCCGAGAGAATAGACCATTGCGCATTGTATAATCGACATTATGAATACCTTTCAAAGCAGTATAGGTAAGGAGGTTAGTATGCAGGCCGTATCATCTGTCTCGAATGTGTAACGAAATCACTGGTCTTAACCTCTCCTTTTTTTACCACCATTACAAACCACTGTCTGCAGGTCTTAGTGGCTGATCCTGACAGCAGAAAGGAGAGGGTGTCCTAGCCACGGTAACTTAGCATGCTTGCATAAAGCTCAAACTAGTTCGTCGATGGGGGGGTTCTTGCTACCGCAGCTCAGGACGGGGTTGCGACTTCATGCCTAATAACTAAAAAAGAGTGGCGACACAACTGTCTAAGTACTGGCTCCATAGCGGGGGAGGGTCTTAGATGTAGTCGACCCTCTGAGGTTTTGCCCACCCTTTGTATCCGACGGATACCACCACCATGAGACTATTGCGAAGCAGTTTGTCTCACAACTCAATGCTATTCCGTTCCTTTTAGTGAGAAATTAATGTCTGGATCTGCCATTCAGATCGAAACAAATATGCAAAATTTTATGTAGAAAAAAAATATTAATTTTTTTTGACCGAGTACTCAGTACAACATTTAATGTATTCGAGGTGAATGAATATAAGGAGCTATAATACTATTGCACAAGCACTTACTTTATTTTTTCATAGTTCCCGGTTTTTTAGAGTTGAAAAAACGCTTTTTTATGGAATATGAACGTCGTGGAACATAAAACCACCGGGGCTAATTAAGCCAAACAACTAAAAATTGAATGGAAACTTTTAACTTAGAATAACTTCAATCACTTAAATCCACTACGCTTATTTCGTAAAATCAAAATCAATCTCCTAACAATAATAATTAGAGAAAGATTATCTAGGTTCTCATAGATAAAGTTTTACTGCACAAAACAAAACAAAAACCAGAATAAAGAAAAACTTTCTCTACTATTCTCTTGATCCAGAAACTAATTATGATTCTCCTTCAGTGAAATGAAAAATAGTTTGATGAGTCTCCAAAGGAATTCCGTTCTTCAAAACCATATTGATAAATGAATATCTATGTTCGAATGCAAATGCATCTCAGGACTCACCTCGTTTGCAACACCTATCTCCTCAAAAGACTCATGTAGAATTAACCTAGATTTAGTTTATTATTTGTTTCACTTTGCTTTCATTAAAACAACACTTTTCTCTAATAAAACTCACATTTCATTTCAAATATTTACATACACACATAAATATGTAGCTTCAATATTACCTATATATATCCTCTTTAGGAAAACACAATATGATTGCCTTTGGATAAACTTCTAATGTATTTGTTTTATCTTTTTCATCTCTTTTTCTTTGTTTCCTTTAATCCATTAAATAGGAGGAATATTGATGATGATGAAACGACCGTGTGATTATATTGAACGAGCATCAGAATACGATCCATTTACCTTTCCATTCCATCGAAAGGATTTCCAGTCGTAAATGTTGATTTAAAATATGTAAAACTATAAAAGTGTATATTGTTAAGGGATGAACGAGAGAGCAGGAGACAAACAAAACAAACAAAAAAAAGGATATATTTACAAAGGATGGATAAAATGGAGCAAATAAATTAAAGTTAATTGAATATTTATATCGTAGAATCAAGAAGAGGATTAGGTACTTTACACACACTCACTATGATGATATTTGAAAAACGAAAAAAAAAAAATTTTAAATGAACACAAAATGGATACCAGATATTAAATGCATTTATTTACTCACAAATACTATAGTTGGTTGGAATTTTTGAAGAGACTTGAATAATCATTTGTAAATAGAAAAGAGATCTCAATTCCAACTAAATTCGTATCCTTAAACACTACGAGTATATTATTATTACCTTACTATCCCATCTGAACAATAATACTCTCCTTTGTGTGTAAGATTAATTTTTTTTTGTGCTATTAAAGTAAAGTTAATGGGAGACAAAAATTCATAAAGCATATTATTTGATATAAGATTTTGTGTATAAAGTTTAAGTTTAGAAGATAAGATTAAGTTAAGGATTAAATGTAAAACCATTTTAGACTGATTTTTTAAAATGTAAAGTTTAAATTCTTAAATTTTAATTGGTATGCGAACAAATGTGTAAAAAATATATCAAATCTTAGAATTATGTTTGGACTGCATTCAGGAATGTGTTTATTAGTCAGTAAGACTTCATTTTAGGTTCTTAATATCTTTGTTCGAATTCGATTTCGAAGAGTTAGTTTCCGACTTGGTTTTGGTCCCCAATTTGAATTTAGTAGAAGATCCGTCGAGTTTATCGAGTTAAAATCTGTTTTTGGCTTCTGCCAGTTAATATCAAACAAATATCTTTTCGCTTTCAACTGAGCTGTCGCTGAAGATGAGAGACCCTTGGTTGGTGGCCTCGTATATATGTTAAATACACAAAAAAGGGACACGTCTTTTCTGGTGAACTCGATATATAAACTAATTTCCTGTGCTTGTTTCATGGCTTAAATACATTATAGTCTATGTTATAATATGCACTTATACTGCAGGGCAGGCGAAATTTATTTGCTAGTCTTTTGAAGTTGAGTTCCAATGACTGCTCTCCTCTGCATAGAAAGATGATGGATTTACAAACGGGATGATTGAAGAAAAAACCATTGTATAAGGAAACTATAGTAAAACCATGGCGGGAAAAGCGCTGGTATCGCCACCTGTCGTCCCCATTAAAGGATTTATCGGTTCAAAAAATTTAACTGTGGTTGTTCACTTAGGTATGTGGATGGTATTTTCTTCAACTATTAAATATGGTGCTACTATAGTTTCCTTATACAATGGAAAAACCCCATCTTTCTAGTTCCTTGAAACTGTGTATTTCGCCACTTTGGTTTCACGAATACATTTGTCCTTCGTAATCAGTTCTCCAAGTGCTAGAATTTGCATCTTGTACACTTGAGATCCACAAAGCACGTTGATGGATTGTGAAGACACTGTTGAAAAATCCACTCGGTTTTTGAAATCTCTGAATTAATCATCATCAGCATGGTTGGAGAAATTAAGGTTGCAGAGTGACTTGTTTTTCTGTGTAAACCTGGTGTCTGCCTATCAAAAGAATGTTTAGTGGTCTTCCGATTTGGCACAGCTCCTGATGTCGTTTGTTTCCAGTTTGACATTTTTCTCTCTGTGATTTCGTAACGATGCATTCTCTTTTTGGTCAACATTTATGTGAGTTGATCTTTTATGGCTTCTGGTAATGGTATAACCTTGCATAGATCATAAACTGTATCGGAGACTTGTTTTACTTTTATATTTAATATGATTCGTGTGCTGGTGATTCTTGTAGTGACCTGGTTTAGTGAACTTATAATTCTCAGTTCTTCGAATGGAATTGCGGTGTAAGGTGGCAATTGTAAGTTGGTGAACTGAAGTTCTTAGTGTTAGAACAACTCTTTGCATGATAAGCACCTATAATGGCATCTCTTATTGCTGTTTGAATTCAATGAAACCGTGCAAAAGCTTAAAATGTTGAACATTGTAGTTGCATTGTTTTAGCATGTTAAACGTTGAATTCAGTGCCTTTTACTGTCGTTTAGTGAACTTAGCTAGATTTTTCTGGCTTCTTATGAAGACACTCCTAGCATTTTCCTGATTCATTACTCCAAAAAGTTTGTTAGCTACCATTCCAACTCCATCAAGTAATAATCGCTAGGGGGGGAAGAAATTATGTTGTCTATTCCCACAGTGGTGTTGTAATTGGTGATTTGTTTACACGTGTGGCTTTCGATATTGCATTGCTTTCTTAGAATTTTGTTGGCGATTTCATCGGTGAAGAATTGAAGCATCACGGCCATTGGGCTCTGTTGACCCCGATTTTGAAATAATTTTCAGTCTTAAGCCTGTGAATCATCTTTAAGACTAGACGATTTACCACCTGGCTGGACTATTTTTGTGTTGTTATCTGAAGTTTCTTTCCTAGGCAGATAAGTCCGAAACCATTGACGCCTTGAAAGAAAATATTCGTCGCATTTTTGCTGATATACGGCTCCAAATGCTGCAAAAAATTGGGCCTCTCGGCTGGATCCGCTTGACTCTTAAATCTTTTTCAAAACATAATGGCAGACCCTTGCCTTTATAATGAATTCTTTTCCGAAACATTAAACTATATACGTTTTATTTATTCTTCGAATCCACAAGTCCAAAAAAAAAAGCACGGCGTGTTGATTGATTACCTTCAGTTCTTGAAGATAAGAAGTGATGTTATGGCCATACTCTATTGGTCTGTCGTAGGTTTTGTCTGGCTTAATCGTTCAAAGTAAATACCATCCGTTGAGTTGATTAGATTGGTGCTGACTGGAATAGTAGGGTTGTCTTGTCTTGCACCAAAGAACTAAAAAAGCAGTCATAAGTGTTCTTCCCGTCGCAAATTGCGAACGACTTGATGTACCATAGCCGGTAGAATTTGAAGCCTTCTTGGATTTATGGAACATATTCAAATGGTTGCACCTTTTGATAGTCGCATTTTCATGTTGCGACTTCGCTTCGCTGTCGTTGTTCACTTGCTACGTGAATTTTTTTCATTGATTTTATTAAAACCTCATCCGTAGATGTATTTACTTCGTCTTCGCCGGGCAATGGAGAAATTTTTGTTATAACAGCCTCTAATATGTCTGTTCTTCGTATTTGAGTGATTTCATTTTCGTAACGTTTGACAAGTGGCTTGGCGGACATTTGAGCGGAATAAAATTCCATTCAAATGATTGGCAGGACAATATTGTTGTAGTGACTCTTTAAGCTGATGACATCGAAAGAGGTATCTTATTCTGCTCAATTCAGAATACAAAACTGATTGTGATATCACATGAGATGGTCAGACATTATCATAATCTTGATATCAGTTATGTGCATGCAGATGTCCATTACGCCTGTTCATTAGGGTATTTTTGTACGCTTGAGGTCAGTACTTTGTTCGAAGGAGACATGTATATACTTTTTAGCACTCATCTTGTCTACTC
Source organism: Melanostoma scalare (assembly GCA_949752695.1). NCBI lineage: Eukaryota > Metazoa > Arthropoda > Insecta > Diptera > Syrphidae > Melanostoma > Melanostoma scalare. The sequence goes on along the minus strand of OX456984.1, from coordinate 12,387,362 downwards.
AGGTGACATTAAACTAAACGAAAGCCAACGGAAAACCATTGGGTAACAAAGCACCAGTTTTATTTATGTTTTGAGTTTCGATGGAAAAGCGAATTTTAGTTTCTACTAGCGACCCACCCCGGCTTCGCACGGGTACAATGCTGATACCAAATAAACTACAGAAAAACTGTGAACGTTGTAGATAAAAACACAGCGGCTCGCTGTGACTTCGCACGGGTATAAAATATATAGCCTATGTCACTCACTGAAAAAATGATTATGATCGATCCAGCAGTTTTGATTTATTCATTACTGCCCGTGGCCTGCACGCGCTAAATTTGGAGTAAAACAATTTCCCTTTCCCTATACCATGAAGATTTCCTGCTATGGCTCGCTTCCGCCGCTCTGGCCGGCTGGTACCGCCGCAAACGCTACCTCCCGCAATTTTTAAATCTAATATCTTCGAAAATATTCATTTAAATCACATGCTGTAAAGGGCAATTTTGATCTACATGAAATGCAAAACCTTCCCCTTGAATCACTCTATTCATTAAAAAAAAAACGCATCAAAATCCGTTGTGTAGTTTTAAAAATCTAAGCATACATAGGGACATAGGGATATAGGGACATAGGGACAGAGAAAGCGACTTTGTTTTATAATGTGTAGTGATAGTGATATTGATTCTACCTGGATGTGGATAGTTCGGTGAACAATGAAATAAGCGTCGGTTGCGTCGGCTTAGTTGATACTTTGGTAGTGCAATGAATCAGTTATTGTTCTGCTTACTCCAGCTAAGTATCAGATCTCCTTTTTTAAATTCAAATAACAAAAGATGGCCGTCGGCGTGGGTCATTGTGAAAAGTATTCTGTGAGAACACGCTGAAGTCGCTCAGTTTTAAAAAAATGTAAATGGTTTTCAAGACTAAGACTCCTTCAAGGAGATGTGAGATTACCATTGTTGCGAACCTTCCCATCGGCATTGAATATTGGACACCATCTGTAATTTCCGCTTTTTTTTTATCTTTTTAAAATAGTTGTAAACCTTTATTTCGCACTGAACTTTAGCTTAATTATTCCACTTTAGATCGACCTTTTATCTCGTCGCGTTGTCCTGATTTTATGAAACTTCGATTTTATAGAAATAAGGCACAAATAAATGCAAAGCGAAAGGCTTATAGCTAGGCCACGTATATGATTTAGGCTGTATGAATTCAAATCTGAGCCGTTAAAACCTATCCAATCGAATCGGAAATGCAATTGTCAGATCAACTACACACAAAAATAATTTACTGATCAATAATAACTGTGACATGCAGCCTTGTCACAATTTTCTACATATTCCTAATCTGTGTAAAATATAAATTTCATAATCAAACTTCATGACGAAATGTAGACTTTTAAAGAAACCTTGCATAGTATACCTTAATAATTAGCCCCGTTCACACTGTACAATTGGTTGGACAAACCTAGGTTTGACAAACCAATGCTTGATAGTGTGAACTCTTCATACGACCGCTTGTCCAATTTGTTGGATGGTTTTCAAAAATTTTTGAAAACCTAGAAGTTGGATGGAGTGGAAGGGTATGTGACATAAAGTTGGACGACAAGCTTGATAGGTGTGAACGAAAACTACATCAGACCATCCAACTTCCATCAAACGAAGTCTGTCCAACTAATTGTACAGTGTGAACTGGGCTATTAGAGTGCCTGACATTTATTTGAAATTTTCCTTTTAATGCTTTAAGTACTTGTCAAAAAAAAGAAAAACCTGAATGCAGTTTATTGGCTATCATTTAAAAAAAAATTCTGTATACCTAAGTGAGTAGGATTAGTAAATACCCGTACAACTAAGAAGAAAAAACAGAATTAAAATTGACACACAAGAGGCAAAATGATTTGATGTTAATGTTAAAAAATAATATATTACTAAGATATACTCACGAAAACTGCTATTGAAATCATAAATGGGAAAAAAGAGAACAATCGCATCGAACGTTGAAAATTAAAAAAATAATAAATTGAAAATTGTATGTACAAAGTAAACCATAGATAACATAAAATAACAAAAAAGAAAAATGTATAAAAATCATATATATATATATATAAAAGTATATTTAAACAAAAGAAACATTCCCGAGTTCATATTTATTGATTGTTAAAGGGACAAAACATAACTAACTGAATATTTAAGAAAAACTCGACAACCTTTTCATTGCCATTACGATTTAGACTCCAAAAAATACCAGTGAATTTTTTGTATGCTCCTCATTTCGATTACTAGAAGTTGATCATTTGAAAATTAACTTTTTCTTGTTGATTTGAGTTGTGATTTTTTTTTATAAGAAAAAAAGGAGGAACATTATATTTAGTTTATTTCAGAAAAAGAATTTAATTCCGATAAAAAAGACACATGATCTTAGTTAAGAATATGTACTCAATGTTTAGTTGAATTTTATATTTTTTTATTTATATTGTATATTATATATACAGTTTCTTAGTTTATATTTTGTAAGATTTTTGTATCCATATTTATATAAATAAAATTAATTTAAATAAATGTAATTTGTAATTTAAAACTGTTTTTTCTTTCTCTTCGATTGAGTACATTCAAGATTTGCAGCCGTTTAAGAGTAAGGACTAATGGTATCATGATATCCTATTGCTTGAAGGCAAGCATTTCCCAGTAATAGAGTAGTTGGGTAGAGCTTTTTACGTGGAGTGTATACCACACAAGCCTTTTCCTTATCAGTTCTCTACTCTGGGTCCTGTTAGTGCTATCAGCGCAGCTCTGGAATGATAATTTACGTAAATGGATATTTAAATAAAAGTTTTTTATTTTTCTTACCTCTGGTGAGGAGAAATCAGTAATAAGCATGAGTAATAAAGCTTTTCATGGTTTCATAATTTGAAATGTACCAAATTTATACAAACTGAATAAATTGAGATTCAGAAAATATAACACAAATAGAGAGAAGTACAACGATTCTTGAGTAGTATCGTATTCAGTGGATGCTGTTGATTTTGTTTTGTTAATGTTGTTGCTTGCTTTTTTTTCTCACATAACAATCACCATTCGACGAACCAGCCTTCTACACAGTCCTTAAATTTAAGGAAAAGAGCATGACATGAACAGGGAAGATGTGTGATTGTGTCATTTTCTTCGTCGTTCTTCATTTTCTGTTGAAATCGTTCGATAGAACGCCAAGTCATGTGGCAGTTATCACACTGATTACGTAGCTAGTTGCAATCTGGTTAGGGACAATAATTGTTCTGAACTGCTTGATCAAGCAAAGATTAATTTTTGGTGAAACAATGGGACATTTCTCTTTATTCTATTTCGATCAAACGCAATTGAAAGAACTTAGCATTGATAATACTGCAAGCTAAATTTACCAAGGCTACTGAATCTAGACAAATGTTGAATTTGCTATTCACAATGAGGGGCCTTGATACAGTCCTAAAACCAAAAGCACTTCCAAAAAAACAATTGATCCAACAAATCCGGCTAGAAAAAAAAGAAATATGATTGAGATATGAAAGGCATCAGGAGCGAACTTCAAGTAACCAATCGTTTGAGCATTCATAAATCATATCCTGCGTCAGTGGAGTTCTAAACATTCTAACTTTAAAAGATGCTACTTTGTAAAGTTCGTCTTCTCAGACAATCGTAAAGTATGGCTAGATTTTTATATTGCATTAAAGAGGGTGGCACAACAGAGTAGGGAGCCGCGAGCATTCCCCACAACCATACCTTGTAAGGAATAGAAGAGACCTACAATTTTTTCCCAATACCAAACGGCTAATCGAGAAAGAGATGGCAATAAAATTACTTTCGGATGACTTGTCAATTGATTGCGAAGGTTGATACTCATGGACTTTTTTTCTGTTGAAATTTGAACCTCGAAATTTCGAACTCAGGCAGACATGCTTACCATTACGCCGCACCGCGGGCACCACCAGACCTTAAAAATAGATACTTAGCCATAGAACGGAACTACACTTATTTTGAAGAATTGCTCACTAAACCACAAGAAGACAGGCTATCAATCTCATACTGAATCTTCACCTACTCGAGTTGTGTAAAATACAAACGTCATGATTTTGAAGGTGTCACATCAGAAGACGTTCGTTGCCAAGCTTTTTGCGATCGTCTCGAAAAAAGAAGAAAACTCGCTAGCAGACCACGTATCTATAAAAGCTGGTCTCAGTAACATAAATTTAGGTTCAGCTTTGGAACTCCTACGAATCACGAAATGTCATAAGAAACAACAAGTTAAGCAAATGAAAAAAGGGAGCAAGAGAAAAAAACATCCTTACTTAATTATTCCAAGTCTTTTTTGGACAAGGATTGTGAGAGCACTCTTTGTTTAAAGATCTTTTTTGACGGAAACAATATTGTGATTAGGAATTGCAATTGGAGTCCTGTGATCCCAGGATTTTAAGCCTTTTCCCTGTCCCGAAATTTTCGGGATTGATTCGTTGAATATTTTAACTCATTATGTATTTTGATCTACTTGAATCTTTTCCTTCGAAAAAGTTTGAAATTGCATTTCACATGATTGTCATTTGAAGATAATAATTAATAACTATTTTGTTTTATGTGAAACTTCTTATACGACTTCCAACAAGGTTGCGTTAAACGTTTAACGTGGATTTTATCGATTGCATACTTTTCGGCACTGCTCGCAATTTGTTGATATAGCAGATGTATCAAAAGTTTGTCTTAAAGAAACAATATGTAATATGAGTTCACTAAAAATCAAATTCTACCCCTTTCTATTTTCAGATCCACATTGGGAAGTTTCACTTCTGCGCGTGAGACTCCCTTTTTTTTTACTGTCAATACATTTTTTGGGTGTATTCCAAAACCAGCAAAATAAAGCAAAAAAGTTTGTCCTTCCATTTTCATTGTAAAACCATTTTCTGGTGGTATGAAAGCTGGCTTCCACTTGTTCTTGGGCATTATTGGATTGTGTTCTGAGAACTTTGAAACTAGTTCCTACATTTCGTCATGTGTTTTTCGAGGATTTCATTTTTTTCATTGTTTTTGATTTGTTTTAATATTTTGACAAAAATAAAACAATTAAGTTAGTTTTTGGGTATCCTTTCTCGTTTTCTATACCTATACTTTGTGCATTGTAATTTTCTTTTGTATTTTTGAGTGCTAATATCGCTGTCTTCGAGGATGGTCTAGATTTGAACTTAAATTCTGAAAGATCATTTTGAAGCTAATAAAATAACTACAAAAACCCAATGCAAGCTCTGATTGTGTTGAAAACATAAGAGTGTATCAACAATAGGTTCGCACACCTTTTTGTCATCGAAACATAACACAGAATAGATTCGGAGCAATCAGCCATCAAGCAAGGAATTTTTTTTAACAATAAATCGCTGTCTTCAATATTGAGCCAATCCCGGGATTGACATTTCTGAATCCCGAAATCCCAGGATTAAGCAAACCTTTCGGGACTGCAATCCTTAATTGTAATGTTTTCCCCAGCAAGCCATACTTAAATCAATTTGTGTTCCTTTGAGGCTGACACGGTATTTTTGTATTGAGACAGAAAGAAACAGCAATGCTCCCTTTATCTAAGAGGTTATCCTTGCGTCGCATCGATTAACGTGTAAGAACTGCATTCTAGAGTAAAATTACAATTTTCCACTTCGCGTACTCACTCTTTTTTTCAGTATGTCCTTCGCTGGAATCTTAAGGGGCTCGGCTAGTTTCTCGAGCTCAAATGGAGGTCATTTTTTTAAGGTGTGAAAAAAAACTATAGCTTTAAATATTTTGTAATCTTAGGAGTTTATTACAGATACATATATTCATGTAAATTGTCAGGAAAATTCGAGTTAAAATATTGAAATCCAAGAGACATATGGACCATGTCTTGAACTCCTTGAAATTAGAAGACGTCAATTTGCCGCATTTTTTGGAATTTTTCTGGTACCTGTTACAAGAAAATAAAAAAATGGCGTTAAAGTAGACCTTTTTTCCCATACAGCCATCTATAATTAGAGTGAAAAATTGGAAATTGACAAAATGGCCGGAATTTAAAAAAAGAGGTCCAAATTTCGTCAAAAAATTGTCTTTCGATGTGGCAGCCAATTTTTTACAATTTTCATCCGATCGTAAAAGTTGTAGATGGCTGTATGTAAAAACATATGGAGAGTATGCAGTTAAGATTTTAAGACGATTCGTTAATATTTGCGTGAGTTACAGCTGTGGCGAATTTGAAAAATGCAGTTTTGAGGAAAACCCGTTTAAAGTTTTCAGATCAGTTTTCGATTTAACTAACAGCTGGTTCTCTTTAGTGCAAACAGGTGGCGGTCACGCCCGCAAAAAAAGTTACACCCCCCATTTCATGAAATTTGATGTATTTGATTAATTTTATAAAATTTACAGGAGTTCCTTCGGCGGCGCGGCGTGGGGAAAAGTTGGAGAGGGTAGAGGATGTCCCCCACAACATCCTCATAGTGCAAACACGTTGCATTTACCCACCCCCTTCCAAAAATTTATACCCCCCCATGTCAGAAAAATTGCTGGGGGCGTGGAAAAATTACTGGGGGCGTGACCGCCAACTGTTTGCACTTGGACGTTGTTGTGGGGGGCACCACCTACCACTCCCGACTTTACCCCAGCCCCTCCGGGGGTGGGGTCATTATCTACACCTTTACCAAAAATTTAAGCCGCAGGCAATACAAGGAATTGTAGGACTTTAAGGACGAGGCAGCTGTCGGGCGCCCCACAGCGTTGGAATGGGTGGAGTTCGAGCGCCCGAGATGCTTCTCTTCTATACTCTGAAATTTCAAAAATATCCAAGATATCATTCCAATATTTTGGGACATCATTTTTGAGATGTTTACCTATCGAAAAATGAAAAAAAAATCGATTTGAAAATGAGAATCTAGCCGAGCCCCTTAAAGACCTTCAACATTATGAAATGAAGTTTCTAAAATTCCCCGACTCTTAGTTTAACTTTGAAAAAACTCATACAAATTGTTTATTGTTTATTCATTTTTCATTTTTATTTCATTTAGGTAGTAATAATAGTAATAATTGTCAACAGTTGCTTTCATCAATGCTATTGCACATTATCCAAAAAACTAAAAAAAAAAAACAAATGTTTCGGTTTTTATTTTTAATTGTAGTTGTAATACAACACAGTTACAGCAATTTCATTTAAACTTTGTTTCTATGTATATGCAATTCTATTTAAATTCAAACTGAAGATTGAATCTTTGTTCCATTTAATGAATTTCTTATAACAAATTTACCAAAACTAAGGAACGGTATTGAATAAATGGTTTTTGCTTCTTTTTTTATTTTTCTTCAAAAAAAAATAATACGCTGGTTCTCTTTAGTCTGCACGTTTCCTTATTTAAAATTCATTGTTTTAAAACTTTATTCTCATACTTCAGGGGTATGCTTAAACGATAACTATTTTTAAATTTGAATGACGACGACATCAACAAAACATTTTATTTTTTTTTTGCTTTTTGTTTTATTTCATTTATTTATTCTAATTTTTTTGTTGTTTGTTTTTATTTATCAATTAACTGCATTTATGAATAATGATATAATTATAATGTTTTAATAATATGAGGTTTTACATCAAATTTTACATATTTTCAATACATTACATCTCGGCTATTTATTTTACGCTTTTTATTCCCATCTCCACAAACACATGTTTTACAATTAACAATAAATAATTTTTTCTTCTATTTTGGTATGTAATGATGATATTGTTAGTAAATACATATATATATATATTTTTTTTTGTTTTATAACATTAGTTTTTTATTTTTATTTTTATTAATAAAATACACAATCTGGATATATTATGATTCAAAATAAAAAGAGTTTTTAATTTAATTTTTCTTTTTCTTTTTTTTTTTTGTTAAGTATTAAAGGACCTTCGAAAGAAGCATTATCTGGGCATTGGTTTTGTGTGTACAATAATATTACTAAACGATGTTATGTCGTTAAGGCCTTTTTAAAATTAATTATTATTTTTAATTATTTGTATTATTGTTTATTTATACTTTGACAATGGTTTTATTTGTTTTTTTTTTTTTCTGAAGAAATAGAACGATTCTTTCGGAACGTCTCTCTTGTAAAACTACTATAAACAGTCTTTTCCGCAGAAGTATTCCAAATTTTTAATACCGTTTTGCATTCAACAATGTGTTTTTCTTTTTTATAAGATTTTTAAACAATATCTTCTTTATACCTACTGAATATATATTTAAAACTTTTTTTGTAATTCTTTATCCAATCGATGTTGTGTGCGTAGTTTGATTTCATCTAAATATTACGTAAATGGTATAGTAACACTAACTAAACATAAGAGGAAACATTAAACAGAACTTGAACATAAAAATAAGCTTTGGATATGTTTTAACAAAAGCCAGGTGGATACGTTTTTAATATTTAAATTTTAAGAAGAGCCTTTGATTTTATTTTAATTTTAACAAAATCTTCAAATATTTACAGATATATTTTGTGTTTTGTGGGGAATTGTATTGAAACAGCTTCATTCTGAATTATGGTTGACAGTTTTCAAAGCGATGTCATTTTCTCTATTTCAGAAACTTACTTCTAAGTTGATGTGGTAAGTTTGTTTTTGCAGAATTGAGCTTGGGTCTTACAACTTTTAGTAAAAGCCATTCTTTCTCGAGTACAAGTTAATCTTCAAAAGAATTTATAACAAAAAGTAGAGTACGCTGGAAAACTGATTTTATCTCAATTTCGATAAAACGTTGGTGGTAAAAATGAATTCTTTTTTCGCGTTTGTCTGCAGAGCGTTTTATGCACTTTTAATTAATCAACTTCTGAACTTCCTTACTCATGGGTTTGTTGTTGTAGAATCTGGCTTCAAAATTCTAAATCGGGTGTTTTAACAAAATCTTTCTGAAGGAGGCGCCGATAATTGGATAATTTTGAAAAAAGCAAGGCTTGCACGGACTTTTTTCAGATAATCCTGCTAGGATGATAGTAGCAGTTCTGAAAACCAAGGCTTGCATGGATTTTTACGGTCAATCCTGTGATAGTAGCAGTTCTCGGGGATAGAAGAGACCTGCTACTATTCCTTGACTCCAAACTGATTTCACACTCTCACACTTCTCGGGGATAGAAGAGACCTGCTACTATTCCTTGACTCCAAACTGATTTCACACATGTGAAATAGAAATAGAGTTTGTGCCAAGTAAATCTTTTGAAGTTGAGCTCTCTTATTGATGAGTGGTCTGTTTGGCGACTACATACAGAACAAAATTTACCAAATGTACAAATCAGATCAACGCTTTGGGGAATTTCAAGGTTGGCTGTCATCCTTTGGTTTTTAAGGTCGAAGTTCAAACACAAAGCTTTTTTTCTTGAAGTTGGCCTGGGCAAGAATTTAAAAAGTGAGAACATCCTGGGAAATCATCTGATCCGTTCATTTTATCCTGTTTGCTGAACATAAGAAATATTTAATTGGAATTAGAAATGTCAATATATGTTTTCATTAAGAACAAGACAATGTTGACTGGCTGTGGCAGCCATGTTGTTTTTATGCCGTCTGTCAAAACTGTTGCCTCTCGTAAAAATGGTAAGTTATACGATTGAGCATAAGGTCCAAACAATGAGCCCTGTCACAGATTCCATCGTAGAAAACTTGCACACGGAAAGCTAAGTTACGAACTACGAAAATTAGTGTTCACAAAATCCGAATGGAATCGAAGAAAGCATTTCCGCTTGCAACACTAAATACCGCCAGGCTGGTTTTCGAAATCAGCGGTTTTACGCCAAATATGCCAGATCATTCACATTTTTTGTAAACACAACTTCTTTCGTATATATAGACGACAAATTTACATTCCACACTCGGATCTGGTGACACCAAATCTACGAATTTAGAAATTCGTTCCACTCCGAATGGAATAAGTGATAGTTACATAGGGAAACTTAGACTTTTTTCGATTACGATGGAATCTGTGATAGGCCTGAATAACTTTTTATTATCAAATACTAATTACACTGTGTCTAATCAAAATCATTTACCTACTCCTCTTTGGAAGAATTTGCGATATGTCGACTTGAATGAAGGTAAAGATTGCTTAATACATTTGTGAATGGAAAGGAAAAATAATACATTCTCCGATAAATTACGAGAGTAAACCGGTGTGTTGCCTTTGCTCTACACAATGAATGGAGTGACAGTTGGGCGCCATTTTAAGAAACTTGAGTGCGGTTTGACCCGACTACCCGATGTGTTTCTTAAAATCAACTATTTTTTTGTTTTCTCTTTTCAATACGTCTCTTCTGTCAACTTGTCTTCAGCTTCTTTTTTTAATGCATTATTATTGTAACTAAAATAGCAATTTAAGTATCAAGTGTCACAAGGAGGGCGTGATTTTGGTTTAATCCAAATTTATGTCCTTTTTGCCGGGTCCGAATTTTAAAGTTTAAATGGTTTGGCATTAGACAGCGCCACCTGATATCGTAAGTGAGTCACATGCTTCATGAAAGCTGCGTCTTCCCTCAGCACACTTCACTTTGAATTTTCAAAACATTCGAAAGAAATATAATCTTTGGTTATAACTTTAGAATTGGTGTAACATTGGGCTAATGTTGGATAAGACCAAACAATCGATACACTTTTACTTGCTACCAATTCATTTTTAAATCTGCCAATTCTATGTACTGGCCATTTTTTACCGTGATACTCGGAAACTGTACACAATTTTAATGCAAATTTTATACTTGTAACACTGACAATGGCATTCTAGCTTCGATCGAAACATTTTTACATTGCTTGAGATCAAGAAATATCTCAGCTGATTTGTAGTTTCGATATAGAGAAAATCGTGTAGCTTTCAACTAATGTCTTTGACAGGAAGCAAAAGAATCAAATATTTATTTTACAACAGATCCATACTGCAAGAGAATCTTGTGTTAAAACTTAAAACCATCACCAGCTTCTTAGCTTTGAGAAGTTTTGTACTGACTCTGACATTGACGCGCAAAGTAACACAATGAGTTCAGTCGAAATAAAAGTCATGCAAGAACCCAATGATTATTATTCTTCTGAAGTCAAAAAAATATATAAAACTCTTTTCGCAGGGTTTTCAATAGGCAAACATCCTCGTAAAATGTTTCCCTTTTAGACGTTTTCCAAACAAAAAAGACAAGTTTCGGTTTGGCTTTGGTAATGACCTGTGAAGAAAGAGCTGGTGCCTACACTTAACGCCTACTAAGTCAAGATTCAGCCCTATCACAGATTCTATCGTAGAAAACTTCCACACGGAAAGCTAAGTTTCGAACTACGAAAATTTCTGATCACAAAATCCGAATGGAATTGAAGAAAGCATTTCCAGTTGTCACACTAAATACCGCCATGCTGGTTATCGAAATCATGTGTTTTACGCCAAATGTGCAAGATTATTCACATTTTTCTGCAAAACACAACTTCTTTCGTATTTAAAAACTACGATTTTACATTCCACTTGGATTTGGTGATACCGAATCTACGAATTTCGAAACTCGTTCCATTCCGAATGGAGTGGCTTAGACTTTTTTCGATTACGATGGAATCTGTTATAATGTAAATTATCTTTCACGTGAATTTGTGAAAGGTTCGATGAATAGCAATCTTTCCTCTTTTTATTCCACGACGACATGTCATAGTGATCTCAAAGACCACAGCTCTCTCACTTGTGTACTTCGAGGTACGTTTCCATTTTGTAATTTTTTTAAATGCTTCTAAATGAAAGAACATAGCAGAGTCTTTTAACTAAGAAGTAAAGCTTCGTCTATCTGGGCAGTCGATTGACTCATTTCCTTGTACAATGAATACCTTGATACTCAAGAACTCAGCAGCCTAAGACATCCGTCCGCCTATGATATGAAGAACTATCGCTTAATTTATGGTTGAGTGACTCATAGTGTCTGATAAATATCAGGCTTTAGACTTCTATCAATCTTAAATCAGGGCTTTCAAAATCGGTTTTACTGTGTAAGAAAGTTAATGCCCCGTTTTTTTTCTTATGCATACTCCAGAACTAAATTCAGTACCAGGCCAAGGACATTTGCCTATGTGAAACTTACTGCTTCATCAAATTAGACAAAAATAAAAATAAATATACAAATAGGGTGGCGCAACAGAGGGAGATGCCCCGGGCCCTAGCACATTTCTCACGAGAAAATGGAGGGGACTTACAATTTTCTGCGGATTCCGAACGGCTCATTGAGAACGCGCTATTCATGGCAATAAATTCACTAAGAGAGGACTTGCCAAAGGTCGCGAAGGGCGATACCCGTGAAAACATTTTTACTTCTGTTGCGATTCGAACCATGAACCTCCCGGTTAAGGAGCTGACCTGCTAACCATCTCGCGACGGGTTCCAAAGAGGATTAGCTTAGTATTAGGAGTTGTTAATTCTTATTTGTCGAATATTCGTGCTGCTATTCTTACATAAGGAAAGTGAATGAATAAAATCATCCCAACTCAAGTACACATGCTCCTCAAAGCTGCTTTTCTTTTCTGATTTTTGATTTGGTGGTGAATGGTTTGAAGGAGTTGCTAAATAATAAGCGTCTTTGACTTATTTTTCTAATTTCGTAATTTTGTTTTAGTCAAAAGGAAAAGATGTTCTAAATTCATCCAACAGATGGGCGCCATTGTACAGCTTTTTTTATAAGAAAAAAAATTGTTGTTAATGATCCGCATCTTGAAGAACAAAATTTCACTTTAATTTCCACTTCTTCTTTCTATGCCTTGAGCGATCAACTCAATCCGTTCAATTTCCGTTCGAAAATTGAAAATTGTAAAAAGTCTATCCACAATAAATTATCTAATTTTGTTTTTCTTTTCTTGTTTGTGCAAATTGGGAACATTTGAATTTAAGCGAAAAAATGTTTTCTTGTAAATTATTTCAATTGAACATTTTTTTTGTTATTGTCTACTATAATATAATATAGTATTTCTTCACGTCTGTTTGGTTTTCTTTTTTTTTAAATTTTATTGAAAAATAATCAATATTCTATTATTTTCGTAAAACATTTCCACACCAATTCTACCTACGTTATGTAAATTAATAACTTTCTCTATAATAAGTAATGATGATAGTGTTTATGTTTTGTATAGTTCCGCATTTACTTTAAATTACCATAAAACACATCTATACAAGTTTTTGTTTACTTTAATTAATACTTTATTTGCGATGAAAATTAACTAATTGTTTTTATTAAATTTATTTATGCAATCGAAACAACTCTCTATTTTATGTGGTAACTTAAGTTTAAACTTAACAATGATAAAATCCGGGTTGGTGGTGTCATAGAATGTTTGTTTGTTTAGATACTTTGAGTTGATGTCTTTGATTGTATGCCTTGGTGGTTAATACAGAGAAGAAACTTGGTATTTTCTGTTTTTGTTGGTTTTGTATATTGAGTGCATTTGAAGAAGATAATAGAAAAAAGATAGACTCTTCGAATGATGACAGAAGCTAGATTGTATATAGTTTTTGTTTTATTCAAAATGTCGGACAGTTCAACGTTTTTGTTTTTAAAATGTATTTGTATAGTAGAAAACAATTAAATTTAGTTTAAACTTAAAATTAGCGTAACTTTGTGTGGTTTTTCTTTTTTTTATAAATCTTTAATTTTTGTTTATTACTTTTGCTTTACTCTTTGAAGACTCTTTCTTTATAATTGAATACTCTTCTTGTTTTTATTTTGTTTCATGTTTATATTTAATAAGTAATGCATATATGTATAATGTGTTTTCTTTTTTTTTTCTTTTTGTATGTATAGATTTTTTTGTTTCTTTTTTTTTTTGTAGTATAATGAATTAACACTAAAAATAAATTACAATTTTAAATGAAAAGACAATATATTTATATTTTTGTTTTATATATGTATACAAGTTGTATTTTTTAACAATTGCAATTAGAAGTAGGTGTTCCTTGAGGTTGATCTGTCAGTCGCTGGCCTTTCGCACCGGCACCTACTAACGTTGGATCTGAGTCTAAGCTTTCCGACATTTTGTCGCATATTATGTCGACAAGTCTCTCAAAAACAGCCTTGAAGAAGAAGGAACAATTTAGTGCAGGTGAAAATTTTGAATTGAAAGTGAAAACGATTACCTTAACATTGACATTCTCTTTGGCGGATGTCTCGAAAAACTCAACACCTAATTGATCGGCTAGCTGTCGACCACGCTCGAACGAGATGACACGTTGGTCTTCCATGTCGCATTTGTTTCCAACTAAAATCACTTGTGCGTTATCCCAGGAATACGTTTTGATTTGGGTTACCCTAAAAACATGTTTACCATTAATAAATCAGTCACTACTTATTGTAGAATATTCGTTTTCTTTAAATTTTAAGAAGCGTTTACATTAAAGAACAAACGAAAATTATAGTTATTTTGAAAGCGAAAAAGTGTTGGAGAAATTTCAATAATCGAAGTGATAAACTTGCTGGAACTCGTTCATAATATTACTTTTCGGTTTGTCATCTTCTCTGTGGATGAATTGGCTTCCTTATCGCCACACACAAGTTCTTGCCTACTGTAATAGGTCCCTAACCCTACGTAAGTAATTTAAAAGGTCCTTACCAATTCGGTCTTAGATCAAAAAAGTCCACAATGGACCAAATTTTCACATTACGGCAGATCATGATGTGCATACAACATCGACATACACATTAGGGTGGAGCACGGATGTATGGGGATTTTTTGAACGCGTAATTTGTTGTTCTAATAGTGATGATTATATGTGTTGCACTAAAACAAACACAAACACGCCTCCGCTTTAGCCTCAAACTTTAAGATTTATTTTAGAAAACGAAAGGTGTTTTAATGTACTGTCGTTAGCTAATAAAAGGATGCAAGTTAATATTCTATTTATAAGTAAGGCATGTTAAGATAGACTTATTATAAAAAAGAAGAAAAGTCTTTCACAAATATGTTTTAAAAAAATATTTCAAGCCGACAACGGCCTTGTCAACCGAAAAGAGTCGGTTCCCATTAGAACACCGTAATTAAATCGGAATGAGCACTGATAGTGACAAGATGGGGGACCGTCCTGTACTACTGCGTGCTGTTGTCATGTGTTATTTGTTCTATGTAGTATTAGTGTAGTTAGTCTTCTGGTGTATCAGCCAAATGGTCTATGTCACCCGGCTGCAACCCCCCTACTTCGCAGATTTATGTGTGGAGTAGGTTTCATGTAAATGTAAATGTAAAGATCATTCGCTTGACGTCTGTCGACAGTGTAGCACGCGTTTACAAGTGATTAGCTAAAATTTCTCTCAAAAGACCTAGAAACAATATGGAGGATGAAGATGAATTCATCCTCCAAAGCAAAAACAATATAAACAAAATGACTAAAAAAGGTCACGGTTCTGCTAAAAGTGCTAAAAAAACTGAAATCATTAACAATGAAAACTATTATCAGCCGCTACAAACCCTGTGTGCGGAAAGCATGGAAAGTGCAAGCATTGAAGAAAGTGAACCTGTCAAACAAAAAGAAAATGTTCCCCCTATTATAGTTTTGAAAACCAATAGTGAAACCCTCCGATCTCTTATTCATAATATTAACATTGATGATTATTTACTCAAAAATATTTCTTTGGGACAAAAAATCTTGTGTTCAAGTACCGAATCGTACAATAGAATTATAAATGAACTTAAAACCGAATCTTATGAATTCTACACTCATGAAAAGAAAGGGAATCGCCCATTCAAGGTTGTTCTTGCTGGCCTAGATCTTCACAATCATATAAAAATAAAAAATGAACTTATCTCATTGGGAATCAAGTGTTTAGATGTCAAACCAGTTACTATTAAAAATAACTCAAGTTATACAAATTACATTTATGTTGTCAACATAGAACGTGGTTCAATCAAAATGAACGATTTACGTACGAAGTACAAAAATGTTTTTAAAACTGTTGTCAGATGGGAATTTAAGAAACATCAACCTAATAAAATAACTCAATGTCATAATTGCCAAATGTATGGCCATGGAGCTATGCACTGTCAAGTAAAAACTTTTTGTTCCACATGTTCTGGGAACCACAATACAACTGATTGCACTACAGAATCAATTATCAAGTGTGCAAACTGTAACGGACCCCACAAGTCTACAGATCCAACTTGTTTAAGTAGAAAGCGATATATAGAAGTCAGACAAAAAACCACGCAGCGTTATCAGAAACACGATCTCGCCCCAAAACCGGTTATGCATAGTCGCCCAAAGACTATTAATTTCACCATGGAAGACTTTCCCCCACTACGGACAGGTCCCCCCAATCAACGTGTTAACCACACTCAATCCAATGATTTTCGTGAAACCAAGGTACGTGTGCAGAAGCCATATGTACCAACTCCCACTGCTAAAGCAAATTCACATGTAAGCAATAATGCATCTGCAAACGATTTCTTATTTACTATGGATGAAATCTCTTCTCTCCTTAACGAAATTGTATTAAAATTAAGCTCTTGTCGTTCTAAAGTTGAACAATTTAATGTTATCACCACTCTAGCAGTGAAATACATTTACTCATTATGATGGACACAAACCCAAAAATGATTACTTGGAATGCTACAAGCATTCAAAATAAGAAACTTGAATTTTTTGAATTTTTGAAACTTAACCATATTGACATCGCTTTATTGACTGAAACCTGGTTGAAAGATGAACATAATTTCTCAGACAGTAGTTTTGCATGCTATAGGCTTGATCGGCAGAATACAAGAGGAGGTGGAGTTGCCATTTTAATTAATAAGGCAATTAAACATTCTGTTTTACCTCCTGCTAGGCTGGAAATAATTGAAGCAATTGGTGTGGAAATTTTCTTACTGGATTCTTCTAAATTAAGTATCTTTTCCGTCTATTTTCCGGGTGGAAATAGTTGTGCTGAGAAGAAAACTAAGTTTAAAAAAGATATTCAAAAAATTTTTAGGACAAGCAACAATTTTATCATAGGTGGAGACTTGAATTCTAGACATCGGTCGTGGGGATGCCTGAGAGCTAACTGCTGGGGAAACATTCTGCATGACACTGTTGCTGTGTACAGATCACTTTCACTATTACATCCTCTAGAACCAACATTTATACCTAGCTCTCCCAATACAAGTCCTTCGACTCTTGATTTTTTTATTACTAACAATACTAGCCGCTTCTCACAACCTATCACAATAAATGCGCTTAGTTCAAATCACTTACCAGTCTCCATTACGCTTAACCAAACTGTCAATATCAACCAGTTTAATGGTCAGTTTAAATTCTCCTCTGCAAACTGGAACAGATATTCCTCCTTTATATCTGAAAACCTGAATCCAGATGAGTTATCTTTGAATAATGTCACATCTGTGGAAACTATCGATACTTATTTAAACTCTTTCATGTATACAATAAACTCTGCGGCTAATATTGCCATACCAAAGACTCGTTTCCCAAACACGAATACAACTTCACTTCCTGAACCAATATTGCAGCTGATTCGAACGCGTAACTCCGAAAGAAGAAAGTGGATTCGCTATAGGCTTGACATTTTTAAAAATAATGTATTGATATTGAATCAACAAATCAAAGATCAAATATCTAAATTTAGAAATCGTAAATGGAACACTCTACTTTCTAGTTTTGATAAGGGCTCCAGACCATTCTGGAAAATAACAAAAATTATTAAAAAAAGGGGATCAAACGTTCCTCCTCTTCAATCCAACGACGAATCATATGTTACGCAAGTGGAAAAAGCAAATCTGCTGGCTGCAACTTTTAGCCAAAACCACACAACATCAGCTCATCTCAGTGATATCCGAACTGAAAATATAGTCAGTGAAAAACTAAGTGAATTAGCAAATACTCCTTCAGATTTTTATGACCATTTACTTATTAGCACCTCAACTGTTAAAGAACTTGTCAAACAACTCAAACCAAACAAGTCTCCTGGTCCTGATGGAACTAACAATAGACTACTTAAACCCTTACCTAATAAAGGCATTAAGTTTCTAACGTTTATTTTCAATTCTTGTTTAAAACTTTGCTACTTTCCCAAAGATTGGAAAACAGCTAAAATTATACCTATCTGTAAACCTGGCAAGATCAAAAACAATCCGCAGAGTTATAGGCCTATTAGCTTACTATGCACTCTCAGTAAAGTGTTCGAAAAAATTATAAAACAACGTCTTTTACTGCACATTGAAGACTCACATGTGTATCCAAAGGAGCAGTTTGGTTTCAGACAGGGTTACTCTACCAACCACCAGATCCTTAGAATTAAAAACCACATCAGGAATAGTTTTCATGAAAAGCTATCAACTGGCCTTGTGCTTATGGACATAGAAAAAGCATTCGACACTGTCTGGCATGATGGCCTTATATATAAGCTTATCTATTTTAATTTTCCTATTTATCTCATCAAACTAGTCTCTAGCTTCCTGAGAAACAGAAAATACAGTGTTTACATAGGAAACACACGATCATTATCACATGATATTATGTCTGGTGTTCCGCAGGGATCTGTGCTGGGCCCAATTTTATTCAATGTTTACATGTCTGACATCCCAAATATAAATCCTAACGCTCATATTGCAATGTTTGCGGATGACACAGCCGTTTTTGCATCAAGCATTAACCCAGAACATGCTCTTAACTCAATACAGGACTCAATAAATATAATTCATAACTTTTTTCGAAAATGGAAAATCAAGGCCAACGCTACAAAATCAACGGCAATATGGTTCACTCGCCGTAGAAAACAGAATTTTTTCCCTCAGACAATGCTTCAACTAAACTCTGAAAGTATAGAATGGTGTCAAAACTGTAAATACTTAGGTATCACTTTTGATAAAAGATTAACATTCGAAAAACATATTTCAAAGACAATAAATAAAGTAGATATTGTACTCAAAATACTGTACCCCTTTATTAATCGCAAATCAAGGCTTAGTATGCATAACAAAATAATAATATTTAAAACAATTTTTCAACCAATCCTTACTTATGGTGCACCAGTCTGGAAAGACTGTGCTGAGACCCATCTAAAAAAATTACAAGTAAAACAAAATAAAATATTGAAGTTAATGCTTAACCTTCCGTGGCATTTTTCAACAGCAAGGCTTCACGATAAAGCAAATGTTCAACCTATAAAATCCCTTTTAAACAAACTTGAAGAAAACTTTATTACAAAATGTTCGTATTCGGACAATGACTTAATTCTAAGTCTAATAAACTAGCTTTTTCTATTATTCTCGAGATTTGGGTTTATGTGCAATTTTTAGTTATTTAAGTGTCATATAAGGGTTTTTCCTAGTAGCTTTTCCCTTGAATTCGAAATTGTATTTGGCATCATACTTTTTATTATACCTATAAATTTATTAAAGTTGTAAAGAATTATTTTTCTGTAACTCTTAAGAAACCAAAACTAATTATAAAAATTGTAAAGAAATATTATACTACTAATAAAATGAAATGAAATGAAATTAAATGTAAAGATATTTCAATTTGCTCGAAAATCACGTTTAGTCTCAAACTTTGGCATTTCCTTTTTCGCCTGTATTTTCGCGGTGCCGTGAAATATGGCCAAGTGAAATAAAGTCAAATTTTAACGTTTGGCATTATATCACTTTGTCAAAGTCTTATTTCCCTTATAAGCCTTATTTCCCTTTGTCTGCTTGGCATTTTTTCACTTCATCAAAGTGTAATAATGCCAAACGTCAAAATTTGGCTTTATTTGACCTTTAGAAAGCGAAATTAGGCCAAATCCTTCAATTTGGCCTTGTGTCAGGGCACCTATTTAAGCCTTTATTGTACCCAAACGTGCCATTTTTTTGCACTGAAAAATGGAAGCTTCAGTCGTTATTTTCACAGCCTGCTCCACAGCTTGAGTATGGCATGGCAGCCTTAAAAAGATCAGTTGGTCTTCTCCATCCGATGATGCGATGTTCTCTATTTCCTCTGTTGTAATCGATGGTTCACTTACTCTCGTCTGCCAGTTAATTATGTTGATGTGATCGGATGCATTGAAGTTTACCATTGCCACTTCAAAATGCCTAAGAGTTGATGTTTCAGACACACTGCGGGTCTTCAGCATCCGTCGAGCTGCCAGCTCACGAACATTTTCAGCCATGCGTAAAGTAATTATTTCGTTGAATTACTGGATCAGATCTTCTGAGAGATACCTATAGAGTGCCTTGCAATCATACTGTAGAGATGTCGCGTACTATCTTTGCACGACGATTTAGCTGACGATGGAATCTCTTTGGCTACATACAGACAAAGTAATCGAATGGCACGTGTTAGCCAACGAGCATGAGACATTCTGCCCTATCATAGATTCCATCATAATCGAAAAAAGTCTAAGTTTCCCGATGTAACTATCACATTATCCATTCGGAGTGGAACGAATTTCGAAATTCGTAAATTTGGTATCGCCAAATCCGAGTGGAATGTAAATTAGTCGTCTTAATATACGAAAGAAGTTGTGTTTGCAGAAAAATGTGAATGATCTTTCACATTTGGCGTAAAACAGCTGATTTCGAAAAACAGGACGGCGGTATTTAGCGTTGTAACTGGAAATGCTTTCTTCGATTCCGTTCGGATTTTGTGAACACAAATTTTCGTAGTTCGTAACTTTGCTGTCCGTGTGGAAGTTTTCTACGATGGAATCTGTGATAGATCTGATTTTTTCGGAGAACTTATTTCCTAAATCTTATAGAAAATCTCCTGAGAGTACCGCTGCAGTAATGTCGTACTAGTTTGAAGTGCTTTTCACAAAGGTCTAGTGTAATTTTCTGGCCCAGAAGTTGATCCAACAAAGTAGAGAAAAAAGTGTCTCAATTGCAATTCATTCATGTGGAGTAAACAAATTATCCACTGAAGTTCTTTCTGCAGCCTCTTTTCAAGTACCTAGGCGTATAACACCACCATTTTTTTTAAGTATTAACGATTTATTTGTGCATTTGGACGCCATGGGTGATATAGGCGTTGAAAAGTTTCATGTGAAAAAGGAGAGTTGAGGGAAAATGCGGCGTTTTAATGCACCAATTGAAAAAGGGAACTTATATTTATCTAGCTGAAAGCAAATGAAAAAAAAAAAACAAAGTTTCGTTTAAAATCAAGATCTTACAAAATTTCAATGACCTGGCGGAGGCAGTTACTCTCAGTCGATTCATATTATATTTTAACTAAGTAAATATGAGCCTAAAAGACACATAATTTTTGCTATTACATGTCGGTTAAGTGAAAAAAAAAATTACGCTCCACCCTAATACACATCTCTTTGTCAATTACCAAGCCCCATATGATAGTTTTTAAAGGGACGAAATGTACAGAGCTTTGTCTAGTTGTGGCATTCTTGTAAAACTCGTATGACTATGCATGCAGGATGATTTTAAAGAGCTCACGATGCTCCGTGGATTGATTGGTTAGATAGATTTAGGGGACGGGTTGAGCTTGCTCAGCTCTGGGCACTGCGGTGTCTGAATGAAACCTATTGTGCCAGCCCATTTGAGGTTTCAGGGCAGTTCTCCTGCTCCTGAATTGAACCAGAAGTTAGCAATCTTCTGTGGGTGTATGAGTTTGAGTTTATCTAGGGAGATGATCTCATAGTCAAATATTTGTTTTCTAGGGCGGAAAAGTGCTGGTATAGTGTTCTGTGGTTATATAAAGTTCTGTAATAGTGTGCAGAGATGTTTCTTCATTTTCGAGACATATTCTACAGATGGGGTCCGCTACCAGCCTCATTTGGTAAAGATGTTTCGTTAAAGAACAGAGACCGGTTAGTAGTCCGGTGCAAATTTTTTATTGTTTTCCTATTGAGGTTCAGTAGGAATTTTGATGTCTTTTCAGTATATTCTGGCAAAAAGAGTGTTGAACAGATTTGGCCAGATGAGTTACTCCAAGCTTTGTTTGATTAGTCCAGTAGGATGTTCTTGGCAGTGTGTTTGAAGGTGCTTTTATTTACACCGCAGAAGGGTTCAGGACCGACGAATGGTTTAGATGCGCCGTCTTTAGCTAAGATGTCTGCCTTCTCGTTACCTTCATAGCCTTTGTGTGCTGGGATCCAGTGGAAGATTACAGTGTTTTTCCTTGCTAGTTCAGAGAGTGCCATGACTGTCTCTTGGACTAGTTTGGATCTTATGACAGGTGAGCTTTAACGCCTTTAGTGCAGCTTGGCTGTCTGAAAAAGTGAATACATATTATTTGTTTTTCGTGTTCGATGAAAATATTATTCGCGAACATTCGTTAATGGCAAAAACTTCAGCTTGGAAAATGGACGAGTGACTACACAGACTTACTGAGAAACTCGTTCTGGGACAGTCGCTGAAAATGCCGGAACCTGTACCAGTTTCCATTTTTGAGCCGTCCGTATACCAGACCATATCTTGCCTTTGAGGATGAGGCTTTGTGTTCTCCCAGTCTTCCCTAGAGGGAATGACAATGGAGAAGTTGAGTTTGAAGTTGTACATGGGAATAATAACATCCAAGCACATACTAAAGGTGTTAAGTTTTTCTAGAATTTCATTGTCGACAGATGTCCTTTCGGGTATTTATGTAATTTTATGTGTCCTTGAAAAGACGGTGTGTCGCCAGTCTTGCTTCCATTTTTATGAAGAGGTGATTTGGAGGTAGTCCTACAATGACGTTTAGAGCGTATGTTGGTGTTGTACGCATGCATCCCGTAATGCATGTTGTTGCCAATCCTTGAATCTTTTCATGTTTTTGGACTGTCGTTATTTCTTTTGGTTTTGTCCACGTACGTTATTGTTGGTCTGACTACCAGCGTATATAGGTCGTACATCATTTTAGGTTTTAGACCCCAGTTTTTCCCGCATACGCCTCGACAAGTTCATAGGGACTTGGTTGCTCTGCTGGAAATGCATTCTAGTTGAGGGTTCCATGACATTTTGCTGTCTAGGATGATCCCAAGGTATTTTGCTGTCTAGGATGAATGGTATTGTTTCCCCATAGAGATTGGGGGTATTAGAAGATTTAGTTTTCTTCTTTTTGTAAATGGGACAATAACTGTCTTACGGGGATTGACAGAGAGACCTTCATCTGAGCACCAGCTTTGTACTGTGTTCAGAGCTGTCTGAAGTCTTTTTGATATTAGTGATTCTGATGAGCCTTGAATGACAATTGCTAGATCATCTGCAAAGCCCACTGCCTTAGGTTGCAAGTAATCTTAGTAGGCTGTCTACAACTATTGACCAGATGAGTGGTGAGAGGGCTCCACCTTGTGGGCAGCCTCTTGTTGCTGGTGCTGGAATTTCCACTTCTTCGATATTGCTGTGGATAATTCTGCTGTTTAGCATGGACATTGCGAATCACTTGTGGAGCGTTGTGGTGCCTTAGAGCACGGTCTGTGGACACAAAGGAAGTGTTGTTGAAGGCTCCTTCTATGTCGAGAAATGCCACTATGCAAATTTCCTTATTATCGATAGAAAGTTCGATCCTAGTAATTACGTCATTCAACGCGGTTTCCGTTGATTTCCCTGGTTGATATGCGTATTGTGATGTGTATAGAGATTGATTGTGTATAGACTATGATTTGGAAAAAAACTTTTGACATACTGTTGTACAAATTTTTTAACGTCATACTTTAAAAGATTATGAAAAATCTAATGTCACAATCAGTCCGCACTTGTTAACTCAGATGATATTGACCTATTGCAAGAGGTAAGCAAGAGGTGCTTTTGCGAACATTGAGACAGAGAAACAGTAAAACGAATGGGTTTCTAGGTTATAGTTAATAAACGAGGGCTAAAAAAAGTATATGGTGTTTACTAGCAAAAATGAACTAGACAAAACGTTACAGCAGATAGGCATGGCTTTGAGGTAGTAAAGGACTTCGTGGACCTAGGATCCGCTGTCCTCTTTGCTTTCTTCGTCTTCCTTTTTACGAGTATCGCGATGTTAAAGGCATCAGAGCTCACATTTCTGTTTCGCACTATTGATCCGCCAGTTGGTTACTCCGCGATGACTTCAGAAAACGTCAACATAAGCTTCCCGGTTTTGTCACGTTCAATGTCTGAAGATAGTCAGTCGCAGATATTGTAGCATTTTTCAGTAACAGGAGTGTTTTGGTCTGATTTTCTCCCTGTTTTTATTGCGTTCTTATCTGGACGCTGGGTGAAATTACATTCTTGACAGATCTCTGGATCTTTTTTTTTGAACATGACAATACCAATTGGACGGTCTTACTCAATTTTTGGTTGATGTTATTTACGACGTGAATGCTAAAGAAGATATTTGAGGCTTTTATATGAAGTTTGTCAACCTTCTCTCATACGTTTTGAACATTGTCAAACATTAAGAACCGCCGAGACGTGTAGAGTCTGCTTTTCAGCTTAGTATAGGGTACATTTTACTTGTGATTGGTTTTAGGTGAAGTTTTCTCGGCACTTCATCTATCCTGCACTTATTCATTGTTTGATGTTGTCATCCCAAGTGGCTTTACTACTGATGTATAAACTTTTTAGACATGGGCTGCACTTTTTCATCCAAATAACTGTCTGGAAAAGACATACCTGGATCAAAAAACGGTCAACATAAGTTGGTACTCAGTCTCAGTAGGTGTCATCCGCTAAAGAATAAAATCAGGGCCAATATTAAACGGAGAATAACAATTACCCATGCTACGAATTTGGAATAAGAAGGAATTTAAGTAACTGTAACGCTCTCTTAATGATGCAAGGTGACTCTTTATAAGACCCTGATCATCCCAGGTCTTTTATACTGCGCATAAGCATGGATATTGTCTAAGGCGGATGTGCTCGTCTGTAAATAATAATACTCCGAATGATCTTTGGCCCCGGTTTTGAAGACGTTGTGTGGAGAAGAAAATTCAGCAAAGAGACGCCCAGGGCTAAAAGAAGGCGCATCGCGAGACTCAGTGGACTAAAAATCATTTAGTGCTTTGCAAAATGAAACGAAAAAGTTTTCAGCTGGTGGAGTGTAGAAAGTAACACTCTCTAATTCAATGCATCATAACTTTCTTAACTTCCCGCTATAGTGTGAGAAAACTTGATTTAAATTCACATTGCAATAGCGATAAGCTGATGATAAATGATGACATTAATTTGTTCTTCGGACAGAAAAGGCCTGTAACACAAAGCTACAAGTTTAAAAGTCAAAAACAACTTTTATGATTATCTCCATTACACTTGTAGAAGAACAAGTAGCATTGTGTTACAGAAAATTTTTACACTTGTCTTGCAAGTACTTGTAGTTTTGGGTTACAGGCCCCAGATGCCCAGCTTCATCAAGAAAATTCAGAGCATACGGATAATATTATACTGACTGTGATTTCACCATCGACTTTGAAAGAAATTGTGTGCAAGTCAGAAGTGGTTGCTTATTAAGAAATTAAGTCGAGTCAGTAAACACCAATTTTTCTCTGGAGAAAAAGTGCTCGCTGCTCAGTCAACGCGAATTCACTAAAATTATTGTATCCTTTTTTCAATTACGAGCTTTGGTTAAGTAAAAATAAATTCAGTCTCTTAAATTTAAATCTAAGTACTTCTTTCACCTCATTCAAAATGAAATATGTATTAAAAAAAAAGCTATTTGCCAACTCACCAATCCTGTACCGAGTTAAAACTATCCTCATTCGTAACATCGTACATAAGGATGAATCCCATCGCACCACGGTAGTAGGCGGTTGTTATTGTTCTATATCTTTCTTGTCCGGCAGTATCCTGTGAATATATATATGTGTAGGTAAAGTTGTATGAATTATTATGCTAATAAAATCATAGCACTAAAGAGAAGGCTATTTTATATTCATTGAGGAAAGTTTTGTGTAAATTAAGCGGAAAGATGTGGGTGGAATGAAGCGTGTGACAGATCAGATGAAATAATCTGTTTGCTTATTTAGCAAACAAAGAAACTTCGAAGCTGCTTCCGTTTTATGATGTAAACAAATCGGGTAACTTCGTGTCGCAGTTTGACAGGAAGTAAATAAGTGTCCTTGAAATTATTAGTTTGTGTGATTTAACACTTTTCCGTTTTTTTTGTACTTTTCAAGTTTTACGAAAAAGAGCATTTTTCTTCTTCTAACAACAAACAAAGGTCCCTTGAAGTTCCTAATGAGTCCTTAAACCAAATTGGAAACATAACAGCGATGGCGACAGAACTCGCGTGCAATAAAAGGAGGCAAAACATGACTTTCAGAACACACACAGTAATTGCTTCTCTTCGTTGTTGCGACCGCTAAGATGACGAGAGACATTTAATTAGATTTCGAAATTAATTAAAACGCCAAACAAATTGTTTTCTTAGAAAAACAGAAAATAAAAACAATTAACGTCGTGAGTGTGTTATGATGGCCAATAAGTATGCACTCTGGCACAGTGCTGATAACACCACCCCATTAAGCCACATCCCACCAAACCAGACAGTGGGGGCTGATGACAGTAAACAAAAACATATGATAATTATTTTGTTTGTTTACACATTTGCTTGGGCTTCCCTTGATGGTTTTTTACTCACCCACATAATACATGTACATAAACAATATGGCGCAACAACAAATTATTTCTCTCACCATCAAGAAGAGTGTCCCTTTAGAATTTTTTTTTTTTTTTATTTGACGCTGCTTGTTGATTGCACAGCTTTTATACTCAATCGAGGGCAGTAGATAAAACTTAATGACTATCAAATGGACACACCCTGCAAAATCCACTACACAGACACCCTATTTTGATTGAAATCCTTCAGTTTAATTATTATTTAGGCTGGTGTGGGATGTGAAAGGTGAGGCATTTTTATACGTAACTATTTTACTCACCCATATTTGTAATTTGACTCGTTTATCATGGCGAAACACTGTTTTCACTTTAAAATCGATACCAACTGTTGATACAAAGGCTGAGGTGAATGAGTCGTCTGCATAACGGAACAGGAAACTGGTTTTGCCGACACTTGAGTTACCAATTATCAGCAATTTAAACATGTAATCGAAATTTTGATCGGCCGCATCCTTTTGCCATTTTGGATCACCACCGCCAGCCATCTGAAATGGAGAAACAAATCAAAGTTAATATTTGTTAACATATAGCTATTAATTATTATAATTTGTTGTGCATATGTGTTTCTTTTATAGAAGGCAGTGTAAGGATACTCAAATACTCGTTTATAGAATCACAAATGAGTTTCCATTTTGTAGCGGTATTCTGGCTACAGGGAACGAAAGTATTACAGTCTAACTTTAAGTTAATCGCCTTTGATTTGGCTATTTTGATTGTATAGCTTGCTTAAGCAACAAGCAAAAACAAATCTTTAGTCTATGTATGTACTCGTACGTTGAAAAGCTTATATATTGTTCGTAGTTGGCTAATGTTGCCTCTTGCGAGGTATTGGCAAGTCTTTCGAGAGAAATAAACACTGCCATTAAAACCGTTTTCTTACTGAGCTATTCGGAATCGGTCTAAAATTGTAGGTCCTCGAAAAGTGTTAGGATCAGAGGCTTCTCATCCTATTTATTTAATTAATTTAGTAACTTTTTGTGTGTTAAGTTATTACATATTTACATCTAATACATAGTACAGGAACATTTTTACACAAACGTACACGTTCTTAAAGAAAGCTACCCCGATAATAGCGATAGCAATAGATTAATCATATCCTAAATGATATCAGTTTCGCCCGGCTGTTTTTTTATGCTCGTTTTTTATTCTGATGAAAGAAAACTTATCACTAGAAATATAGTGGTAATTAAGCCCACAGGCAAATGAATATTTATGCATAGGGGAAACAACAGATGCCACTTGTTAACAATAACAAATTTAAGGTTATTGCTTAGCAGACTTCATTCTGTCGAAACATATATACATAAATTAGTATACAGGATTTAACAAATTATAGTATTGCGAGTATTTACAATGTAGGACAATGACAACGACAACGACAACGACAACGACAACGACAACGACAACGACAACGACAACGACAACGACAACGACAACGACAACGACAACGACAACGACAACGACAACGACAACGACAACGACAACGACAACGACAACGACAACGACAACGACAACGACAACGACAACGACAACGACAACGACAACGACAACGACAACGACAACGACAACGACAACGACAACGACAACGACAACGACAACGACAACGACAACGACAACGACAACGACAACGACAACGACAACGACAACGACAACGACAACGACAACGACAACGACAACGACAACGACAACGACAACGACAACGACAACGACAACGACAACGACAACGACAACGACAACGACAACGACAACGACAACGACAACGACAACGACAACGACAACGACAACGACAACGACAACGACAACGACAACGACAACGACAACGACAACGACAACGACAACGACAACGACAACGACAACGACAACGACAACGACAACGACAACGACAACGACAACGACAACGACAACGACAACGACAACGACAACGACAACGACAACGACAACGACAATGAATAACAGTAAAGAAGAACAACGACAAATGTTTATATGGAGCCTTGATCAACAACTACAAATGTTTATCTTGTGTTCAGAGACTCATGGGTTTTGAAGGAGCTCATACTTTCGAGTTACCATCAGAAACTTATTCAGGGTTTTTGATTTGAGTTCAAAACAGATAATTTAAATCCCAAAAACGTACATATAAGCACCTCCTCTTTTTTGACTCAGCAGCACCTTTGCGCTCACTTTTCTTTTTGAACTCTTCCATAACCCACTTTATTTGCTCAAAGAAAAAGAATAGACTGAGAGCAGTCAACTTCATATTTCACAGAAAAAAAAGCGAAACAATATTCTTTTTGTAATACTCTTCGAATTTTCCTCTAAATGGGGAGTTATTGGATTTGGATGTTATAATGCTCATACAATTGTGTCTATGCGTTTGTGTCACAGAGATTAGAAAATACTATATCAGTGCTGAATATTACAGTATAGCTATGTATGTATGTGCTCAAGTGTGATTCATAATGAGAGAGTACTGAACACACTCTTAGTTTAGGTAATTTCGCTGGTGTTTGATTTCAGCTCAGTGCTCTGTTGGAATCGAAGTAAACACGTTTTCTGTATTCGTTACATTCCCTTATTAGCACACATTTTCTCTAGTG
Organism: Melanostoma scalare; assembly: GCA_949752695.1. Classification (NCBI taxonomy): domain Eukaryota; kingdom Metazoa; phylum Arthropoda; class Insecta; order Diptera; family Syrphidae; genus Melanostoma; species Melanostoma scalare. The sequence goes on along the minus strand of OX456984.1, from coordinate 12,358,257 downwards.
GCAAGAATGTTAGCACGTGCAAAACAAAAATAAGAAAATTCATTTTTTATGATTTTCCCTGTATGGTTACCTTTTTTCTAAAGGTAAATAAATTGTTTTCTTTCTTTTTTTTTAAGCGGAAAGCATTTGAATTTGAAAGTTGCAACGTCTAGTGGTTTTCTTATATTTTGCAACGGCATGTGATAGTGAACAAGTCACATTTCTTAAAGTTCCAGCAACTGCAACTACACTCAATAACTCTTAGCGTTGCGTTGCACTTTGTCACTTCAAAGCCAAATAACGTGCTTCTGATTTTCTTTCATTCACTTCAAGAAATTGAAAATGCTTTTAAAAGTTTTCCCTTAGTGCTTCTCCAAGCTACCTACTTACCCTTTTTGCAAAATGTACTGTTAAACTTTTCTTGAACGTCAACACATAAGAATTTCAAACACTTAATTAGGTAAGCTTCTCAGAAATGAGATGTTATGAGACTGAAAGTTGGTTGTTTATGAAAAGGTAGGTGGGTTGTTACCAACTACTTTTTTGTGTCTTGACCTATAAATACTAAATGAATAGAAGGAAGACACGTCCGATGTCATTCAAGTTCTAATGAAGTTCATTCTACTATGCACTACTTTCTAGGGTGCATTAAGTTCATTTCCTGAAGAATTGAAAAGCATTCCAATCGTTTGCTGTTCTGTTATGCTACTCCTTGGTTCAGTTGCATGTAAGACTGAGGGAAGTTTTTGATAAAGGAAAAACAATTATTTCTAAGAATACATTTGAAATACTTGACGGTGTCTCTGAGCAGCATTGGATTTTAATTTTGCTACTTACATAGAACTTATTTTATTTGAGCAAATCCTTACTGTAGTATGAATTCCCATGAACTGGAATGTAAGTTTCTCAAGTTCATCCAAAAATGAGGGAAGTATTTAATTGATCTACGCTTGTAGTGTTACGAAAATCGAAGATCACTCGTAGACAAGCGAAGCAGTTGCGGCCAAAACATAAGAACTTGCAGTTTCTCGATTAATTTCTCTGTCCTAATTGTTCTGCGAACTTCCACGACAAAGCACATAACTGCACCAAAGAAAATCTTGCCTCTAAAAGAAAACAGCGTGAAATCCCAAAGCATAAAAGGAAGGAATTATGCTTATAGCTTAGTTGCATGTTCAAATTAGTGTAACAAATTGTGAAATCGTTTATTTCCTTCTTGTCACACTTTTGGAGAATGTCGGAAATTCCAGAGTAATTTTCCCAACGAATTCCGTTTCCGTAACAATGTCCTCAAAATAAACCAAAAATAGTCACAAATGTTTTGGGACATGAAAATGAAATGTCGTAAGATACACATACGTCGTGTATATGTATATGCAAGTGCTGGGTCTTTCATTAAGGAAAAATAATGCCTTCGGGATACACGTCGTCCTCGTTATGTGTCCACGACTAAAAGGACTTAGGTTGTTTGAATTTTAAAGTCATGGCCATGTGAATGTATTTTACAAGCTGTTTTCTCTGGGATGTCTTTCGAAGGAAGTTAAATATTAATCGTATGGTTTTATTTATTAAGTCGTTGCGTAGTATTGTTTTTGGGTCTGATTTTATTGCATGAAGAATATTGTGAGCCCAAGAGGCAATATATACACACTCCAGAACCTGACAAAACCATTTCACTTCTTTCCAGTGAACTGAACATTCAGGTGAAGATTGATTTTAGATGTCATATTAACTTCGAAAGAATGAACGTAGTGAGAATCCCATTTAACGTAACACCAAACCTAACAACCTGCTTATAGACAACGCCACGCTTTACTACCATGACAATGTTCTTTTGGGATTAACCTGACGCTTTGTCTTTCTCTCATCTTTTCAAGCTTAAAAGTTTGAAAATTAATTATGCAAAGTGGAAATTAAGGACAAACAGGGATTACATCGATGATTCCCCATAATATCTTCCGATTGTTACAAAGTTCCAAAGAAATTTCGGTTCACTACTTAATTATTCATTCGTCACTGAGTGAAACAAAGTTTCCTTTTTGGCGAGTAAATTTTTAATGTGATTCTTAAAAGTATAAAACACAAATAATCAGGTAGGCAGAGTTGACGTCTTATGTCTGTAGAATGAAATGAATAGAATGAGAGAACCTGGACTAGTTGACTTGAATATTTTACTTTAAATTGACAGGAGATTACATGAGGCACATCATTTGAGCATAAATCGAGTTAGTTATCATAAGAGCGAAGTTTTTAGCGGCCAGGGTAGAGAGTTTTCCTTTTTGTTGTAGCAAGTAAGGTTTTCCTGTCTTTTCTATTATTTGCTGTGGCAATTTTGGTATTACAAACCTTTTTCATTTAACGACTGATGAATTGCAGCGACAATTTAATTAGAGCGACGAAACAGTTTTTAAAAATAGTAAATAAGAAAATAAACTTAAATTTGTGGGTAATCAGCTTAGCTTTTGCCGGGACTTAGGGCATTCCTCTCAAACAGAACTTGTGAAGACTGCAGAGGGCCTACAACTGTTGCCAGCTACGAAAGTTTTAGTGTAAAAGTGCGTTCAAGGGCAGTTTTTCTCTTGGTGGATTTGTGTGAAAGGTGATACCGGGGGGAAAACAATCAGATGTCTTAATATACAGTTATTATTACTCCGTTGGTCCATACCACAAATAAATTATTGCAGGAAAAGTCTTTCTAATTATTTGTTTGTCGGTCTATTTGTTTGTCTATCGGTCTATTTGTCTATCTAACTGTCTGCCTATCTGAGGAAATGCTGAAATATTGTATAATGTATAATTTTGCTTTAAAACTAGAAGACATTTACACAAAATCAACAGTCTTTAAAAAGTCTTACAGAAGCCACAATACCGGAACACCTCAAGACTGCTGTTGTAAGACCAATCTATAAAGGTGGAATAAAAAATCAAATGAATAATTACAGACAAATTTCAATTTTGTCGGTCTTTGAAAAGTGCCTTGAAGCAATTGTTGTAAATAGTCTACATTCTACAAAGTGTCATTCAAAAAATCCAATTTATTAGCAAAAGACCGTACGGTTTCCAGAGGAACAAAAATACAGTACAACGGCTTCGTGAATTCATTAAGGCTTTTGATACACCCAATCATTTGTAACTGTTTTTTTTTTTTTTTTAATCGGATAAGGCGAAGGTAAAACACCTTTATTAGCACTTCGACCTGAAAGATCTTTTTTGTTGTTCCCTTAGGTTCAAAAACATAAAGTGTAAAGTTGTTCATTCGAAGTTGAAATCACGTAAGAACCTAAAAATATTCGAAGAAGGGGTTTTTCTTATATCGAGGGGACTATTGAATCCTTTATTGAATATTTTTAGCCTGGATCTGGCTATGACAAGGCATTCACATAAAATGTGTTCAGCTCTTTCTATGTCTTCGAGACAGAGATATGGCTGTTGTCATCCTGGCTGATACCCATGTTTTTAAGATGATATCTGAGAGAGCAGTGTCCAGCGAAGAAGTCCGTAAGTAACATTGCGTCACTTTGCTCATGTCAAGAATTTCTTTCATACGTCTTTGAGATAAGTTGATCATCTTGGGTCAACATGGTTGCCCTGATGTTTTAAATTTATAAATAGCTTATTAAATTTACTTTGTATGTTATTTTTTGTAAATTAAATTTTTATACTTTTTTCCAATGAGCTTTAACAGGTTTTAAGTTGAGCGTTCCATTTGTTTTCGCCGATGACACTGCAGTTGTTGTTTGCCATAAATCTGGATTCGGTGACAGTGGAAACGCAAGAGGACCTGTACGATGGCATCATGACAACGGATTGATGATAAACGCTTCTTAAACAAAACCCGTACACATCCACATTTCAAAAAAAACCGACGAGCGAATACGTTTCAAAAATGATCTGTGTTCAAACACGCCAAACGAATGCATTGATAAGGTTGAAACTTACAAGATTGCCGTTTCTTTTGGGACAAACATATAATCAAGCTACGCACTGAACTGAAGGAAGATCTTCATGCCCTTTATTAGTTCTTCAGTTATCTTATTGTTCTTTTGAGGACGTCTTGCGACAAGTCTATTATGTTTAAATAGAGTCAAAACTCATATATGCGATAATAGCTTGGTGAAACGCAGCACCTACCACATCAAAAGGCCCAAAACTTCAATATTCGGCTCCTAAATTAATTCAAGTAATAATAACAGACATGTCTGTAAATAGTTTTCAATATAACCACCGACCGTTTTGAAATACAACGGAAACAACCGTTCAATTTAGCGGATTCCACATTCATTCAACACAATCAGGCAATGCGCACAAGGTTTACTTCAAATCCCAAGACACTTCGACACTGATGGAAGAAGACAGCTGCAGATATCGATTCATTACCTCACGAACTAAAAAAAATATAATATTATAAAACAAGAAAAATAATAATTAAAATATTACATTTTAATAAAACATTTTTCCTTAAATGTAAGTAATTAAATTTAACTATGTAATTTTAAGTGAAAATTAAGTTTGAAATTGCAAGCCTTTCTTAAAAACTAAGCTTACTTTATTTATATTAAATCAGAAAGTTACACATTACTTTGCCAAGGCTTTGCAGAAACATAAAAACTGCAAAATTGTTAAAATTATCAAATATAACTTGAAAAAATAAATTTTCTGTCTAACTGTCAGTCTATTTGTTTGTCTATCTGTCTATCCATCCCTTACTAATTTCTTTTTTTTATGTTTATTATAACTTTTACTATGTATATGCTTTTCAGTTTTCTTCCTTTTCCCATTTTTACCCCATCCTTTTGTTCTTCTTCTTCTTCTTCTTCTTCTTTCCATTTCTGGCGTTACGAGTAGTGATCTTGAAGCGATCACAACTCTCCCACTTTTCTGCTTCACACTAGTGATCCGCCTGTGGGGTACGCCGGTCCTTTTTGATGGGTACCCCATCCTTTTGTTGTGGCTTCAAAATGCTGGCAGAGGACAAAGCAACCCTAGTCCATCAGCTAGTGGTGTACTTCAAAGCATTTTGGAAAAGCAACCCAAATAGGTAATCCTTCATTGAGCCAGTGGACAGCTGGAGACTCAAGCAGCAGCGTTAGTAAGAGTCTGGAAGGTTCTGGAAGAAGTCCATCAAACAGCAGCATCAGCAGGTTACTAACAACCTAATATCTGTACAAAAGGTAGAGATATGGCTACCCATCTCTAACACACTGACTAGATATCAGTCAACGTTTAATATTCATCCTTCATCATCATCAGAATTTGGCTTTTGAAGCCTTTTTCAATATAAATGGCCAAGAGTCCAACGTAATGGCTGAGCGCCCACCGTAAAGGCCGAGGGCCCAACCTAAAGGGCTTTACCTTAGCAAGGAAATGACTCCTTATCCCCATTCCCCTAAATCTGCGCGAAGGTTCACCGAAGTAATTTAGTAGATTTCGCGAAAAATTATAAATCCTCTTTAACTGAATCCTAGCCTGAATAGTTTTCTTGCACAATGTAACTTTGGTCGGTTGGGCCGAGGTAATTTGTTTAAAGTAATAATTTTTCAATTTTCTATTCTGGAATGGAATGAAATGGAACAGGTCCTGGATTCGTTCATTGAGGCAAGTTCTTGCGAATCTCTAACGACCGTGAGATTCAGCAACAAAGTTGTTAAGAAAAGAGCTCCAGCGAATTTGCTGAGAATACTGCAGACACCCCGTGACGAACCTCCACGACTCTGATTGGTCAAAGTGAGTGGAATTTGCTGAATGCGCCGATGAACAAGGAGACCACCAAGAAGATGGCACTTCTTGGTTGACCTCTGAAAAGGACATAGTGCCAAAAAGTTTTAAAAGTTGAAAAAGTGTTCGGAGATTTTATAATCGAGTGTTTAATATTTGCAAGTAGTGCAAGTTTAATTTGTTATAGTGTTTGATTGGCAGGAAGGCCACCAGTATTTTGATTCTGTGCAGGAAAGCTCCAATCAGGCAGGAGTTCAGGAGAGTTAGTGCCATTACGGGCAAGAAAACTTATAGGCAGGATTCGTCAGGAGAAAGTTAAGTATTTTTCTTTAAAAGAGGAAAAAGTGTTAGTTGTGCGTTGTTTTGTTTTGACTATTGAGTCATATTGCTTGCATCGGTTACCCTTCGTCAATCGTAATTTATCCTGAGATTGTAGGACGCGTGACCTTTTTTTGACCTTTTGTCTGTTCGGGAAAATTCCCAAAGAGCCGTTTGTTTGCGGGTGTATTGTGCACACAAGTTGTTGTTTTGTATTTTAACCTGGTTAAAAACCCATCTTCGATCTTAAATTTCATCCCATCTAAATTGTTAACTGGCTCTCTGCCAGATTTCCCATACTTTGCACACCCACTTGTTTATGAAAAAATTTCAGGTTTTCTACTCATAAAGGTTTCCTGAATAAAACTTATTTTATTCCTTTTGGAAGTCAATCGCGTTGTTTTTGTTTCATTTGAAGACCATTTTCAGCATTAAAGTTGGCTTGGAAATTCCAAGCAAAAATTTCCTGGCGCCCTTAATTTTGTGAAACACCCTACTTGTGTTTTGATAGAACATTCTTTATATCATTCATTCCTTTTTTATATCAATTCTTCTATAATATCTAATAAAACTACCTACGGACCACCCCTTGCTGAGCAGCTGGCATTGGCAGCATATTACCTGTTGCACTCTTTTCCATTAAAACCCACCCAGCTGTCATTTGACAGTTCAACGTAAAATAAAATTCGATCATCATCGCCGCGGCACATCGGTGTGCATCTTTTGTTTAAAATTCGGTTGAAGATCATACGTACGTACGATTAATTAAAATATTAGTATACTATAATCGAAGTTGTGGATTCGGTTGTGATTTGTTTTGAAGCGAAAAAAGTGCAATAGTATGAGCATTTTTAGTGGGGTACCTCTTTATACTGTAATAACTTTGTCCTTTTCAAAACATCACCACATCGTTTTAGATTCATACGAGCACATATGAGTGAACTTCATTCTTCCAACTCCTCCACCTATCTCACTTTGTTCACTGTGGCGTATGTGGAACTTTTTTTCCTACTTAATATCAAATTATTTGCCTCATAAATTTTCTTCTTTCTGTATCAGAAGGCTTTCATCTTGAAGTTAAAGAGCTCTTTCACTTGCCAAATCGTGTCACACATTGAATATCTTAGCCACATAATTATCCATATTAATTGCACAACTCGGAACGTTATAATTGAAACGGATATCTATGAAATCACTATTACATCCTACATCGTAGACACACCACATCTTAATATTCCGCATCTCTATAGACGAACAGCAATTTGCATAATAAAACAGATGATAATTAAAATTGATTTGCCTCCAGAAAGACACCTATGTGTGTACGAAAGGGATCTTATAAAAGCGCTCGTGTTTAATCTTCGTAAATCGTTTACATTTAGCCTCTCGATGAAAGCCTTTCAACCGATGTATGATGAAACCACCAACACACACACACACACACACTCGAAGTCACCACAACCGCATTTATATTGCTCTTCAAGCGTGTTGTTAATTATTTAGGACAATACTATGACGCCCTTCAAGTTTTGTTCATGTATCGAGTTAGAGGCGAGAGGGAGGCACGATTTTCTACTTTTTGTTCGTTCTTTTCGTACACTTGGTGTAGTGGAACTTGTCTGAAGTGGCCATGTCTCTTATGCTCAACTCATAGTATGTACGTTGAGAAAATAATTTTTTGCTTACAAAGTCAACACTCCTATCAAAGAGTAAATAATACGGGAATGCATAAAAAGGTCACGTAATGGGCCTCAAAGGATCAAGAAACGACAACTCCAGTGAGTCTTGTTCAAACTTTAGCAGTTCAACGGTTGTTTGCTTTTTTTTGTTGAGGAAAGTTTTTTGCTTTTTGTAGGAGGTTGGGTTCGGCAGCGATTTCCTTGTGCAGACCTTCGACAGGCAGTTTGCAACTTAAATAGTTTAATAAAGGTAAATTAAAGAAACAACGATAAGTTATGCAGCCTACTAAAAATAAAGGAACGACCAAATCTTTAATACGCTTTCTGGCTAACCTAATCCCTTTTTTTTTGTCTATACTCATAAATCTTTTATTTCCTTTGAAAATGTCTGCCCTAAATGCTTTTGAAGATAAATGTTTATGTAAAGTCCCCCTGTTGAGCTCTTTGGTAATCCCTCAAAGTATTTCGAGTAATCCTTTTCTTTCTCTCTTTCTCTTTCACTCTCTATTCTCAAAAGACACATTCACAAACGTATGAAGAAAAAATTCTTGTCCTCATTTGAAAAAGTATTTCAACGCCCCAGCCTTTCTAAATAAGTAGACAAACACCGGAAATTTTTTGTCACTTTTAACAAGGGACACTTGAGCTCGATGGGTCTCTTTTTGTTTGCAACGTTAGTTTTGTAATTTTGTATACAATAAAAAAACAGAACTTAAAATTTAGGTGTGCAGATATTATTAAACGGAAATTAGACTATAATGCTTTTGGAAAAAAGAGACTGCTACACAACCCACATGAACATTTGTTGTTTTGTTTTGCTTTTTTAAGCAGAGCGTAGTTTGGGTTCTTCAGAAAAGTGATTGATTTTATCAAAACCGTTTATAATCAATCTTTCACATCACCGTTTAAATTTATCATAATTGTTATGGTATTTGGCTACTTGAAATGATAATCTGAGTCTTGCAATCAGACAATACACGGTATGCCGTATTCAACTCGAGTAGTGGTTAAGAATGTCATTCTCTCGATTAAAGAGAAACATAATAATTATTAATACATCTGCAGGTGCAGATGGCTTTTACACCGAGCTTTTTCAAAGCAACTGGAGATCAGACACCAGCTGATCTGCATTATGTGATTGAATAAAAGAATACCCTCTAAATGGAACCTCTCTTGCCCGATCGAACTCCCACAAACTTATTCATTTTAAACTTTCCACCCTCTTTGAACACATACTGTTGAGATGGATTTCTTCTTATTTAGAAAACCGTTTTTACAGCGTTCGGTTCAGATCCGACTTATCCAGCCGTATTTTAGCTAAATCCGGTGTTCCCCAAGGTAGCCATTTAGGTCCTCTCCTCTTCATTCTCAGTATTAACGACATTGAAATGATCATCAAACACTCCTCTATCTCTCTCTATGCGGACGATACTAAGTTGTACCGACTACCGAGTCATTTCTTCTTCTGAAGACTCTTCCCACCCCCAACAGGATCTCGACAATTGTTCTATATTGTGCTCCAAAAACTGCCTGGAGCTAAATGTTTCCAAGTGCCAATCAATAACCTTCTCACGTAAACGCATCAAATCTCCTCCCCGTCTCTATCTTCTAAACAGTCAAACCATTTCCCCCGTTCAGGTGATCCGTGACCTTGGGATTATTTGCAACCGTGAGCTGAATTCCCTCAAGCATATCGACGATATAATTCTTAAAGCAGCACTTGGCTTCGTGAAACGTTGGTCCAAAGAATTTGCAGACCCCCACATTACCCGATCCCTTTACATTTCATTTGTTCGTCCGCTTCTTGAATACGCTTGTGAAGTTTGGTCGCTTTTCCAACAAGAGCACATTGCCAGAATTGAGAGCATACAACGCCGTTTCCTCCGATTTGCTCTCCGAGGTCTTAATTGGAGTAATCCTTTGATATTACTTCCTTGTCAAGACTGAATCAAACTCCTCAACCTTAATACGCTGAAAGATCGAAGAAAAATATTTGACATTCTCTTCATTCACCGAATCCTTACAGGTACCATTGACTGCCCAGCCCTTAACGAATCCATCTTTCTAAATACTAACCCTCGTAACACTCGGAATCCCCGCCTCTTCTATCTTCCCACCCATCGAGCCTTTTACGGCTCCAATGAACCCATCTCCCGAATGCTGAGGAATGTCAATTCTCACTCTTGTTGTTTTGACTTCAATTTAAGTACTCCCTGCCAAAAACTTCGTCTCCTAAACCCTCCAACTAGTTAGTTTAAGTCTTAGCTATTAAGTTTCTTAGTTTGTAAGTTAATACCTTGTATTAAGCCTAATAAATGGGGTTTTGCCCCCACCAAAATTAAAAATTAAATTAAATTAAAATCAACAACAAAGAGGTAAAAATAATTTCTTATCTGCTGCAATATGTAAAAGCCCACTTTAACAATTAGACGTGTCACTATTATGGGAAAAGCCTTCATTTTTTCTTCTTCTCTCTCTCTCTCTCATTCTCTTTTTCATCTTCTTCTTCCTTCTTTTTCTCCTTCTTCTTCTTCTTCTTCTTCTTCTTCTTTTTCTTTTCCTTCTTCTTCTTCTTCTTCTATTATGGGAAAAGCCTTCATTTTTTCTTCTTCTTTCTCTCTCTCTCTTTCTCTTTTTCATCTTCTTCTTCCTTCTTTTTCTTCTTCTTCTTCCTTCTTTTTCTTCTTCTTCTTCTTCTTCTTCTTCTTCTTCTTTTTCTTTTTCTTTTCCTTCTTCTTCTTCTTCTTCTTCTTCTTCTTCTTCTTCTTCTTCTCTGCCTTCGCCTGCTTCTATGTCACTCAGAATTAGTGAAGAAGCAACAAACCCCACTTTTCACTTAGTCCTCTTCTTTTTCGTCTTCTTCTTTAGATTTAAAAACGTAGTTAAATCGACCCATGGAAAGTGAAACCGACAAAATTGATTCGAACTTTCGTCAAACTAACTATTGGAGTTGGAGAACGGCAAGGCTGTGTGATTAGCCCATGCTTATTCCGTTTACGTTTATGGCTACTTGTGGAGCATGCCGGCGGAGAAAAAGAATTTATGTCTAGTCAAATGTCATCAAGAAGTGAAAATATTGATTTCACTTCTTGGCAACAAAAAGAAAAGCGTGTGTCAATCAAACTAAATCCTGCCTCCTGTGAAATGAGGCAGGTCCCCGTCTAAATTCGATTTTGAGTACTGCAGGACTTCGGAAAAATAATCAACCGCAGTTAATAAACAAAAAAAAAACATAAAAACCGTAAAAAAAAGTGTTAGACGAGGTGTAAACTTTCATACGCAACTGTTTTTCATTAAAATCATAGGGAACATAATTCACAATCCTCTCACTTCAAATCAGAACACATATAAGTTGCCAAAATCGATGTAGGAAATTAGAAGTAATTGCCTTAGGACCAAAAGCGTTGGAGTATTCAATGAAAACACATAAATTCTTCCCAAAATGAATATTTTCTACGTCTCCCACAAACCCACACACACATCAAAATGTGGACACAGGAAGGAAGCACACACACAGCATTTTTCATTTTGACATCAAGTTAAAGGCTCTGTTTGCGCAGCAAACATATTACACGTACCTGGAGCGTGTACAAATTATATTGACAGCTTATTGAGTACCCTTCTAATGTATACCTGTGCTTTTATACTAAAAAAAAAGTGGAGTTTCTTTTTACTTTTCATTTGCCAATGAAAAATGTTTTCTTTTTCAATGACTAACTGAACTTGAGAGGGGGGGGGGGGGGGGGGGGTAATAGATAAATGGCGTATATGTAGAACTGTCGAAAAGTAACCTGATATGCAAAGCCCTAACACAATCGTTGACCCAGTTCGGTCTCGAATAACAATAAGATTTCGAGTATTGAGTATGCAAAACACCATGACTCTTCCAAAGGCAAACAAGGGCTCCATATTATACCGTGTGTCTACGAAGCAACGGCAACGTGACTGAGCTCTCACACATGTGGATGTTTGTATATTCGTTTGGAAAAGCAATTTTATGAAGAGCCTATGCATACAATATTGGAGAGGGTATGATAAAAGAGACCAGCGAAATTTGTCGGTCAATGGGGAATATTTGACTACCGCAACCAGCCGCAAGGCCAAGAATTTTATTCAACCCAACCAAAATCAACAAAAAATATTTTTTTTATTTTTTTTTTTTTGTGTTTATTTTTTAAATCCTGGGAAAATCGGAGCTCTGGTTGCACAGGAATGCTTGAGGGACGTATTATGTCTGATTGCATTTGTCCTTTTCTATTTAGAGAAATATAATTTAAAGGAAATCTGTGTGATGGATTTTGAGATTCACCTCTGAGAATAGTTTGCTGAAAATGAATTTTTGAGGGAGTTTGGACCAGAGTTGGATGGGTGGAAGGTAATCCGCTTAGAGAGTTTTGGCTCCAAATGTAGTGATGATGATTTATTTGGGAATAATAAATAGGAGTTTTTAGCTAATGGAAAACGGAGGGGAGAAAATCTGTGTAATGGGTCCTTGGGCAATAGTGCTAAGTTAATGCTCTCAAATATAGCTACAAGGCTTTTATTGAGTGGTCAGATGGACATCATGGCCAGTAGCTTATTTCTTGTTGATGCTTAGCAGAAACATTCCATTTAACTATGCGTAGCATTTTGAATTTTTCTTTTAAGCTTTTTCTTAGTCTTGTGAATGAAGTTTTAAGAACATACTTCTTTACGGAGTTTCAAAAAAGAGATTTTGTTAGCTCAGACTAGGATATAATAAAGCTGCCAGCTGCTTGATCCTTGATGGGCTTATTACTTCGAGGGACAACACTTTCCTATTGTTATGGGTTCTAACACTGAGCTTACACCATAAATATTATTCAGTTTGATCTTGGGGAATAATGCCGAGAGTGGCCCCTTCAATTTTGGCATATTACCCATACCCATCGATCTACCTAAAAAGTTGATAACGAAGCTTCAGCTCGGGGTGTCAGCGATGCTTATGTTTCATTAGGTCCAAGGAGAGATGTTTAAAAAAAATCGTTAATATGCACTTATGATCACTTTCCATTGTACTCTGCCGAACAGAAAAAGAGACTCCTTTTAAATATATGAGTGTCCGCCAATTCGCTTTGATTGTCAAAATATTTGTTTTTTGTTTTGCTAAATATCGTCACGTCGTGTTGGCGCTCGACTCATTGTTTGCAGCTACTTAGGGATCCCAAAGTGAGTAATGAAGGTCGTTTTGGTTTTCAGGGAAATTGTGATATATCTGCAAATAACTTTTTAACTGCCACCAATATTAGTTTCCGATTTAGTAGAATTTTTCATAAATTCTTTGGTTTGTTTAGCGAAATACTTAAAGGTTCAACTCTAAGGCCTTTTCTGTTTTATACTTTTTTTTTATCTGCGAACATATGTTGGCTGGCTTTTATGTGAAAGGCAACCTCGTTCTAGTTTTTGACAGTTTTTTAGTATCTACTTGTCATAGGCCTGCTTACCGTGATTAGTATTTATTTAGTAAATTTTTAGTTGAATACATTAGGTTGGCACTAATTTTGTCATACACGTTGGAAACTAATAGCAGAAAGGATAGCATCGTCACGAGTCTAAAAAAACGGAACACAAAAATATCAGACAAAAAAATTATATCTGCTTTTTTTGTGGTGCATTTTTGTTATTAATAAATAATAAAATAAATAGGGTGGCGCAACAGAGCGAGAATCCCCTGGGCCTAGCGCATTTCTCACAACCATGCCTTGTGAGGGAATGGAGGGGACCTACAATTTTCTTCCGGTTCCGAACGGCTAATCGAGAAAGCGCTTTTCATGGCAATGAATACTAACGGAGGACTTGCCAATTCCTCGCGAAGGCGATACCCGTGGAAAAAACATTTTTGCCTCCTGTTAGGACTCGAACTCAAACCTCTGGATTAACAGGCGGACATGGTATCCATCACACCACGGGTACCGCTTACTTACTTTCTTAATACTGTTATAAAAACCAATATCGGTGCGGAGATCAAATGCAGAATAAGTCTTGCCAACCGATGATGCTTCTTTGGGTTAAGAAGGCAGTTGAGAAAGAAAACCCTCTCCAGAAAAAATAAAGCAAACCTTTTAAAGACCTTGATTATTCCAGTACTTCTTTACGGCGTAGAAGCAAGGCCCTTATCGAGAGCGGATGATGAAATCCTTGACCGTTTGAACGGAAAAATACTAAGAATGGAGAAGAAGATACAGCAACTAGCTGTACTTGCTTTACCACGACAACACTTGCATAGCTCGAAGACTACGCATTGCGAGACTGCGGTGGCTGAAACATGTAGAGCAGATGAACATTAGCGCTCCGGCTCGACGGGTCTTCGAAAGAACATTGCAGGGAATCGAAAAGGGAATACCTCGTCTAAAGTGGCGTAATCAAGTGGAATTAGGCCTTAACCGATTAAGAGAGAGAAAGAGCTCGCCTTAAATCGAAGTCGTTATCAGAAGATGTTGGTTGAAGCCCAAATCCACACCGCCTTAATAAGTAAACAAGTGTTACAAAAGCTCTGATCCTTAAATCGGTACTTGGCGATCAACTGATTCAATCTTTAATAGTGCAGATGATCATAGACCTCTCTGAGAAATCGGTGTCAAATGTAAGATTTCCACCTGAATTCATTTGGAGTAGACGTACTTTACAACTATGTACATATATACCAAGAAGCCATTTCGAAATAAACTCTATTACACGTCCTGAAGAAAAAGAAGGACATCAAAGTATAACAATTGTACTATTTTTCGATTACCAATTTTTTCAAACCAGAAAGTTTACTAGCAAGTTGTTTGGCTAAATTCTTAGAGAAGAAGAAATGAAGAAAACCAGAAGTTTAAGGAGGGAAATCACAGCAAAATTTTAAATTTTTCGCTTAAAAGGTTTGTTGTGGTCTTAAAAATAATATACCAAATGATGGCATACGGCAAAAGTGTCCAAGTGCTGTAATTTTTCATTCTGCGGTAACGCCTCTCAAGTATCTTCATATGGTTTCTCAGTATTTAAAACTTTAAACGCGTTTTTCTCGAAACCTCTTTTTTTGAGCTCGCCGAAGACATAACTCGAGCAAATCTTTACCGATCGACTTGAAGTTTGGCAGTAGTTTTGAAATATCCTTCTCCCCGGAGTTACGCAGAATTTTTTATTTTATATGCCTTAGTCTTTTTTTATCGACGATTTTGTGGCATATTTTTTTATTTTTGTTAAAAATTTAACTACATACATTTTCAAACATTCAACATTTTGTAAGAAATCCTACATAGTCCGCTATATGTTATTTTATAAAAACTAAAAAATTTTAGTTTTCTCTTCCAGGTCGAAAACTAAGGAGTCTACGTCTTCGGCCATCGACACGATTTCGAAAATAGGCGCCTTGGAGCACATGCCATTTTTAAATATTTTTTATAGAAAAAAATACATTTTGTACTTTTTTAGTATTGCTATAAAACCTACTTTACAGATATTCGATGGATACTTTTATTCAGCCTAAATTTATACCCGAAAATGTGCCTATTTGTTTGTGTGCTCCTGTGATTTTCCCTCTTAATGCTCTGTCGATTTCGTTCCAGGAAAAGTGAATACACACATTTTGGGCAGATTTAGAATCCCACTGGATCTAAAAAGCGAGTAAAGTAACTTTATTTTACTGAGGTTCAGATTACACCAAGCGAGTTAAAATTCACATTTAAATGGAAGAGCGGATTCAGTTGAGCTGAAGTTTAAACTTCCACTGTAGAACTGGGAATAACGAAGATAGCCTATCCACACATTATAGTCTTTACATATGGAAACTATTTACGTATGTTTTCCCTCCCTCCGTCCCTTTGAAACAGTTTTCCCTACACAAAATAAACGTGCAAATTTATCGGTACGGTTGAACGTAGAAAAAAAGCTAAAGATCTTCCCTCATGTCAGCCCTCGTGACTCCACTCAATGTTCAATTTATGTTCTTTTACATCACTTCCAGAAATTATTGCACAAAAAGGGTAAAACTGACAACAGTAATGTGGGTGTTTTTCCCAAATGTATCATTTTTCTCTGTCCAATAAACAAACAATTTCATAGTAATAAATCGAAACTTTAACTGAACGTGTCGTAATCGTAACCCTCCCACTCCCACACAGTGTCAGATTGCACATCATCTTAAACTTCAAGGATATAGAACAAACTTTCGCCCACACACTTCACAGCAACCACACTTATTGAATACAAAATACGAAAAAAAAGTAATAAAAGAAAGAATAATGCTCAACGATAACGTCATCTTAATCCCAACTGACCTATAAAAAGAAGGGAAAAGGGAAAGGAATCGAAATTTACCAATCCAAATCATGAAAGTTAAGATAACTCGACTAAGAAGAACTATTCATATGAAAATGTATTTTCGTATGTTCGGGGTAATCTTTTTAAGTGTAATGACTAATGAGTGAGTTAACCTATTAAAAAGTTTTTCGTAGCCATTGGTTTCTGTGTTGTTTGGAGTAAAGGGAAATAACTGGATTTCTCGATAGTTTGAGTAGTGCTCACAATCGGAACTATTTGATAGCAGACTTTTCTGTTTTAGGAAGAAAAAGTGTTTTTCAAATTGAATTTAAGAATTTATTGGATTTTGAAGCTTTTCTGGATATTACTACTCATTCTTAAGCATACTAAACAGTGTAGGCCCCATGATTGAGTCCTGAGGCATCCCTCATTTCTTTGAGAATACAACAGTTTTTGATAAAGTGAAACGAACGATCATTACAGCAACTGAATCCACATTAATGATGAATCGACCGTTCTATATTATAACCTGAATCACTACAAATAATTTTTGATAACACAGATATCAACGATGTATTGACATTAAATGATTGCCCCAAATCTCTTCTCTCTGTGATGAAAAATCTCATAAAATATTATGACTTTCAACATCCATTGTATTAATGAAAGCCATTAACATAATTGTTAATTATAATAGCATTCCTTTCCATCTCCCACTCACTCTCTCTCTCTGTCTCTCTCAAAAACATGACACTTACACACTTCACTGTCTGTTGCGGTATCCCTTTATGGCTTTTTGCAACATTTTAAATGAAAGGCTCTTCTATATGTAGGTAGTCAACGATAAAATCGAACCAATAAAATATCACGGCATTCATTTTCACACCATTTCCCATCAACGCAGTTACTTTTTCTCCCCTTTTCCCGAAAACAAAGTGAGTGTGCTCTCAGCCTTATAAATATTTATACAGACTTTGATGGAAAAATCCCAATTGTATCCCTTACTCCACTTGTATCCCTGTGTCATGTCAGCGGAACTCATTATTCCAGATTGTACGTTATTAATATTCAGAAAACGTCATTGTTTTTTCGCAGCACATGCCCTCCTCATACTATGGTAAATGTGTGTGTAACTGATTGAGGATTGACGGTCATACGCAAACAACCAGAGATAAAAAATTCATCAATTTCGCAGACGACGATAAAAAAGTATTGGGTATTGGAATGCAGTTAATTGCTACCCCAACCACCACGTTAAAACATTGGCGTGGGTTTTGTTAAAGGGTTTCCCTCCATCTGACGTTCTGGTGTTTTCACTTTTTTTTTATTTGTGGGTCTCGGAAAGGTACTGACACACTGGCAAGCTAAAATCCAGGGCTTCTCTTTGCCCATGACACTCCCCAGTTATATTGATTCAGTTTGCAGTTAAATAACTCACGTCTAGAGGGATTAGGCTAACTCGGTCGCCATGTCAAGTTCTTGTTGTTTTTGTATCAATCAACAATGGTGAGTGATTAATTTGTATCAATTTCCTACCAAGATGTGCGTGATCCTACGTTGCAGACACAAGCTACAAAAACTCATCCCCTCTGTCACTTTTTAAACTCCAACCGAGTGCTTCATCAAAAGCATACCCGATGTAAAAGAGAAGGCAACCTGACAACGTTACGTTTTTTACTTAATTTACGATAACATACATTTCTGAGAATAAACGAAATATCCCCCACACAATTACTTCTTTTTTTTCGTTTTTATCGTTATCAAGCCAATCCACGTTCGGAAGGGAAATTACTTGAAATGAATATCCATGTCAACCATACCCGAATCTCGTCAGTTGTCCTCCCTAAATAGAATAACAACTGCCACGAATCTACATATCCACCCACACTTAACTTTGTTACTGTTCGGAGTATAACAGCAAGTCGGGCAAAATAAGAATGAGATAAAATTAACGAACACGGGCCAAAGTTACTTAAATGTGGAGGTGTAGTAGCGGTAGCTGGAGAATTCGTAAGGGACCAGATTTTATTACTGGTTGGGGGCTGGGGAAATAAGAAATTTCCTTCAATTAATGTAAGTCAGTTTAAAGTTCTCGTCTGTCGTTTAAAACAAAAAAAGGATCTTTTCGACTTGACAGAACGCAAAATTGCTTTTCGATTCATTGTAAGATTTTTCCTGTGAACAAGATTTGAAATTTGGTTAAGACAAAGGCTTGAAATGAATTGAAGATTTTTGCTAAATCCTAGCTAACTTTACAAAGAACGTTAAGCTAAGAACTGAAAATCCTCCCAAAATCTTATGTGAGTTTGCTTACTGTCGTTGTCATTTCGTTCGTTTGTTAAATCGTGAAGCAGGGGTAAGAAGGGTTGAGGCTTGTTAAATCAGTTAAATCAGAGTTAATTCCAAATATACACCAGTCCGAAAGATTCTACTCTATGATTGTCTTTTTTAGAAACGAAACAAATCCTTCCAATAAGCAGTTATTTCAGGTCGAACTTTAAGGATAATTCTCGTATATTAGATTCAGAAGACCTTCTTTTGAAATAGTTTTATTTAGAACCTCTTTAAAGCAAAATCCACCTGCTCACTTGAAAAACTGTGAACATTTTCGGATGCCTTCATATCGATTTTTAAATAAATTGGCTTCCTTGTCAGTTGTCTCTTATCATAAAAGCACATCAACGTTATGCTATCTGATACTATATAGCTAGCCTTCATGGCATCTTTTATTTGGGGTTTCTATTTCAATTAATTTCTTTGACTGCCTGGCACACAAACAATTCTCTCTGTGCGTATTATAATAAAAAAAAAAAAAACAACCATGAGGTAACAACTGTCTTTGTCGTGATGTTTGACTGACTGACAACGGACATCCTCTGCTCTATGGTATACTTATCGCAAGTAGGTCTCTGATTCACAGGAAAATGTAAGAGAAAGTATTCTCAATGATGAATCGTCGTGAAGAAATTTCTCGATTTGTGACACTTTCCTTAGGTTTCGATTAGGAATTCCACTTCTTGATACGTCTTCATAGAGTTGTGTATTTTGGGGTACAGCAAAAATTTCTTTGAGAACAAAGCTCTTTATACACTTTACAGGACAGAAACCACCATATTTTTTTTTTTGTAATGCAGGTGATTACTTACTTGGAGACATTTACTTGCCTTACGACAGTTTTGTTCAGTGTTCAAAACTTGCTAGTATCACAAATTTCTTTTAGGAAATTACTACATGTTGTATTTTCTTCTTCTGTTTTTGTTGCTAGTATGTACTTAAATTAAAATACATCATTTGGTTTATTAGCTCGAAATGGGCCAGCAGTGATTACGAGAAGCTTTGTTATAATTCACTATTTGTATTAATTTCAGAGAACTTGCTAGTTCCTCATAAAGAGGTCCCTAAGAAAATCATTTGAATTCTGCTGGGAATCGAACCCTTACCTTTAATGTAACAGTTCGACACAGAACGATTACATTGTGGTAGCCGAATGAAATGCGTTTAAAATATGCAGCATCTCTTGTTTCTAATTTAGAAGTTCCGAAAATTCACCAGGTCTAAGTGGCTACTAGTGCTCAGAGATTAAAAAAAACTGTAGGTCTACTAGAGCATAGAAGCAGCGTAGCTGAGAGTCCATTTTCAAATAGCATTTTAATGTTGTGGTGCCAATTTTGATGTAATTCAAACTGAATGATATATGAAGTTGAAAGTCACGTGGTCTTATCTTATGAAAAGTCATTTTCATCAGAATGAACCGACACCTTGTCACTATTCAACAGTGGCTAAAATGACACACAAAGCGTTCAGGAACACCGTCTCTTGCTGACAGAATTTTTTTATGAAGTGGTCAAGGAAATTAATAAAAGGGCTACCATGGGAATCAGGTTGTACAGTTTGAATGAAGAAAAAAGTGACCCTTTCTCTTTGAAGTGACTCTTTTCTTTTTAAGTTAGCTATGTAACACTATCACCAAAGTCAGAAATGAAGTAGGCGCAGCTCAATGTATGTGGGATTCCCTACTTGCTTAGGGAGTGCCAAGTCATTGCTAGGTTTCAAAGAAACACTTTCAACAAGCCCAAGAAACCTGGTGGAAGAATGATGAATATACCTAAAGCAATAAATAAAAAGAAAGTGGATTTCAAATTGTGGTTAGAGGGCCTCGCAAATAATAAAGTCTTGGCTAGCCTCGAAGTGGAATGCAAAAGTGGCAACAAAGAGGCGAAGATGATTTGAATCCATGCAAAAACCATTAAGGGCAGGCACAAGGAGATGAGAGAAATGTCTGCTCCGCCTTTTCATGCAATCCAAATAAAAAATTCAAAAGATACGACAAAACAATGCAATGTGAAGGCAACAATTATATTCAAAATAGCAGCTTAAAGAAGAAAATATGATCAAGGGATTCGTTCGCTGAAGTTCATAAGCGATCCTTATTGTGGATGACGAAGAAATCCGGCACAAGTTGCGACGGTATTGTGATATACTTTTGAACAAACAGGCAATATTACAGCCGAACAGTCCGACAAAGAAAAATAGGCCAAAACACTCCTAATAAAGAGTCCGCCATCTAACGTTTTTTTTTTTTTTTTCAACTAGTGCTTATTTCGTGAATGGCGACACTAAGATTAGATTAGATTAGATTAGATTAGATTATTTATTGATTCATTACCCTGTAAGATACAATCTTATAAAATAGAGTAAATCTCAGTATGTAAATACTTTGAGTATTAGATAAATCAAAACATGTTGCTATTAGAAATTACAATTGAAATGAAAGTGAAGTTTAATAACATGAATAAATTAAATTTGAAACTTCAATTAAAATATTTTAAATTATACGCATTTCAGAAAAATAAAAGATAATAATTAACAAGGTTTAAAAAAAAAAAAAAAAAAGAAGATTATAAAGAAAACTACAAAATTGAAAAATTAAAAAACAGGTATACAAAACGTCACACATCGTTATTTAGTCTTCAATTATTAGATTGCTTCGAAAAATTGCTTAAGTTTCTTTTCGAACAAGGTTGTACAACTGATTGATTTCAAAAACGAGGGAAGAGAATTCCATAATCGAATAGCATAGATATAAAATTGTCTTTCTGAAACAAGAAAAGAATATCGAATTGGTATGAGATCATGTGATCTATTAGATCGTGTGAACTCAATTTTGTTGTACAGATATACGGGTTGTCTAAGCTGAATGATTTTATGCAAGAGTGATAATGTTTTAAGTTTAAATAAATTATCTAATGTAATGCCGTTCATGGATTTTGCAAAAGCAGATATATAAGCTCATGTCTGATTTGACAGATAATTAGTTTTATCCCTCCGCTGAACGAATATGGTTGTGTATATGTATACGTATGTATTGAACAACGCTGGGAAATATTGCGACATTACTTTGAAAATCATGGTAATGTTGCAGAATGTGTGCGAAAATTGCGTACGGATTTTGGAAGAAGAGAAGCACCGTCAGCTCCGTATGTTCGTTATCTTGTGAAAAAAGTGAAAGAAACTGGCATCCTCGTCGATAAACCAAAGCGTTAAAAGCCAAAAACAGTGCGTACACCCGAGAATATTGCTACTGTGGCAGAAAGTGTGCGTGAAGCGCCATCAACATCAATTCACCGTCGTTCTCAATAATTGAACATTTCGGAGACATCATTGAGACGAATTTTGCATAAAGACCTTGGTATGACGCCATACAAAATCCAATCGGTTCAGGAGTTGAAGCCAACTGGCCATCCAATTCGTTTTCGCTTTGCTAAGTGGGCCTGCGATCGACTTAGAGAAGATGCCGATTTTGCCAAAAATCAAAAAATCAGATGAAGCACATTTTGGTCTTGGCGGGTATGTAAACAAGCAAAATTGTCGCATTTGGGGCACAGAAACCCGCACGCATACATTGAAAAGCCGATACACCCAAAAAGAGTCACTGTTTGGTGCGGACTTTGGTCCAGAGGCATAATTGAACCATTTTTCTTCGAAAATGAGCAAGGAGTGGCCGTTACAGTCAATGGCGATCGTTATCGGGCCATGTTGAACGAATTTTTGTTCACAAAAATTGAAGAGGAGGATATTGGCAACATTTGGTCTCAACAGGACGGCGCTTCGTGCCACACAGCCGAAGCTACACTCGATGTTTTGCGTTCGTTTTTGAAGATCGCATTATCAGCCGCAGAGCTGATGTCGTTTGGCCACCTCGGAGCTGCGATATGACACAGTTGGACTATTATTTGTGGGGTGCCGTAAGACATAAGTGTTACGCCAACAAGCCAGAGACAACTGACGCTTTAAAGGACAATATTCTTGAAGCCATTGGTGAAATACAGCTACACACAATCGATAATGTGCTTAATAATTGGACCGATCGTGTTGGCTACTGCATGGCCGAAGCAGCCATTTGAATGAAATTATTTTTCATTGTTAACCGGAAGGATTGTACCTTCAAATAAAAAAAGAAATTTGAGAAAATATTCAGTCGTTTTTTTTATAGCATTTTCAAAAAAAAAAGTTTTTTGGCAGACCTTTTAGAAACAAATGAAACGACATGGTGTTTGACCTCAGATAGGTTAAAATAAGATACAATCCAGAACCGGGAAGCTTGCCAATTTTGAATCAAAAAGCTCATTTCAGTTCTTTTACCTTCTTTTAGAGTAAGCAGATCTTTCGATACTCAAAAAGAATGGTGCCTACCAAACCCCAACTGGAGGGAAACGCTAACTCTTGAATACCAACTGCGGTTTCTTATCTTACACTGAAAAGGTTAGCTCTGTTCCTTAATAGAGGTCATAGAAACAGGTATTGATATACCAAAAGGGGTCATATACAAATAAAAAAGAGGCAGTAATCCTGCAATTAAATTCAAATGATGAAAAAACTGCATTTCGAATACAAATTTTGCATCAGTTTTTTTTGGATTTCTTTAGAAAATTTTTATGCGGACTAAAGACATTTTGTTTCCACAAGCGTTACTGTTTCTACCTTTTGATTTTTCTGTGTCCGCAGAATCAAACACGGGTCACACACGGCTGCTTGCCAGCGGCGAATCGAGTAGCCGCTACTGTCAGCCGCTGATAAGTTTTGTGTGACCATGAAATTCACCACACTCGCTGCCAGCCGGCGACTTTTCAGCAGCAGCTGGCAAACAAAAAAAATACTGCTAAACCTAGCATTTTGTAAATTTTTTTTTCAAATTTGTTGCTAATATTTCAAACTCGTTTGGATATTAAAAATTATATTTTTACGGTTTGCTGATAGAGCTGGATATTAATGTGACCGGGCTGCCAATCATTGCTTACTTCTATTACTCCCAGCCGCTGGCGCTCGTTGAAAGCGTCTGGCAAGCAGCCCTGTGTGACCCGAGCTTTATTCGCACGTGCATTTGAAATCTGTCATTTGCTCTCTTAACAATTATTGTTCCTATAGTTGATTTTGTTTCAATGTTGTTCTTTTCATTACTGGCGTAATTTTTCAAAATCTAGATCTGGAAATGGGCGATTTGATTGTGGTGTCACATAATGTAAACCAACGATGAAGATAGAAAATCTGACATGGACAAAGTATTGAAGTTATTTAATAACAGAGATAGATTTAAAACTTGATAATGACATTAGAAATTCTGTTTTTAAAGCTGGAGCACTGAGACCAATTGCCAGTTCATTGTACTACCAGAGCAACAGCCTTATCTTTCTTTGTAGTGGATGGGAACAAATTGGGGTCCAGATGATACTAAGAGGCTTTAGAAAATGGGTATCTGGCCGGCTCCGGATTTGAACCCACGCGCCCGAACTGTCCAGTAAGCACTCTACGACTGCACCACCGCTGCCTTGAACATACAATGGCACATTGAAGAATTTAGTCTTCCTAAAACCCAGCTTTCAACTATGACTTATTGCTGTAATTATAAGCATATTGAAAGAGATTTCTCTTCATCGTCTTATGAACCTAACATAACTTGAACCACCAGCCTTTTGCAAGAATAAACGTTTGAAGAGCTTAGAAGCTTCCCTAAACATTCCTTTGGCAAAAAAGAGACTATTTCAGTCATGACTCTGAACAGAAAATTTGGCTTCTTTTGAAGCCTTAATGGTTTTACTCAGATGTCAAAAATAAGCGGATTACTTTTTCTACCTCGTACGTTTAACTTAAACAAAAACTGAAAACAATTTTTCTTGATCCATTAAATTGAAGTGAATCCTCGAGTGAACCAAACAGAGAGGGTTTTTCTTAACAGGGCATATAAACGTAATGATTTATCATCGAATCAAGTACTTCGAAACGTAACCTGTTTGTGAAAAGTCCATGAAAATCGATGGATTGTTCTTACTTTGAAAGTAAAAATCTGAAGCCTGACAAAAAACTGAAGTTTTTTTCATTTCTTTGCGATTCTGACACAATCGAATGTGTTAAATTTTTTTACTATTCTACTACTTTTCCCAGATGCAAATAAATTTACACAATTTATCTAACATCGGTTAGCTCTGTGCCCATATCAATCATATTCCAAACACAAAAAATACCCCTGACGAACATGCAACTTTGTCCTGCGTATGTAATTCAGAGAACTGACTTCAGCTCGCCTGAGAATGTGTCATCGTATGCAATATTATCTAAGGACCCCATCATCCCTCCTCCCATCACTACTCCGCCGATCCACGTCAAAAAAGAGAATGATGGTGGTGGTGATGAATATCTTTGTAGTTTAGATTAACTGATGATATTGAACTCAGAGTATTGCTTTTGCCCGTAGAAACAAATACTCGTACCATAAGGTATACGGAAATTCATTTCCAATAGAATGGCTTTGAATACAGATCCGACTCTCAAAATACGTTTTTTCATTTCTCTTCTTCCATTCATTCACGACCTTCTTAACTGACCCACTGTACAACTAAATCAAAAAGTCCAGCCCCACTCCACCACAAAAGTATCTCACAGTTTTTTCTCGAAATTCTTCCCAACATAGATACTTTTCCCAGAGCATTTTCTCATCATAGAATTATTGATTTTCTGTTGTTGGCATACATTCTTTTTTCTTTCGTTCCCATATCACAAATTCTGCCACCATATTCCTCAAGCAGCTGCTCCACTTCTCTACTAATCCCCAAAGTAAAAACGAACTAAGCTCAAGGCTCTTGCTCTTGCTACTACTATGTGAGTCCAAGAAAAAGAAAAGGAAACAAATAATAATTCCTTAAATCTACATAAACTTACATTTAGCAAATGTAATGAAGAAAAACTTTATTTATCCTCTTTTTGTCCTACGCTGTCAGCTTCAACTAACTGTATTCGTTTACAACTGAATCGCCGCGGGGCGGGGGTTAGCTTGATCCCACACACAGCTGCTGTTAGGCTGAGTTTCAAGATTACTTCTGCTGCGACGACCAAATGTAATCAACGTTTGTATGTCCTGAATATATAGAGTTGCAAAGTCGAAAAACCAATTAAACCATTTTGTATATACACATCGACGAGAAACGAAGAAAAGAAATCAAAAATCGGGAATACTCTCTTTTTTTATAAATTGATAGCAAAATAAACTTTTTGATTGAAAATTTGACACCACAAACACAAAAACAAAACGAACACCACACACACACAGTCATACACAGATAGAAATAACAGAAAACGTAGGTTGAGAGTAGTTATAGAGATATATGTACTGTTATGTATTAATCGATATTATAAAGCTAAAAATAGCAAGCACCCTGTAACAGCAGGATGCTCTTTTCTCAAACTCTCCTTTTCAACAATTACTTTTGGTTTAGTGAAATATTTAATAATTTTGTATCCTTCACACGCAGTTTTATTGGTAAATATATCGAAAAACACTCAATTATTGTATAATAAGATTTTAGTTTAAATTTTTATTACCGTTAACTATTCCCAAAGTGATTTTCTTTTATTTGTTCAGGAACTTTATTGTGGTAGATATTGTATAATGAGTTAAGTGTGTATCCTTTTTTCTTTGAAAACAATGCACGGTGATTTTTCTATTTTTCTTGATGTTTTTATTTGAATTTGAGTTAGACGAATTGCCCGAACGAATCCTGACGAGGGTAAGGATTTTTCAAAACTGTCTTTGGAATGGAGCTAGTAAAAAAAACTTAGCTTTTCAGAGTTTTTCCAGGAGATAATATTTCTTCTTTTTCTTCTTATATCGACGACACTACACGGGGGCACACGCAAGTCTTTTCGTCGTTCGTTGAAAATCGATGTTGCTGAATTGTAGAGCTTGAAGTTGTGGCTGGGTAGAAAAGGTAATATTCGCCGTTCAGAGTGTATGGGGGCTGGGGGCCATTGCACAAGCGGCGAATTGGTTATACGCATGTCCACATGAACGAGTCACTGTCGAAACAGTTGTTTTTAATCAGTGTAACCAAATGACTCCCCTCTTGAGTGTCGAGTGTCTGTGTTTTTTTTTTTTTTTAATGTGAGCTTGTCGATGGCTTTTGGTGATGACAGTTTGGACTGTCAAATTAAAACTTTTTCGAAGTTCTTCGAACAGCTAAAGGCTTTTATGAATGAAAATGAATTTGTTTCGAGGAATGATTTGGAAGCTTTTAGTGTTGTAAGCAAGTTATTTGCTTAAGTTTGTATTTCAAAGTTGTCTGGGTCAATAAAATAATAGACATTTGGTCATAGAGAATGAAAATTACTATTCACCAGCTTTATAAATTTTCGCATTATTTTCTCTATGATGGTTTTTCGTAGGTATGTTTTTATCAAAATTGTAGGCGAAAGAAGTCTTAAAAGCGCATTGAAACGCAACTCTGGGTTTTGAGTTTGATAAACTTCTTGTGAAAATCGAACGCAGTTGTTGGTCCTAACAGTGACATTTTAAAGTGATAAGTCCTTTATTACGATACGTTACGTGTTACGCTGCCAGTCTGTCACGCATCCCTTTCTCTCACGCATAAAACAGCGGTGGGCAGGCTTACCCTCTCTCACTCTTACTGACTAATATTAGGTATTTCAACTTAGATTACTTTAAGTTATCATTTCTGTCAGGCTTTCCGAGAGGCAATCGTATTTTTTTTGATTTTTTAAATACAACAGCACTTGGACCAAAATGTCGGTTCATCGTATAACAGATGACGATATTTTTTTGTTATAGCTTTTCAGATATTCGTAGAGTAGCCAGAAGACACTGACTAGTTAAGGAGCGACATAAAAACTTAATTGAAGTATGAGCTAAGCTCTGCAGAAAAGTGATTTTGTATTGAATTTTTATAAAGTTCCTTATTCTGATATTTAAAATAAAAGTGCCTATGCCGTTTTATTGCCAAAATTTAAGCACAACTAAAAGTCGAAATGGTGATAGGCAGTGTAATAATTTTAGATTTCAAGATTTTTTGAGTCTAATAGAATCTGCCGGAAGAGACGCAAATGTACTAATACTTCCTATTGCGAAGGAAGCTAATGTACTAATATTACAGTCTTTTGTCTGATCTTATACTGTGGCCTACCTTGCTACAGAACTATTTTAAAATTAGCACCTCTTGTGTTGACAAATCTTAGATATCTCTCCGCCCCCAATACTATTTCTTCGCTAAAAACCTACACGATACATCTACCTCAATGACGGACTGAGCTAACCCAATGCTTGTATCAAATATTGTTGAGGCTATAAGAGAAGTAACAGATCCAATACAACGCAATCATCACAGCGTTTCCACATATAATTAAAAGTTATGACAAGTTGGAGTTTAACATACATAGATTACTTTTGTCATCAGAGACTTACTTACTTAAGGTGGCGCTACAGTCCGGGTCGGACCAGGGCCTCAACCAACATGCTTCTCCAGCCAGCTCGGTCCCTAGCTAGCTGCCTCCAGTTTTGCACGCCAAGTTGGTTGAGGTCCTCTCCTACTTGTGTGCGCCACCTGAGTCGCGGTCTTCCTCTACTGCGCCGTCCCTCGGTATTGGATTCGAAGACTTTCCGGACCGGAGCGTTGGTGTCCATTCGCTCCACATGACCCAGCCATCTAAGCTGCTGGACCTTGACTCGTTTGACCAGATCAGTGTCGCTGTACAGCCCGTACAGTTCGTCGTTGAATCTTCTTCTCTACTCTCCATCTATGCAGACGGGACCAAAAATTACCCGAAGAATTTTTCTCTCGAATCATCTTCAAGCGTTCTCGTCTGCCTTTGACAAGGTCCATGCCTCTGCGCCATATATAAGAGCCTGGATGATAAGTGTCTTATACAGGGACACTTTAGTTGCTCGAGAGAGGACTTTAAGACTCAATTGCCTTCTTAGTCCGAAGAAACAGCGATTGGCAAGAGTTATTCTTCGTTTGATTTCAGCGCTGGTGTCGTTGTCTAAATTAATAGCGGCACCTAGATAGACAAAGTCCTTAACTACCTCAAAGTTATAGCTGTCTATCGTGACGTTCTGTCCAAGACGTCGGTGTTGGGTGTCCTTTCTTGATGACAGCATATACTTGGTCTTGCCCTCATTTACCACTAAACCCATGTTCTTCGCTTCCGTCTCAATGCTCATAAACGCGCCATTGACATCAACATCACTCTGCGTTCTTCCAATTATGTCAATATCGTCGGCATATCCGAGCAATTGAACGGATCTTTGAAAGATTGTGCCTCTTGTGTTGACATGGGAGTTTTGCACCATTCTTTCAAGAACGATGTTGAAGAAGTGGCATGACAATGCATCGCCTTGCCTAAAACCTTTTTTGACATCGAATGTATCGGTGAGATCTTTTCCAACCCTGATGGAGCAGCGTGCGTTCTCCATCGTCATCCTACACAATCGGACAAGTTTGGTAGGGATGCCAAAATTAGACATGGCTCTATATAACTCCTCTCTATAGATGCTGTCATATGCGGCCTTAAAATCGATAAAAAGGTGGTAGGTATCGATTTGAAGCTCCTGGGTTTTTTCCAAGATCTGCCGTAGTGTGAAGATTTGGTCTATGGTGGACTTTCCTGGTCTAAAGCCGCACTGATAAGGACCTATCAGGTTGTTGACGAATGGCTTCAGACGCTCACACAATACGGCAGAGAGGATCTTATATGCGATTTTAAGAAGACTGATACCTCTGTACTTGGCGCAGTTCAGAGGGTCTCCTTTCTTGAGGACCGGGGAAACAATGCTGAGGTTCCATTCATCGGGCATGCTTTCTTCCGACCATATTTTGCAAATGAGCTGGTGCATACTCCTGACCAGGTCATCGCCTGCCGCTTTAAACAATTCGGCAGTGAGGCCATCAGCTCCAGCAGCTTTGTTGGACTTCAGCTTGGATACTGCTGTCTTCACTTCGTTCAGGTCGAATTGGCGGAATTGTTGGTCTACGTCGCCTAAATCGAATGGTTCTATCTCTCTAACAGCGGAATTGGGTTCATCATCGCCGTTATAGCGCTTGGAAAAGTGGTCTTTCCATATCCTCAGCATTGACTGCGGTTCAACCACGATGTTCCCTTGATCGTGTTTACAGGCTTCGGCTCGGGGCTTATAGCCCGAGGCTGTTGTTTTTACCTTTTGGTAAAACTTCCGAGCCTCATTCCTGCTGTGGCACTCTTGTATCTCCTCGATCGCGCGCTTCTCATGCTCTCTTTTTTGT
The DNA here is from genome assembly GCA_949752695.1 of Melanostoma scalare. Classification (NCBI taxonomy): domain Eukaryota; kingdom Metazoa; phylum Arthropoda; class Insecta; order Diptera; family Syrphidae; genus Melanostoma; species Melanostoma scalare. The sequence goes on along the minus strand of OX456984.1, from coordinate 12,328,724 downwards.
CATCAGAGACACGCGAGGAATATTTGATATTTATTGTTTAAATGACAACTGTACATCAAGAGAGCATTTTCGGGGTTTGTTTTTTTAAACTTTAAAGAATATGTAGATTGTCCCCCACCACAGAAAGGGTGTCCAGCATTTAGCATTTCTTGTCTCTGTCAAGAGAGCTACCCCTTTGTTGCAACAAAATCACTTCTAAGATTTGTGAAGTTTGGCAAGGACCTCAGCTTACTCCATTATGTCATACATAATCGATGGATTGCTGTCAGTCAGGTACTTATATATACCATAACAACGTCATTACTTTTTCGTTTCACATCACAGCTACGCTTGAAACCCAAGCAAGCACGCATAGACCTCCCCTCCTCAGTTCATCTTGTTGGAGTAGTCATTGAATCCATCAAGAGGTTTCAAGTATGTAGACCTTCAACAAGCTATTGTGGAAGGTGATAATTCAAACTTTCAAATAAGCTCATTATTCAAACTCAGACATTTATTTTTCCTCAATCACATAGGCTCTGCTTTGAAAGAATCGACTTTTAGAGCACATCAGCCAATTTATTTTTTAGGTTCTCAACAACAAGCTTTACAGTACATCTAAATTTTCCCAGGGGACGAGTTCGAGTTCATCATTTTCTGTGTCTACACACTTGTATGTTTTTTGAAAGTCGAACACATTTTTTACACATATCAGTGCCGTCACCTTACACCTTTTTTCTGAAAATATCGCAGTTCGCACTATACATCTGCAAACTGGACACCATTGGTTTGACAGATGTTGGATCGTCTCTTGTTACAAGTGTTCAGATTGTCAAAATTGTCGTCAAACTTTATTTTTTAATGAATTTTCACAGACGATTTACGTAATCGTAGTAGAAATTATAGATTTGCTTACAACTACTTATATCCTGGCACACAAAAAATTTCATTTTATTCAAATTATATTTTATTTCATTTAGGTTTTGCATGAAATTTTGGACTGACTCCAGTGTTATCAAACTTTTCTGTCCAATTCCAAAATTTTATAAAATATTTGAAAAACTAACAAGTTGGACAAGCAGTCGCTAAAATTATCCAACATTGGCCGTTCAACTGCTTCTTGTACAGCCTGTACGGCCCTAATGTGATTCAATATCAGTTTTCAAAAACTCACCATTATTCCAGGTTTGGAATCCTTATCTTCTGAATTTTATCATAAAGTATAAGAAATTTAATAAAAAGGGACATTTTATGAAAGTTTAATTTCAAATATTAGAATGTGTGTCTTTTTTCCTGTCAGTGAGTGTTACTTTTATCTTTAAGCTTTTCTAAGCAAAAGCTTTTTTATAATTAATCTCAAAACATATTGTCGATCCACAGTTGCTCATTTATCGTCCATTTAAGCACATCATTCTTTTATTATTATTAATTTGTTTGGCGTTGTAATATCCGCAGTTTTTTTTGATTCAACCACAAAAATATGGATCTAGGAGTGCTAGGATGTGGCATCATTGGACTAACAACAGCCATTGAACTACAGAAAGAGTTTCCTAATGCAGCAGTGTCAATCATCTCAGATCGATTTGATGCAGACACAACAAGCCATGTAGCTGCAGGCATTTTTCGGCCTGGTACTAGCTTCATGGGGCCTTCACTAGAAGTCACACAGTATGTATTATAGTCTTTTTCTTTTTGTTAAACGAAATTACTGAACGACTTCTAGAAAATGGATGACTGATGCTTTCAATTATTGGACTGATATTTCCAAATCATCTGAAGGACCACTTGCCGGCGTAGCTCAGCTCTCTGGATACATTTTCTCGAAGACAAGTCCATCGATAGTGAGAGTGAGTAGAATGGTGATTTCATGTTATTAAGTTCTGTAGTTTAAAAATATTTACTTTGATGGTTGTCAGCTGGTGTCAGTAAGTGTTAAAAAGATAACAGCAGATTAATTATAAAGTGTATGGATAGTTCAATTAGCTTAACCGGTGTTTTGTATTAGACATCTTATCAGTTTCAAGTGAGAGCCGATTCATATATGCACATTTGTTTATTATTTTGAAGGAAAAACACCTTCTGATAAGATTAAGTCAAAATGATGTTGACCACTTAATAATCTATTAATATGCATTTATCTCTCAAAAAATATTGCCAATAATAAAAAACTAGATTTACTTATATTACAAATTAGTATTTTTGTGTTATAGGCCCCTCAGCATTTGTTGTTTCTGGTAAGAGCTCAGCATGGGAAGTTAAAATTATTGGTGTGAAAATAACAGCTGGGCTTGTCTTGTGGTCGCCAGAAAGCTTTTTTCAACTGGCCCGTAATGTCAAATTGAGTGTCTTTTAAGCTCTGAGTTCGCCTCCAAAGTAGATAGAGGTTTTTGCTTTGCGAGTCTGGATAATGAACGGAGGCTTATAACACAAACTGACAAGTACTTGTAATACAAGTGGACTTTGACAAGTGTAAGAACCGAAAAACTTTCATTTGAACGATTGCGTATCAAATTAAGAAAACGAAAGCTTCTTAATGACCGGCAGGCTTTCGTAGCAATAGGTCCACTGGTAGTTTGATAGTATGTCTCACCGAACAGTGACACAAGTCTTTACATCGATTTGGAAAAAGTAAGATCATTGCGCTTGATATTTCAAAAGCATTCGATAGAGTTTGGCATCAAACTATTTCATCTAAAGTGCGTGCTTTTGGTTTTGATGAGTTTCTTCTACGCTGGACTAGTAGCTACCTTTCTAACCGTTCATTACAAGTCGTTTTGGACGGCTATAAGTCTGAAACCCACAAAATAAATGCTGGTGTGCCGCAGGGCTCTGTTTTTTCTCCTACCCTTTTTTTCATTTTCATTAACGATCTTTTGTCTGAAACTACTAATCCACTAAATTGTTTTGCCGACGACAGTACCCTTAGCTTTCCACATTCGGTCTTAGCTTCATATCCCTCCTCTTCGAACGTGAAACTAGGGCGGCAACGTATGTTAAGCTCATTAAATTCTGACCTAGACAGCATTGTCCAATGGGGAATAAAAAACCGCTTAGAATTTAAAGCTTCAAAAATTCAATGCTATCTTTTTTCGTTGAAGCGAAACTTACCTCCCTTGCATCCATGAGTGGGTCTTGCATCATCGAAACAAAACAGCTTTCAATATTCGGTATGTGCATTACCAACCACCTCTTGTGGAATAACCATATACTTGACATCGCCAAAAATCCTAGAAAGCGCTTAGGTTTTCTTCGACACCGGTGATGCAAGAAATTTTTTTCACCCAATGACCTGGCAGTCATCTACAAAACGTACATTCATCCTAAGATGGAGTACAACTTCCACATTTGGGCTGGTGCTCTTTCAACTCACTTGAATCTTTTGGACAGTGTTCAGAGAAGAACCTTTAAAATGATTGGATGATTGGAGATAGGAACACCATTGAAACTCTTACGACACTCGAACATCATCGAAGTGTTTCTTGTTTCTTTTTTATTTTGTCGTTTTTCTTACAGACAGTGCTCTTCTGAGATTGCCAGTTATATTCCTCCCCTTAAACAACCTTAATACTCGCGCTTCTAGGAATGCCCATCAGTTTGCTTTTGAGCCCAAATGTTAAATACAGAGATTCCTTCTTCAGCCGTAGGTACTACGCGAATGTGGAATTTTTGCCCAGCTTTATTTTTCCCTCTCGTTACAATCTTCAGAAATTTGAAACTTATGTGCATCGGTATCGCTCTCTCCCTTTTTTCTAGCGCTCGTACTGTCTTACTTAACATATCAAAGTCAAAATACCTTAAGTGCGCGGAAAATTAAAAAAAAATAATTAATGACCTCTGTTTTATTAGCTTTCAGAGTAAACAAGTATAATAAAGAGGGTTGCACAGCAGATCGGGAAGCTCCAGAGTCTAGCACATTCCTCTCAACCATTGCTTGTGAGAGAATGGAAAGGACCTGCAATTTTTTTGCTGAGTGCAAACAGCCATTCAAAAAAGCGCTTCTCATGGCATGAAATAACTATTAGGTGTTCGTTCCCCAGGGTTGACCCAGGTTTTCTTGACAACCCTATGAGTTGTCAAAAAAACCTGGGTTTTCCAGTCCCAAAAAAACGCTAAACCACAAATCACCACACATCCCTGTCATTAAGAAAAAAATACATGCCATTTGACAGCTCTCCACTCGCCACAGCAAAAAGCTAGGGCGAGTTTATGGAAAACCTAGGTCAACCCAAGGGCTCAAAAAACGCTTTATGGTGACCCCAGGGCGACCCTAGGGCTTCAACGAACAAACCTATTATCGGAGAAATTCCTCCCGTAAGAAAACTTATTTTTCAATGATTTTTCTAGAATTCCGCACGTAACAAACAGACACGTCAACCATTACGACACGGTCACCACCACCAAAAAAAAAGATTGGCTTCTTATTCTATCTTATTTCAGTGTATTTTACTAATCTCGTTTTACTTTCTCTTCAACAGAACCATTTTCTTGAAAAACTGCTTCCAATCTACCGCCAAGCATCTGAAGAAGAACTCACGTTGTGCCCTGGCGGATGGAAATACGGTTCATTTTTTGAGTCACTCGTCACAGACTGTACTCTTTACTTACCATACGCAACTAAAAAGTGAATATCGTACTAGATTTTTGTCATGGATAACGTAGTGAAACTCTACTTCTTCTTCCACAGATTCCTTGCCGCAGGTGGTAAAATAATCGAAGAAAAAATAACATGCTTCTCCGATGTCAGTCAAAAATATGATGTTGTTGTCAATTGCACTGGTTTGGGGGCTAAAGAACTATGTAATGACCAACGATTGGTTCCTATTCGGGGACAAGTGATGAAAGTTCGTGCTCCTTGGATCAAAATGGCATATTATGGTGATTACGACACTTATATTATTCCTGGTTTCAATCATGTTACCTTGGGCGGATGTCGTCAATTTGAGAATTACAACACGGAACTCTGCAAATATGATTCGCTTTCTATTCGTGAACGTTGCTATGGCATGGTACCTAGTTTAAAAAAAGCTGAGGTGCTTAAAGAGGCCGTTGGGCTTCGTCCACATAGATCAGTGGTTAGAGTTGAAAAGGAAATCTGGGAAACTCCAGTTGGTCGGAAAATTAAATTGGTGCACAACTATGGCCACGGTGGATACGGTGTGACAACTGCTCCTGGTACTGCACTGTATGCAGTGAGTCTGGTTAGAGATATTCTGTCTTCGAGTAATATGAGTAAGCTGTAGACAGGAAGTTAAAGTACAATGCTTCTTCCCAAAATCAAACTTGTAATTTGCTCTTCGACAATAATAAATAAAGTATTCACATTTTGTTAAATCTTGTTTTGTGATTAAAAAGTCGGGTTATGAGATGACAAATTAAGAGTATTGTTTTGAAGACTAGTTTAAAGTGATAAGCAGTCAGTTAAGGATTGAGTTCTGCATTCGCTTTGAAGTTTTTCTGGTTTGCAATGAACATTTTTACGGGTAACCTGAAAACGTCAAAAGATTCCAGCTCTCTGTTTTTCAGCCAGGCTTTACCATAAATTCGTATTTAACAAGGAAGTAAGGAGGACTTAAAAAGTCTTAGTGGGTCTAGTATCGGGTTTTTTCAATTATAGGGCTAGAAAAGTTTTTTTTAATAAAACAAAAACGGTTTTGGATAACAATGAAATTCTTTATTCTTGTAAAGTACGTTCCCTTAAGTATGGAACTCGATTTCTTTTGCAAAGCCACCACGGGCGCGCTTGCAAAAGTCCAGATGCTGAACTCAATTTTACACGGCTTTCAAGCATAAATCGGCCGATACTGCTGCAATTTCACGTTCGATATTAGTACGAAGTTCATCTATCGTCGCTGGCTTGTTGGCATAGACCATAGACTTGACGTAGCCCTACAGGAAATAGTCTAACGTCGTCAAATCACACGACCGAGGCGGCCAAACGACTGGACCATTTCGTGAGATAACGCGTTCTCCAAACTTGGTTTCCAATAAATTGACTGTGACATTCACTGTGTATCTTTTGGCGCCGTTCTGTTGGAACCACATGTCCTCCAAGTCCATGTCATCCAATTGGGGCCAAAAATATTCGGTTATCATTGAATGGTAGCGATCCCCATCAATCACAGTAACGTGCCGGTCTTGATCATCACGGAAGAAGTACGAAAAAAAATTTCGCAAAATTCGCCACAACGACGTCACAGAGATGCCCAACGCTTGAGAACAACGTGTGAGAGACACATTTGGGCTTTCTGCAACTGAAGCCTCAGCGGCAGCAATATTCTCGACATTACGGGCACTTTTTTGTCTCACTGGCACGGGAACATTCGTACTGTGCCTGTGGATTCAAATTTTTCCACTAGACGCTCAATTTTTGATCTGCTAGGACGATTATGACGACCATAAATTGGACGTAGCACTCTTAACGTTGAGGCCACTGACTCCGAATTTCGGTAGTAGATTTTAATAATTTCGACACGTTGTTGGCTCGTATATCTTTCCATCATGAAATGGCAAACCTTTACCTTACTGAAGAGAAATGTTAAAAAAACGGCATTATTTCTTATGGCGTCGTTAGCTGTCCCTGTCGCTCTATTTTTCTACCGTCTCTGTTGAAAAACGCTTTATAAGTTTTAAATATTCCACATACGCCACAGTGACCGGGAAAGCAAACGACGAAATGTTGATCGAATTCAGATTGCGATTCCGATTGTCGCAGTAAACTGAACTCACATCAAGTGGAGTTCACACTGTACAATTATTTGGGCAGACTTCGTTTGATGGATGTTGGGTGGTCGGATGTAGTTTGCGTTCAGACTTATCAGACTTGTCGTCCAACATTATGACATAATACCTCCGCTCAGTCCAACTCCAAAATTTTTAAAAATATTTGAAAACCATCCAATAAGTTGGACAAGCAGTCGTTTGAGGGTTCACATTATCCAACATTGTTCGTTCAGGCCAAAGACTGTCCAACTAGTTGTACAGTCTGAATGGCCTTAAAGTGATTTAATATCTATTTTCCAAATCTCGCCCTAATTCCAGATTTGAAATCCTTATCTTATGAAATTTATATGAGAAATTAAATGATAAGTAACAGATTCATTTTATGAAACGTTTTTATGAAAATTTAATTTCAAACAATACAAAGTGCGTGTCTCTTTTTCTGTCAGTGAGTGTTCCTTTAATTTTTAAGCTTCTGAAAACTTTTGAAAAGCTTTTTTTATAACTAATCTCAAAACGTATTGTCGATCCACTTAACACAGTTGCTCATTTATCGCCCATTTAAGCACATCATTCCTTTGTTATTATTTGTAGGCGTTGTAATCTCTTCAGTTGCTTTTGATTCAACTGCATTAATATGAATCTAGGAGTGCTAGGATGTGGAGTCGTTGGATTGACAACAGCCATTGAACTACAAAAAGAGTTTCCTAATGCAGAAGTGTCAATCATCTCAGATCGATTTGATGCAGACACAACAAGCCATGTAGCTGCAGGCCTTTTTTGGCCTGGTACTAGCTTCATGGGACCTTCATTAGAAGTCACGCAGTAAGTATTACATTTTTTTTTTTTTTTTGTTAAACGAAATTATTTAATAATTTCTAGAAAATGGATGACTGATGCTTTCAATTATTGGACTGATATTTACAAAACATCTGAAGGACAACTTGCCGGCGTAACTCAGCTCTCTGTGTACTTTTTCTCGAAAATAAGTCCATCGTTAGTGAGAGTGAGTAGAATGATAATTTCAAGTTCAACTGTAGTTTAAAAATATTTACTTTGCTGGGTGTCAGCTAATGTCAGTGGGTGTTTGAAAGATAACGAATATTAGCAGATTAATTATAAAGTGTTTTGTATGAAACATCTTATCAGTTTCAAGTGAGAACCGCTACGCTTTTGCACATTTACTTATTATTTTAAAGGAACAACACCTTCTGATAACATTAAGTTGTTCCTGTTCGAAAATGATGTTGATCTATTAATATGCATTTATCTCTCAAAAATAATAAAAGCATTATTCTATTTTATGAGCTAGCTACAAAGTTCGTTTACAGCAAAGAGATAACAACTTTTGAAAACTGCCCGCCTTGTCATTGATATGACCAGGCGTTAGTAACATAAAGTCTGCTAGTCGAAAACCACTTGTCTATGTCAATTTTATTTGTACAAAATTAAAATAAACAGAGTTGCGCAGCAGAGCTGGAAGCCCCAGGGTCTATCACATTCCTCTCAACCATTGCTTGTGAGAGATTGGAAAGGATCTGCCATCGCCAATCGAAAAAGCGCTTTTCATGGCATGAAATTACTATCGGAGAAATCACTAACAAAGGTGAAACGCGTAAGAAAACTTATTTTTCAATGATTTTTCTAGAAATCGAACCTCGAATCACGCACGTAACAGACAAACACGTCAACAATTACGACACATGCACCACCACAGAAAAAAAAAGGAAACTATTTTAATTCTTCGAAACATGGTCCCGAAGAAAGAACTGGAAATAATATAATTTTTACTTCAGTGTATTTTACTAATCTAGTTTTACTTTCTCTTAACAGAACCATTTTCTTGAAAAATTGCTTCCAATCTACCGCCAAGCGTCAGAAGAAGAACTCAGGTTGTGCCATGGCGGATGGAAATATGGTTCATTTTTTGAGTCACTCGTCACAGACTGTTCTCTTTACCTACCATACGCAACTAAAAAGTGAGTCACATTTTTACTATAGAAAGTGTACTGAAACTCTACTTCTTCTTCCACAGATTCCTCGCCGCAGGTGGTAAAATAATCGAAGAAAAAGTGACATCCTATTCCGATATCAACCAAAAATATGATGTTGTTGTCAATTGCACTGGTCTGGGGGCTAAGGAACTATGCAATGACCAACAATTGGTTCCCATTCGAGGACAAGTGATGAAAGTTCGTGCTCCTTGGATCAAATCGGCATTTTTTGGTGATTGCGAAACTTATATTATTCCTGGCTCCAATTATGTTACCTTGGGTGGATGTCGTCAATTTGAGAATTACAACACGGAACTCTGCAAATATGATTCGCTTTCTATTCGTGAACGTTGCTATGGCATGATACCTAGTTTAAAAAAAGCTGAGGTAGTTAGAGAGGTCGTTGGGCTTCGTCCACATAGATCAGTAGTTAGAGTTGAAAAGGAATTCAGGCAAACTCCAACTGGTCGGACAATGAAATTGGTGCACAATTATGGTCACGGTGGATATGGTGTGACAACTGCTCCCGGTACTGCGCTATATGCAGTGGGTCTGGTTAGAGATATTCTGTCTTCGAGTAATATGAGTAAGTTGTAGACAGCTTCAGTTGATTATTTACAACTTTTATGTGAAGTTAAAACACAATGTTCAACTAGTAATTTGTTCTTCGACAATAAAATTAAAATATTCATATCTTTTTAAAGCAGAACATAATGTTTCCTCAAAGTTATTTTTTCTATCTTAGTTGGTTGAGCTGAGAGCATTCAAGTTTTGAGATCCAATTATTCAATTTAGTGCTTTTCACTTGACGTGAAGGTAATTACTAACAGACATGATCACCATTTACTTTATTAGAAACAGTTTACCGTCATGCACACCATAGATTATGATTATGCATAAAATCAATGAACTAATATTCTGCTAGAACGCAACAGAAACTGTTAGTCTTTTTTATAATTCTGTTGGAGAAAGTTCACTTGTGTTGAAGTTACAATGATTGGATTTCTATTAATTTTGGGAACGATTTTCCTTATTGCTTTTTATTGGATTTGGAGCTCAACGTTTTGGGCCCGACAGGGAATTAAAGGCCCAACTGGAATGCCGATCTTCGGAAATATGTTCAGCTTTTTGATTGGGAGGAGGCAGTATGGACTTGTTTATGAAGATATATATAAGTAAGTAATGAAATAGTGAATTGAATCTTGTGTGGCTTGGAGTTTTCCAAAACAAATTGACGTAGTGTCCTGGTAACGACTTTAGGAAACACTTTTTATAAAAAATTTTATTTTTCTCACTAAGAGATGACAAGTTAAGCGTTTTTATCTTGAAGACTAGTTGAAAATGATAGGCATTCAGTGATTGATTGATTGAGTTCTGAATTCACTTCGGAGTTATTCTGGTTTATCAAAAGACGTTTAGGACAACCTGCGAAGACGTTCTTAGCTTCAAATTACACGTTTTTCAGCCCGAGCTTATACTAAACTCATCTTTATCAAGGAAGAAAGGAAGAAGCAGTCTAAGCGAAACGAAGTATTTTCTTTAGCTTACTAACGTTAAGAAATGTTGATGATTTGAAGGCTGAAATTCAAGAGTTCTTAAAACATGTCCTGGCTACCCCCGGGGCTACACGAACAATATGTGGCAAGCCATTTACAATACAAATAAACTTTTTTACATACACAACCAAATTTTTCGAAATTGAAAGCCAACTGGTATGAAATATTCCAAGCCGGCTGAGAAGCAATTTGAGTAGCCATTGAATTGACAACTTCATCAAAACACCCTTAAAAATGAAAATTAATCGAAGAAATGAAACAAAAACTGCTGTAGAAGCAAAAAGATTGGTAAAAAATCAAGAGGTCTATCGTTTTAAATATTCCACATACGCCACAGTAACCGAAAAAGCAAACGACGAAATGTTGATCGTATTCAGATCGCTATTCAGATTGTCACAGTAAACTTCGATTTATCTAATATATGAGCTCGCATCAAGCGCAAACATAGAATATAAAGTTTATTGTAGATCATTTACTATTTTTGACATTTACTTTTGTAAACAATTATAAGAAAACTCCAATTCAAAGGCATAAAAATATAGCTGGCGTATCAACCATTCAACCATTCCTATCAGAAATAGAAATTCACGTAATTCGAAAGACGGTAAAATAAAATAATGAAACGAAACATTACATACTGCAGCACTGGGGACAAACACCGTCGACTGATACACTCCCAACAAGAGACACAACAGAATACAGAACAATTAACAAATGACAACAGCACACGGTTGTGCTTACATGCTCAACTCAACTCGACTTAATTACGGTGCTATTAAAGGGAACCGATGCTTTCGAGGGTCAATGCCGTTGTCTGTAAAGTAAAATATGGCTAACATAACTGTCGTTTTCTGTTTCAGATCGTTTCCGAAGGCATCTTACATTGGATTCTATCGTGTTATGAACGAACCGGCAATATTACTTCGAGATACCGAAATGATTAAGGAAGTTATGGTGAAAAGTTTTCCCAACTTCACTGACAATGTCCTATACGTCAACGAGAAAAGAGATGATTTGGTTTTTTGCAATCCTTTTGTAGCTAGAGGTGAAAAGTGGAAGGTAATGAGAGGTGAACTACTACCCATGTTTACACCAAACAAGGTGCGTAGAAGTTATGACTAATTGATTCAACTACGGGTAATAGTGCAACTTTTTTGTTTGTTTTTGAAGGTAAAAATGTCATTTCCACATATTGCTTCAATCTGTACAAAGCTGGATGCCTACATTCAAAAAAGTATTGGAGAGGAACCTTTCGAAGCTAAGGATGTTCGTATTTTTAATTCATTTACTACAAATACCGAGTTCGCACGACTCATTTTGCAGCTCTGTAGAATTTTTTTGTTGCATCTATGAAACAATCCAAAAATTAAACAAAAAATGTCCAATTGAAGCAATTAGAATTGTATTGAAATCATAAGTACTTGGCTCGGAAAGTCACAGTGCGAACAAAGGTCTTAAGTTTATATTGGACGTGCAGTGTTGCCAGATTGAGGGGAATTCCACTTTTTGTGGGGAATTGTTATCGGAAATTTGGTAAAAGGGGAAAAGGGGGATCCAATCAAAGTATGGGGGAAAGCAGAATCTTACTAACTATACCAAACAAAGCCAGCCGATTTACAAATAGGAGTGCGTAACAAACATCTCATATACTTACACAAAGAGAGATCATGCAAAGACTGGAAATGTCTTTTCTGTTTGTTTTGTACGCTGGAATTTGGAAATGTGTTTCTTACATACGAGCCATTGATGAAATTTGGAAGAGGTCTTCCTTTCAAAATAATGAAATTAAAGCTTTGGAGTTTCTCTCTCCACAAATTACTTTGACTTCGAAGAGAATAAATTGTAAGCAAACTTTATTGTTTTCCTTAAAAGTTCCTAATTGTAATGAAGAAAAACTAACATCTGAATGGAGAAAACTTCCTGTTTCCATGGCTGTTTACGAAAAAGATAGGCTTCAGCAGCTGCCAGTCGAACCATTTTGGCAAGAAGTAACGGCAATGATAGATTTTGAGGGAAGTCTATTATTTTCCAATTTAAGTCTAGTAGCACAGAACGATTTTTATAATTATTTTAATATTGACCGACGCCGACGTTAAAATTTAAAAGAATTAAAGGTTTAAACGAACTTATACATTGTTTTTAATACCGAGGGGAATATGAGGGGAATGTCACTGGCACAAGTGAGGAAAAATGGGAATGTACAATCCTCGAATGGGGAATCCTTCTTGAAAAATCTGGCAACACTGTGGACGTGTTCCATTGGGCCCTGTGGAGTGCTGCCAAGTGGTTGCAATCAACTGCTTTTCTTTACATTTTGAAATAGTTGATTCGTCGTATACTAACTGCGAAGTACAAAAAAGTTTTTCACAAGACCCAATGGAACGCAGCAGTTGTTTACAACCAAGGTACATTTATGGGAGTTATTTTTCTGCGCATGTTTCCAAAATCTCATCTGATATCTAAAGAAGGACAATTTCCGTGAATTGTTTACCATTTTTTCACATTTTTTTTTTTTGTTCAATCTCAAGAATCAGTCATTTTTCACAGATGCGCAGAAGAGATCGAAAATAAAAATATCGGTTATATTACAGTCAATTTGATGTACCTTGCCTTACTCCAATTTATATTTAACACAATGACATTCTTTTGCATTCACTAACTAAATGAACATTTAAAAACAGCTCTGTGCAAAATTCACACTGGATGTTGTTGCATCAGCAGCCTACGGTCTAGACGGACAATCGTTTACCAACAGCAAATCGGACTTCACGCAGCTAGTAAAGCAACTCTTTATGCCTAATCCATACAGTTTAGTTCAAACTACAGCTCTGTTGTTTCTACCGAAACTAGGAGATTTGATAAACTATCGGTAAGTGATCGATGATGATATCGTGTTTTCATGAGGCCTTTTTATTTTTCATCAATGCAATTTACTTTATTTCTGCGAAAAAGTCTCGTGTAAACAGTGTCTGCAATGAATGAATTCTCTGTTGAACTTTTATAACATAAAAAACTTATAGGTATATTCCCGCAAGAGTTCAGGAGTGGCTGGTTACAATCATCAGAAACGTGATGTCCCAGAGATCTAAATCAGAAAGCACTTCACACATGGATTTTCTGCAGTGGCTCATAGATGCGAAGCAGAAGGCTGGTGAAGCTGTTGATGAATTTACAATAGTTGGTCACTGCGGTACTCTGTTGATTGAAGGGTTCGAGACATCAGCGGCTCTTATGTCGTTTACTCTCTATGAGGTAATGATCAGTCAGCAATCTGTTTGTTTAATTTCCGACGAGTACTCAATAAGGTTTTTATTTATTCAACAGCTTTCTGTCAATCCTCACGTTCAGACACAACTTCATAACGAAATTGACGAAGTTATGGGAAAGTACAACGGACAACTCTGCTATGAGGCCATTTTAGAAATGACATACTTAGATGCAGTTTTATTCGGTCTGAAAGACAGTTAAAAAAAAGAAATTGAAGTTTTTAACACTGTTATCCCTTTTTAACAGAGGCACTCCGCATGCATCCTCCTATGCTGGCTCTTCTTAAACAGTGCACAAAGCCTTATGAGCTTCCATCACAGTTTAAGGGTGTAAAGCTTAGGGAACAGGTGGTAATTGAAGAAGGAACTGTATTTGTTGTTCCCGTTCAGGCAGTTCACTAGTACTTACAATGTAGAAGATCTTAGTTCAATTTTTTAAAAACGATTTCTTTCAGTGATCCTCATATATTTCCAGAGCCTTACAAGTTCGATCCCGAGAGGTTTACGGAGGAAAATAAGCGACAGAGAGATAATTGCGCTTTTTTGGGCTTTGGCGAAGGACCTCGAATGTGTCCAGGTAGAATTGTTCACATCGCTGTAAAGTTAAATGGTTTTTTATTTTACTTCTTGATTTATTTAAAGGTCAGCGTTTTGGACTTGCTCAAAGTAAAGCTGGGCTCGTTGCAATGTTAATGAAATACAAAGTTCAACTCTCAAATCCGAATGCAAAACCACTGAAAATTTCGCCAACAACATTTCTCACAACGAGTGAGTATGGTGTTTGGTTGAAATTCAAACCAAGAGCACTACAAACACGCATATAAAAAAATATAGAAACACATTTTGTAAATCCAAATCGAATTGTTCTTGAAAATTTTCAGCACTACAACCAAGTTCTACTGTGTGGAAGTCAAAGCTAGAGTTATAGCGATGTAACTGGTCCCTTATAATGAAGCTCTAGACTAGAGGAAAACCAGGCTATGACTAAGAAGTGTTGACAGCCTGATGGCATGTCTGCTGTTGACTCAGAGGTTCGTGGTTCGAATCTGAATTGAGGCAAAAATGTCTTTCCACTGGTGTTGCCTTCCGCGAGTAATTGAAAAGTCTCCCGTGAGTAGATTTATTATCATGAAAAACGCTTTCTCGATTAGCCCTTTTGCAACCGACAGAAAATGGTAGGTCCCATCCATTCCGTTACAAGGTATGGTTGAGAGAATTGCGCTAGGCCCTGGCCCCTGGGGCTCTACGCTCTGTTGCGCCACCTTAATTATTTATTTATTTATTTATTTAGGTGAAAGTTCCTTCTTTTTGTTGTCTCAACTTTTCCGCATGGTTCCTTGTGGTAGTTAAAACTTGTCCCAATGCAGGGAACCTCCAATTGAGGCTATAATTTGCGTTCTTCTTGCAACTGCTGCTATGATCTACCAAAAGCATGTCCACGCTATTGGCAAGAATGGGAACATAAATAAGTAAATTCGAAAATATTTTTTTTTTCCTTTGATTTTTTCGGCCTCCGTGATTCTTTGTGCATCAACGTGCGATAAAAACTCAAGTAAAGAAGCTGCTAGCTCCACTGAAACAGAACTACTGATGATAAATCCGCTGTCTCTTACTGCCATGTTTTATTTTTCACAAGCGTATACGGACACGGACACATACAAGGCTTCCTAGGATATAACGATATGCGATTACTCAATCAATTTTATTAACTACAAAAGCTAAGTCGAGCCCACAGACTCGCTTCGGTCTCTTGTCAAAACTCCAAGTCATCTCGATTCGATTCGAATACCTAATTCAGTGATGGACATGAGGACTTTCATGAAACGAAACCAACTGGAATGAAACACTCTAGTCACTGCAGTCTTTGAACACATTCCCCATCTTTCCACATCCAAAACAAACAAACGTCAAAGCTGTCATCACAAATATCTGTTTCTGTGTTTTCTGTGCTCGATTTGAAACAAAAATTACGTGAAAATTTTGTGTGCGAAAATGTCGTCAATGTCCCCATCACAAGTAAGTTTTTTAATTACCTATCCTTAAATAAACATAACTTGCAATTAAATGTGCTTATGAAACTTCCAAATTGACTGTTCTACCATAAAAAACAGAACTTCCAGACAAAGGTGCTCTGTGAAATTCGATTGGCCTGATGGAAAAAAATCCGTTTATTTATTCAATTTTATGCCAAATCTCTTGTTTATGAATTGAAAATGCGTAATCTCAACTAGTTAATGGCAAAGTATCATCTTATGAAACTAATTTTGTTTGTGTGATTTCGCTGCAATGCGATAGCGACTTCGCTTTCAGAATTTGGACACGGGAAATGTAAAATAATCCAATTTGATCTAATTTAAACGGTGGTTGTCACCGAAAATGTGCCTACTTTGTGCACTTCTTACATGAACTGTTTTGCCACATTTATAGGTACAACAAGAAAAAGTTATTTTGCACATGCTAAATATACACGATTGCACATTGAACTCAGCCTAGTCGTCGTGTCGCTCTTGTCTCACATCGGTCATTGTAATAACACGATTCGTAGTCTTCCATTTACTTATATTCATGTGGCACGACATGAATTAGTGCTCTCCCATCAACAAATAGTACGGATGATTGAATCAATTCAATCGATTGGTTCAAATAATGGAAAGAGCCGTGTCCCAATTCTTAATTTTAGCGTGGCACCTAATGTTTATCTCAATTGAATGGATGACTAATGTCTCCAGCTCAACGAATTCAATAGATCGAAAGTAAGTTATTTGCTTTAGTTAAAGGCTTAAAGTTGTCAGCATGTTTTCTAAATAAGAAATAAACTACCAGAGTTGTCATGCGAAAAAAGTAGAATATTAATTTATAAGCAAGTTACTGGAATTTCGTATTCAATGTGCTTATGAAAACAAACATGTTTCAAAGTCTGACTCAAATGTGTTCCTCTTATTTGGCAAGTAAACAGGAAATTTGAATTAATATTTGCGTTCTCGAGAGGAGGTTTTACCTTCGTTTGTGTGGAGTACACTCAACCGTGTCTAGATTTGATGACGATAACTATTGACGATCTAAGAAACTAAAACTTTTTAATTTCTTCTTCAGTTTGAAATGCTTTGTGGTTTGTGGAGCATGCTACCGCGGATCTTCAAGCTTCATAGACGTCACATGTTGTGTGGCTTTGTTTCTTCAAAACCATTTGCTAATCAATTTCACTTTTTGCGTTTTTTAAAGATGTCGACACGCGACTAATAAAAAGAAAGACAGAACCACCTATGGTACAGCCAAATTCACCAAATTTGCATTTGTTTGGCTTCAGACATGGAACAATTCAAAACTGAGAGGTTTACCGACGCTTTCCGAGGTCAACGCGGCGTGCAACACAAGTGGACACTTGTGTGAAGCAGTAAAATGGGAGAACAGTGATCTCTTCCTAATAACGATGCTCCTAACGCCTTAAAATAAGAGGAAGAACGTCGTACTTCGGGCACTTATCATACGTCTTTTCGAAAAGCTCGTAGAATTCTTCTTTGATCGGGTCATCTTTCTCCTCTGTTGGGGCGTGGGCACAGATCAGCGAGATGTTTTTAAATTTTGCCCTGATGCGGATTGTGACAAGGCGTTCCCTTACACACTTAAAGTGCATGTGACAAAGCCACACCCGAACAACCGCTGTCTCTGTTCCCTGTAGCACTTACCGAAGTAGAAATCGCAGTTCTTCATCCTTCGCATGCTCTCTCCATCCCATCGCATTTCCTGGAGGGCTGTTATATCAGTTTTGTATCTGTCTAGAGTCTCCACTAATTGTTCGGCTGCACGTGGCCTGTTTAAGGTCCGGACATTCTACGTGCAGGTCCGAAAGTCGTTGTCCATAATTCGTTTGCCAAGGTCGTCAACATTTGGATCATCCATATACGAGGCTTGTAGTTGTTTCATAACTATCTGGATACTCCTACGTCGGGTAGTTACCCCAGCGGCAGGAGCCCCCAACCTGGAGGGCCAGGTCCTTCAATGACTCCAAGGACGAGAGGCCGGACTAACCGCTCCTTATAAGCCTGTGCTCTGATTACGTCTGAGTAGCCTATATAAGGTCGACCTGTCGACCATGGGTGGCCCTTCACCAGAAACAAGTTCCGCGATCGCATAGCTCTAGGTTTCATTGCAGTAGTCGCCGTAAGCCCCTCCACCACGTCAAGGCTTACCCTCATGGAGGGGACTATTTCAAGTTGTTCCGATTATAAGCTGAACCTCAAATCCAGATCCAGACAAGCCTATTCCAGACATTTATTTGAATGGAAATGTGCTTCCCAAGTGTGAAAAGTTTAAATATCTGGGATCTATGATCAATAGTGAAGCAACTTGTGATGACGACATCAATCATCGAGTAAGCGTAGGGTGGATGAAGTGGCGAGAAAACTCCGCTATCTTCTGTGATCGAAAAATGCCCCCTAAGCTGAAGGGAAGACTCTACACAGCAGCTGTCCGTCCAGCTCTGACATACGGTTCACAATGTTGGACAATGTACAAAAAGTATGAGAGCAAATTGACGGCAGCCGAAATGAAGATGCTTCGGATGACAGCAGGAGTAACAAAGCTTGATCGAATTAGAAGTACTAAGATCCGTGGAAGCCTTCATGTCAAAAGTACCATCTTAGACAAAATTCAGCACGACCGGCTCAGTTGGTATTGTCATGTTCAAAGGAGAGATCCGCAGAACCCCGTCCAAAAGGCAATATCGTACAACGTTTCAACAAATTCGCGACGAAAAAGAAAAGGCAGGCCAAAACACTCCTGGTACAAGCAAATGCAAAAACAGCAGCATTTGGTTGGCCTCAGACATGGAACAATCCAAAACCGGGAGGCTTGCCGACGCTTTCTGAGGTCAACGCGGCGTACCCCACAGGCGGATCACTAGTGTGAAGCAGAAAAGTGGGAGAGTTGTGATCGCTTCAAGATCACTACTCGTAACGCCAGAAATGGAAAGAAGAAGGAGAAGATAAGCTGAACCTCAAATGCAAGTGGTGTGGTGAATGCATTTGGTTTGTCCCAATTTAGAAATTTAGAATTTACATAGCGAAAAGAAATATGTATAACAAAATACAAAAAGTCGACTTGCATAAGCTTAATAAAAGTAACAGCATTATTTTGTCTCAAGTCCTTCATAGTGAACTGTTGATACGAATGTATTGTTATGTGGAAGAAATTTGTTCCATTTTGACGAGTTCGTGTGTCCCGGTAATAGAGTGTCATTGAGTTTTGAATCAAACATCTTCGTAGAGATCTTGACAGCAAAGATTCGTTTTTTTATTTTCAAGAAGATAGCATTTATCGTTACCATTTGGTTAGGTTAGGTGGAAGTGGCTGTCGGCTAATGTGTATGTACGTATATGCATTACCTGACAAACTTAGACCACGAAAGTCCATTGAGATATCACAGAGATCAGCAAGTTAATCGCCTACTAATCCCAAAAACCCGATATGAGATTCACGATTTGATCACCCATTAATCTATCAATTCGAAATCATTTGCAAGTCGAATCACGCGGAACTTTTTATGTATTTTGAAAGACTTTAGGGTCTATTCGAGCTAAGTCGCTAGTATCGACGAAGTAGAATTCACCGAGATAAGTTTTTCTCCTATCGTTACCGTACTTGATGACCAAAAAAGATGGAAGGTATGACAGCTTTGATTGTTTTCATTAAAAACACGCTAAATGGCTGCAAAGAGTATAAAACGGTTCAAACTCACCCTGTTCGGGAAAACTCCATCACTGCATCGATCGCTTTGCAATCGTGAACACGTGAACACAGTTATGGATCGTTTTTTTAGATTAACACCTAAAGGGATTTGCTATTTTCTTGAAGCTATTGTTCGTCTGGCAGTGGTTTATGTAATTTGTATAGTCTACAATATTTGGCTGAATTGAAACAGCTGAGTTGTCTGCCATGTATATTGCAAACTGTTTTATAGAAATATTTTTACAGTTCAATTTTATTGCCTCTGTTTTTCATTCAGGAGAGGTGATGATGTCGCCTTAAAAACAACATATAAAGATTTGTTGTCCCTACGATATGCATTTGGGAGTTCTGCTATTCAAAACTACATCCACCGGGTGTTGGCAAAATTCTTGTTTCACTTTTATTTTTGTGTCGAATGAAGTGTGTTTTCTGTAGCACTCTTATAACTGACATTCTACTGTTCGTCTTTTAAGCGTTGATATTTCTGACAGGGAACTTTCAATATCTTATTTGAGCAATTGAAATACATTCATGACGATGTTTAGTTATCAGGAGATTGAAGGAGATTTGCAAGGAGCCCTTCACGTATGGTAGTTGGAAGAAAGTACCGTAAAAGTCCAATATGGACTGAATATCTGTGCTGCCAGTATTGTAATCCAGATGAGACATGCGACAAAAAAGAAAAGAAAGCCAGGTAAAAACAAAAGCAATGAAATCAGCATTTTCCTCAACCTCAAATAGAAAATAGTTTAAAGCGGAAGGTTTTTCGCTCCTTTATGAGACAATACGGCGTAAACTACATGAGATGACGATGCTCATAGTCAGGATTTTGTTCTCATCACAGTAGTACTACTGATTATAAGATAATAACTCAAAACTTTACTCTGTTTGTCGGAATAAAGCAAAACAGCAAACGAATGACGAATACCTAGCTGCAATTTTGGATTATTGAACCAATTTTAAGCTCAAAAGTCGGCGTAGACCACAAAAATACATTTTAGACTCCACAGGGCTTCAAACAAAGGAGCTAGCATCAAAATCTCTTGAAAAAGAAATATTCCAAGCAAAAACGAGAAACTCCAATTTCATATGGGCTATGCCCAAAGGGTTAGAAAAGAAATCAACTTCTTTGTTACTCTGGGTTTACTCTCCGATGTGAATCTATTCTATTTGTGTTGAGCTGACGGCTAAGCCAAAGCTTTAAAATTCGTTATATTTATTCAAACTGTATTGAAATATTGTTAAATAAAATGAAATACTTACTTAATTACTTACTATTTGTGTTGGCTCAGAAACAGTTGTTGAGGTAGCAGGTAGTTGCATCTATTCCGGCGAACTAGAACTTAACATTTTACTTCGTTTTCCAGATCGCGAATTTAATGCCGATCCTAACCAAAACTAAACGTGTTATCTGCAAAAAATACATGTGGCTGCAATCAAATTCTTTAAAATCTGGTTTCGTCCTTAACTGCCGATCATCTCTCGGGGAGATGTCAGTGCAGTTTAAAATTCACCGTTGTTAAGTGTCGGGATTAAACAACTGTGAAGCAAATGAACTTGTCAAAAAAAAAATTTTAAAAACCACTTTGAGTACTATGTTTCTCGTGATTACAAATGTCAATAAAAAAAATTTTGATGTAGTTAGTTGCTTCAATAAATTTTTTATCAAACGATATAAATTCCTTTTTTCTATGTCTTATAGTTTTTGAGATAATTGAAAAATAGTAAAACTATTGAAGTATGCATTATTTTCAAAAAATTATGGAAATACGTACGAATTTACGATAATGTTAGGAGATAGACTAATGAAAGTATTAAAATTCATAAAACAGGTACTTATGTGCAATTAATTTCCGTATGCAACAGCTATTTTCATATTTAGCATGAGCAGCTTAACCCTGCGGAAAAAGGATTAAAAAAATGAGCCCCGCGAAGCGGGCCATGCGAAAAGCTGTTGCATACGGAAATTAATTGCACATAAGTACCTGTTTTATGAATTTTAATACTTTCATTAGTCTATCTCCTAACATTATCGTAAATTCGTACGTATTTCCATAATTTTTTGAAAATAATGCATACTTCAATAGTTTTACTATTTTTCAATTATCTCAAAAACTATAAGACATAGAAAAAAGGAATTTATATCGTTTGATAAAAAATTTATTGAAGCAACTAACTACATCAAAATTTTTTTTATTGACATTTGTTATCACGAGAAACATAGTACTCAAAGTGGTTTTTTAAATTTTTTTTTCGTAAATTTTGATTTTGAAGTCAGTTATTTCAAAAACTATAAATTGAAACCACTTCATTTAAAATTTATTATAAAGTGCAAATTTCTGGCTTTCATAAAAGGTATAAATTGTATCTGTAAGTTTTCCCGTTGTTCTACAATATTTTTTTTTAGATTTTAAGTCAATTTTTATAAAATTGCCCCTACCGCCTAAACGGGGGGAGATAGACCCCCCCCCTCCCATAGTAAAAAATGCTTGTATTGAACCCCTCTATCAGAAACCGTTATTATTTTTTGTCGCCATAGTTATCGTACTCTCCCCCTTTTAAAGAACTGTTTCAAATCTTCGAGAAAAGCGATACGATATTCCTTTTCAATTAAACTGTAATCAAAAAGAGATCTTTTGGCTACAATGAAGTCATGGAATGACCCCCACATATTTATTTGATTTGTGATGGTGGGGGGGGTTATTGCAGGTAAACGTAAGAAGGCAGATCTACCAAAAAATTTAAGAATCTCAACGGATAAACTCGATATTTTCTTTTTCCGCTTTCCATTGGTTTCGAGAATGCACTCAATTTTTGAAAACCAATGGAATACCCAAAATTGTTTTTGTTAAGTGTGAGTGAAACACATATGGCTCTTAAAAGATATTCCTCAAAGAAAAATTTCTTTTTGACATTTGAGTAACATGTATTAGTGCTTCTTGAGTGGATTCTCACTTCACATCGAAAACTGGCTGTCACTTCTCAAAATCATGAGAAGCGATCTTTTTGCACCAGTGCTAGTGGAATGGTTTGAGAATAATCCAGGACGCTCCTGGACGGTTCTTTTCGTTCAATGGAAAGCGACATTTGTTTGTTCACTTTTGAAGAAGCGTCGTTTCAGATGTGTGGGCATGCTGAAGGAGATATGATTTAAAACAAATATAAACCAATTTTGGCATTTGGAATAACGAAAAACTGTAAGTGATATGAAGAACTGAAAGGATATCGTATTTTCTTGTCTTCTTCTTGTCCTTCTCCTTCTTCTTTAAAGTCCGGCGCGGTGCCACGAGTTTCAAACACTTAAACTTTATTCGTATTTCACCATGGTTAAAATTAACTCCAAGCTTGTTTATTGCCAAGCGTTTTTCAAAGGCTTCATTCAAAGTATACCGTCGGTATTAATACGGAATTTGAAAAAGCTCTCGCAAAAGGAATGTATGGACAATATTTTGTGAACAGAGTATAATCACGCAACTTCGGCGAATCTATTTTATGTATTGCTTACACATGGTGAGAGTTAAAAGGTGTCATTCAAATTGTGATATTCGTGGATAAATCATTATCATGAATCTGAAGTCATTCAAGCAACAGATTCTATACGATTAGCTTTTTTTATTTAAAAAATCTCAGTTCTATGGTCTCTAAAGACGTGATTGATGTCTCGTCTATTGAAAAAACTCCAATATAACAGATCTTTATTGGAGCTATCCTAATCGGTTAATGTTTTAAGCAGGTCCCTCTGGTCTTAAGTAAGGCAGTAGAACTGATATATTTGGCAGTAAGCAAGGAAGTAGAACTGCCATCGTTATAAAAGTGAGACATATCTCCAGTTACGATTTCAAAGCATTGTCTTGTTAATTATAGTGAGATTGTCTGTAAAGTATGCGATAAGTATTGCTTCAGTTCATATCCGGATCTTCAAACTATCCGAATAACCGGATATCCGAACAGTAATGTTTTGATACAGCTTATATTCGTATAGTTTCGGATATCCGGATAGCTTAGAGATCCTGATATACATCTTTGTATACATCTTTGTTATTCACTCTGACCTAAACATAAAAAAAAAACACACAAACTTGCTTCTTAGATTTTCCCAAACAAGGATCCCGCCTTTGTCCACTGATCTACACGTCGCCTTTAAGTCCTTTCAAAGTTGTTATCCCAATCTGAAACATGAAGTTAATTCCATGGAAGAAACTGCAGCGATTTTGGTCCTTCTACAAGTAATACTCATAATATTACTATTCAGACCCGACAGCTTCTGGCCTTTTTAGATCCCGATATAAAGACCTGGACCTTGGAAATCCGGAAACTAAAATCGCAATTATTGACAAGAAGTGGCAGTCAATAATCAGTGCTGCCGAGACTGATTAATTTGTGAGTTCCGACGACAACCAAAATGACAGTCAAAGGCAAGGATCAATGACTGCTTTTGACATACTCTTAAAAAAATAGACAACCAAGATGGACCAATGTTCCAAATTGAGACTTATCTATGTCATAACGGAAATCTTTTACAGCGGTGGAAGCACCGAGCAAGAAGGTATCCCTTCGTAGCTGATCTTGCCCGGAAAATGCTTAGTATTCCGGATACGTCTGCAGATTGCATTTTTCTACAGCGAGGAATATTGTGACTACAAAAAGAAATGCTCTTCTTCCACAAAATGTCGATATTTTGGTTTTTATTAACAAAAAAAAAAACATATTAAAAGTAAAAAAAAATGTGAGTAACATTTGCAAAAAGTACATGTTTTCTTTCAACTTTATCCTGCCCTGATCCTGAATTTGTTAAATAAAACACTCTCTTATGGCTTTTTTCTGTAGATGCGTACCTATATTGCAACTCTTTGGGTCTTCCAAAGGATCATAGATCATAGTAATTGAATATGAGTATTAGAATTTTCCGATCTTTAATCTCTTTTGATTCCTTAAAATTATAGCCTATATAGCCTATACTATCCGAATAGGTCGGATAACGGATCCTGGTTCCGGATCTGTTTCGGATATCCGGATATCTGAAATATTCGGATACTTTGAAGCATTAGCGATAAGTAAGAACAATGTTATGCAGTACATTGATCGCGCTATTCTATCTCAAACAAAAAATGATGATTCTGACGAGATTAAGGCAAATACAAGATCTTTTGCTCTAAAAAATGCAGTAAATTCGAAATTCAGTCTCATAAACAACTTTCTCCTGTCGATATCTCGAATACAGCTGGTTATTATCACGCAAAGCTCTCATAAATGAACGCCTGAGTTTAATTAAATTTTGTGTTCCCAACGAGACAACAGGAAGCAGAATGAATTCATCATTTCTTTTTGCTGCTTTCTTTGTTATTATGAACATAAAACATAAAACAATCACTGTCAAAACAATACATTTTGATTTTCCTTTGATCACGCCGAACGAAATATTTCAAATTGTAAACAATTTGCATTAAAATACTATGATAGTCTGCACCATATTCGCCTTCAAAAATTGATGAATTGCAAATTAATCTATAAATTGAAAAGAAATGTTGCACAGTTGTCAGTAGCGCAGCATTCGACTTTTCAAAAAACGCAATGCTCCCGAAATAGATGTCTTCCGCGAAAGTCTTCTTTAATCAGAAGTTCAAAGTATCAAGGAATGTAAATGAGTGTCCCCAACAAATTATTTTGTTTCTTTTAATTTTTGAGACTAATCGCATTGTGAATCATCAAAGAAAGTGTCTTGTTATTTTTATTTGATTAATTTTTTTAAATTTAACACGAAACTGACAAAATGTTTATACTTATAAATATTCTAGGCCGCATTGTGGAAAATTTTTAGAAAAGTTTCAAAGTTCATCGAAAGCTGATCTGGTGTACCTGACACGTCCCAATCACATGATGGGAAAATTTGATGACCATGAACCATAAAACTCTTTAAATTGTTTCGACGTGGCGCGAAATTTAGAACGCCAGAACAATTTTCAAATCATCTCTTCTCTGAGGCAAACAGAATATTTACGATCTTGAGTAGATTTTTGTTTTGTAATTCTGGGTTGTTGAACTTGATTGTATTCTTCCTGTAATTACTGTTATTATACATACGCTAATTATAGTCAATAGTTTTTTTTTGTGATTTCAGTAAATTTGTTTGTTTTATGTTCTAGTTGACCTAGTCACAGTGAAATCCGCTCGTATTATTTATCAGTTTTATGAGGCTGCGAAAAAGAAAATTTTTTGTCAAATTAATTTCACAAGGAATTCGTGTTCACAGCTTTGTTTGTTTAATCTTTTGTTTAATAATTCCAATGAACTTTACGTCAATGTCTTAATCTGTTTGATTTATTTATAGAACATTTTGTCATAATATTGCTTTAGGTGCTCAAGCTCAGGCTTATTTTTATTTACAAGCAGTCGAAAAGAAAATGTGCAACTGTGCTCACAAAAGATAAGGGAGGGATTTCAATGAGGAAGTCAATGCATAAATTAATCCCTCTTTCTTTAAGGAGAAGGAATAAGAGAATTCCCTTAAATTTGATTTGTTAATCATATTTGGGATGACAACCTACGCAATCGATTTTTTTTAAAGCGTCTTATCAGCATGAAACGTGCCACACTAATTGAAGCATCATGACCTATAAGGCGTCAACATTCTGAATCTGTCTTGATATTCACACAAATTTTGATGCTCCATAATCCAAAAATAAAATGGTTCTTGGCTCTTAGGGGTGAATTGGAATTCATTGTGTTTAACAGCGACGGGTTAATGTGTTGTATGAGGCGAAAATCGCCTTTTTGCTCTTTCTACAAATTAAGATTATATCAGTAACGTGCATTGAGCAATTGTCAGTCTTAAGTTTTGATTGCCTTGCATATTTGCTCTGCAACGGCAACTCCGCGAAACCTGAATTTGTAAAAAAATGATTTTGTAAGACGCGGGCGTTTTCGCCTGCTGGTTACAGGATTTAGAAAACAGCGAGCGATTGCACGACGTATCATCAAATTTGATGCTACATTCATATGACTTTTTCAATTCCACACTAAAATAGATTTTCGGGTTTTTGACGCGCGAACAATTCATTCATTGGGTATGTGGATGATATGTGAAACGCGAATAAAAATACACGTATTCATGTTAATAAAGCGTAATTGCAAAACAGAGCGGTCTGCGATTGCGATCGCATCGCTGTCAAAATGAAACACTTGTGGCCCTCTAAAGTGGTATATTACTACAAGATTGAGAATGCAAAAAACGCGGGCCGCTCTGGTTTGCCCAAGGTTTATTAAAAGAGAAATTATTTTGGAACTAGTGTGGCCTTGCGACTACGATCTGTGGAGATCATTTTTTACTCCGTAAGGATACCTGTGTTTCGTTTTAACAGCCATGGGAGAGCAATCAGGCCGCTCTGGTGGCTTGCACGAGGCTTTAATTGCGGTGAACCGCAAAATTATCGTTGCGAACTGTGGGATGCATAAAAATTTAGTACAGCGGTTTTTTTAAATTTATTTATTTAAAGGCCAAAACCTAATAATGTATGTGGAAAATTGTTAACCATTTTTTGATAGGGTGTAGGGCGATTGTCGTGGTATAGTGTAAGAATTTTGAGTTCAGTGATCCCTTGTAATGATGTCCTTGCTATTATCGGATCGATTGATCCTTTGCACAAATTCAACCAGTAAACATGGATTGTGTATTCTTATTTTAGGTTAGGTTAGGTTAGGTTAAAGTGGCTGTTAGCTCAACTAACACACTCAGGCCCAACGCCATTGTGATACCACAGTGGATCTAATGTATCCGAATCCTAATGGAACCATTTCGAGCTTACAATGAAGCGGGTGAGATGCAGGGTGTCGATGTGAGTAAGATCACTAGGGTCATTAAAGAAATACGAACCTAGCTGTATCATTCGTTTGTGAGCTAAAGCGGGGCATGAACAGAGAAGGTGTGGAATAGTCTCCTCCTCCTCCTCATCCAAACAGCTCCTGCAAAAATCGTTTGAGGCGACTCCTAACACTGCGGCATGTCTTCCAATAAGACAGGGTCCTGTAATTACACCTATCGTCGCACTAATTTGTTTTCTGTTGCAATAAATTAAGCCAGTCGACCGCTTAAAAACTAGCTTGGGCCAGATTTTTTCGTTGTGTTACACGTTAAACTATACTTGACCATCTCAGATTAGTTTTATTGTATGCGTCCTGTTTGAGCAGGAGTTCATATGTAGCGATTGGAATGCCAATCTCCGCTTTCGGTGAGAGGGGCAGAAGTGTTCCGTTTCTGGCGAGTTCATCTGCTTTGCAGTTTCCTGGTATGTCTCCCGGCACACAGCACAGATGAATGTTAAACTGCTCTGACATCTCCCTGACAGATGATCGACAGTTAAGGGCTGAGATAGAGTTGAAGGAATTTGATGGCCGCTTGACCGTCTGAGAAGATGCATATATCCTTTTTGGATATCATGTTTTCTCTGAGCCAAGACAGAGCTTCGCTAATTGCCATCACCTCCGCTTGAAACACGCTACAGTCAGAGTCGTTCAGCAACAGCTATCGCGAGTAGACGTGTTGACGACTTTAGCTGTGAGTATTTTTTCAAGTGGAGTGCGATTCAAAAGTATAAAAAGTTCATCGAAATTCATTAAGGCAGTAGCCGAGTGGGTAGCGCAGCAGGTATCCAGTGTGGAGGAACGTGGGTTCAACTCCCACCCGGGCGCATAGCAATTTTTATTTTTCTGAAGCTAATTGCTCAGATAAAGGAAAAATACAATAATAGAGAGTAAAAAGAAAGTGACACAGTCGTTCGTGATGGACCGTACCGGTCCATCATCATCAAAAAAAGTGTTGGATGAAAATCCAACACAGAAAACAACAACAACAACAAGCAAAGCAGCGGCAACAACCGCAATGCATATTGCGGTGCCAACAACTGCAGCAACAACAACTGCAAAAAAGAGGCGGCGCATTAAAGCCAAACCAAATCTAGTGTCCCGCAACCGAAAACTAAAGGGAACCGATAAGGAGGTCGACGATGATGGCATGTCGACCAGCAGCGAAAGCATCGTGAGTCTGAATTCCACATACGAGATACGACTACGAATCAAACGGTGGTGAGGGCCGTTACACCGGTAGTGGAAACTCGTTCGCTGCATTGGCAGACGACGGGGACGGTGTGGACGAGAATATTGATAATGTAGACGATAAGAGACTTCGTACGATATCTACAATATTAGAGAAACTGTACAAGGAGATCGAAGAGATCAAAGTAAAACAGGTGGCCCGCAGGAAAGCCGATAGCGAGGCAAAACAACAACTCATGGCAAAGTCAGACAATGCCAAACAGCAACAGCCAACAACAACAAAGGCAAATGCAAAAACAGCTCCCGTGCAGCAACAAGGCACAACAGCTAATAAAATAGCTGGGGAGCAAAATGCAAGAAAGAAAACTGCTACCCAAGAGCAGCAACGGGGGACCGCGGCTAAAAAAGCCGCGCCATCGAAGCAGCCAGGGGAGACGGTGCCAAAGCAGCAGCAGCAGCAGAGACAGCAACAACAACAACAACAGCCAGCACAACAACAGCAGCAGCAAAGAAAGACAGCTACTAAGAGCAGGGTGCCCCCCATCAACACCCACAGAATGGATCTGAAAGCAACATTAAACCTATGTAAGTCCGCCATAGGCGATAATTTTGTTATTAAGCGTTTAGGACAAGATCGACATGCGATCCAATGTGAAAACATTGGTGACCATAAGATCGTTCGGGCGTTGTTGCAAACAACAACCACCGAACATTTCACTTTTACTCCCAAAGAGGAGAAGCCCAAAAGTATGCTTTTGAAAGGGGTAGAGCCTACCTCTGACCCAGAGGAGCTCTTAGCGGAACTCCGCAGGTTGGCGAGCGACGATCTCGAGTTTATCGGGGTCAAGTCGTTCACCACGGCCAAGGCTAGACGGGAGAGGCGGCTATTGCCGATGTTCCTCGTCACCCTATCTCCCAGTAGCCGTCTGGAGAGTCTAAGGAAAATCTCCGTCCTGGACTACCAGATGGTACGATGGGAAAAAATAAACAGGCACGGAGACATTTTACAATGTCTTCGTTGCCAACGGTTCGGGCACGCCGCATTCAACTGCCAAATGCAGTCGAGGTGCGTTAAGTGTGGAGAGAACCACAAAGAAAAAGAGTGCAAGCTCGGTGAGGAAAGGGTCGAAGATAAGACCCAATTGAAATGTGTTCTCTGTGGTGGAGATGGACACCCTGCTAACTATCGGGGATGTCCTCGATACCAAGTTATTAAAAAATCATTAAAAGCTGCTCCAACAGTAACCAAGGACGAGGGAAGGCATACAGCCAGACCGACTCTAAGGGCCGTCGTTCCCCAAGTCTCCTACGCCCAAATGGCGGGTGGAGCTGGGAAAACGGTACAACCTCCCCAGAAAGAGGCCGCACAGCCATCTGTGTCAAAGGCAGCTACTGGGGAGTCAGAGGTGATGGTCGCTCTGCGTGTCATTCAGGCACAAATGAGTGAACTATCACGGCAAATAAGTGAGCAGGCGCGTAGGGTGGACTTGATCTACCATGCAGTGCCGTCGCTTGCGCAATTTTTAGGTTAACGGGCGCGCTGCCGGAGAGGCCTTTTAAGATCCTAGCCGTGAATGTGAATTCGCTAGTTAGGATAGAACGACGAGCCAACTTCCTTGAGTTGTTAAAAGACCAACGTCCAGATGTATGTATGGTTAGCGAAAGTAGGCTAAACCAGCATCACAAATTGACGGATAACAATTACATTATCGTAAGGAGGGACCGACCCAACTCGACTTTCGCGGGTGGGGTTGCGATTTTCTTACGTAAGGGCATAGCTCACAAGGTAATATATAGCGGTGAAGTACGCCGATTCCAGTTGCTTGAAGCGTGTATCGTATGCATCCCTCTCCAACAGGGGAGGCGGTTGTATGTGGTCGCGATCTATGCGCCGGAGGCTTCTCAACCCTCATGTTTTATAACAGAGCTTGAATCACTTTTTCGAACTCTGAAACTGAACTCAGAAGAAAACTATTTCCTTATGGCTGGTGATTACAATGCTAAACACCAAGATTGGGGAAATCAATTAGCCAATCCAAGGGGGACCCAGCTATTCAATTGGCTGGGGCTCCACAGCATTGAGTGTAAAGTCGATCTGCTGGCTACTGACAGGCCTTCATATCCTCGAAGTGGCTCTTATTTGGATCTATTGCTTTTAGACTCAAGACTGAAACTGACCGACGACATTCTTCGACGGACGAAAAATTGTTTGACGACGGTTGAGTACGACAGTGACCACTGTGGACTTGCCGCCGTCATACTGCTTCCGAACGACCTTGTGGAACTGGAGGAGTACGTGCCGACGCACTCTTACAACTACGGTAAGACACGTTGGCCGCGCTTTTCCGGTGCCGTCTCAAGGGAACTTCGTTCGAACGGTATTGCGCCGCCATGCAACAGGAATCTGTCGAACGTTGAGATCGATGGGTACCTTCAACGTATGGAGGATGCAATCCGTAGTACAATGGACAGGACAATTCCTAAATATAGGCAACTTGACTCGACGAACATGTACAGAAACGCGACAATAGACGCACTTTACAAACAAAAAAGTAGACTCCTGTCAAGACTAAAACTCTTGCACAGGAGGTTTACTGACCGACACGATTTGGAGATTAGAACTCTGAAGTCACAGATCAAAAATCTCCAACAGTTAATTAAAGAAAACTACAGAATATCTATATCTCTTTTCTGGAACAACAAAATTCGGGCTGTACAGTCCAACAACCCGAGTATGTTTCCGGAAATAAACAAAATTTTTAGGAGAAAAGATCAAAATGACCTTCAGGGTATTAAACTCCAAAGGACGACAGAGAACAGAAACTTACTTATGACAATAGGGATGGATCCGGATGAGGCTATCTTGGATGATGACCACTTTATAGTGGAAGATGCTCAAGAGAAGGTAGAGACGGTGGGTGCTGTTTTCGAGCGAGTATATAAGGTGAATGAGTGCATTCGCCCGAATTACGACCTTGAGAATAGAGCCTTCGTTGGACACTTCTATCTTAGAGACGAGATCTCGCATTGGCGATCCGAGAATCCTGGTTTCACTAGGTTCAATGACGACCGACTTGCAAATGCAGTCATCGCCCAGCGAAACGGGGATAACACCCTGTTCGTTTCTAAGATGGACCTCTTGGACATCTTTCACAAAATAAAGAAATGGAAAAAAAGATGGAATGGAATAAGAAGCTAGAATCTCTCGAGAAAAACTCAAAACCCTTCTGGAACATCTCTAAAGTTTTGAAAAATAAAAATAGACACCTGCCATTTCTGAAAGACGAGAGTAATTACTTTTTTACTGATCTAGAAAAAGCAAATGCTTTTGCTTCTTATTTTGAAAAAAACCATCAGCTATCTTCAAATCTCGGAGATAGAGACACAAATATATTAGTACACAACACAGTTAGTAGTGTGATAGAGTACAATAATGAACTCTCCGCTTCTGATTATGTTACTGTAGAGGACATAGAATTCATAATCAGTGAGCTCAAGTTACGAAAAGCAGCAGGGCTTGACACAATCCGAAATCAATTTCTTAAAGAATTGCCGAAAAAAGCTTTATTGTTTCTAACTTTTGTAATCAACGCCTGCATTAAATTAGAGTTGTTCCCCGATGCATGGAAGGATGCCAAAGTCATTCCGATCGCTAAAGCCGGCAAACCTCCCGAAAATGTCAATAGCTACAGACCCATAAGTTTATTGAGTAGTTTAGGAAAAATATATGAAAAGGTTTTAAAGGAAAAAATTTCTAACATTATCTCAGAATCGAATATATATCCCAATGAACAGTTTGGCTTTAGACAGTATCATAGCACGTCCCACCAAGTTCTGAGAATATGTAACCACATCAAATCAAACCGTACGATGGGAAAATCTACAGGAATGATTCTACTAGACATTGAAAAAGCTTTCGACACGGTTTGGCACGAAGGTCTTATTCACAAAATGAAAAACTTTAATTTTCCTGCTCATCTATGTAAAATTATCTACAGTTTTTTGTCTGGTCGCTCTTTCAAAGTGCATGTTAATGATAGTGTGTCAAATGTTGTCAATTTTTGTGCAGGTGTTCCCCAAGGCTCGGTCCTTGGTCCTGTCCTATATAACTTGTTTACTTCAGATCTTCCTATTATACCAAATTGTGACTTAGCAATATTTGCTGATGACACTGCAATATTTTCATCACATGAATTTGCTCTCGACATTGAGAGAAATCTACAAAATGCGATAAAAATATTAAATTCCTATTACACTAAATGGAAAATTAAACTGAACCATGAAAAAATTCAAGCCATCTTTTTTACTCGAAAAAGAAAATCTTGCTTCCTCCCAAGTAGTCAGTTAGAAGTGAACGGTTGTTATATTAACTGGGAGCCCTCTGTAAAATACTTAGGAATCACCCTAGACAAAAAACTAACCTTTAGTGAACACACTTCAAATACACTGAAAAAAGTCTCTATTGCGATCAGGATATTATACCCCCTTATAAATCGGAAATCTTCTCTTTCAAAAAATAATAAAATTATAATACTAAAAGTGATTTTCCAGGCTATTCTCCTCTATGGATGCCAAGTATGGGGAAAATGTGCAATGTGTCACCTAAAAAAATTACAGGTGTCACAAAACAAAGTTCTTAAGATGATGTTAAGTTTACCTTGGCATCACTCTACCTTAGATGCGCATCAAAAAGCGAATGTCGAATTGATTTCGGATAGAATTGAAAAGCTGAATAGACGCTTTATAGAACGCTGTACGTTTGCCGATAATCCTCTGGTAAACGAAGTGAGGTTAGATTCCTGATCAATTATATACTAACTTAATTATTTACATTCTAATTTGTTGTTTTCAATTCTTAATTTATTTATACACTGTTTATCATTTCGTAAATTTATTCGTTTGCTTATTTATTTCATTTGTTTACTCATTTGTTAAATTATTTATTAGTTAATTATTTTATCATTATAATTATGTACTGCATTTATCTTTTAGACTATTTATTTATTTCTTATTTATTCATTTCTTTATTAATTTGTTAATTTATTTAATTATTTATTTATTTATTTATTTATTTATTTACTTACTTATTTATTTATTTATTTATTTATTTGCGTATTTATCTTTACCTATTTTTCCTTATTACTTATTTATTTATTTGCTGGATAACTAATTCTTGTAATAAGTTCTGTTACTTTTTGTGAATTTATTGTCATGCTTCATTTTTGTTTTTTACTGCTCACTCCTGCTTAATATTTATTTATTTATTAAATATTTCATTTGTTTTTGTAAAAAAAAAAATTGTCATTCCTTGAGTTATCAAGTCAACACCCTCTGTGCAATATTCTTTATTTGAAGGTTTTTGTTCGTGTTTTCCTTCTAAACTCAAATCATTACTCTCATCGTCTTTTGTTTTTCTCTTAGTCAAAAATACTGTTTCAGAAGCAAGATAAATATGATATTATCAAATCTCTGTTTTATATAATGTGTGATAACAATACTCAAATGTAATTTATAACGAAATAAAACTATCTATCTCTAAGAAGTCAGCAGGTGTCGACGGCATACCCAATGTTGTGCTGCGAAACCTCCCTTCGGAAGCGGTGGACATATACACCACGTTGTTCAACAATGCGCTGAATAATGCATATTATCCAGTGCGTTGGAAGACGGCAGTGGTCCATCCTCTCCTTAAAAAAGGTAAGGATGGTTCCAATCCAGCAAATCTCCGGTCAATTAGTCTTCTTCCGAGTATCAGCAAAGTATTCGAGAAAGTTCTCAATAGAGCTCTGTCCACATGGGCTGAGGACAAAAATATTATTCCCGAAAATCAGTTCGGTTTTAAGGCGGGCCATGATACCATACATGCTGCGTCTAAACTAGTATCTGATATTCAATGGAACAAAGCTAAAAAGCAGTGTACGGGTGCATGTCTGGTTGACTTGGAGAAGGCTTTCGATACCGTTTGGTTAGACGGTCTTTTTTATAAGTTGATCAGATATGGCATGAGTAAACCACTGCTATATATTCTCAATGACATGCTTCATGGTAGAACGTTTGTTGTTAAAAGTTGCAATAGAACTTCTACCAGAACTTTTAAAATACAGAACGGTCTACAACAGGGGGCGGTGAATTCGCCTATTTTGTTTAGCATTTTCACCGGCGATCTAATTGGTTCCCTTCACCATGCTATAGCGTACGCCGACGACCTAATCGCGTACAGAACAGGTCCAAAGATCGAGGTTATCAGATTACTTTTGCAGCGTGACTTCGATAAGATTCAGCAATATTGCGATGACTGGAAGTTGAAAATCAACTTTCAGAAATCGGAAACAATTGTGTTTAGAACCCCGTTGGCTCGGGCCTCATGGGATACGAGAAAGAACTGGCGAAAGCTGGTGATCGTTGATCTACATGGCCACCCACTGCCAAGCAAAGTAGTAGTCAAGTACCTCGGCATCTGGCTAGATCAGTATCTATATTTTAACAAACATATGGATGCGGCTCTGGCCAGGGCTAGAGGAGCTTTTGCTCTGACAAGGCGACTGTTTCACAGCAGACAACTTGACAGCAGGGTGAAAGTGATTTGCTACATGGCCCTCATAAGGCCAATGATTGTCTATGGGTGCCCTGTGTGGTTCAATGTTACAGCGTCTCAGATGGAAAAGATTCGGGTGTTTGAGAGACAGTGTCTGCGTACCTGTCTTGGATTGCACAGAACACCAGAGTCGGAGTACAGAAAATATTATCCTAATGGGGTCCTTTACAACGGGGCTCAAATAAACAGAATCGACAACTTCATGATAAAACTGACTCGGGGTCACACTGCAAGGGCGATGACTTCGAACAATGGCCTGATATTTGGGGCTTACTACCCCAACTTAGAATATATGGAGAGAACACGTTTCAGTGGATTTGTCCCACCGGAGGCTTTCCTCTATTTTGACATGATAGGTTTGATACAGGACAGATTGGCGGTTCCGTTAATCTACCACGTCTGCCGTAAGTCCGTAGAACGACGGCTCCTTTACAGCCGGGACGTCGCCGCAGTAGGCGGAGAAGTTGAAGAGCTCCTCCGGTACAGTAGGGCGGTTTCAGATCGCGATCGACGGGACGTTATCAAAACGTCGAATATGTTCTGGTGGTTGTCTGAGCAACATAGGGAAAATGTTACGGATAGCGAGTCGCCTATGGCTGGCTTACAAAGGTTTAGTGTGTAAGACTTAGGGTATAGGGGGTAGGCATAGTGGCAACCAAAAAAATTATAAAAACTAAAAAAAAAAAAAAAAAAATTATAAAAATTATTGCGGCGTCGAAAATCAAAAAAAAAATTGTAAAAAATCAAAATAAAAAAAAATAAAATGTAAAAATGACTGTGCGTCCCCAAAATTCAAAAAAAAAAATAGAAAAAACACAAAATCCCAAAAAAAAAAATTATAAAACACAAAAAACAAAAAAAAAAAAAAAAATTATAAAAAGCTACTATGGCTGCTCTAGTTTTAAGTAGTTTTAATTAGTTTTAAGTAGTTTTAATTAGTTGTAAGTAATTTTAGGAAAAACGAAAAAATTGGATCGATGAAACTAAGTTTTTTAAACTTTCTTAGTTCTTAATATTAGCTCTAGTTTGAATTATATATATTATATCTTTACGCCGAAAGGCATTAGAAATAAGTTATTGTGTAATTTAGAGTACCCGCCTGGGGTCAGTAAGTTAATTAAGTTATTATTTAAGCTAGTTTAAACATTTTTGTTAGCAAGTAAGTAGATATAAGTGAAAAACAATAAAAATGAATTTAAAACTGAAAAAAAACTGAAACACGCTACAGTGATCTGGAAGACGAAGCTAGATGTTTAATTTCATTTCGTCTGTCTTCTTGATATCGCTTGAATATTTTACGCCAACGTGAGTGAACTTTTAGAGCGTTTGCTTAAATCTGCTATCGAATCGTTGTTTGGCAGATGAAACACCTTAGATCGAAATACAAGTTTTTCATCTGCTTAGCGCAATGTAGCTAATTTGTCACAGCGTTTCGGTTGATTCTGTGAGGTTTGCTTTAACCCCCTCGTCTGATTCTTAAAATCTTATTTTTAACTCCTTCGAATGGTTTTGAAGAGCCTTGTAGCTTGTTCATGATCTATTTTCTTCTGGTTGGCTAAAATCGTCTGATGTTTTAAGAGCTCCCCAGTTGGCCATATATGTACCTTAATTTTCAGAAGAAAAAAACGTCTCCTTATTCGAAAATAGTTCACGGAGTCTCTACAATAAGCTCCCTAGCAAATGCTCACAATCGTCTCTCAACTCTCAAGCTTGCCCATTCGAATATAAAAAGTAATAAATTATTCGCATAAAGTGTTTATGATTGGCTTTTGACAAACACTTGGTTTCATAACTGA
Source organism: Melanostoma scalare (assembly GCA_949752695.1). NCBI lineage: Eukaryota > Metazoa > Arthropoda > Insecta > Diptera > Syrphidae > Melanostoma > Melanostoma scalare. Next base: position 12,292,046 of record OX456984.1, on the reverse strand, counting down.
TTCCTTTGTTTAGTGAGGTTTGTTAGTTTGGTTACTTGCGTTTGAGTGCAATCCGCATTTTGTTCATTGATAGATGTTATCGGACTTTGACTTGTAAGTGATATGCACAGTACTCATAGTCTGATCGTGCTGATCGTATAACAACTTGTCCAGAAAATGAAATACGACGCAGCTTTTGTTAAAGAAGCGAGTAAGGAACAATTTTCTAGGACCAAATGAGCTTTTTTCTCGTAAAATTTTTAAAAACAGTTCCTTGTTGGTCACTCAAAATGGAAAGAAAAATTTAGATTCTTTGAAACGATTTGGTAGTCTGAAGCCCACAGTTTTTCCTCACGCATACCTACTTAAATGATTAAAGGATTACAGACCGACTTCTAGTATAGTTTGAAATTGAATTCTAGTCCAGGTTAACACATTGGCATATTTTCTTTTTGAATTGAACTCATGGTCTTCTGCGTTCCCCTGCTGAAGCACACTTCTCGAAACGTCCTTCTATTCAGCACAATACTACCGGAAATTACAACATGCAATTGAAATGCTCTTTTCCTTTCAAAGGAATTAAGCACGGGCGGTTGTTGTTTGCGGAAAGAAAACACCATTAATTAATCAAATTAAAGAAAATCTCCCAGAAACCGCAGAAGTGACCTTCGACCTTTTTTTTAAGACTCTTTGCTATTTAACTTTTGTGCCATACAACATAATTAATCTGTTTGGTCTCAATGCTTTACGAGACTAAAAGAAAACACATAATGTGGTGCCGTTGGACGCCAAGTTCATGAGTATTTCACGTTAATGACTTCTACCTACCGCCATGCAAGCCGATATTATATACCTAATGCTTTTTGCAAATGACAAAATAAAAACAGAAACACTAATTGCATTTTGCTCCCCGAACAGGGGGTGCAGCATTAACGAAATGAAATGATGCACTCGTTGGTCTCGTGCAAACTAAAAGTCAATATGTTTGCAATTTAATTTGAAATAAAGCTTTTTTCGTTTTGAACATTTTTGTCGTACCTATACTTGGGAGAGAAAAAAGCGCATATCGTATTCTATGCCAAAGATAACTTTTGCGTTGAATTTCACAAGCAAATTAAATGCAGAAAACATTGCGAATATTTTTTAAACTATTTCATAATAAGAGTTAATGTTTTCCCCCCCTCTCTTTTTTATATGAAAAGATAAGGATTTTGCTTTTATATTGTGAACCATTAGTGACATTTTTATTAAATTTTATTACTCTTCTTCTTCTTCTTTATCGGTGCTATGCGCATTGTGATCTCAAAGGGATTACAACTCTCTCTCTTAACTGCTCAACGCAATTTTTGTTATTACTTTAAAAAATTACAACTTTACATAATGCGAATAATAAAAACGAAAGTCCGGCTAAAGATCAATCTTTCTTTTGCAGATGAGATTTACAACAAATTCCTAAATCTTACCTTAATTCTTAACTAAATATCCTTTTGTGATCTTCACAAAAAGTACTAAATTTTTCGATGTGTTGCTTGTTTTTCTAGATATCCCACACAATTCAATATCAAACTTTGAAATAGCTCTTCAGACCTTTCACATATTCTTATCCATTCTAGGTACAAGCTCAGTGCTTGCCCCTTTCGTTTAAATGAGCTCAATGAATCAATAAGAAAATCGAGCTTTTTTTGCCTATACTGTCCTTCCTCAGCTCTTTGAATCCTTGATGCAACTACCCTTGCAATAACGCTCAATTAATTTGAAGGAAGTCACTCGGTCAATTGTGTCTGCGGGAATTGCCAAAACCCAGCGCTTCAAACGCAACGAGTGGTGCCGTCTTTGCTACTCGAGTCACTAAACATTTGATGCTGCAGTTGTTCACCGTCGTTTTAATTTGATTTTCCCCATCTTCAGCATTTGGTAATGCCCTTTGAAAACGGCTTGGCTTACACACAAAATATGTTTTCTGACTCTGTATTGAATGCTAAGCTGCATCATTAAATGTGAAATTTAAAGATTTTTAAAAGAATCCATGAGTGTTTCCCCTAGTTTTATTTAATAAAAATTGAAAAACCGTTGGGTGAACCTAATGTGCCGCATACATGAAGCTTCAACTGCAAATATTGAAGTTAACTAAACTTATAAGAGGTGACAGTTTGCCTAATCAATGGAGGGAAAGTTTTCTTCTTCCAATGTACAAGAGAAAGGGAGATACCAGAAGCAGTGACAACTATCATTCGATCAAGTTGATGTCCCACACTATGAAGATCGTTGAGCGGGTTTTGGATAGCCGACTGCAAAAAAAAATAAGGCTGTCTGATGACCAATGCGGGTTTGTCGCGGGTAAGTCAACTACAGAGGCAATCCAAAGTATAAGGATCATTATGGAAAAACACCGAGATGCCTTAGAGGATTTGCATATTGTGTTGGTTGACTTCGAAAAAGCATTCGATCGACAACCACGAGATCTGATATGGGTGGTACTCAGACACCGAGGAGTTCCTGAAGCCTATGTGCGAATAATTATGGACATGTACGAGGGAGCAGTTACAAAAGTGAGATGCCCAGCTGGAGTCACCGAAGAATTCCAAATAACAGTAGGTGTACATCAGGGAAGTGTCTTGAGTCCACTGCTCTTTATTGCTGTTCTGGATTATTTGCTCGAAGGAAAAGTAACGGACAATAAAGTACAACAATTATTCTTTGCTGACGATGGAGCCATCATAAGCGAGGATCCTACATCCCTGCAACGAGCACTTGACGTTTGGATTGATGTTCCGGAAGGAAACGCTAAAAAGACTAAATACCTGTGCTGCCCTTTTTCTGATCCAGAGAACCCTATTCCAGACATTTATTTGAATGGAAATGTGCTTCCCAAGTGTGAAAAGTTTAAATATCTAGGATCTATGATCAATAGTGAAGCAACTTGTGATGACGACATCAATCATCGAGTAAGCGTAGGGTGGATGAAGTGGCGAGAAAACTCCGCTATCTTCTGTGATCGAAAAATGCCCCCTAAGCTGAAGGGAAGACTCTACACAGCAGTTGTTCGTCCAGCTCTGACATACGGTTCACAATGTTGGACATGTACAAAAAGTATGAGAGCAAATTGACGGCAGCCGAAATGAAGATGCTTCGGATGACAGCAGGAGTAACAAAGCTTAATCGAATTAGAAGTACTAAGATCCGTGGAAGCATTCATGTCAAAAGTACCATCTTGGACAAAATTCAGCACGACCGGCTCAGTTGGTATTGACATGTTCAAAGGAGAGATCCGCAGAACCCCGTCCAAAAGGCAATATCGTACAACGTTTCAACAAATTCGCGACGAAAAAGAAAAGGCAGGCCAAAACACTCCTGGTACAAGCAAATGCAAAAACAGCAGCATTTGGTTGGCCTCAGACATGGAACAATCCAAAACCGGGAGGCTTGCCGACGCTTTCTGAGGTCAACGCGGCGTACCCCACAGGCGGATCACTAGTGTGAAGCAGAAAAGTGGGAGAGTTGTGATCGCTTCAAGATCACTACTCGTAACGCCGGGAACGAAAAGAAGAAGATGGCGTTGTTGTGTTCACAAGTTCACATCATTGTTTTCGAGAGTAATTAACATCTTCAGGCTGCGGCTCTGTATGCGGGTGCGAATCATTGTCAATCATATGCATATACGTTAAATATTAAAGCACGTTAAAAGTTAAACTTCTTTGCTAAAATTAGAAAAACTAAGGACTTTATTCCGTATGCCACAGCTTTGTAATAGAAATGACAAACCAAATGGCGAATACATTTTTGAAATCGGTCGAGTAGTTGGTGATTTCCTGTTCACGTGTGGATACAAGGATCAAATATAGACTTTGCTATTCAGGAACAATGTAGAATTCTGATCGTGAAAAAATTTAGTTTCGCTTTTTGGTTGTCGTGGGGTGTTACATTCTCGCATTGTAAACATTTGCCTCTCAATTAGAACCTTTTCTGTAACGAAATTTTTTTTTTTTTGCTAAAAACTAATTGTTTAGGTGTCTTAGAACTTTTAATTAAACCGTTTAAATCAGCACTTGTCAACATAAATCCCTTGCTAGACACACTATTTCGCATTTGGGCTTTCAAAATCGTCTAGTTGTCAGCGAAAAAAAATTTACTCGAAACGTAAACTCTCATGAAGTCTTACGGGTAACGAAACTCTTATCTACCCACTATTTACTAACAACAATAGGACAAATAGTTTACAGCCTTCTATCAAGTAATGTTATTTTAAAAAAAAACAAAAAATGTCATTGTTAAACCGTTCAGTTTAAATCCTTATCTGACGGACTGTCATCTGAAGTTTAATTTTTTATTTACGTGCACTGTTTATTCCTTTACTTGTCTAGTAAAAACAAACTTAAAACAATCTTGCACGCGCTTCCAATTTTTTTCTGAATTGTTTTTTAGGTTGCAAACTTACAACTGTGCAAACAACAACTCGAATATACTGAAATTGTTTTTTGTCCAACCAAATTTCGTACACATGTAGACGTTAGTAAAAATAGAGTACTGAAGTGTAACTTTCATTTTTTATTTCTATTTTTGTTATAAAAAGTCTATAAGAAGATGTTTGTATCTCTGATTGATGTTAAATAAACTAAACTAAAAAATAGAAACAGATACAACATACAACCCGCAATATTTGGATAGCCTCACTCAATTATTTTATCAAAGAGTTTTTTTCTCCTTCTCTTTATTCGGATTCTCTGAGCCATAAATTTGAATAAGTTACACCTTTTTTGTATTCAAATCGTAACCGAATGACGTTATTTTTTACACTCTTTATAGCCATTAAGACTTATGGCTCTAATTTATTTTGATATTTCTTTAATGGATCATATAAAATTCTATCTGCATTTAGTTCAATGGTCATGAAACCATGGCCAATATTCTTTAGTTTGAAGTTGTCAGTTGGTGTGGCTTCATAATCCAAAAAGGAAGATTCGTCGATGCTCAAAACTAGAATCAGCTTGGGATGGCCCATATCGAATTATGCAGATGATAACCGATGTAACCGCCAAAATCCAGAAGACACCTAGAACCAAATCAAAGATTGTTCATGTTGATCGTTTAGCCCCGTACCGCGGTAAGAACACTAGTGGCTGGGTAACGGTAAGAGATGCTTTCGTTCGAGAAGGGAAGAGTGTTGCACACAGGAACGCAACCCATCATTTCGATAACCATCGACAGAGTGTTGCACCCAGGAACGCCACCCATTTATCGATAACCATCCACGGTTGTCATGATTGTCATTTTGATTGCATTGTTAACCTAAACGTCAATAAAGAACCACTTGCAACAACTGGTTATAAAGTTGAAGCTTGAGGCAAGTATTGGTGCGGGTTTTTTTTTTTTTTGTTTGTTTAATTTTATTTGCATCAGCATCTCCTTTCGCAAGGAACTAGTATGTCCTCAGAGAGTAGTCAAACTGCCATGTAAAGAGTTTTTTCTAAGCCGCTGGCAACAGGCAAACAATTTGAAGGCCCCTTCCATTCTTCACAAGGTATGGTTGAGAGAACTGTACAGACCCTTGGGTTCCCAAAGCTCTGCAATACCACTCTTTTTGTTTATTAATCAACCACAAAATCCTTTAGTTCATGGTTTAAAATATGATTTTATGACAAACGTTTAAGTGGTGACTTAACAATTGGCTGCTGGCACCAAGCATCCTTTTAAGACTATGTGAAACCACTTTCAATGTATTCCAAGAGAAGAAATTTCTCTTTGAGAGCAATTATGCCCATGACAAAGGTGCAAGTTTTTCCTTAATTTATAGTTTTTATCGAAAACTATAAATAAAAAAAAAGAAATTGTGGGCTGACACGTTCTACAAGTTTGATAATAATCATTTTTTCGATATTTATTTCGACAAAAGAGAAAATATAAAAAATCAAATTTAACTACGCCAACTTAGACGTTTTCGATGGATATCTCAAAAACAATTAACGATAGGTAAATAAAATGCCGGACTTATTTGTAGAGCGTACAACGAACAACAAAAAAGTTTATGTATAAAATTTTCGTATCTCAACGGAGAACCGAGTTATTGTTAAAAATGTGAATTCAACACTTTTTTCAAGATGGCGAAAAATGAACACAACAAATCTTTGTCGACAATTTGAATTTAAGCTCTTCTATGCCTCCCCCATGTCATATCCAAAATTCAGCTCTCATTCCAACAGTGAATTAAAATTTTACTTTTTTATGTAAACTCCAAAATGTTTTTATGTCATTCAAATTCTGTGTTGTTTCTGAGAAATAAAATGCTTCAGAGTTTTTTATTAGATGATTCGATTTTATTTTTTTATTCATCAATCTCACACCTAATTTTTGAAAAACAAAAGTCTAACTGGTGAAATTCATACAAGTCTCACTTCTAAAACCAACGAGTCCATACTGTATCCTTATCTAACAAATTGTACAGTCCTTTCCTCTTTAACAACTCGAATAGACTATGTACTAGGCATGCACTGTTCATAAAAATAGAAAAAGTGGTAGGTACTCCTTTATTTCCCTGGATCCTTTGTTTACCTTCTTGACTCGTTTATGGTTCTCTTGCTGGTTCATGGAAAATAAAGGTGGTTTTACCTTTTACCTTCCCTGACAACTGGGAAGCACAGTATATTTCTCTAGTCGAGTAAATATTGTGTCACTCCATCTATTTCATTAAACCAGGAATATAAAAAAAAACACACGGATGACAGCTTTTCTTCCCTCTTCCAACGCCCACCACTAGGCACTTAAGTGCTCGCTGTCTGTTTTACAACAGCTCTGCTTCTGCTCAATGCTGGCCTGGTCACCCAACCTCCACCGCACAACATTTGTCTGTATATATTTCTTTAGCCTTTTCGACTTGTCTGTGTATTTTAGCTATACTCTGCCAGTGCCAGTGCCAGCTGTTTTCAGTTAGACCAGTCCGACTGCCTGGCGAGACTTCAAAGTTTGTCGAAGGCGCTGTTTGGCATCAGTTCTATTTGACGCGTGGATATCAACAAAAGGAGTGTTAGCTCGTGTTAGCTTTAAGTTTTGTGTGCTAAATTCGCGTGTAAAAAACCAGTATACTATTAAATCAGCAACATTAACCTGAAGTCGAAGTGGAATAAAAATATAACCGTATGTTTAGAGAAAAGACAATTTTACTCGTTTTATCGAAGTGTGTGCAAATTAAATTTAACGACGAACCTTAAGGGAGTGTTTGGGAGTAGTATTTTTATTTATTCTGTTCGATTGTGGAACAATTTTGTTGCAATTTGTGCAGGTGCACCCAGTCATTGAAATATTATCGAGAATATTTATTTTTAACCAGACACGCCGCTAACGAGTGTCGGCTCTAATCCCAATTTGTTTTTATGACGCTCTCATTGATTGTCATAAAATTAGAACAGAAATAACTCAAAGATTCACAAATACATAATTTTCAATAACCTTATCGGTTCTAGCTTAGGTTTGGTGCCTAAAGTTTCATTTAATATTAAAAATAGGAAATACAATAATTTATTTTTGACAGACTTGTGTAACGAAAATGCATCGAGTATGATCTTTGAATTGATTGTGGGTATTTTGATTTTATCTTTTAGCTCATTTTTTGAATTGAAAACATTGCCCGTTATGATTCAGTTTAAATGCGTCTTTATTAATCGAGTCAAAAGGTGCATGCATTTTAATTTAATCAACAGCAATAACAAAAACTGGTTTATCTGCACAGAATGATTTTTTCTTTTCTTTTGAACAATGGAAGATTGTGGTCTACGTCATTTATAAGCTCGCTGTAAACTGTGCAGTTTAATTTTAACAGATGGCAGTTTAATAAAAATTTTGTGGAACGTGAAGATGAAAAGGATTGTGGAAATAACAACCAAAGTTTATCACTTCGATTATTACTGTTCTAAGTGGACATGAAGTGAAGGCTTGCTGCATGTAAACGATCAATTCATTTAATTCATTTAATCTTGAATATCAGGCAGCTTTCATTGCAATTCGATTTCGTTTTATTTGTCTTTCCATGTCATGTTTTGTAAGAAATGCCTGTTTTCGAATATCAAAGAAATATTTCGAGTCCTTACAAAACTTAAAGAATTATTTGTTTAAAAAATTGGTTGTGTGACACATAAACGAACTCTTGTTTGGCATGACTTTTTTTAATTGAATAAGGCGAAGGCAGAAGCACCTTTACTAGCACGTCGACCTGAAAGATCTTTTGTGCTGTGCCCTTAGGTTTAAACAATTAAAGTGTAGAGTTGTTCATTTGAAGTTGAGGTCTTGTAAGAACCTAAGAATATTTGAAAAAAGGGGTTTATCCCCTTGATAAAGGGGACTAGTTAATCCTTTATTGAATATTTTTAGCCTGGATCTGGCTATGGCAGGGCATTCACATTACTTAACTTTAGCATTTGTCTAGGGTACCAGGTGCAACAACTTATTTTGAAATTTGTAAAAATGGTTGCTTCTGTTTTATTTATTTACCTAAGCGTAAATCTTAACTGAACTTCTTCTTGAAAATTTGTTGTTGATTTTCGATCAAAAAATTATAGAATTTGATTCATTAGAAATGTGGGTGAAATTTGAATGATCAGCTGAAGAGATAAGTACGATAGCGCTCTGTTCCCTTCTTGACCACATCTCGACTCGTAATACAAATAAAATAAATAAATAGGGTGGCGCAACAAAGCGAGGAGCCCCTGGGCCTAGCGGACGGCTAATTGAGAAAGAGCTTTTCATGGCAATGAATTTATTAACGGAGGACTTGCCAATTCCTCGCGAAAGGCGATACCCGTGAAAAAACATTTTTGCCTCTGCTGGAATTCGAACCCCGAACCTCTGGTTAGTAGAAAGTAACTTTCCCTTGTCCATCTTCCATGGACTTCCGCAAACGAATGTCCTAAGCAATTTTTTATTTTGTTTGATTTGCTATTCTGATGGTTGTCTCCTTATTCCAGATGCTTTGTCGTATCTTTTGAATAGCTTGGTTTGCATGAGGATTCAGAGCATTTGGCTTATTGATGGTGTCCCTTTAAAGAGTAAATAAAAATAAATAGGGTGACGCAACAAAGTTCGGCGAACCCCAAGGACCAATAAATTTATCCGATTCCGATTGGCTAAGTGAGAAAGCAATTTTCACGGTAGTGTAGTTGGCTCTCAGAGGACTTTCTAATTCCTTTCGAAATACGATATCTGCGGAAACCGTGTTTCTGAAATTCGAATATCGAACTTATCAGGCAGACATGCTTATTTCTACTCCACGGACACCATTTTATTTCTTTGAAGCCGGTAGCAATTGTTTCGCTTTCTCTAAACAAGTCGGTTGCTTTTGAAAAACTCTGTGTTGTGTCCACTGCATTTCGGATAATGTATAGATGGTGTTGTACCGACCGATGGCTGGCATTTTCCTTTGTCCAGATTATACTCGAAAGCAGAATCATCTGAAACAAAAAAATGAAAATGCATTCGTTAAAAGAGATGTTTCTCGAGGTAATGACGGGAGGATTTTTTTTCACGATTTTTCGATTTTTCGTAGCATCAAAAACCCGATTTTCGCTAAAAAAAAATCGGTTAATTTGTTGTTAAATAGTAATTATTAAAAAGAAACGAAAAGCTCTCGACAATACCTGGTGAATTATGTGAAGAAGTACTGTGCACAGTTTTAAAGCGATTGGTCCTGTAGATTTTGAGTTATCGTGCACACGGACTTCAAATATGACAAGTCTCAGAAAAACGGTTTGAAACGCAGAAGAGTTTGGTCGTTTAGCGCTAATTGCACATAAGTTTGAGAACACTGTACTAATATACACCAAGCCTCGAATGTAGATAACAGAGGCCCGTTTGTGAAGGAATTTATTCGGGGTCGAAAAATACAAAAGCGTGCCGTGCAGCTGCCGCCCAGGTATAAAACCCGGCATGGAGCAATAGCCGCTAAAATACTCATAACTTCGTCAATTTTACTCCGATCGACTTGAAATTTCAACACAATATTTTTGAAATATTTTATAAAAAATTAAATACTTATAAAGTAGTTTTTTGTTACTTTTTTAGTGGTGGTCTTTGCGTAATGGAATGATTAGCATGTCTGCTTGTTAAGTAGTAGGTTTAAGGCTGAAATACCGTCAGTAACATACAATTGTCTTAAACGAATACCGTCTTTCGCGAGGAATTGGCAGTTCTTCTTAGAGTGAATTTGTAGGACCTTGTAATGCGTTATGCCCCCAAGTTTCCACAGCTTTTTCGCGCCGCCTTATTTTTATTTTTATTTTTCATTTATGTACGTGAAGCAGAGACTATTTGATTCTATTATGATATCCAACTTGAGATAAATAAATTCTAGTTAACATTTAAAAAAATTGCATTTTTGTTAAAGTTGCTTTGATGAGAAATCTTTGGACTTGAATTAGAATCTCTTCTCTCAGAAGGATCAAAAATTATTGCTCTGGAAATAATTATCTGTGTTTTTATTGTTGCAATTCAACTTCATACATATAAATCTTTTATTTATCTTGCTTATGAGTTATTCTCAAACTTAAATTTTCAATTTCAAATGTCGTGTCTCGTAATCGTAAACAAGATGCTTTGATGTGAGTGACCCAAATTTTTTATTCCAACATTTTTATCAGGATGTTTGTTCAGTGATTTTAAATTCTTGACTTTATCTCGTTTGGATACCTGCCTTTTGTTTACATTCTTTAAAAAATTATTCTTTTTGTTCAATTCCATTTTAAGATTTTTTAATTTTTAGACTTTCACATCTGCTGCTACTGGAATTCCGCATTTTAATATATCTGCGCTCTTTTAAATTTTGATTGTCTAGTTTTGGCGACTAACTATTTTATTCGAAAATGGAACGTCTTAATTTATTGTTTCGCTTTCTTTTTTTGATTACAGCCACTCAATGTCATTGGCACTGATCCAAGAACTTAAAGTCGAAAAATATTGAGTGGTTGTTAGGTTTTTTTCTCATCTCAAAATACTCTTCTCAAATTGTAAATTGAATTTACGTATGTATCTTAACTGTGCAAGTAAATATAATTTAATTGAAACTTTTCGTAAATTGCCCACATGCTAAGTAGGAATGAAGAATGATGTCTGTTCAAATATAACAAAACATCTCTGAGCCATAAATCGAATAACGAATGCAGAAATGCTTAGAAATCCAATTGTTTATTCCTTTAACGATCAATCGCAACCATAAAAATTCAAAAAAAAAAAAAAGAATAAACAACAACCACAACAACTTGTGAAAGCAAAGGTAAAGCTTTCAAAATTGAATTACTAATCCAATATTTATTTTGTTTATGCGTTATTCTCAACCTTAAATTTGTCTCTCCCCATCCTCTGACTCAGCTATATTATGCATAAAATGTATTTTTTTTTTTTTGCACAAACTTTCACAGTTAATAGTCAAGTAACAAGACGACACGAAAGGAAATACCAAGTCAACAAAAATGAAATTCTAGAGTACGCCTTTAATATTGCTCATGCATTTTGCACGTGAAATCAGAATTCCTATGCGCTTGCATCTCGCAATCAGGCTTGATACAAAAACTCATACGAACAGGGAATAGAGTCAATTCTTATCTTCAATTTGAGTGGCAGCAATTACTGTTGGTTGCAGTTTTGACAGGAAAACTGTCGATCTGACGAACGTGATAAGTCGCATGCTCTGGGGAAGTTGATTAAAACAAAACGAATAAAAAATCTGACAAAGCAACGATTCATTCTAAATTGTAAAACCCTTGAGCTTGACCCGTGTTGTCAAGCTCGGATTTTGTAATTATAATAAATTCTGACGTATTTGAATGGCTCACTAATTGATTTGTGAGTTGGAAAATCATTCGCTTGAAGTGTGACTACAATTTTTTTTTTTAAACCAAAATCAGGTTATTGAGATTGGGGAATTGTCCATGAAACTTACACAAAATTCAACAATATTACGTTCGGCAACCGAAATAAAAAGGCAGTGATAAGGAAATTATAGTTTGACAATGTTTGCGCAATGTTTATGTGTTGATTGGCTTATTAGCATAGTTCCGTTTTGTCAGATGTTCAGAAAACAAAAAAAAAAACAATCTCCCTTCAGCGAAAGATTTCGTAACGTTGTGTTGAGAAATCCTCAATGCCTTCTACTATCGTTAAGTTATAAGTCACAATGGCCAATGACTTCGTTGGAGCTATCAGTTTCAGTTTTAATTTTTTTCATGGTCATATGTAAGTAAAGTACAGCTTTAAGTACATTTTGATTGTTTTTCGTATTGAATCTTTTCGTACAGCAACATCAACAGATTCTTGAAACAGAAGTGGCCCTATGAAACAACCTTGGCGCTTGCCACAGCCTTGTACTAATAAATCGAGCAATGTGTTATGTTGTTGTTCAAATGGTCCCTTCCAAAGCAAAATGCTTACAAAGCTCTTCTCCCCAACGCAGAAGAGTAAACTACTGTGGGTTTCATTGCTTCTGTGATAAGCTTAGCTCAGGGACAGCGATAGACAACTGATTGTTTGCTCATGAATTAGGCACAGAACGATCTCTTCTGCTTTCTATTACTCTGTCTCACTGTATTCTTGTTAGAAATAGAAAACCATGGATTTAATAGAATGCAGGAGATGTGGAAGGGTTGCAATTGGAGTATTGGTTTGGCAGGCGGTTGTTTGCCTTCTTCCCATAATTTCTGGAGATCCGCCAGTAGTATGAGCCCAGATGTTAAAGCTTTATTTTGTCAATGACGTTAATTTGCTTTCAAGGCTCTCTAAAACTTCTAGGATTCCATGAAGATTTTTCCCTTTATCAAAAAGCATAAAAGTGGCATCAAGTTCTCGATTTTTGCATGAACCAGGTCATGGAAGTTTTCCTCCTTGGAACGCTTCGTAAAGCACTATGAGTCAATTCAAACGAGTTAAACTTGTTAAAACAGAGTCACTGGAGCTGTTTTGCTGGTTGCGAATGTCATCTTTCCCACGCTTAACTAAGTGGCTGAATAACCAGCTTCACTCTTTAATCAACAGCAATCTCACAAAGAAAATTGAGATCCATAGCCATCTACTTTAAAAAAAAAAAACCGAATTGGTTCTTTTAATCGGTTGCTGATAAAATAATAACAAACATTACTCACTTACCAAACCATCACACAACTTGTCTAGTCAGCGGCGCATCAACAACATTGCGTTCGTTTTCCTTTTGTGTTAAGTGGCGAGGTTAACTTGGTTCATTGTCAACCAGTATACCACTTGTCCATCGATCGTTGAACCTCGTAACTGCGTTCACAACAATGATTTTCTACAGCTCATCTTTATTTTGCACTGCCAATTCGTATGGATTTAGCAGAAGAGTAAAAAAAACGTAGAAAACCAGCTACTTTAACGTAGTGGCTATTCTGCGTTAAATAAAAAGACAGACAGAATAATATAACAAAAGAGGATACGATCTCCCGCCGCGCGCTGCTACAATAAAAGTCGGCTTATAAAGATCCCGGCAATGAGTGTGGAGGAGGCGAGTTAGTATCGAATCTTTCTGATAAGACCATTAAAATTACCCTACACAGAGCAATTCAATTGGAATGTGTATACAAAAGTAATTATTGTTATGAACTTCTGTCTATGTACAGAACTCGACAGTTGCAAATGCAAACAGCCGACTCGACGAGTAGATTCAATTGGTAATATGTTGTTTGTATCTTCTTCAATCAGCGGCAATTTAATAGTTTTAGCACGTTCTACAGGGCAATTGCTTTTGAGAAAAATAAAATCCAAAAGAATCTGTAGACATGCCGAGACCATGTAGGCGAGTAGGTACTTAGACTTATACGTATATGAATTTTATGGAAGAGATGAAGACTCTCACACCGTAGACTAGCGATGTAATTAATGGCACAAGTCAGAAAGGAACTTCTGTATACACCATTTCCAAATAGAGTTTTGGTTGCTGGAATGTGAGATGTAGATTGTTCTATACTTTAGGTACTATTAATCAACTCTTTGAGCATAAAGAACCCAAAGACCGCTGTAGCATGGACAGATCCTGCAATCCGAATGTTCTTTCGAACTAAGAACAGCTTTGAAGAATATTCAGTATTCGTTGTACTCAAAGCATTGTAAATGTAGAAACTTTGTACATTGCAATTCACAATATCTTCACTCACAAAGCAAATGGTTGTTGTCAAGTCTTATAATTTTGCAAAAGTTGCGTCACAAAAGGTCACTCCCTATTAAGTTTCTTACTCATTATCATAAATACGAGTGCTTGACATTGCAGGAGAGTTTGAGTAATGCGAATTGCACCTGGATTGCAACCAAATATTTGCATTCATAAATTCAAAACAAACAAAACTCTGTGTGAATTTGATGACTCAAAGGCTGTTGTTGACATTTGTAATGAATAACTTAGAAAGACTCAATGCGTTCTACATTCGAAAGGAAGAAAAGAATTGTTTTTAAATTAAATATACCACTGGGTATGAGAGCAGTTGATTTTACGCCATCTCACATCGTCATGTCTTCGAAAGTCTCAATGATGAAGAAGAAGATGGTCTTCTCTAAATTGCTAACATTTTTCTTATTCGAAATAAACAAATTTAGTGCATGCTGCGTATTTTATTGTTATTTTATTATTACGCACAAAACTTAAGATTCCTTATTTTTGTGAAGTGTAATCAAAACAAAAGCAAAACTACGCACAGTCGTTTACAGTTTTTCAAAATACTTTTGTTTGCTTGCGGTGTGATGTGAGGGCAACGTGTTGCAAATTCAAAACAGATGGGTTTAGACTTTTGTTATTATGGATCTTTATCTTATCTTTTTTGTCGAACTACGAACTACTTAAAATGGAATCATGAAAAAGGAGCTTTCTTTGTTTAATTGAAAGAAATTTTAAAGAGTGGAAGTGGCTTTATAAAGTTGATAGTGTGAACTATTTGAATTTTGTGCAAAATAAACTTTAAAGCGTTCAAAAATTGGAATAGTACTTGAGTACAACACGAAAACTTAATCGCAGGAAACACAACTTTTTTAAATATGGCAATACTCATCGTTCAAATGTCTTGGTAAGGTGTTGTAAGTACTCGTGGATATTATTAATTCAATTAAAACCTTTTTAGGTATGTTCGTTGAACTTTCCCCAGTATGAACAAAGTTTTCTTAACAACCCTATGAGTTGTCAAAAAACCCTGGGCTTTCCAGTCCTCAAAAAACGCTAAACCACAAATCACCACATATCCCTATCATTAAAAAAAAATATGCGTATGCCATTTGACAGCTCTCAACTCGCCACAGCAAAAAGCTAGAGCGAGTTTATGGAAATCCTAGGTCAACCCTAGGGCTCAACAAACACTCAATTTGACATTCGGGGCGACTTTGGGTTTCTCAAAAAACGCTTTATGGCGACCCCAGGGCGACCCTAGGGCTTCAACGAACAAACCTTTTACTAACCATAAACTGAAGATCGAACATAAAACTTTTGAGCTCATAGTTAATGAAATACTCAACTGAACCAAGCAACATTTCTTTTTTTGAAAGCTACAACACTCAATACCAGAAGAACTCCAAGTAACAGTAAAAACCCATCCTCATTACTACAGTCCTTGACTAATGTCGCTTTCCATTGGTTTTACTCGGGGAAGCACTCATTTCAAAAACCAATGCAACACCCAAAATTGTTTCTGCTCAGTTTAATGCTCCGTCTTGGAATGAGTGAAACACCTTTGGCTCAAAAAAAAATGTCGCTTAAATAAAAATTTCTTTTTGACGTTTAATTTCAATGTATTAGTGCTTCTTGAGTGAATTTTCACTTCAAATCGAGAAATGGCTGTCACTTCATAGAATTATAAGAAGCAACCTTTTTGCACCAATGGAACGGTTTGAGAATCTTCCTGGACGCTCCTGGACGGTTCTTTTTGCCCCAATCGAGAGCGACATAAGGTACCGTTCATTGTTACTGAGGATGGAGTTATTAAAGAAGATCCTACATCCCTACGACGAGCACCTAACGAAGGGGTTGACGTGTTAGAAACGCGTGGGTAACCTAATCATCCAAAAAAGGCTGATCCAGGCATTAGGTCTGTTTCTTTACTTTGTGCACAGAAATTCACAATCTGTCATATTTTAAGGAGTGCGGGGTAAAATTCTCTCAGAAACTCTCTGAAAGAGCGTAATTGTCTTAAAAGAAAATTGTCGTAAAGAAACGCCTTGAACAAAACATTCGCAGCAACGCTTGGAAAAATTTCTGTTTGACTGTTGTTGTATTTGTTTTGGCTGTGCACGATTTCTGTCCACAGAAATTTAGGTGGCACGAATTCGCAGGGTGGGGAAATTTTTTACTCTCTCGTGAGTACTCTCTTTTGTGCACTGCTATGAAAAATCGCTGTGCTGGAACAGCATTTTACTGACTTTCGCCGAATTTTCGGTGCATTTCGTGCGAATTTTCAGTAAAGAAACACACCTATTGTCTGAAAAGTGAAAAGTAAAGAAACGTCTGGAACAACGCTTGAAAAAACGTCTGTGTGACAGTTGGTGTATTTGTTTTGGCTGTGCACGATTTCTGTCCACAGAAATTTTGGTGTCAAAAATTCGCAGGGTAGGGAAATTATTCACTCTCTCGTTAGCTCCCTCTTCTGCGCACAACTACGAAAAATCGCTGTGTTAAAATAGAATTAGACTGATTTTCGGTTAATTTCGGTGCATTTCGTGATAATTTTCAGTAAAGAAACAGACCTATTATATAAATGGGAACTGCTTCCCAAATGTGAAAAGCTTAAGTGTCCTGAAATTATGGTCAAGCAGCTCTGATAGAATAAGCGTAAGGTGGATGAAGTGAGGAAAAAACTCCACTCTCCAAAAGTTCCTTGAGTTTAGAGGAAAACTTCACTCCGCGGTTGTGTGTCCAGCTAAACCCATCACAACGTACAAAGGTATGAGGGTGTTGACGACAGCTGCGCTGAAGATGCTTCATATGACAGCAGGAGCTTGATAGAATTAGATGCACCAAGATCCGTGGAAGCTTCAGTGTCAATGAATGCTTATAGCGGTGTTAAAAAAAGAAGAACGGAGACACTATTCATAGCAAAAGTTTCGACAAAAGTTTGTTTGTTTTTCAAATTTTGACTTTGAGACTTGATTATGCAAAAACTTTTACTGAAACAACTCTAATTAAAAAGTCATTTGAAGAACTGCCTTAACGGAGGGAAATAAGCCCCCCCCCCCCCCACTTACCTCCTCTCCCTTTCTATTCTTTTCTTGTCTCTACTCAACCTGTTCATCCTGGGCTTTGGTCGCATCTTATGGTAAACACCCTATATAACGAAAGAATGAAGCATTACAGCGTCGTGTTTTTGCACGAATCCTTCCAATCTTACGAATAGAAAAGGGTTTGGTTTGTTAAAAAGACTTATCATACTGGGATCGCCGAAAAGCCCTCAAACTCGCATCTCTGCATTCGTTCTACGACAACGCAAACTGATCCAAAAAGCCAATTTCTGTCTTAGCCAATATCAATAATTTTAAAAGATGCCTGGTACTTCTAGAATAGCATACATAGAACTTTCTATAGTTAACCTTAATATTTTAAAACATTTGAACATTGATCATTCAATCTTATCACACACGCCAATCAAATTATAATCAAAGAGACTATGAAACACCGATTAGACACACACAAACATGGTATATGGCTTTTCTAATGAATGATGATGTATGAAAATCAATTGATTTTGTGTGCAGTTTATGTACAGTGCTGTCATCAGAGGCTTTCTGGAGTTTCGACAATATCTGACAAAAGTCTAGTTTTTTTTACAGTTTATCTTCACGATCGATGATTGAAAAGAAGATTCATTAACAATATCGTCTGCTTTAATGTTGAATATTCTCCAGAACTCTTTTCTTCTTTGCTTATATTTATTTAAACAAAAGTGATTTGTGTTTGTTGTTTATGTGTTTGTGTCATCAAAACATCACGGAATTAATTTCCATTCCCTTACCCAACAATCACAGTTATTATTGGCGAGCTCAAAAAAATTTTGACCTGAAACTCAAACAGTAAATTATTCAATCTCAGCGAAGGCGCATTGCATTTCGTTTTATTGTTACATGAATCAATAAGAATCTTGAATGCAGACTGCCATTTATATTCGTAATTACCTTCGCCCGATTGCATCAATTAAAGCAGCAGCTCGTGCTGACATTTTATTGCATTTGTGTTAGGTTGTGAAAGATCAAAACGCTGTGAAAAGGCTTGTGTTAATTTACTTTGCACTTTCGTGTTTATATGCTCTTTAATTTATTAGAACTTCAATCGACAACGACTGAGTATACATACATCTGCTTTTTGTTAAAATGAAACTGAGTAACTATTTGATGTTATTTTGTATTGAATTCGGTTTTTTTTAAACGACCCTTATGCATGTGCTTGATGAAATAGAATTTTATGTGTTTCACATATTTCATGATATTTAATTGATAAAAAACTAAGTGACTGATCAATGAGATTGAAGTGTGTAAGTGTTTAAATGTCATGTTTGACAGGTTTTCAATACAAAAAAGCTATTGCTAGCCGATACAGAAGCAGCTGCATTGCAGTAGACAATTTTAGACTTGGTGTTAATTCGGTTGAGCGCTGGTGTGGAAGCCCCAATTTCATAGTCTTTTAATTTGATTAGAAAGGATTGACCGTGTAAGGTTCACATAGGACTTTCTTTTTAACTGAAAATTAAATTTAAGTTTTTAATTAAATTTTTTTTAAATTTAAAACAAAAATTTGTTAGTAGAAAGTAAAATAATCTCTATAATTTTTGCCGTTGGGGCAAGAAACAAAATTGATAGTGACGTTTACGAAGTATGGTCAACCGATTGCTTCGTGTAACTCGATTTTTTGAAACGTAGTTAGCATCTGCCACCCTGTCTAAGTTTCACCAAACTTTTCTTTAGTTTGGAAGTTTTCATCAAGATTTTCAACCAATTCAGAGTCTCTAAAGTATAAATTCTTATTTTGAGACACGATTTCGATCGAAAGTTAGTCGAATACGAAAAAATTTTATTTAGAGATTCGATCGTTTCGAAAGCTAAAACGTGAAAATTCGAAAAGATGAAATCAAATGCAAATTTGAGTTCAACTATCTTTCGATCGAAATCGAATCTCAAAATAAACATGCTGCTCTCCTTAAACAACGTTGAACGATTTGGATTCGGACAGTTTATGTTTCAAAATTTAAAGCGGAGCTTTCTTTAAGATGGAAGTGAGTATATCACATCCCCGTATACTGATTTCAATCCAGTGACACTAACAGTCATTCCGACAAGAAAATACTGGGAGGAAAACAGGGTTTTAAAACAAAATCACGTCTCGGTCTTCACAAACGGTTCCAAAACGAACGAGGGGGTAGGGTCAGGCATCTTCTCAGGCTGCTCTCTTATGAACAAATCAATAAAGCTCCAAGACTTTTGTAGTGTTTTTCAAACTTGCAGTCTGTGAAGCCGCAAAACACCTGGCTATGCAAAACTTGATCAACAAAAGTATTGACATCTCCATAGACAGCCAGGAGGCCATTAAAGCTATCTTATCTTTTGTTACAAAATCCAAATTAGTAGAAAATCGTCGCAGTAATCTAAGACTATTGAGCTCAACGAACACCGCAAATTTCATTTGGGTTCCAGGACATCGTGACATAAGAGCAAACGAAATGGCGGATAAGCTGGCTAAAATCGGGTCAGCACTCGAATCCAGTGAAACAAACACAACAGATCTCAAGCCACTAGAACAAGAAAAAAAAAGGAATCCGACAAAACTTTCTAAAATGCCAATGACAGCTGATCATCATTAAAAACATGCCGGGTTTTCAGAAACCTAAAAAAACTGAATTTTCGATCCCGCTCAGCAGGTTTCAACTCTCTCTGTTGATTGGCATTCTGACGGGTAACAACTCATTAGGTACCCACATGATGAGAATGGGCATTAGCACATCTGACTTATGTAGGAGGGATCATTCCACTTCCTCTGTGAGTGTCCTAGCATGGCCTATACTACGAAATAAGCCCTCGGAGAATACTTCTTCGACAACCTGGGCGACATCTCTAACTTCTCACTAAACTAGTTAACAGACTTGGTTGATATATCTACTAAAGCTTTCATATACAAAAGCTTGTTCATGATTCAATGAGACTTCTTTCCTGGCTACATACCTAACTATACCGCAAATGCAAATATATGCACCACTTTCATATTTTAGCAGAAAAGTTCAAATACGTGTGCCCCAGTAATGCACTTTAATTTTTTTAAAACATTTTTTAGCTGAAGAAACGATTCATACCTCATACGATACGCATTAAGTGATATGATTTACTGTTCGTCCTACCTATACATATTTTTTTATGATTTCTCCTGGTGTTTGTAAGCCTCTTTCGATAAAGCTTTGATAAAGACTACCTTATCTTCCCCTTCATGAGCCAAGTTGTTATCTCAAACAAATAGAGCAACATTTGTATTTTACAATCGCTTTATTTGCGCCCTTCGCTCTACTTAATGAAAAGCAATGATTGCATAAAAAATCAATATGAAGTTAAAAACCTCTCAAGAAATTAAAAAAAAACGAAAACTATTTGAATTAAGTCATAAGCATGCAAAGGTTGCACTCGAACTCACCCTTTGCTTAACGTCAGCAGATAATTAGAAAACAAAACGAGCAACAAAAAAAAAAATTATCTCACAATCTTATCAGGAACACTTTGTTTTTGTGTGTTAATGTTTCCTTGTTATCAGTTTGATTTGCACACACTTCAGTATAAATTGAAAAATAAGAAAAAAAAAAAAAAACACCAACCTGTTGTTGTATATAAAACGATTTTTTTGTGAAATCAACTTCATCGTGTTATTATTAATTTCTAGTCTACCTATCGTTTGTGTTTTGTTCAGACGAATAGACGCGCTTGGGAAGAATGTCTTCTCTATAGAGAACAAACATCTCAGTTGTGTATTAAAAAAAAAAAAAGAAAAACTAATAAATAAAGAACTTGTGTTTTTTAAACAAAAAAAAAAGTGTAAACCAAACAAAATCAAGATGATGAAACTATTCAAAAAGAAAGATACTCTTAAATCTGAAATAATAACAGTGTCACCAACTCAACCTGTGCCAACAAATGGCAAGAAGCTTGTGCTCACCTGTATGCAATTGGAAGTAAGTATTTTTAACTGAAATAAAAATTCTTTGAAATAATAGAAAATAAATGGGGAAAACATTACTCATCACTGTGGTGTGAGAAAAAAAGGGGAAAAATTATTCTGATAAGTAATTTTGTCATACTTTTTTCGCATGTTCGAATATTACTCGTGTTTTTGCACTCACATGACGACAGTTTAAGCAAAGTGAGGTTAATAAAAATAAAATGTGTCAAAAAGGAGTTGAGGACATGAATTGATTTTAAGAAATTAATCAATCAATTTCGAACAAGACGTTGAGTACGGAAATGTTATAACACATTCTTGTCGTTTCATGTACCAACCTCAATATTCCCACGACCGTTTTCTATGAAGGCTTCATTGTGCCTCTGAATTGGGGGCCTTGATGGTTTTTTGTTGATTGCTTATTGTTTACGGGCCTTACTCCGTCCCTTTTTTCGAAAGAATTAATGAATCAAAAGGCAAACTAGTTCTGCGTCTGAAGTGACACTTAAACTGAACATTTTCTTCTTCTGTTTCCAAATAGAAATTTGGAAATTCGGGATGGGCATAGTACGAAATATGATGTCCGTTGAGTAGTGGTTATCGTGTCTGCCTATAGCGTGGGAGGATTGAGGTTCGAATCCCAGAAACGTCAAGGAAAAAATGTTCTTTCACGGGTGTCACCAGGAATTGAGAATTTCTCCGACAATAATTTAATGCCGTGATGCCATAATCTCGTTCGGAATCGGCAAAAAATTGAAGGTCCCTTCCATTCCCTCGCAAGGAATGGTTGAGAAACTAAGCCCCGGGTTTTTCGAAATCTTTGTAAGTCAGCAATCTCTTATCGCAGATAAACAACAATCTTTGCTAAGCTCAATAGAAGATCGCCAACTGGTGGTCGAAATAAGACCCTTTCTCTAGCTGTAAGGCTGGAGGTGAACGAAATTTAGAGATCGTGCACTGCTCCCAGTGATTTCTTTTTCATCGAAGCTATTCTCATTACAATACGTTGAATATCAAGCCCACAAAAAGGTTTCAACTGTTTTTTGTTCAAGAATTGATATAATTTTTTGAGCTTTATTTCTTAAATTGTAGGCCATTAGTCGTGCAGTGTGATAACAAAGATATCAAATCTTCTTGTGTAGTTAAACGAAAACCAACACCTGCCGTTTCTAACCCACATTCCCACCGTCAAAACTTTACAAGCTCTTTTCCGCTATCACTTTCGGCCTTCAAATAGTTATCTCATTGTAACTTCTTCACCTGAACTTTGCTTTGTCATTTCGAGCGGAAAATAATAAAATAAATCATCTGTTTTCATGATAAGGCAAAAAATGTTATCTATTTCCCATAAATAAGCACGATAACTGATTAACTGCATTCCATCTATTGCTTGTTTTTCCAAAAGAACAGTAAATTTATCAATCAACTTCAATTCTTTTGTCTCTGTAAACAACATTTGGTATGTGGCACTTTCCAAAGTTACACTTTCTACGCAGTTTCGAAAAATGAAATTGCTGTGATAAATAAGAACCTAATTAGTACCCTTGTATCTTATCAGAGGCCGAGTGTGCAGACTTAGTCGAATGATATACTGTTGTTTTATGTGTATATAGGAGTTTATGATGTTTAATTCCATTCGAAAGGTAACTTTCCTCACGTTTTCGGAACAGAAATAAAAAAATTAAACAGAGTAATTGCTTCAAATAAACTTTAACAACAAATCCCACCCCATCTTACGTAAGCTCTGTCGTAAGGATGATTGTTTTTATGAGTACCACGCCCTCCAGGAGATGGAAGATCTTAAGATCAAAATGATTTTACTCATACGACTTTTAAATGTAACTCAAAAGAATTGCACTCAACAAAAGCAACTGTGCGACCTTCAAATTCAAAAGACTCAAAAAATACACCTCTGTTCTTGCATCCCTTGCTTTGTTATGTGACACCATTGCAACAACGTCGTTCAATCAATTAATTGGTTCCCAATACCTTATACCTACATACAATAACTACTTCAAAGCTAACAATCGTAGTTGAAGTCAAGTTCTTATTTTCATTTTCTCATAACATTTTCTGATAACATTTCGTGATCAGATTTTCGTCAAGGGTTATGTACAAAGCTCTGGCTTGATCTCGAGCTAAGATTATTACCCAATGAGCTAGAGACATAGTTGCTTTGCAAATAGAGTTCTTTCTGCTTATATTTGCTTTGTACTCCTCAAGGACATAACTCTTCCGTTTTCTCTGCCTCAATTTGTACCAGGACCCAGTCTTTGGTTTTGTTACCTAGACATTAATTTATCTTCCAATAAAAAGAATCATTGACGTCACGTTAAAGTTCATTACTCGAAACTTATTTCGAGAGCCGTGACTAATTATTTTTTCTAACTGTTTTTCTACACTGCGTCACCTTTTTTTCTTCAAAGATTTGTTGGGCCAAATAAGTGGCATGCCTATCCATCCGATCTACATGACTGCTATCTGAGGCTTTCACTTGGCGACAGAGCTCTTTTGTTGAATTACTACATTCAGTCTGAAACATGAAAAAAAACTCCGTAATTCCACCTTTGACATTGAGCCAATATCAATCATTTAATGGATTTTTAAAAGTCTTGACACGCTTGTTTTTATTACTGTCTAAGTTCAATACACATTAATTATCTGTCCATAAAAACACTAATCTTAATGAGCTCGTGTTGCTTCAATTGTTCGGTCTATCAATAATTGTCTTACCGTCGTCGTCGTCGTCGTCGAAAAAAAAAAAAAACGACATCGAACTAATTCAAATTTTCCTTTCTTCTATTTTTAGCGGAGGCTTCATAAAGAATTGATGTCTCTCATTAAGGAACCCCCACCAGGAGTTACTGTCGACGCCGAAAGCATAAGTGAAAATTTAGCCGAGTAAGTTCATCAATACATTTCCTTCCTATTTATAAATCCATTAAACAAAAGTAAACCTCCATCGTTACGTTGACTTAAATAAATGTTGTATGTTTTCTTTTTCTAGATGGAAAATCAATATTGAAGGCTTTGAAGGTACCCTATATGAAGGTGAACACTTCCAACTGCTATTCAAATTTAATAATAAATATCCGTTTGATTCGCCTGAGGTAAGCTCATTTGAATATAATATTCTTTTTATGTAAGGAACTAAGTTCAAATTGTTTACCTTTTACAGGTGACATTCATTGGATCTAATATACCAGTCCATCCGCACGTATACTCAAATGGTCATATCTGCCTATCAATTTTAACTGACGACTGGTCACCAGCACTGTCGGTGCAATCAGTGTGTCTTAGCATAGCGTCTATGTTGAGCAGTTGTCGTGAAAAGAAACGACCTACAGATAATACGCTTTACGTTAAAACGTGCAATAAAAATCCTAAGAAAACGAAATGGTGGTATCATGGTAAGTAATAGTTGTTCATTTAATTGTTTTCTCTTATGTTTTTCAATAATATGTGAAATGAAGTCATAGAGTAATAGAGTGCATGGCTCTAGTGATTGTATTTTGAAGAGAGTTGACTGTTATCATATTTATTAGTACGAGTGGTTTCGTTTAGTTTATTTATCAAAACGTGAACTCAGTTTAATCAAATAATTTGATCGTAGAAATTTTAACTTAAGTTATCAGTGGAAGCTAAAGTGGCTTTTTTCCTGATTTGCAGTCAGCCGTTTGTTCGTTCTTTTATCTCATAACCCTTTTTTGGTATTCGTAAGGCTAGTTGAAGTTCATTGCCAGCGCCAAACAAACATTAGGTTCGTTCGTTGAACTTTGCCCAGGGTTGACCCAGGTTTTCTTAACAACCCCCATAACTGGGTTTTCGGTCCTTTAAAGGCTCAACCATGAGGTCACCACACAATCATACATATATAATGCATGCAGCTAATGCAGACGCCTTTCGGTGTACTGAACCACAAAGCGAGAATCATCGTTTTGTTATAAGGGAGGTTATGAACCTATGGTAAGTTACTTCACTACTAGGTGGTCATTACAGTTCTGCATTAACCTGGGTCTCAGCCAATATTTTGCACTTCAAGTCTTTTGAACTCCGCTCTTGCTAGATTGCTCCCCAGCCACGTTGGTGTTTATCAGAGGCATGTAGGATGTTCTGTCATAGTTTCGCGATGCATTCTCTTTGCAGTATTCTATTTCACTGTAACCAGTATCTTCCGACTCTAAGCTACAAATTAAAGGAGCTTAACATTCATCTATGCTGGGTGGCAGATTGTAATTTTTTTCTTGAAAAAGTTTGATGTCACTTCTCTCAGTCAATCTGTTGGTGAGACACACTGTTACTCTCTTACATTCCTTTCAAAATACTGAGTGAATTAAATTATTGATTATTATTGATTAGCTTAGATTTTACTCTTCGTTTGACTCTTCCCACTCAATAATAACAACACGACACACTAAAAAGAAAATAGTTAAAGGTTATAGCTGTTTCAAGGCTGCTACCTATCGTCGGATTGCTTTGCTAGGTGTTGTTTGTCCTCAACGATATTGTTGTTTCTTTATATTTTTAATATTCAGACAAGTGGGGGAGCTCTGATTCATATGAAATTAGCGTTGTTAATTAAAAGAAAAGGATTCGCTTTCATTATGTATGTCTTGTATTTACTGTAACAGCTTCAACAGGTTTCAGTTCCGTATAGGGTCCATTCTCTATTAAGACCGAGAAACTCAAGTTTTTTCGTCTGTTATATAAATTTACGATGGCAATGACTGTTGAGTTCACTGGCCAATTAAAGCGTTATTCAGCGTAAAGTGGTAAACCATTACACTTGTGACACACATCAGGAGTGGGTTAATCAATAACATTTAAGTAATGTCAAGCATGTTTTCGCAACTCAGTTTTATAACGAAGGCAGCTAAATGATTCAACGGTTAGAAGTCCCTGGACTTCATTACTCTTTAGACGATTACTGTCCAATCGTTTATCGTTGAATATATCGTTAAAACATTGTTTCATGTAACTTCGCGTTCAGCGATTAAAGAAAAGCTATTTTTATAGTCTTATAAATTTTGGTACCTTTTTTAGGTTTTTAAAAACGTTTTTTGGTATCTACAGCTTAGACAATTGTCGTCTAAAACGTTACGGAATCGGGGTCAGGATTTAACTAAAGCCTTGTACTATTACATCGAGCCAAGCAGCAAAAAATTTCTGCCACTCTTGTCAAATCAAAGCTTGTTTATTGCTGTCGCAAAGAGCTAAGGGTTCTTGGCACACAGCATAGCGTTAGACTCTGCTGGGTTCCTGATCATAGTGGTATACCGGGAAACGAAAAAGCGGACGAACTAGCGAGAAAAGGATCAGCATTTGACCCTTCTCTCATTGATCGATCAATTAGGGTTCCACCCTGTGAAATTAAACAGATCATTGGTAACAAAATAATGCGAAAATCCAATGAAATATGAGATGGGAATGCCTAGATTCCTGTGTTTCTTCCAGGAAACTATGGCCGAAATACGATATGAACGGATCTGAAAAGCTGCTATCATTGAATAGACCTTCATTACGAATGCTTATCAGTATCATAACTGAACACAACCTACTAGGTTACCACAAAAAGAAAATGGGTCTTTGCGTTTGCACCGATGATCTGTGCAGAGGATGCAATGACATGAACGCACCGCTCACTTCCTTTGTCAATTCCCAGCAATCTGCCACATTAGGAAAACAATTTCTAGGCAATTACTTTTTCAATGAACTAGAAGAATTATCAGACACTTCGAGAAGCAGCCTGTTAAACTTCATTAAGGCCACAAAATGGTTAAAAACTGACCAAACCAAAACTCATAGGTTTCTAGTACGTTACAATACTCCAGGGTATCACAATGGATTTACATTGATCTAAGTGTGACGGTAATAAGATTAACCGTCAGCCCATTCTACCTAACCTAACCCAACTATTACATCGATCTTTTTGCGCTGTTTTTGCTCTATGACAATTCTCCAAAAATCACCATTCCAACTAAATGGTATGAACAAAAATAACTAACCTCTCTTTGTTTTTCTCTCATTCCAGATGATTCGGTGTAATCGAGCCTCTCTCCATCTGCCACCTGCGTTTCATGTAAACGATATGGTTTCCCTTGAGATACATATAAAGCAAAAATCATCGAAGATTTTCTCGTTCAAATACTAAATCCATCGTTGACCTGCTTTGGATAACACTTATTGTTTAACTATATATTTTCATAAGAAAAGAGAGCAAAAACTCTTTTGTATTATTATGTGTCTAAAAAAACTATCCCGGTGATTCTTGTTATCTCGCGTATCAATCCCCGAAAATTAAAAAAAAATATCTGTAACGCAATTAAACCCAAGAGAGTGGAAAACAAAACAAAATGTAAATCTATTTGGCCTTAAATCTAAAAATATTATATATATACACATAAATAGTTAATTTCCAATTCTGTATTAAAATTGAAGTTGAAAATTCATTATTTATATACGAAAAAGTAATAAACATTCCAACAACAGCGGAACTCCACTTATTCTTGTGATGCGTTGCTCTGCGAAAAAGTAACAAAAAAATAACACACACCCAGCAAAACAACATAACCCAAGCACCACAAACACACACACACACACAAAATTGAATGATCTCCTTCTTTTAGTGTACTACCTACATATAAACAAAAAAATAAAGTTGAATTAAAGGCAAAAAAAAGAGAAAAAAGTTAAAGAAATTCAAAAAACTCTTTTCTTACAAACTTTCACCTATTCAGTCCTGCAAAAGCAAATTAAAAACTTTTATATTTATTAAATTTTTGTTTTAAATTTTACTATTTACCTATTAAAATCATTATTGTGCGGTTGATGCTTCTAATTACCTTTTAATCGAGCGTAAGCTTATTCAAGTTTGTCTTCTTTTTTTATTTTTAAAAAATGTTTAATTGAAAAGTGTGAGGAGGAAGAAGAACGGAACTTCTAGCTTAGAGTTTATTTTATATTAGAAAAACTTCTAACCGGATGTGAATGTTTGTGAATTACAAAGAAAAACAAAAATGAAAACAAAAAACAGTAATCATATTACCTATGTATTGTATATCGTCTTAATTATATTATAAGTAGTTGTTAATAAAACTATTTTAATCGAATCGTTTTTGTTTTTACTCGTTATTTCATTTGATAATAAGAGTGAGCCAAATAAAAGTTTCTTTTGGAAAATGCAATAAAATTAACAAAATTAAATTGTACGGTGTGTTATGACTTTGTTAATGAGAACTGAGAAAAAACATGCCAATTAATTAGGGAACACAACGTCGTTCATCGGCTGATTTCTCAGTAGCTCATTCTGTCACTCTAGTTTTCCAAAATCTTCCCAATTTCGGGTAGTAATTCATGAATTGCTTGGATAATATTGGTCATACGCGCTTGAATCTTTTCCGAACAGTTGGCACAGCATCGATCTTTCATCGTCACAAAAAAATGTCCAAAGGTGTCAAATCGCAGCTCCGGGGAGGCCTATTGCATCGGCTGCTTCATTTCAACCAAAACTTGGGCTACACGGCACCTACTTCCAATAATTCCCAACGTTGTTCAAGCGTTACGTGGCTCATTTCGATCCGCGGAGGTACATACAATGCTTATTTTCTGTCAAGATTTCAAGCGGGAAATAATTGTTAGCCGCAAAATAACCTTTGTCAAAAAAAAAAAACACTAGATGGCTTACCCTATTATGTATAAATAAAAAATAAATAGGGTGGCGCAACAGAGCGAGGAGCCCCTGGGCCTAGCGCGTTTCTCACAACCATACCTTGTGAGGGAATGGAAAATTTCTGCCGGTTCCGAACGGCAAACTGAGAAAGCGTTTTTCATGGCAATGAATTTACTAACGGAGGACTTGCCAATTGTGTGGGTTGTCGAAATTCTTTTCAAAAAATATATACCTACCTTTTTTTAGCCTTTTCATTGATATTTTATGTAACCATTTGGAAGCACATTCATTCAGCACAACATTTGGATCCGTATGTTTTTTATGACACATTCTATCAGTTGTACTGCTTGAATAGAATTAAATTTAAAAAAACTGAGACAAGCTGGTGCATAAATAATCCGCTTTTACTACGAACAATGAGAAAAAAAAATCAAATAAATGATTACAAAGAAAGACTTACTAAGCAATGTTCAGTCAATGTTTCATGAGTTCCGACATGGTTTACACCAGAATCTGAATCACATATAGGAAGAAGTTATTAAGGATTCCAAGGTTAGGTTGGATAAGGCTGGCAGCACCTCACTCGAATCTCAAGGCTCCATTGTGCTCCCTGGCAAATAGAGAATGAGTAAGTGGAAAGATTGGAGATGTAGAGGGTTGGGCTGGTGGCTGGGTTATTGGGGTTGGAAACCCTCAGTGAACCATTTGAAGCCCTGAGTAAATTTCAGGATCTTGTTCAATGGGAGGTTAGAGATGTCGCCCAGTTTGTCGAAGAAGTATTTTTTTTTCCTATTGTGGGCCAAGCTAGGGCACGCACAGAGGAAGTGGAATGGTCCTTACTCTATGTCTCCGTCTTGATATCCTCTACATTAGTCGGATGTGCTAATGCCCATTCTCGTCATGTGGGTACCCAACAAGTTGTGGCTCGTGACAATGCCTATCAACAGGAGAGCCGAAGCCTGCTAAGCTGGGGCCCTACTCTGTAATTCGTTTCGAAAGCAAAAATTTCCGTAAACGAATATTTTGTACTCGACTCGAAAACTAAATACAGAGTACGAATTCATAAACGGATTGAAAATCACTTTCGAATAGACTTGCTTTTCGAAACGAAATACAGAATAGGGCCCCTGGAGCAGAAATTATGTTTTTTCTTGGAAACATCTGGCCAAAGCTTTCTGGATGTTTCTGGCATGTTTCTAAAGATGACCACCTGTCATTGGCGGCTTTTAGATAATTGTGTTTGATTGTTTTTTTTTTTTTTTTTTTGTTCTAGTGGCTTTAGAACTGAGAGGTTCGATTCCCTGGATTCGAGTGCTGACCGGATTTTAGCCAGCTTATCCGCCACTTCATTACAGATTATGTCACGACGTCCTGGAAACCAAATTAAAGATTACTGCGAAAGGTTTCTACTAATTTGGATTTTTTGATAATTTTTTTGAAAATTTTGATAAATAATGATAGATAGGCCGTCTTGCGGCTTCACACACTGCAAGTACTTCTTCTTGGAAGGCACTGCCAAATTCGGGGAGCTTTATTGATCTATTCAGGAATGCAAGCGGAAGATTAAAATGACGGATTTTTAGATGTTGTGAATATTTATACCAACAAATACAAATTTTACAAAGCTCTCACGACAAAGGCTTCTTTTGCCACAAGTACGTACTTTGAATGCCGAAATTCTTACGACACATAACTTCAACAACCTACTCTAGAAAACAGAAAACCTCTGAGGTAGTATTACTATCTAACCATCGCATCCTACAAGGGCTATTGCTGCAGCACTCCAGCAGGTTTACCTTTCGTTTTTATGAATTTTGAAGCTAAAATTTCATTCGGTCATACATAGTGTTGAATAAGAAGAATTTAAGTGACAACAAAATTACTAACTAAGAAGTTCCACTAACATTTCAAATCTCCTTTAACGACAAGAAAAGCTAAGCGATTTCCGTTTGGTATTCAAAGAAGACATTCTTTACTTAAAAAACTTTTAATTAACAATAAGTAGATAACATAAGCTATTAACAAACTGAGTCGATCATCCGCCATGAAAGAGTCCTTGCAGTGCTTCCTGCAGAGCACGCTGACATGCCATTATCGCTTTAAAGCCTCCAGCTCTCTCCGTTGCGTTTTCAGCACGCACATGTGATATATAGCCTTTGATTTCAATTTCCCTTTCTGCTGGTGGCGGTGGTCCTTCATTATACAACTCCAAGACTTTGTGTTCGTACAAAGGTCCTTCATCTTGCTTGGGCACTGGTAAAAACAATTGTTCTCCACCTCGTGAAAACTTTATTCCAGTAGAGAATTGTGTTGCTGCTTTTGGTGCCGGCACCACTTTAGACTCTTCGCGTTGTTTTTCAGCCTGTTCGGCAAAAGCACTAACAATCTTACTGGCATCCTCATAGCTGCTCATTAATTCATCGATTAAAGCTTCCTTTTCGCGAATCTTTTTTTTCTTGTTTTCTTCCTCCATCGCCAGAAGCTCGAGGCGCCGGGCTTCTTCTTGATGCTTCTCAATTTCTAACATCTCTTCAAGTTCATACTCCTCACGTCCTAGTTTTGCTTTGTTTCGCATAATTGCTTCTCGATTTTCTTTCTTATACTGCTCGATTTTCTTATTGGTTTCTATGATATCAATGTTGTTGCAGAGATTGAAGATAATGTTTTCGATTTCTTCCAGGTAATCATTGTACTCTAACAGGGTTTCGAAGTCGTCTTCTTTCTTGTTATAGTCCCGAAGAATTCGCCGTCGAATGTCTACTTCCTTTTCAACCATCGGATCATCAAATAGTTGGACACGAAAGTTATTTCGTCGAAGGGGTACATTGCATTGTGGACAGGAACCGGAGCCTTTTAAGAATAGCAAGTCAACACAACTTTCGCATAGCGTGTGACCACAAACGTTTACCATCAGTTTCAGTGATGGGTTACGATATTTTGTTGTTTTACAACGTGGACAAGCTTGTTCATCCATTTTCTTAAGATATTTTACTCAAATAATAATAAGTTATGAAATAAGAATATAGATTTTAAAAATCACGAAGCGGTGAGCGAACGCAAAATTACAAACCAAACAAATTTTACAAATTGTCAGTTTCAAGTGTCAATTTTTTGACTGCCGGATGCCGGTCGCTGTCATCACATGCCTAGGGATGTGTTATGTGCAACGAAAAATCGATTATTCCTTAACGAAAGCTCAGTAAACTTTGTATGCTGACATCAAATAAGAATATGCAAAAAAAAAGTAAAAAAAACAAGTGGTTTTAGATTTGGAGTTGGAGCTGATCTAACTCTAACACAAAATCTAATAATTTTCAAATATAAAGCTTGTGCTGATTTAATTTGTTAATTTGATACTTGACTAAACCCAACTCACTTGATAATAAAGCACATATTCAGGCGCACACCTTCGTTAAATTGCAACTGAACACGGTATTATCGTAATATCGTATAATATCGTAGATTAGACTCCTAAGAGTACTAACACAAATCCATATGCATATTGTCCCTGTCCATACGTGTTATGCCCATAACGTTATATCGGTCGTTTCTGGGCAAAAGGGGTGAGGAAGAAAGGGACTCGATGCGCAAAATGAAATCTGATTTATCTGCCTAAGCAGTACACTTGGCGTGTCCAGACGGGTTATGCTCATAACGTTATGCTTTTTTCAATACAATTTCCAACACAAAATGGAGAACTTGTGCGAGGAATTATAACAACGTCTGGACACTAGGTGTTATCAGCATAACGTTAACAGCATAACCCGTCTGGACAGGCACTTACAGATGCGCCTAAGTGTATAGTTTAAAAACGATTGGTTATGGACTGCCGTTTCGATTCATTCAAAGAAAATTCAAAAAATTAAAAATCGTTATTTTAAATTATTTTAGTAACGTGCAAAGATCCAAGAAATATCTGATCAATTTGCGAGTGGGGAAATTCAGAATTTAAGTCAAATGATAAAGAACCAGTTGAGAAAAAGACTCAAAAAATTCACGATCAATCAAGAACGACGACGCTTTTCGATTGTACACTTTCATGAAGTCTAGTAGTTGGAGTGGAATTCATTTCTTTCTTCACTGCAGGCTATTTTGAAAGAAGAATTTACTAAATACTACGTGCTGCAGTAATTTTTTGCTCTGCCAGCCGTTGTTAGCTAAAAGTTGAACATGTTCAACTTTTCAATCGCTGCCAAATACTGTGTGGTGAATTTCGTGGTCACACAAAGCTGGGGCCGAATTACGGCACACGCTATCGAATAAGTCGTATCGGAATTATGGGAATTTGGTATTACCGCTCACGATATCGAGTCATCTAGTACCACAATTCGGCATTCTCTCATCAGTAATCGATCGGAATTTCATTCGATGCATAAAGTGCTCTCTAATTCATACATGAAAGACTATCGAAACCATCTATTATCAATATTTCATTTAATAACACCATCCGAGTGTATTTTATGTTTAAATTTTCCGAAATTCTTACTAAATATTGTCTTTTTTGTTACAAAGGCATGAATTTTACCTACCAAAAAATAATGAAATAAGTATAAAGAGACACCAGTGACATCTATGAATTAATAGAAACTCGAAATTTACTAGTGAATATTCGATGATACTAGTACAATTTTAAAGAGCAATACGATACGAGAGGTCACGTATGCTGTAATTCCAAAATGGTTACTCACTCACTCGATCTCTAATTCCACTCACTCACTCGATATCGTGAGCTGTAATTCGGCCCCTGATCAGCGGCTTGCAGTAGCGGCTACTCGATTTGCCGCTTTCAAGCAGTGGTGTGTGACCCGTGCTTAAGCGTTAATTGATCTCAACCCCTTATGATATTTTACAAAAAACGCCCCTAGTTATTCTACACGTTGAAGCCAATATCAAAGTTTCGGCTAGTGTACTGTAAGAGAAGGTGCTTTTAATCAGCATGAAAGTTTTTGATATGAAACTTATTGTTATTAGTCAATGAAAGAAGCAGTCTTTAGTCTTCTTTTTTTTGACCATTTATCCAGGCCTAGAAAGGACATGGCCTACCCTGTCGACAGCAAGTAAAGAAGTTCCACAGCTTGCCCAGCGACCAAAAAATTCTGGGCAACTTTGGATCTAAAATTCATTAGACATTTGTCATTTCTAAATAGATTGAACATTACCAGACACTCGGTCCTATCGAGGTAACCGTCGGAGCGGAATTCTCTCCGATCGGAGACATTTTGCTTCGTGGTAGTTCTCCGATCGGACGATCCGACTTTCTCCGATAAGTTTTTTTTGCGGAGATTTTAGTTTTGGGAATGCAATGCATTGCCGTATTTATGAAAAATTTCTTACGACGACAACTACTTCTAAAAAAAACTCCGCTCCTACGGTTACCTCGATAGGGCCGATTGCCTTATAAGTAAAGGCTCCGCAAACCGCAAGACGTTGGATTTTATCGAACGACTTCTGCATTAGCCCTGTTCACACTGTACAATTAGTTGGACAGACTTCGTTTGATGGAAGTTGGATGGTCTGATGTAGTTTGCGTTCACACTTATCAAGCTTGTCGTCCAACTCTATGTCACATACCCTTCCACTCCATCCAACTTCTAGATTTTCAAAAATTTTTGGAAACCATCCAACAAGTTGGACAAGCGGTCGTCTGAAGGGTTCACACTATCAAGCATTGGTCGTTCAAGCCAAAGTCTGTCCAACTAATTGTACAGTGTGAACAGGGCTATTGAGTGCATTCATAGGCGTTTTAGTAAAGCACAGGTAAAATGACGTAGCTTTAGGTGCCACAACTGCCACTTATGTAAACTAACTTTCGAACTAATGGTAAGACCTTAAGAACAATGGAGAGCCTAGAGAAGACTGAACTTTAATTTTTATTTCAGCACAAATCGTCGTGTCTGGAGCTCTTTCAGGCGATTAATGAAACGCTTATTGTGGTAAGAGCCATTCAATGCCTCCATCACCTCATCAAAAGCTGAAAATATTTAAGTTAGGTGCTCTCCATTCCTCACAGTTTTTCTCCTTTTTATTTCATTTCCCCTCCTGCAAGAATTTAATCGAACAATTTTCTCGTGCACTTTCTTACTTGGTCGTAGGTGTTAATAAACTGCTCACCATTTGACTAAACAAAGAAATTAAGACTATCAATGTCTTTTTATACCAGAAAACTCCACAATAGACCAAATTTTCACATTACGCCCGATCTTCCATCTTTTTATTGATTTCAAAGCCGCGTATGACAGTATTTACATAGACAAGCTGTACAGAGCCATGTCTTATTTCTGCATCCCTGCAAAAGTTGTAGGTGCGACTGTGCAAGATGATGATAATCGAAAGGGGGTATGAAAACCCTTGGTCGTTTCGAAAGCAAAATACTCCCACTGTAGGGCGTTCTTTTTATCCTTCGATGTTACGCGATGCTGTAGTGTCAAAATCGTTGTTGTTGTTGTGTATGTTTGACTTTGTTACAAAATCATGATTGCATTTAGGAACGACTCGATGTTACACTTTGCTGGTTTGTCAAAAATATGAATAAAGTATTTCTTAAAATACGAACCCAGCTAAAAGAAACTCGTTATTGATGAAGAAAAATGAATTCTGAAATGAACAAGATTGAAAATCAATAACTGTTCACAGAATTTGGAAGATTAATGAAAAAAAAAACCAAAACAATTCTGACCAACAACAATTTTAAAGGGGTTTGACAGATCAACATCGAAACTCAAGTCCCAGAGATGAGTTGGAAAAAGTTACGAAACGTAACATTCTGACAGTTCAACATTGCATTTAGGAACGACACGATGTTACATATCGTAACTTTTTTGCATTTAAGAACGACATAATATAATGCTAGCCGATGTTACATCGCGTAACATCCAAGAAAAAAAGAACGCAGTACAGATCTTTTGTCCTATAAACGAAAACAATGTGTGGAGAAGAAGATACACCAACGAGCTGAGTTGTATCGCGACATGGGCCGAAAGGCATTGGAAATAAGTTATTGAGTAATTTAGAGTACCCGCCTAAGGTCAGTAAGTTAATTAAGTTATTATGTAAGCTAGTTTAAACATTTTTGTTAGCAAGTAAGTAGTGATAAGAGATGAAAAATAAAAATGAAATTAAAACTGAAAGAGTACTCATCGCGAGGCTACGATGATTGGGCCATGTAGAGCGGATGTACCCAAACGCTCCGGCTCGACGGGTTTTCGAAAACACATTGCAGGGAAATCGTGGAAGGGAAAGACTGCTGCGTCTTAGATGGCGCAATCAAAGGGAAGAATAGCTCAACCGACTTAGAGTGCAAAACTGGAAGGAGCTCGACCGAAATCTAAATTGTTGGCATAAGATTCACCTCAACTATAATGCGCATCTATGTACGTAAGGAAAAAGGCTCCTTTCAAGCCTAATGACTTGCATGGTATGGATCTAGCTTTCCCACTATCATTCACAACTCACTTTTAGTTGCCACTCTTTTTCAAAACAAAAAATATGCCATCACCAATATGTTTTTGAAATTTTTTTATTTGATTTTGCCCGCATATATGCACAGGAATCTCTTCTTTTGTTTTATTTTTTTTTTTTAATATATTATTTCATGACGATTTTTATTAATTTTATCATATATAATAAGAATAGTTACAGCATATATACTTTTTCATATTTAATATGCAAACGATTATATATATTTTCTAGATTTACATAAATATTTTATTTAATTAAAATTAGACCACAATATATTATTTTATTTTTAATGATAATATTAAGACATTTAAGAACTCACTTCACTCTGTGTGTGTATCTAATAGTCTAGACCATAAAAGCATTCATCCAAATGCACATACAATTGTTTACATTTTCTTTTCGTGAACAGAAGAATTTTGTATTTCTTTCTAAGTGTATTATTCTTTTTAAAAAAATCTACGTAATATTTAATTAAATATACATTTATGTGTAATAGTTTTATCTACATTTAGTTTAAATGTAAAAAAAAGAAAGGATGGACTTGGACTCTTTGTTCGCCTTACCATTAATATTTCTACTTTAAAAAATACATACAAAAAAAAACAAAAAACTAAAGTAAAATAAGAAAAAATTATGATTTTTCAACAATATTTCTGTTCTTCGCTTAATTTGTGTTGCACTTATATATTTTCTTATTTAATTTTCTACTGCGAATTTGCTTCTTCTTCGTTTCTCCCCATTACTGTATGTATTTTTTATATCTGTTTTGAATCGAATCACTGTAAATATCACAATTTAGTTAAATGTATAAATATGATGTATTTTATCTAATATCTCTCTACGGATAGATTTATTTATATATATATTTTTAATTATATATATTTGCAACACAATTGAATGCTTAATTGCTAAGAAAAAAGTGTTGAATATAATAAATTGTTTGATTTAAATAAGAGACTATCTAAGATGTGTTGTTTGTTTGTTTGTATTTTATTTAAATTTAACGTTGAGAAAGAATAAAATTTATGTTAAAAATTCAAATTTAAAAATTAAGTTCATACAATGGATGTGTTTGTTTTTTGTTTTTTGTTTGAGTATGCAATATAATGTGTCAAGCATACACGTCTAATAATAATACATATACATATTTTCGGATTGTTTGTTGCCAACTTTGGGTTCACTTTCGTTATTCTGTTGAACTTCAGTCGGCTGCTCAGGTGGTGACAGTTTCGGATATTAGCTTTGAGAGGAAAGAAAGTTTGTTAGTTGGAAATTATACTCTATTAATTTTATCTAGCATCTACCTCTGAAGAGCTGTAGCTTCCTCCATGTCGCCTTCGCCTTCTTCCATTTTGTTGGCGCCACTACAGATGCGGCACTTGCAGCAGATAATACATGGTGCAGCCAGTAGGAGGAGAGGTGATGCCACCAACAATAAAATGCCAAAACCGGCAAAAATGCCAATAACTTGAGCTCTATGCCACACCACAGAAGCTCGGGAATGTCCCAATTTATTTTTACATGGTCCCTTGTCGTAATGACGTAGAAGAAAATCGTCCTGAAAAACAAGGAAAGACGTTTAGTTATTTTCTGATTAATACGACCATCAGAAGAAAGAACTTACGTCTAAACTAGCAAGACAATACCAACAGAAGACGTGTTTGCATCGTTTACACATCATTTGGGCACAGCCTTCGTCCTTCTCAATAGGAACAGCACACATTGGACAGCATTTGATTAAGTCATTGTCAAACGGGATGCCAATATCATCTTGGCCATCGGCTGCCAATCGCCGATTGTTTTCATCACAGGACATGTTCGGATGCCACTATGGAGAGTAAAGTTAGTGTAAAAGTCTGATTATCATAGAAGTAACTTACCGGTTTTTTACAAGCTGAACAAAATTCGTCCTTACAAGAAGGACACTGAACGGGACATAGCGCTGCTTGTTGGATTGCATTGTCTTTGTCGTCGTTGGACGAAGATGATGGTGCCAGCGCCGAATCAGATGTACAACCAACTAAACATACAGTCTCACAACCAGCTCTTGGACACCAGGTCCGGAATTTGTCTAGTTCTATTTCTGTAAACAGAATGAAAATAAAATACAAATTAAATAATAAAATACAAAAATAGGAGAGGATTGTTGCTTTTGAATTTTTGTGAATCGTAATGTAGGGGGAAAAACAGAGTCGGGTAGAGCATTACACATTCGGGTGGTGCGACTGAAATATGAATCTCTTTACTTGACTGAACATCCAAAGTTGAGCTCAAGGTAAAACTCATAAGCAATTGGTGTTGCGGCCAAACTGTTTCAGGGGAGGAATAAAACTGGCTATTTTACTAGAGCACTGGTTGTAAAAAAAGCGACAAAAGAGAGAGGGAGAGAGACAGGTAACATTTCAGAATCGATCGATCCTACTATTGAACTATCACCTTTCAGTCTTAACGCTCTGCTTTGTACCCTATCAAGTAGGTGCAAAGGTGTTTGGGGAGCACCTGACCAGATATAGGAATTATACTCTAGTTTTGGGCGGATGTAGGCTTTATGAATAGTAGCCAGATCAGAGGGGGTGAACAGCAGGTTCGTTCATGGAAGCCCTGAGGTCGCCCTGTGGTCACCACAAAGCGTTTTTTGAAAAACATAAATTCGTCCTGAATGTCAAACGGAGTGTTTTGGGTTTGCCCTGGGTTTTCTCTCAACTCGCCCTAGGTTTTTGCTGGGGCGAGTTTGGGTAATGAACAGGGCTTTCAATGGCATGTTTTGTTCAAATGACAGGGATGTGTGGTGATTTTGTGCTTAGCGTTTTTTGAGGACTGAAAAAACCTGGTTTTTCGATAATTCATAGGGTTGTCAAGGAAACCTGGTTCAACCCTGGCTTAAGTTCAACAAACTTAACTGTCAAACGCAAATAGATTGGATGATTTTCGACTACTTATTTTGATCGTTTTCCTTCATTAAATTGGCTTTCATTTATGCTAAACGCAAAAAACATAAAATTTCAAACAATGATTGTCAGATAACGCTTTGATTGACTTTCTGAATCAGGATGTAAACTATGCGAACAACCAAACAATGGAGTGTTGCCACAGGTGAGAAATGAAAAACACTACATTCAGATTCCGTAACGTTTTAGACGACTATTGAATAAATTTGAGTTACTGAAAACATACTTAAGCTCCGCAAAAGTTGCAAAAATTTATAAGACAAAAATAAAATAGCTTTCCCACTAACCGCTGAAAGCGAAATTACATGAAACAATTTTTTGACGATACAATCGACGTGACGTTAGACGATGGAACGATAATCGTCGAAAAAGTTAAGGGAGTTGGGTCCTGTTCTATTAATTGTTTTCACACAATTGTCAACGAGATTCTTATTACTTTTACGTTTGACGAATCTACAGATGTTTCTGACTGTGCACAGTTTGTGGTATTTGTGCGCTTTGAAGCAGATGACAGTAAGAATTCTTATTTTGCAAAGCACTTGCAACTAAGAAATTGACTGAAAAAATGTATCGCAATTTGTAGCGATGGCGCTAAAGCTATGACTGACAAAAGTAGTGGACTCATTGCAAAATTAAAAGCGATAGTGCCAAACATATCCTTGAAACACTGTTTTCTCCATCGACAGGTTCTAGCTGCTAAGTTTGTACCTTCTGATTTAAATGACGTGCTCATGGAGGTAATAAAAATTGTGAATTCTATCATAGGCAAAGCTTTGCAAAACCGGCTAATCAGAATAGTTTGTGAAGATATGGGCTCGCTTCATCAAAATCTCCTTTATCACAAGGAGGTCAGGTGGCTATCCAAAGGAAAGTTACTAACGAAAGTTCTGGAACTGAGAGCCGAATTGTTAATGTTCTTAAAAAATGCAAAATCTGGTTATTGAAATTAGCATTTTTGACAGATCACTTAAGCCACCTTAACAATTTAAACAAGAACCTTCAAGGAAGAGAAGAAAATATTTTAACTGCCAAATATAAAGTAAAAGCATTTCACGCAAAACTTCGTTTATGGTCAACCTATCTGCAAAACAATATGTTTGAGTCTTTTCCAAAAGTTCAGAAGATAGTTGAAGATAATGCAACAGACCAAAGTTTAACACTATCGGCTCACATTCCTTGTTTGATACAGATCCTGCATAATTTACAATCGAAGCTTTTAACATAATTTCCGAATTTGCACACTGAAGCTGATAATGGGCGTCGATGGATTTTAAACTTTTTTTTAAACAAATCAATAGATCTGGCTTATGTCACCACAGAAACGAAAGAATGTCTTCTAGATTTGGCTGCAGATGGCATGTTAAAATGGAATTTTGTTCGCAAAGTGTCGACGTATTTTGGATGAAAAGAAAACACGAATATCCAGAGCTAGCAAGGGAAGCTCTTAAATAATTGGTGCCATTCGCCACTTCATACCTGTGTGTACTGACACTTTCTTCAATGGTAGGCATTAAAACTAAGAAGATTTATAGGCTGCAACTAGAAAATGATTCAACTATTAACGTTTCAAAAATAGCACCATAATTCGATAAGCTTTTGAAAAATAAACAAGCGCATCCTTCTCACTAAAATTGTGTTTTACTTGTGTAAGAACATAT
This sequence comes from Melanostoma scalare, assembly GCA_949752695.1. Lineage (NCBI taxonomy): Eukaryota > Metazoa > Arthropoda > Insecta > Diptera > Syrphidae > Melanostoma > Melanostoma scalare. Next base: position 12,251,192 of record OX456984.1, on the reverse strand, counting down.
CCTTTTTATTAGCCGGCGGCGGCGACCCCCCGAGTAAGGCTTGTTTCAAGGGGTCGCGACCCACAGATTGAAAAACACTGCGGTAAAGTGTAAAAAAGGCAAACCAAAACATTCCTGGTACAGACAAATACAACGAAATATGCATTTAGATGACCTTAGACACGAAAAAATCTAAAACCGGGGGGTTTGACGACGCATTCTTAGATCAACACGGCGTACCCACGAGCCGAACGGTGCAGGGAATTAACTTCACGGGCACTACCTTCACATGGGAAATAACTTCACCCCATGTGGGAAATAATTTCACTTTTTTGTGGTGAAGATATTTCCTACTGAAGGTGGGAAATAACCTCACTTTTTCGTGGGAACCAATTCCACTTTTATGTGAAGCTATGTTTTGGAAAAAAACTTATACATTTCGTTGCAGTGCAGATCTGTTTTTGAAAATATGTATACAGGGTGTCCCGTAATTCGTGTTACATATTTCGGGATATTATTCTTGGTCGTATTCCAAGAAAAAAATTGTTCTACAGTAAAGTCCGTTTCTTAACTTTGACATCACTTTTTGACATTTCAAAAAAAGGCTATCTTTGGTGTGCCTTGACCTGTGTTAAATTCGATTTCTCTGTCAATACTGATGGTAGAGACCTAATTTTAGACTAAATTTTTTGGAGAAATGATAATCCTTTAAACTGTATTTATATTGGACTTCTATAGGCTTAGGGTTGCAAGATCTTTTTTTGAAATATGTTAAATAAATTTATATGTATTTCAAAAGCAAATTTTTCGTTTTTGTGTATCTTGTCGTTTTAGTGCTTTATTCAAGGAAATAATGAAAAATTCGCGCGAATTTTTCATTATTTCCTTGAATAAAGCACTAAAACGACAAGATACACAAAAACGAAAAATTTGCTTTTGAAATATGTACATATAAATTTATTTAACATATGTCAAAAACAGATATTTCATTTAATATATAAAATGAGTGCCATCCAATAATATACAGTGAAAGATCTGTTTTTGAAAATATGTTCATTATTTTAATTGACGTTCTTAGCTACGCATATTCGCAGCTAAGTAGCCTTATGTTGGACTTACATGCATCTGCTAGTGCAGATGAAAAAAGGAATTAGACACAAGATGTAAAACTCAATCGCTCGAATTTTTCACTATTTCCTCGTGTATAGCACTAAAGCGACAAAATGCATAGAAACGAGAAATTTGTTTTTGAAAATGTGTTACATAAAAATTTATTTAGCATATTTTCAACTTTCCAAGTCTTCGTTTCAAAGCGCTTTTGTTTTGAAAATATAGTTTGACAATGTTATGTTTTTTCAGAATTGAGTTCTTTTATAAATTTTTTTAATATACAAACGCGAACTATTTATATTTTTGTACCTTTGTTTATTTTGTAAAACTTTTTTTGTTTGAAATAAACCGCCCAAAAGCTATAATTTCTCTTTTGTTGAATGTCTACAATCTTCAAACTGCAGGTGGGAAATAACTTCACACAAATTTCAGGTGAAGTTATTTCCCACCTACAGTGGGAAATATCTTCACCACAAAAAAGTGAAATTATTTCCCACTTGAGGTGAAGTTATTTCCCATGTGAAGGTAGTACCCGTGAAGTTAGTTCCCTGCACCGAGCCGAACACTAGTACGAAGCAGTTAAGTAGGAGAGCAGTGATTCCTTCAAGATTCCGATGCTCAAAACGTTGGGAAATTGAAAAATGGAAAGAACTGCGACTCTTTTGAAGTTTTGGAAAAACATTTTAAAGGTCATGATGAACTTTAGTCAAATGCAATATTTCTTTATTTTTGAATCACAAAAATACTTCAGACGATCGAAGACACACATTAAAAGAAACCAATGAAACACCTGGGTGGAACGCAGACGTGGAGTTGAGGTCATTTGAACTTTTCAATCTTACATGTCTTTTCTTTAAAAAAAATTCTTTTTAAAAGCAACAACTCCAGAATAAAATCAAAACAATAACAAAAAATTTTTGCTATTGCTCTAATCATAATAAAACAAAGTTTATAATGCCTTTGCCGTTTCCATAGCTGGTTGATGGGAACAATTTTCCCATCGAAACTCTTGGAGAGTCTTCAAAAGTTGTAGAACAATCAAAAATTTTGCCGAGGCCATAGAAAGCTCAACATTACCCATCGAAGATCTATTCCACCCGAAATTGCCTTAAAAAGCCGCTTTAGACAATAAATTACTTAAAGCACTTCTCTCTCACCTTCCCATATTTTCAATTAAAACGAGCAATTCATCGAATTCCAATCGAATAGACATCAACGCTTCAACCACACTGGTTTACATTTGAAATTTAGGTTAGGTTAGGTAAAGTTGGGAAAGGTTTCACATACATATTTACAAACTCTTGTTCTTTCTCTACTTTATTTATTTTTACTCTTCCAATCAATTTGCGGTAAAGCTTTAGGTTTAATTACATTGTAACTCAATGTCAAGTATAAATTGATTGATAACCTCACAGACAGCATCATCAGATCTTTAATTTAATTAATATTCGTAAGTCGTGAGACTGCAGAGTAAGAATTAATTTCAAATAAATTAAATGCCACCCCTTAAATTGAAAATACTTATGCAAACCCACCCCATCGGCCATATGTTCTCTAAGAATTTCAACAGCGCACACTGAGCAAACGAAGTCACTGTCATTTTGATTAAATTTCCATTAACAAATAAAACTAACTTACCTCGATTCAGTCGATATCGATGATGTTTCTTCATAAGATTTTGTGATGCTAGCTTATCGATTTCATTGAGTGCTACAATGCCCTGTGATGGACACTGAGCATCCGGACATGATATGTCATAAGCGCCTTCTGATATCTCGAATTCCACATACGCCTTCATGCACTGAAAAGAGACGATAGAAACATTTGTTATTAATTTTTTTTATTAAATAATGGCGTTGAGTTCTTTGTTATTATAATTTTAATAAGGATACAATTTTATGTCAAATGGATAAACTTTGATTATAACTGTCACTTCAGAGTATTTCACGAACAATGCGGATAAAACTTTTTCCATCAACAGGAGTGGCTTTCATGCTACAAAAGCACGCGAACAAAGTTGAGTGTATTTAATAAAATCGAAGAGATGAGAATGTTTTTAATATTTATTCTTCGTGTCAACAAAAGAGACACAAGATTAATTAAGAAATTGGAGCTTGTAACAGTTTCGGATAGGCACAACACGAACATGAGATTGATGGCTTCGCAATAATATCATTGCAGGTGAATGATTATACAATGGTATACGCTATTTCATGGTTTACGAACAAAAAAAGAGGAATCTAAGAAGGCTAAGGCATTTCATACCAAACATTTACAAGTCAACCAGAAGTTAGAATAAATGAATATTTTCATTTCTGTGTAATGACAGAACGAAGCACATTCCAAATCCCAACCAACATCACATCGCAACGCACAGTGGTTCCACTCTCGAACAAAGGCGGCCATAATTACTCACTTGATAACATATAAAAACTATTTATTCCAATATGATTTGGGCTCTCTGATTACGAAACTTCCATCAGTTTTGATATATCTCAATGTCTTGAGATAAGTGCGGTAAAAGGGTTCAAAATCTGTTTACTTTAGCTATTGGGACTAGAAAAAATCCTGTAAAAGGTACATTTTCTACATTTACCGAAATACAATTTATTTATTCAAAATATGTTTACATAACTTATTACAGTCTGCTCGTACTATATTGTGTAAAAATTAAACTCTTAGCAAAACACATAAACAACTACCTATGCAAGTATTCAAATTAAGTTTATTTTTTTGTATGTGTACAAAATAAAGGTTTATGCATATGTATATGTACATCGGTAGTACGTACCTACTATAATAATATTTTTCAAAAGCTAACTTTGAAAGCTAGGGACCATTTCTAGAGATCTATCAATGGTGATTTCTATTCTTTGGACCTTACCTTATTTTAGCGTCAAAGCTGTTAAACCATTTTGAGCCAAAAAAATTTATCGACACGTATTTTTGTAGGAAATTAGATTTCCTTCAAAAAAAGGTAATTTAAAAAATTTTTGTCAAGCTAACCGTTTACAATTTATCAAGCTTGAAAAACTGGCATGTATTTATGATTTTTCTCTTTTATTTTGAATTTTTTCAATTAACGAACAAATCAATATACGATAAATTGCAAACATGTTTCTTAGAGAAAATTTGATGCTCAACAAAAAAGGTATTTTTAATATGTTTCAATAAAGTACTTCCTTCAGAAGTTATTCACGATTAAGGTTGAAAAAAAAATTAAATTCCTTAGGTCGCTTAAAAATTAATGAAAAATCAATCTGCAAGTTTCTGCAGCTGAGAACGTGCACTAGGTTAGGTTGAATGGGGGGTGCAGCCAGAAGTGACAGCACCTCACTCGGATCTCAGGGATCCATTGTGCTCCCAGGGAAAATCAGAGGATGAGGAGATGGGAGGATAGGAGAAGTAGATGGTTATTGGGGTAGGGAACTCCCACTGAACCATTTGGAGCCCTGAGTAAATTTCAGGACGTTGCTCAATGGGACGTGCACTAGATAGTACATTTAATAACCTTTCTGGCAATATATAACTTTTTGGGGGCTTTCCGGGGCGTAACAGTTAAAAGTTTAAGGCAAATAACATTTTTTTCTATCTAAGCTAAATTTAGAAACGTTTATATTGAGTCTAACACTGCCTCTCAAAAAAAAAATAGTGGGGGTTTTAACTTCCAAAAATATATCCACAACAAAGAAACAACTCCACAAAAAGATAAGGAAACGTCAAAGCCAACAAATGAAGTCTTACAAACACTTAGAGCACTAAAATTCAAATGTCATGTGTTTGCAGTGTTATAACTTCGAAAATAAATAGTTAACGGCATTTATGTTTTCATTTATTATGACTTTAGGATGTTATCAGCTTATTTAAACGGTTTCTTATTATAACCGTTGCAATGAATTTTTTGAATTTTGGCCTACGGTGGAACCACTGTGCATCGGTTCGAAACAACCCCATGCTTGGAAAATCAAGCAATCAATGTTAGCAAAAATAAAAGAACACGTACGAGTGTACAATGTTGGCACATAATTGAATCTGGCCTTTTCAGAATCAATAACAATTGCATCACTGGTGCATATTGAATTGTGACTAACGATAAACTGCTGGTAGAAACAATTGACCATTCGTTAAGTTTTTGTATTTGGAGTTGATCAAGTTATGAAAAGGACATAAAGAAATCAATGCATTACACACAGATGTGACATATGAGAGCATCTTTATTTGAAAAGGTGAAGGGTTTCGAAAGAAAAATTCTCCGAATGATCTTTGGTCCCGTATGTGAAGGCAATGTGTGGAGAAGAAGATACATACAACAACGAGCTGTACCTCGACATGGGCATAGCCAGAAGAGTACGCATCGCGAGGCTACGATGATTGGGCCATGTAGAGCGTATGGACCCAAACGCTCCGGCTCGACGGGTTTTCGAAAGCACATTGCAGGAAAATTGCGGAAGGGGAAGACCTTGTCTTAGGTGGCGCAATCAAGTGGATGAAGACCTCAACCGACTTAGAGTGCAAAGCTGGAGAGAGCTCGCCCAAAATCGAAGTCGTTACAGAAGGATGTTGGTTGAGGCCCAGGTTCACCCCGAACTGTAATGCCCACCTAAGTAAGTAAGAAGGGTTTGGTATTGGGTTTTGTAGATCGTTATATTGAAGAAAATATACGAACGACTATCTTGATTCAAATAACACAATAGATTAAATTATATTTCAAAGAAAAATTATTTTACAAACAACAAAGTGTCGTAACCTACTAATATATACTTTGTAATCACAAAGTTGTTTATATACAAAGTATATTATTTGATTTTATAATTCAACATTTGGACTCCTAATAAATGCTGAATTCTTTGACACAATTTGAACAACGAATGCACTTAAAATGATACTCGTATGTTTAAAAGAATCCAGAGCTAAAAGTACTCACTGCGCTTTGACGAACGTTTTTACAAACTATTGAGCAGAGCTCTTCACGAGTCTTGTTCGATGTTCTTTTGGAGATGTAAATTATTGCGCCCGAAGATGGACAGAGGCACAAGCTTCGTATTCACTTTGATACGAAGCTAACGCCCGCATTTTATTGGAAATAGTGAGACAAAAAGTTTATAGCCTTTGTAAGCCATAGTGTAATAAGGCTTTAAAATGGAAATGAAGTGCCATATTCCTGCTATCATTTAACAATATGCACCGAACAGGAAAGGAAAAGGCAAAGCGGATTAGAAAGGTTGCTTTACTAAGGACTGAGGACAACAAAATATTCTTAACCATATTTTTCAATTCAAATGCTGTTGTTTATTTTTTTGTGGTAAATTAATCAGTTTTATAGAAAATGATTGTGGAAGGGTCAAATCACAGATCTTTTATAAGCAGAGTTAGTTACGTACTAATCCATGTCTCCTTATTGACACTTGATGTACTGAAGAGCAATCGGTTTCCAAGACTTTAGTTTTTCTTTTCCCTTTTTTTTTAATTTTCAAAGAAAAATTCAACCACCATTTATTTGCTTGCAACGAAACTCTCGTCAGACAGCAGTTATAGGTTCCTAAAAAAAAATTTCAATTAAATTTATGTAATTTGCTTTTGTTCTCCAGGAATAAATCTGGTCTTCGGAATTGCCATTGAACAAGAAACGCATCCCTGAGGATTGCATTCTGTGTGTGCACTGTGCATAGTAACAATTTTGAATAAAATTGTAAATCACCTTCTCTTACTTTTTATTCGCGTTAACGTTTGACTTTAATTTAAAGTCTAGCCTTTTGTCTGTTCATCATTGTTCCTACTATCATTTGAAAAGAAGTTTTATTTGAACGCCAATGGTGGCACCTAGAGCTATGTATGTCATTTTACTGGGGTCTTACAATAACGCCTATCGTAATAAGGGTGAACATTTTATAGCAAGAAGATGAGATTGGTTAAAATCCAAGTGAGATTATATTTTGGGGGCATCGCCTTCGATAGTTAATAACAAGCACTAGGCCTTGGCCGATTCCGATCTTTTCGCATCAAAATGTTTATATTCACGCATTTGACAGATGCCGTCGTCAGTTCGATATGGCTTTCTCTGCATGTCAAAGTCGACCCGCTCCTATTGAAAGACTCTTTATTATCTGAATTGTGGTGTGGGAAAGGCAATTCAATATTCAAAATGGCGCCGGTTTAGGCCGTCCTAAAACAAACTTAAGCTTAGTTGAAAATAAGCGATTTGAAAATAATTCAGTTTCCTAAATTCTGTTGTGTAAATACTATATTTTTCCTTTACATAACCCTCCTTACTATTTATGAGGAAAAATAAGACAATGCATGCATATACATATACAAGCAAAGCTCTCCCTAAAGCAGTTAAACATTTCATTTCTGTACATGTCTGTGAGCAAGTGAAGTGCTAAGCTCAGCAATAAATTTAAGGATTAAGTTCTTTTTGTGCTCTTTTCAATTTGCAACGACATCTGCTTAAAAAGTCTGCCACTGCCATTCTCTACATCTGCATTAAGTCCCAACAAAAGAAGAAAAGCAGCAAAATAAAAAGAAGACGAAGCATTTAATTAATTTTTCTCCTTAATCGTGGCGAACCAACGCAATCCATCAGTCTTTGCGTTGCACCAAATTAAAACCAACTTGAATCTTCTCTAGTATATTTTATGTAGAAATGAAATAGCACACGAAATCCTTTAAAATATTCGCTCTTTATTGCACCTACAAAATTCTGTCTTGTACCGGATCACAACTAGGTCAAAAAGAAAGTGCATATTGAATTTATATTCAATAGCATATGAAATTTGAATTTCGAAAATAAGGAAAAAAAAATGTTCCAACTGACGACACCGTGGAAGCTTTCCGGTGTGTGCAGATAGCGCGAAATTAATTCAAATTTATTCAATCAAATTTTGGAATAACGTAAGGTAAGAGCACGTAGGTAGGTTCGTACTCAACTATCGCATATATTCACTTCGATTTCAGTACATTCGTACTTTGATTTTGTTTTGTCAGTTGTTGGGGATTGAAAAACATCGGTGTTTTATTACTTGGAAGGAAAATTATTACTTCCAAGAACGACGACTGTTTCGAATGGCAGTTTCGGTTTTTTTTTTTTTAATTCAAGTTAACTTTTGTTGGTTGTGTGAGTATTTGATGAAAGCAATTTTCCTGATCCATAAAGCGACAGGTTTTGAATATGTTCACTTGTTCAACTTTTGATCGAAATCCCTTGGTGTAAAAAGATGTTTAAGAAAAAAAATGGTGCGTATACGCCAGAGGTGTCAATGCCAAGTAAAACTGTCAAATGTCATAAAAGAAATTCATGAAACTGAGTTTAACTAAAGTTCATTCACATTCCTCACTGTTTGACTAAGTTTGGTCAACATAAAAACTGGCTCGTGTACAAATACGTAACTGAAAATGAAAGAAAGCCAGTGTGATAAATTCCCAGAACTGAAAACAATTTCCCTGATCCACACACAAAACGAACATCAAAAAACAAACTGTTTGGTATATTTTTTCGGCAATATCCGCCACTTGCATACATAAAATAACTAACACGGTTCATTTTCCAAACATTTCCTAAAAATTAGTGAAGGACAAATTTTTTTCTTCCCGAAATTTTAACATTGCTTTACCCGTTTAGTAAATGAAATATATGTACATCGATATTTTGCAACGCCTTACTGAACGAAGGTGATTGTGCTGCGAATCATATATGAAATTGTCTATTTCCTATTAACAGTTCCGTTGCAAAGTGTTTGGTGAGATGAATTGGATACTGACTTCCTTATTCCATATACGATGGCCATTGCATCCGGTCTAGACGGGTTATATTTTGAAATTGGGTAGTAGCGATTCAATTATGTTATATTTCCTGCGATTTGAGGTGTGATTTTATGTGAAAGCTTTGTAGAGACAAATTGAAAAAAACAAAAAACAAAAAAATGTGTTTTTGTAAATTGAAACATGTTGCAGGTTTAGTTTTTATTTTAATTGAATTAGTGTGTGATTTAGTTTTTCTTTTAAATTGTTTTAAATTTAAAATTTTAAGGTGGACGTTCAGTTTGGTGTGAACCATGGTCTCAGTGCAAAACCCAAATTCTATTGATCGATCTATGGTCTTTTCTGTAACACAAGCCAAGTTGGTTTAAATAAGGTTTATGTTAATTGCACATGTGTGGGCCACATAAATAAGATCTTCATATGCTAAGTTATGTTTACAATGCAAACATTTGTTAAAAAGATTTTGCGCCACCTGTTTGAGAGTTGTTGTACTAACTTAAAAACATTTAGTTTTGTTCACAGAAGATATATTAACAAAGTTTTGTTATAATCAAGTCGATGATTTGGGGGAAAATGCGTGATAAACATTACGTTTTTTCATATATAATAGATAAGTTTTACAATGTCTTACGTCTTGGTGACCTATTAAAAAATGTTTGAGCCAGGGCCTTGCTCATTTTACTCAATAATGACTTTTGAGGAGTGCGGGGGATCTATAATTTTTTTTAAAGCCAGAAAGATCTTATTATGGCAGGGTGGTGACTAATCTCAGAGGACTTGATAATTTCTAGCGAGAGGCGAGGAAGTTTCTGGGCATTGATTTTGAACTCTTATGTAATAGGCAGGCATTCAACCGTTAAAGGGGGGAGGGGGTTAGTTCTCTCAAAATAAGCCACATTTTTGAATTTTTTTGACAGTTAGAATGTATTCATTAAAATCATGGATACTTTAAAAGTAGTAATATAATCTTCTTCTTCTTTTCATTTTCGGCGTTACGAGTAGTGATCTTGAAGCGATCACAACTCTCCCACTTTTCTGCTTCACAGTAGTGATCCGCCTGTGGGGTACGCCGCGTTGACCTCAGAAAGCGTCGAAAAGCCTCCCGGTTTTGGATTGTTCCATGTCTGAGGCCATCCAAATGCTGCTGTTTTTGCATTTGCTTATACCAGGAGTGTTTTGGCCTGCCTTTTCTTTTTCGTCGCGAATTTGTTGAAACGTTGTACGATATTGCCTTTTGGACGGGGTTCTGCGGATCTCTCCTTTGAACATGACAATACCAACTGAGCCGGTCGTGCTGAATTTTGTCCAAGATGGTACTTTTGACATGAAGGCTTCCACGGATCTTAGTAAAATATAATATTTAAAGAAAACTGTGTGAAAACTCCATAAAGAAAAATGAATCAAAAAATACGGCAAAGGCAGCTGTTATTGTGAAGTGCTTTGAAAAAAGTAAAGATGCGGTGAACGTCATAGCTCGGTACTGGATCATCCGAAATCAAAAAGTTTTCTTTTGATTGTTTTCCCCGGGTGAGGGTTTATTGAAATTTCAATTTTTCATTTTTCGAGAACAGTTTGAAGGGAAAGACGCGAGTTGTCGAGAAAAAATGGACGCATTTCTTATTCTAAAATAAAAAAATCAACAAATCAGCAAAACAACAAAAATATTCGACACATTATTATTGAGATATTAAAAAAAATTTTAACCCTTCCAGGTCTTGGGCGTCACAGGCCTTGGATACTGTTTTCTTTATTTATTACGATACTAGCAATGCTTTTATTGCAAACAACTTTTCTTTGAAAAAAATTTTAAGACTCTTTTGGCCCTGCAATGCTTTTATGTCCTTGCATTTTCTTAGGTAAGTTTTTTAAAACAATTTTTTTGAAAACTTCAACTCATAGGATGATTTTAAAAAACAATAGTTTTTCATCTCCAAAAGTTTATACTCCTGTGAGATGCAAACGTGGAAACCTTATCGTAACGAGGCTTATGTAGTTTTCGTTTGATAACATAATATGAAAGAAAGAAAAGCTGGCTATAGTGAATTTGAAATCAGAATCAAAACAAGAGCAGAATTCAAACAAAAAACGAAATTAATCTATTTTTTTTTTTAAACTGGAACTCTGCCATTTTAACCCTCTCCGACTGACGTAGTAGTATCAGACACCAAAAGACTATAGCATTTCGGTATAAGCAAAGTTATAAAAAGTTAGGCCTTGTGGTGTTTGTCAGACTACCATGTCAGTTGCAGAAGGTTAAAGGCGTTAAAGTGAAACGCCTATTGTAATAAAAGGTTGGTAGTTTGATAACCAACCACTGATGTCGGGTCACCATGCCAAGTAACACACACACACACACACACACTCACAGAAAAATAAAAAAAAACCTTGCAGTTCTGCAGGCACGAGCCTTTCGAAGCTTGCTAACCCTGTTCCAGGTAAACAGTTTGGGATACATTCAGTCAAAATACCCACGTCAAAGGACCGCTAGATCGAGACAGTCAATGCCTTCCCAGAATCGAAATCAACCTTTCGAAGATCTCAACTTAGCCCGAATTTAGCGATGTGGACGTGAATGTGATGTCCAAGGAGAACAGCAGCGCTTTGAGCAACACAGCGTACATAACAATGGATATCCTGATGCTCACCGCACCATTTTAATTTGAATCCTCTCTATTGGTTTCAATGATTTACTTAGTTTCACCCAAAAAAAAATTTAAAGGAAAAAGTAAGATTTATTTATATTTATAATTTCAAGATCACGATCACGAGACAAAAATCAAGTAAAGTACAGGGTGCGCAATCTAGACAGAACCTATTGAAATGTTGAATAACTCCGCCATCTTTCAGCCGATTTTGACATGTCAGTCAGATTCTGAAACGTCAGCTTATGAAATTTTAGACATGGATCGACTCACAGCAAAAAAATCGGGCCGAAATTGTAGCGCTGTACATCGAAAGCAATCGCTCAATTATGAAAACCAATTTTTGATGATGGACGAAGCTCATTTTTCGCTCTCTGGCGGGGTCAATAAACAAAACTGTCGAATTTGCGGAACAGAGTAACCACACATCATTCGCGAAACACCATTAATAAATAAATAGGGTGGCGGCGCAACAGAGCGAGGAGCCCCTAGGCGAGGCCTAGCGAATTTCTCACAACCATGCCTTGTGAGGGAATGGAAACGCGAAACACCATTGCACGACGTAAAATTTACTGTTTGGGAGTGTGTTCGAAAACGATTATTGGACAGTTTTTTTATTTTTGTTTCAAAAAAAGGGCCGCATGTTGTGTTTCTAATGAAGGCAATCACTTGATTGATATTGTATTCTGAGTGAATTGTCAATAAATGGCATTCTATACCCTAAATAAATCTTGTTTATTTACCAAAATCAGCTGAAAAATGGTGGAGTTATTCAACATTTTAATAGGTCCTGTCTAGATGGCGCACCCTGTATAAGTAACAAAGGGTGTTCCTTTTAAATGTGTGGTTTTCAACCTGATAAAACTTTTTTCGGATTTGGTATTTTTGACAGCTGTCACTTGATTGGTTCTCAGTTTGCTTTGCCATTTCAGCATAAGAGAATTGAAGTTGCACGACCATTGGGCATTCGATAAATAATCTCGAAACGAAATCGCAATCATTCCACATTCGGGTGGTGCGACTGAAACACGAATCTCTATACTTGATTGTACGTCCGAAGTTGGGCTCAAGGTAAAACTGATGAACATTCCTAGCGAGGCGGGTGTTGCGGCTAAATTGTTTCAGGGGAGGAATGCAACTGGCTACTTCACTAGAGCACTGCTTGTGAAAAAGCGATAAAAGAGAGTGAGACAGGCAACGTTTCGACGATGTTCAAGAGAATCAATTGATTCTACGATTGAACTATCACCTATCAATTTTAACGCTCTATTTTGTACCCTATCAAGGAGGTGCAAAGATGTTTGGGAAGCACCTGACCAGATATGGGAGTTATACTCCAGTTTTGGGCGGATGAAGGCCTTATAAATTGTAGCCAGATCAGAAGGGGTGAAGAACTTCCTGCATCGTCTCAAGAAACCTAAGCATTTAGCAGCGCTTTTGGCGACTTCAAATATGTGGTCATTCCAACGAAGATCATCGTTTACACACATACCAAGTACTGACAGCTTTTCGGTTTCTTCGATGCAGGTACCATTCATGGATAATGGCAATGGGGGAATGTTAAGCTTCATCGACAAGAGGCAGCATTGAGTTTTCGAAGCATTGAATTCTACTCGGTTCATAAGACCCCATGCAACAATGCTGTCAAGGTCAGAATTCAATGAGCTTATCATACGCAACCGTTCCAGTTCCACATCCGAAGAGCAGGGACGTGAATTTGGAAACGAATATGAAAAGCTGAGGGTCGAGTCGTCAGCAAAACAGTTAAGTGGATTAGAAGTTTCAGACAAGAGGTCATTAATGAAAATGAGGAAGAGAGTCGGAGACAAAACGGAGCCCTGGGGCACACCAGCATTTATGAAGTGGGTATCAGACTTGAAGCCATCCAACACAACTTGTATTGAACGGTCGGAAAGGTAGTTTCTAATCCAACGAAGAAGAGACTCATCGATACCAAAAGCACGCATTTTCGATAAAAGAGCTTGATGCCAAACTCTATCAAATGCTTTAGAAATATCAAGCGCAATAATCTTACTTTCTCCAAAACAATGTAAAGATTGGTTCCACTTTTCGGTGAGATAAGCCATCAAATCACCAGTGGACCGTTTGCTACGAAAGCCATACTGACGGTCATTAAGAAGCTTTCGTTCTTCAAGATATTTCATAAGTTGACGGTTTATCAACGTTTCCATGACCTTGGAAAGAAGGGACGTAAGTGCAATTGGACGGTAATTGGAAGGGGAGGAAGATTCGCCTTTTTTAGGGACCGGCTGGACAAATGCAGTTTTCCATCTGCTCGGAAAAATCCCAGCAGAATAGGAAAGATGGAAAAGTTTACGCAGCGGTTTTGCCAGCGTAGAAGAACACCTCTTCAGAATAACGGCGGGGATACCATCTGGACCAGCGGATTTATGTATGTTGAGATCTTTAAGGACTCTCGCAACCGAGCGAGTTCGAAAAAATATCTGCTTCATCAAAGAATTTGCAGACTCGAGCTGAGGTGGAGCCAATATGCTATGAGGAAGTGTCGAGTTGGCAGCAAATTGAGCTGCCAGCAAATTGGCTTTGTCGATGGAGTTGACATACGGAGAGTCATTGAAGACGAGCGTTGGGACCGATGACGTGGTCGAGTTCTTAATGTTCTTCACAAAAGACCAAAAGTTTTTACTTCCTTTTGGACACAATAGTATTTTTTGCCTTACTTTTTGGTCATGTAAAAACTTAGCCCTTTGTATCTGAGCATTACAGCTATTTCTGGCCCGTTTGAACAAATTTCGGTTTTCTACAGTAGGGTTATCTTTAAATTTACGAAAACTACTTTCTCGATCCCTAATCGCCTCTTTACAGCTTGAATCAAACCACGAATTCTCTTTGGGGATGATGCTTTTTGTTCTGTGAGGAACAAAATTTCTCATGCCGTTGAGAATAACGTTAGATATCATATCAGCTGATGCATCAACGTTTCCGTCGAGAAAGCACAATGACCAATTAAAATTTCGAAAGAAATTATTCAGGCCGTCCCAATTGGCTTTCTCGTATTGCCACACAGCTCTTTTAGGGACTTTATCTTTTTTTACCGTGACGGAAAGCGAAAAATCTACCGATATGACACAATGGTCTGATTTGCCTAAAGGAGATGATACTACAACCCTGTATTTTTCGGGATGAGAAGTGAGAAATAAGTCAAGAGTGTTGGCCGCATGGCCTTCAATATCTGGAACCCGAGTGGGCTCATCAACAAGTTGAGTTAATTCGTTAAGCTCAGCGAAGATCTCAACATGTTTGTCTAAGCACATAAGCCCGAGACGATTGACTAGCAGAGATTATTCTGCACGTTAATGCTGACATTAGGCCCCAAATGCTCCAAACAGTGGGCCAAACTTGGGCTTCTCGGCTGGAACTTATTCGAGGCAGCCACGGCAGCAACTTCCCCGAATTCATTTGGCAAGCCCCTACCTTCATAATTGATGTAAATGAACCCCAAAACATCATATTCTAGTATTAGCAAATATGTATTTAGTAGTAGATCTAAAATGTGATATTTCCACCTGTCACTTTATAAGTTCTTCTTAAATAATTTTAAAACACTTCACTTAGTTTTCTAACGTCATATCTTCCACACCACAATTTAATAGTTAATAAAATACAAGTGAAGTATAAATTATTAGATGTAGATTAAATTTTTGTTAAAAAAAACTTTTATTTATTTAATTCCGAACTTAACAGGTTGGTGGATAACTTAGAACTAACTTACGACTACTTGAACCCTGAACAGAACGATTCACTACTCTACTGGAAAATTGCAGAATTGCATTTCCCAAGACATTCCTCACTGCATGCGCATCTCCGGTGTCCGTTGTCGTGGGAAACCATGAAGTGGGAAATGTGTCGTGCGAGAATCTGATGATATTCGATTTCGCTATGTTGCTGTTGTTAACTTATATTACTGAGAGTTCTGAGTTTCACATGTTAAATCGTAACAATAATAAAACTAAATTCTCGGCCATAACATCAAATTATATGCGTTTCATTTCGTCTTGAAAATCACAAGTTTGAAATAGGAATCTACAGAGTGATTCCCAGCTACAATCATACACGTAACTTTTTAATTGCAGCTTAACCTATTTCTAGTACACATAACCGACACCAATTCAAATGCATTCGGCCACAAAGAAATATTGTGGGTGTTCCAATTTAAACCAATCATTCCATCGACATCATCGTTGCTGTTATTATTAAACGTAAAATGAAACATCATCTGTGTCTGCGAACTGAAAAACTATCGATTTCGAAGCCAAAACCTTCAATTAGCTTCACACTTCCACCAATATCCAGGAAAGCCTTTTTGTCATACTAAATTTCAAAAGCTAAACTAGTCCCAAACCCCTGTTTGTGAATGCAAGTTATGAATAGGTACCCCCGTTCTGAACTAAAGAGGCGTTATACGCAAAATGCATTAATTAAAAGAGTCAACATTGTTGGATGGGCGGATCTACAATCTCACTGTGAACTGACCATTTACATGGAAAAACTAATTACACTTTGCCTATGCTATAAGCTTGTGGGTGAAATTATTTGCACAAAGGTTATTGCTATTTTTGATGTTTCCACAGAAGGACACACAGCGACACAGTGAATGTGTTTCTTTGAAGGTCATTGCGATGAGCTAAATTTACATTTTATCTGTGCGAGTCACATAATTAATTATAATCTAGATACATCAGTAATAGTAAAGCTTTCATATGCACTGAGGCACTGACATTTATGACTATACGTTGTCTGTTAATATGTTTTTTTGTTCTTTTGGTCTTCCATAGAACATGTGTATGATGATATTTATAATATTAACGACAAGCAGTCTCTCAAACAACATATAGGAGTGCCACATTATAAATGATCCTGAACGGAGCAGTCTGCGATGAATGGTATACTGACTTCGAGTTTTCTTTAATCCCCTTTAGGTTGAAGACTTTAACGATAAGGAGGTATGAGCGAGGTACTTTTTTTCTTGCTTTACTAACGTTGTTCCGGTTGTTAAATGAACCCCGTCCTTTCAAGTGATGGTATCAGCTCGTCAAGGGATAAATCACCACATTACACCTCGGTAAATTTGAAATTTTACACTGCCACTCGACCTAGTTTTTTTTTGAAGAAGAAAAAGAAGCAGAAAAAAAGCACAAATTCATCCAAATGGCGGCTATTAATAAACTGGGCTACGTAGACTTTTACTCCACTCTGCATTAGCATCCATTTACTCGTTTTGCTTCCGTATCCGTTGGTTTAACTCTCCCATACCTTTGCCACCGACGACGACGTCGACCTTAATCGTGAAAGCATCTCACGAAAAAGTCATAAAGTTAGAAAGATTGATTTTATGAGTTTTTGGCGTAGGGGTACCCTCATGTATAGCCGAAGGACGAACAAGGAAGACATAAAAAAAGAAGGCAAACATCATGTGAACAAGAGGATTTTTTTGTTTCTTTTTTTTTGTTTTATGGCCTTTTATAGATCGAATTGTCGACAGGGAAGTTAAAATGGAGAGTGGCGTGGATTATGATTGATCAGAAAATACAAACAACATTAAAGCATCTATCTAGAGAGAGTTTCTTTTTAGTAAAACACTTTATGAGCTATGAAGTTTCACTTTTGACCTTTCATCAGAAATTTGCATATACTAGTTCAATCACGAATCACGATTGATGTTTCAACAGCCTGCACGGTTATCCTTTTCTTTTTCTTAGGATGGACTCAATTCATGTGAGAGAAGTTGTTTGTTGTTGGCTGCCTATTTTACTTTTACAATGTGAGGGCATGTTTGACCTTGGAAAACTTTTCGTATTTTTCGATGAGTTGTTGGATTTAAATTCAACAGTCTCGTTTATAATGCATAGACACTTTCAAACCCACATAATTTTTATTCGATTTCGTTCGACTGAGTTTTACCGTGTTTCATTTGAGTTTTGGCTTCTAACTATGCTGTGAGTAGTGATAGGGTAACTTGAATTAAATAATCGATGATAATCTTGCAACATTTCGAGATTTCTTGAGGAAGCATTTGAATCGCATGATTTTTCGTTCGAACTGCTGATTTTTGTATTACTTGACATTTTACAGCATGCGAGACGAATGATTAGTTCATTTGCACTGTAGAATAATCTGTAAATTTGCTTCTCGTATATACAAAACTTTCGTGCTAGTTTTCCATTTTTTGATTCGACCACTCGCATTCGAAATCGCACTCAAATGATGCAAACGAAACAAGCAATTGATTCGGTATTGAGTTTCGAATTAGTGATTTTACTTTATTCGAGTAATCACTATTTGACTCTGCGAATTGGATGCTTTCGTCGATTGAAATGAATTGAACCGAATATTTGTCTTTCAACCTACTTTCATTCTTTGACCACGTTTGGGTTTACATTTGGTTTTTTCCAAATAGAAATGGAGTCGATATACTTACAGTACAGACAAACAAAATAACAAACTTTTGGGTGTTTTTTTAGAAGTTGGTTTTTCGAATAGGAATAAAACTGACATCTTGTTGTCAAATCGGCCAACTTTAATGTCATTTATGTTAAGTTTGGTTTGCCATTTTATCATAAACAGGTTGACAAAAGAACAACGCTTGCAAATGGTTTAAATTTATTTCGAAAATAATGGTTCAGTTCGCGAAGTTTACCGCAAGCTCCGTCCATTTTATGGTCGACATGATCGTCCATCAGAGCAATCAATTCGATTAACCATGGATCGTTTTCGCACTACGTTAACTTTATGTGATGAAACGCATCCGCAGAAACGTCGAACAGTGCTCACCGAAGAAACAATTGCCACTGAAGAGGAAAGTGTTCAAGAGGACCCGAATGTATCGATTCGCCACCGTGCACAGCAATTGGAGCTTTGTCCATCAACTTTATTAAAGATTTTGCGCAAAGATCTTGGCTTACGACCTAACAAGATCCAGCTTGTGCAAGAATTGAAGCCGCCGTCATGATTTTGGTGTATGGGGCAAAAATGAGATTGATCTCGATGCTGATTTTCATAGCAAAATTATGTTCAGTGATGAGGCTCATTTTTGATTGAATGCAAAAAATTGCCGCATTTGGAGTGAAGAGAATCCACGTGAGTACCTTGACACGCCATTACATCCACAAAAACTGACTGTTTGGTGTGCTCCATAGGCTGGTGGAGTCATTACTTCTTTGGAAAGATGCTGTCGATCCAGTTACCGTTAATGGAGACCGGTATAGAGCCATGATAACCTACTATTTTGTTCCCATATTGCATAGGATGAACTTGGATGAGATGTGTTTCCAACAAGACGGCGCTACATCCCACAAAGTCACGTGTCACAACCGATTTATTGAAGGAAACATTTGATAAGCGCATAATTTCGAGGAATGGACCTGTCAATTGGCCACCAAGATCGTGTGATTTGAGGATTTGACCCATTGGATTATTTTATTTGGTGATATGTGAAGTCGCTCGTCTACGTCAACAAACCAGAAACGTTAGGGGGCTTGGAAGCCAAGCTTTATTTGAGCTATACGCGGCGGCCACAGGCCCGAAATCATTAACGGCATAAAATTATTCTTCCAATAAAGCCAAATTGATGGACATTAAAATGATTTTCTTGTGTTTTATTTGAATTCGAAGTTCTATTCTAAAAACACCCTTTACAGTCAAATACCTGAACTTCAAAAAAGCGTTGTGCGTTGTGATTTGACACAATGAGGTAACCATTTTCAATTGGAAGGCCTAGTGTTTTGTCAAGAAATATACAGCTAAGGATATTGACTGCGATACCTACAAACAGAATAGTTCGTTTGTATCTTAAGCAGCTCAGAAACAGAACTTGACTAATAAAACTACAGAAATATATAAAACGATAACTAAATGACTTGAAGCCTAAAGTGTTTTCAGAAGTCCTTTTGATAGCAAACAGAATAAGGGACGATTTAGGCAACTGCAAGATCAAAACTAAGTTCACACCGATTCCTGAAAAAAGAGAACCTCTGAAAAAAATTCCAAAATCAGTTTACTTTATAGCAAAACAATATCAACGAAAGAAGGCCTATGCAGATATATTCAAAAAAGAATAGGAACAGGACGAGACACAAGGACTTATCTGTCATTACCCAATTCTCTTTGGCACCGTGATGTTATCATTAGAGCGTCCGACTATGACTCCCAAATAACAGTTGAACGTTCTATCGTTCGATTTTTCAACAAAATCTAAAATGCTTTTTCGCGGTTATCGCGAGAAAGCGATAACCTCCGATAACAACTTCTCGGTCGAGAAGCTGGCACGCCGTCCAAGAGAAAATACTGATATGAAAAATGTTTTCTCAACTTATCGTTCAGACCCAGCAGACAATTTTAGGTCCTCGTCATTCCCCGCGGGAACAGTTGAGAGCAGACTACTAGGACCTCGCCAATCAGAGGTTGTTGCACCCGACTTTTGTTGGCTTACTTTTACAGATCGATTCTGGAAAAAAGTCACAAGTCACAACGTTTTGACCTGCTGAGAACCACATCATAATTTGAGTGTTGAATGGAAAGTTGTGACTTAATTGAAACGTTGCGACTTGTGAGGCATCAGTGACTTTGGCCAGAATCGGGCTGTTAGAATTAACGCCTGACCAACGCTAATGTAAGACCACAAATAGACATAACAATTGTTCTTCGAAGACCTAAATGTGATGAGCAGGAATGAATTTCGACTTTTGAAATAAACCTTAAAACATCAATTGGAATATACAGCGATTCGCATGGCTTAGTTGTTTTCACATGTCGCATTACTTAAACAACACGAGAACTTATTTAGAAAAATTCGCAAAAGTTAATCAAACTCTGATTTGTTCACTTATCGTATAAGGACTGGAAGTCATGTCATACACACCTCTATAGAAACTGGATAGATTGCTCTCTTGATTGTATGGCATGCTAAGAAAATGCAACTAGCAATTCTTGCAGTAGAAAGTTACACAGCTCATCCCACCTTAAATGTATTTCTTCATTTAAAAAAATCAAGTTTGGGTACGATTTAACAGCATCTATTTTGCTGGGCCAACTCCTTGTCCGGAAAAATGTTTGGTGGTTAGGGGAAAAAGGGGTGTCTATAAACGAAAATGCAATTGATCTTTCAACTCAGGAAGAAGAGTCCTGAAAACTTTGTCGCAAAAAATAAAATTGTCTTCAAATAGCACAACATAAATTTCAGCCCTTCTACCACACAACGGAATGTGGTAGAAGGATTAATATTTGTGTTGTGCTATTTGAAGAACGAGAAACCTAGGTGATTTAAGAATGCCATACAACTGTGCAACACTCTTCATTACCTAAAATCAAAAAACATGCTTTCTAAAAATAATATCAAATATTGTTATCCAAACATTTTAAAGCTCTAGACAAAAAAGACTAACCTTCTAACTTCAAGCGTTCATTTCTGTTATTTTTAACTAGTGAAATCTTTTATAAATGTCCATTAATTAATTCCACTCTCGTAACCATAAACAAAACAAAATACACCACGCTCACCTTGCTCGTGGACAATAAATCAAAATTCTGATTAGGGCAAATATAAAAGCAAAGTGTGATAATCTAACTAAACAGTGGCAAAACATTCAAAACAAGACAAACTTTATCTTTTTGAATACAATTCAACATTTAAAACCACTGCGTAGAAGATTAAAATTTAAAAATTTACTTTTCTCCTCAAGCGTTTGGTTTGTTGCCACGATATTATTGTATGATGTCACCTCTCACAGTTAGCAAAAGCAGACACCAAAAACAAAAGATAAAAAAAAAGCAAAATATTTGCATTTCTGTTCATACTGTCTAACAGAAAAGTCTTGCATCTTTTTTTTCTGAAAGTATAAGCCCACGAAGCAGCCAGCCAATCTCTCATTAAACAATGTCTATTCAACACAATTTATAAATACGTAGTCAGTCAGGTCTTAAGTTTGTTTTATTATATTTTGTGAATAACGAACGTCACATCACGTTCCAAAAGTCATTTGCATATTTGACGATAGCAGCAGCTGTCGAATAATATAAGCCCAATAAAACACATGAATGCATGGGTACACATTATAGCCTGTCAATGTTTCCATAACAAGCTTTGAATAAAATTAGTCATAAATAGTTAAGTGGCAGCTGAAGTCCCCAAAGTGGACAGACCCTTAAAAGAAAGTAAGTGACGAGAGCTTAATTATGAATCGGCTTACCCTGCTGTAGGTACTAAACACGACCTTCATTGATTGAAGTTATGTACGAAAAGTTATTCCTTTGACAAGACCCAATTCCCCAGTAAGTCCCATAACCTATAAATCTCTCATAACATTTAAGGGAGTACATAATTTGATGTGCTGTGTGTGTGCGTGGGCTTGAGTTTGTGTTTCAATTAGAAGGCATTTAAAGGGCTTTCTCTGGAAAACTAAATAGAAACACTAATGTTATTGGAAAAGTTTTCTATTTTCAAAAAAGAGAAAATAAAGTTGAAATATTTTCAAAAGAACCCATTTCAATGAATCTACTTAATGCACTGCACTTGCACTCCTATCCCCTATACTCTATTCATCGCCTTGTTCTTGTGGAGCCAATAATAAAGTTGAAGAAGCTGCACACACAGAATTTCAAATTTCTTTTTTTTTTTGCTTGTTTTTTTATATTTTGCTGAAGTTTAAGAAAACCTTATGAACTTGTGCCTTTGGAGAGCGAAAAACTTTTTCCTGCTGCTTCACAACAAATGGATGCAATTTGTAATCGTGCAATGACTACTTTTGCAGACCAACAACAAATCAATGGTCTCCGACTCGGCTGAAAGAACATGGCGACGAGTTAGCCAGCTTTCACCAGATGTTGAATGGAACACACTTTGCCGGAACTTTAATTAAAGTGCGACCTAGTTATGAGGCTTAGTCAGACAAATGGGTAAGGAAAAAAAAAACAACATATAGAAAACTGGCAGGAGACAAAAATACTATATTTCAACGAGTCCGTGGGAGTAGCCACCGGTGAAAAATTGCTAAGTGGAAAGGAGAAGAGAACAAGATGTACCATGAAAAGAATTCAGCAGGCACATAAGCTACAATGCGAATTGTGGAGCCATGTGTCTGATTATGATGTGTTTTATTGGAAAAGAATTTAATGCATGAGAAGGATGATTAATGGTTTTATTAAATTCTAGACACAGTTTGTTTCTACTGCCAGCCCGTAGCAAAGTCCACATAATAGTCAGCTTTTGGATTGTACGGGAGCAAAGTGCTTTCTTGACAGTCCTTTATTTTTCATAAGTCATTTTGAGACGTTTAGTTTTGTGAACACGATAAGATCTTGCTGTCCCTTCTTCTGTATTACGATATCATCTCCCTTATTTGATTGATTGATGATTTGAACAAAGGGAAATGTTTTCTTCAGTTTGGTAATTGGCAGAACTGCAAGGTATTAAAGTATTTCAGGACTTCCGAACTATGAAGTATTGATGAACTACTGAAAAGAACTGTTCAATTACTACGAAAATTATTGGTCAGATGCCAAAAAGCACTTATCAAAATTTGGAAACCCTCTTTTCTTCCAACAAGATGTTTCGGTATAACGAGCATCACGACCTCGAACGGATCACAACTCTTCAACAGCAGAAAACTTCTCGTTTCACTTACTTATCTGCCCGTGAGTTGCAACAATCAAAAACTGTAAGCCACTGATCGAAAACTTGAAATGAAGTACTGAGAAGTACAAAAAGACGATATTGAACTGTCCCATTTCAGGGATTGGATACTGAAACTCCGAAAATGGAAGTCAGGGACTACGATGAAAGCCTTCACATCATAAATAACCATCTGCAAACAAAGTGCACGGTCACCATTGCTAGATTGACATTTTTAAAGGAAAGATGACGAGAAACCAATCCCAAAGGCAATATCATCAACGTTCCAAGAAGATCATGTAGAGAGACAGGCCAAGAACCTCAAGTGTCACCGAATACACCGACAAGGCATTCTTATTAAAAAGCCGCTTTTTCGAGTTAAAAATAAAAAGGGCTGATACGAAAGCGGTCTGATAAGTCATTGACTTTTTGAATAATAACTTTTTTTCAAACACACATTTTCTTTTCATTATAATCTCCTCTTAGCTGAGTTCACACTGAATGGTCGGATGTATGTAGCTTGCGTCCAACATTACGACATATGTTCCTCCGCCCCGTTAAACTTCAAAATTTTCAAAAATAATTGGTTGGTTGGTCAAGCGGTATTTTGAAGGTTCACATTATCCAACATTGGTCGTTCAAACCAAAGTCTGTCCAACTAATTGTACAGTGTAAACTCCGCTTTTAGCCCAATACGTTTAGTCCAGAGTTTTTTTTTATTTCTTCCAAATACATAAAAGGTTTTCTCAAGGCCACATAATTGGCATTTGTTGCAGTTATGACCTCTTCGTTCGACCGACATCTATAGCTAATTTTTCAGATTTGGAAACAAGAAATAGTCGCACGGGGCTGAATCTCGAGACGGGGTAGCAGTTCTTAGTGTTTTGACTTTTCCTTGGTCTCTTTCAAAAACTCATTCGGATGGCGGCTGAACATCATCAAACACTCCTTGAAGAGGTCACACGGTTGCGCTTATGGTCAAGTGTGAGCAATTGAGGCACTATCGCGCGGATTGCTTTTTCATACCCAAATAGCGATGTAAAATGTGATGTAGCCGCTCAGTTCAGATGCCTAGCTTATATTATTTGATTACCATTTTTGTTTTCTTTTTGCCGACTTAAGAGATATGTCGGCTGAAAATATGAGATGCCTACACACTTAGCTACCTCACGCACTTTTATTCTCCGATCGTCAAATATCAATCCATGGATTTTATTGACGATTGCTGGTGTGACGACCTCTTTTGGGCGACCTGGAAGTTCGGCATCATTCATGTTGATACGTACAAAACGCAACTTCGTAAACTACTTTTTAACGAGGGCAATTTGAAAGTGGAAATTGATGGTGCAGAAGACCCATTGCACTTACCAAGTCTTTACTTAGTTTCGGTAATGGTTTTTATATTCAAAAAAATAAATTCTTGCTCAGCAAAGAAAACTTTTTTTTCTCCTTTTTCATTAATTTTCAAGAGATTACTGCTTTTAATGACTGTACAGCACAAACTAAAAGACAAAGCTATCGTTTGACAGTAGTCTATGACAATTGCGCAGGAAAATCAAAAAGTTGCGGACTAATCAAGCCACCTTCGTATCCCGAATAAGCCTTAAAAAAATGAGTAAATATTTAGGCGTAAGAAGCCTAAGCCTGGTGGGCCAGATTCTAGTGCATTTCACACAACCATTCCTATCACGACTCAAGGCTATCTACAATATTTGTCCGCTCCGAAAGGCCAGGTCAAAAACCATTTTTCATGGCAGTATAACTCTCAAGGAGCTTGATAAAGGCGACTACAGGCTTGTGGTTTGTATACAGTGCAAGAATATTTTATTAGTAATTGCCATATTTTAAAGTTAGGTCTAGTATTTGAAAACATAAGCCTTTGGTTCTTACAGATCGAAATTATGTCGAATCTAACAAAAGTTACCGTGTTAACAAATTTATAGACCAACAAGAATTCCTTTCTTCAGCGTCCAGTGAAGACCAACAGGCGGTTGGAACCTTTAATCACAGCCTAAGCACGTGGAACCCACGAAAATATCCTGCAACCTCAACCCGATAATAGGTTCAAGTTTACATCATTGCAAATCCACAGAAGCGTAATAACCCAGAGCTTATTTGTAACCCTAAACTTTAGTCAACTTTCTAATTACACATGAAAGTTAGTTGTAATGTTATAGAACAGCAACCACCAAACGCTTAAATGAAAACCATGCACAGCAAAGTGTCCCTAAACCCCAACTTTTGAAGTTCAGCGATTCAGGCTGGAAATCCATATACGGACAGACAGACAGACCGACATGCAGACAAAATTGCAGGAACCTTTTTCGTATTCTTTATCATTGTAATTGCTATCTCAATTTGTTTTTCTGCACGATTGCAAAACTCGGCTTAAAGTACCTATAAAACACTACACGTATAATACTAAATACACGTTTTCATACACGACTAATTCATCTAGTCCAGATACGGTTATCATCAATCGATTCAAATCGTATTGTCGGCTTTTGTCTATTTTGTAATGCCTCCAAGTTCTACAGATTGGTTTGAAATTTTCTCAATTCAATTTTAAGCATTTAAACAGAATCAGCAAAACCCTTTCCTTTGCAAAAATCTAAACTGCAATCCACTTCATAGCTAATAAATCTCCCAAGCCATCCATACCCAACCACCTAACCGCCAAACCATTTCAATTGAAGCATTAATCAAGTTACCCTTACGAAATCGCTTTTGAAAGGCATTCGTCATCCCACCACACCGCCTGACTGCGTAATCAAAACGCAGTCTGAACGAATCCCGTCTGCAGGATTACAACAATAGACGAACAGCTTTCCAAGACAGGAACGTGACTAGCGTGCATTTCTGTTTACTAGCTCAAGTCATAATGTTCCCTAGGCCATTGTTGACTAGAAAAAAAAAATTCCAATTAAATGAAAACACATCACCAACCACAAACACCACCCACCCCGTCTTTCGCAACAACAAAAACCCGAGAGAAGGCAGAACACAATCCAAAGCTTTTTGTTTGGCTGAAGCCATTTGTTGTTCGTAAAGCTCATTGTTCGCCCTGTGAATTTTTCCCAAATTAAAGTCTAAAATTGAGCTCTTGCGTGATTTGGTTTTTTCCCCTAAACAATAATCTTTTTTCAACTCATCTATAAGCCCATAGATTTATACGTAGGTGGATTCAGACATCCATTTAATTACATTTCACTCCCAAACTTCCAAGAACAACTCGTAATTCCGTCATATCCAAAATGTCAACCAATTTATTGAATTCAATTTTGTTTACTCATAAAGTGTCGATGTAGTCGGTGGTGTTTAACGTTTTTGACCTCAATTTAGAGTAAACTCAAATTTGCGTGGCAAAACAACGTGCAGTTCGCTAGGTACTGTTGTTTGCATAATTTGCATACGCATTGTATAGGTTAGGTCTATTCGGTTGTGCATTATCCAACCACTGCATTAGAACATGAGTGTCTGTGAATGTTGGTCCCCTGTTGCACTTCACACGAAATAGTATAATTGCATTCATAAATAAATATTGGATTTTCAAATGTGTTGGCTGTTACTATTGTGTGTTGTATTTGAAAATGCATTGGAGCAGATCTAAAGTGGATGGCAAACAGAAAAACCGCTTGACGTTCGAAGGTTTTGACTTTCAAGTACTTCTATGCCGTGCCGGGTAGGCGGGTAGAGTATAAATGTACATTTGATACCTACCAAAGTGACAGCACACTAGTTTACTTTGGTAGTTCCTGTCAGTTTTGTGAAAATGAATGTTAGTTTCAATTGTACTTTGACGCGTCTGTTGGTCTGAGAGGACCACACTTTAGAAGTGTGCACAAGTTGTAAATGGCAGTTATATATGGTCAATGCCGTAGCTTGACAGTGGTACTTATGATATTTTTAGAATGCATATTCTTTCGCAGAGCTGTTGGTGTCCATTATTTCTTTAAATAGTAAAACGATAATTGATGGATGTTTTCTGCATCGATTGACAGTGCAATTGATTGGATTGTGAGGTAATGGAGTTTGTCTTGAGAAACAAGTTTAAAGGCTAAAACATTTTGATAAAACACAACTGGATAAAAGTCGTACAGCATTGAAATGTTTTTGATCTGCGTGTCAATCAACACGATTGACAGTCAAGATTTCTTTTCTCAGAGGCCAGCGAAGCCCCACATCTTAACTGGCGATTTGTAGCTTCAGTCAAAGCAGAAACACGAAAATAACTGCCAATCTCAACCCGATGTTAAGTTCAAAATTACATCTTTGGAAGTCAGACAAAAGTGAAGTAACCAACCCAAGCTGATTTGTAGCCCTTACCTTTTATCAATTTTTTATTGACATTTTAGAAGTTGGTCGTATCTTATGACTTGTTAATCCTTCTTCATGTTGACAGTTTTCAAATGTAAGGCACACCCGTTTGCCTTAAGATTTGGACTCAGGTTTGACTACTTTGGAAATGATTTAGGTTTCCAAGAGTTTTAAGAGAAGTTCAAGATTTGTTTTACGTGGAAAGAAAAGATAAAAAAGTGTTTTTATTTTCCCGATCTCAACATTATATTCAATCGTATTAGACTCTAATTGATGGTTTCCCCAGAGTAAACCTAACGTTGAAAAGAGTTCAATACGAAACTCGTCATTCAGAAGACGTTCTTATGATGTGAGTCTTTCTCTGTTTAAAAAATTATTTTAAGGTGAACCTGAATTTGGTGAGACAGGTTGTCTTAAATTTGTCTCAGGTAAATTTTGTTGCTTTTGAGTAAGACCGTTTCCGGTAATTAGACCGATACTCACATACGGGGTGATAGTCTGGTGGACCGCACTAGACAAGGTGATCAACTACAACAAGTTGGCCAAAGTTCAAAGAACGGCTAGTCTGGGTATTAGTGGCACACTGAGCACAACCCCATCGGACGCCCTCAATGTACTACTAGATCTCACACCCCTAGATATCTTCAGCAAACAAGTCGCAGCTAGCTCAGCTCCTTGACTCAGAGCTACATCACAGTGGACCAATAATCAAATCGGCCAAACTACCATTCTAGATAACTTTAGATTCTTATCGAATCGATCCGACTACACCACCCCCAAGTTGGTGTTTGACAACAATTTCCAAGTAACCTTCAAGAGAAGCTTGGGAAAATGGCACTCTCTTGGAAAATGAAGCAATACACTTTTACACCAATGGTTCAAAAACCAGCGAAGGTGTAGGAAGTGGAATCTACTCTGAAAAACTGAATCTCTGTCTTTTCTTCCGCCTACCCGATCATTGTAGTGTGTTCCAAGCGGAAATTCTGGCGATTAAGGAGGTGCTGTCTTGGCTCAAAGAAAACGTCATATTCTCCACGGATATTCGAATCTTTTAGGACAGCCAAGCTGCCCTTAAATCCCTTGCTTCTGTCTCTACAAAATCCATCACGGTCCAAAATTGTAAAATGTTTCTGAGGGTCAAAATGTTTAACATTCACCTTTCATGGGTGCCAGGGCACAGGGACATACCAGGCAACTGTATGGCAGTCGAACTAGCCAAAAAGGGCACGACCACTTCCCTACGCTCAGAATGGAACAACATAGGTGCACCTATCGCTACATGTAAACTCCTACTTAGACAAGACGCTTCGGGGTAACAAACACTAGATGGACTGAGAGTAACAACTGCGTTGCAACCAAAAAAGTTTGGCCGTGTGTAGACTCAAAACACTCGAAGAGTTTGCTAGCCCTGAACTGCCTGTATCGAGGTTCTACCATAGGTGTTCTTACGGGACACTGTCTAATAGGGAGACACGCCAAAAGACTTGGTGTGCTTTCCAATGATTTCTACAGAAGCTGCATGGACGAAGAGGAGGAAGAAACCGTTCTACACCTTCTTTGCTCATGCCCTGCACTACTTCATAGGAGGAAAACTCATCTCGGTGAATTCTTCTTCGATGATACTACGACTTAGCTTACAGATATCCTAAAAGTCTATCGAAATACATTAAAAGTTCCGCGTGGTTCGACTATAGCAGGTGATTAACCGGCTAGTCCCGTAATGGAAGATAAATGGGTGATCAACTCGTTAATCTTACATCGGGTTTCTGAGATCAGTAGGTGATTAACTTGCTGATCTCTGTGGTATCACAATGGGCCCTTGCCGCCTAAGTGTGTCAGGCAATGTACTTATTGGCTGGCAGCCACTTCCACCTAACCTGAGTAAGACCGTAACAGTTGGAACAAGATGTCTTAGAGACAATTTGTCTCAATACGAAGAGGTTGTTTCTGAACTTATGCAAATACAGTTTAAGAAGATTGTACTTAAATGAATATGTCTCATTTGAAGAATTTTTGATTGATTTTAGTTGACAAATGTTATTTCAACTTTCAAAAAAGAAATTGAATTGATTTTGACAAACCAGTCGCAGTTAAAAGAAGATGCTTTCAAACCAACGAGTCGCAATCAAAAGAGGTTGTAACCAAACTCAGTTGAAAGAAGTTTAAGGTTGCCTTTCAGTCTGACCAAGTGCTTTCGACAGAAGCATTGACAGTTGAAAGAGGTTGTCTTGAGGTAGAATTTTTGTTTTTTTTTGGAGTGAACAGCAGTATGTTAGATTCGCATGTATTTAAAAGAGTTCTTCAACCAGCCAGTTCCAGCCAAAAGTAGTTGATTCTAAGCTAATCGAACTAGGATTCGAACCTCAGTCATGAAATTTCGGAGCAAATTCTCAAAAAAAGCGGAGTAAATGCAAAATTTCCGCAGCAGATTTGGAAAAAAGAATACATTTTTACCTTTTCTTTATGAAAGAGTTTATTTAAGTAAAGGGTGGGCCATCTCATAGCTTCTTTCAACATTATAGGTTATTTTGACCCTGACAGCTGCTTCTCGTTACGAACTTATGACAGAAAGTGAGTTTCATACCTCTGTGGAGCGAAAAAAGATTAATTAAAGTCAAAAAGTGTTGAGCAACTTATTCCAAAGTTAGTGCTGTGTGTCAAAACGGTGCGTTTTTTGAAAGAAGTTTTGGTTGAAGTGAAGCACCCAGCGCACCGGTGTTAGTAAGCAAGTTTGTGCAGAAAGTGATTTTAGTAGACAAGTTCCAAGGCAACTGCCGTAGGGTCTGCACAGACTGAAATGTGGCTGCTGTAGCCAAGAGTGTGTGACTCAATACACGATCACGTTTCTACGCTCCGGTTTGATACTGACATGAACCACTTTCAGTTCGCCGCTGCACTTTGACCATTTTCTACAAATTTTTGTGGGGACTGTTAAGGACCGATGAAATGTTGAGAATTCAGAAACCATTCCAGCACGTATCAGCTTTTGCGAGGAACTGGCAAATCAAGAGAATTAAATTGCCATGAAAACCACCATCTCACTTAAATGTTTGAATTTTGCACAAAATTGTAGACTCTTGGAATGCGCTTGGTCCGGAGATTCTCAGTTTTGTTGCACCCCCATTTCATTTACTTATTTACAACACAAATTTCAAATCCATGATTGTCTGGAGTTTAGGTATCCAAAAATTTTTAAGTGAAAAAAGTGGAGTAAGCTTAGAAAAAATCGGAGCGTCGGAGTAGATTTTATTTTCCTTCAAAAGTGGAGCAAATTTGCTCCTATTGGAGCAAGGCTTTGACGCTGAACCGAACTCAATCCAAAGAGGTTGTCCTGTAGCGAATATACTCGTATCTCAACTCAAACTTATTTGTGGTGGCCATACTTCATCAGATAACAAAGCTCCAGCAAAGCCAATAAGATTCTAGAATTTGAATAAAGGCAAAACAATAAAGTAAAGTTACTCAAGCAAACTGGACCAAATCGACCCTCACACGGTCAATCGTTTGCCATGTACGTGTAAACACAGGTTTTCCTCCTATTTCAGTGTGCACTAAAATATGTACAACTGCTTCCTTTTCGGTTTGTCAAAACTTCAACCTGCTGTTTTAGAAAACTGTCAAAAACTACATAAAAACATTTACACACCGCAATCTGGTTCATCAATCACCACGATTGATTTGATTTCAGTCAAAATGTGTCGCTTAAGAGCCTTTTTAACCTGATCCCCAATCTGACACTAAGTGGCATTAACATCCCTATATAAATACAATTATTCCGTCCTAATTGTATTATGCAGAAACTGTCTACCGCACTCTAAGATTAAAATTAATGAATCCCCATAACAAAATGAACTGCAAGAAAAACAAATTTTGCTGATTGTGAAATGACTTTTCCAATGACTTGGTAATAAGACGAACAAAACTTCTCAAAAAGAACTCACAACCAAGGAAAACTTTCTCCCGTCATTTCTTAAGGGAAAACTCAATTATTTATAGTTGAATTGAAGAAGAGAAAGAGAAACACAATCGCACTCACACACACACACAGAAAACAAAAACTAAAAAGAAAGCAAAAGAAAAATGGAAAAACTTCCATTGAATAACTAATTTCAGCAAAATAATGTCATTCGTCTTAATTATCCTCACGTTATTCTTTTTTTTCTGTTTTTTTTTCGATGAGCAGCTGTTTCTTTCATTCCCCTTCCCTCACTCTGAAATCACTTCCTTGATAATGCTTTGCAAAAAATCAGCTTTGACAGATGGACAGTTGATTTTGACATCTGTGCTTTTGTTTCGCAAATCACAGCCTTGTAAAGGTTATGGACGGTCACCTCCTTTCCTTGTGTTATAACCATAAGTTGACATGGTCAATTTAATATCGTTTTTGCAGCACTTTCAGTGAAGTCAGTGCATAGTGCATGAGCATGATGACCCGGTCAATGCAATAAATATTCAGCAAATATACGATGTGTCACATATGTCAAAATGTCAAAGCTCGGTTAACAAGGGCATAACACGAAGGCGGAACACCACAGGAGATTATGAACCTTACCCGTGATGCATGGTGGGTTTCTTAAATAGAAAAAAAAATTATAATTTTGGTGTATTAGCCACACGAAAGGGGGTGTTACAATATCGCGTGTGGTTTACATGACGTTTGCCAACGCGGCAACGCGAGTTGGGGGCGGTGCGGCGGTTTTGAGATAAACAAACCAGTGAGAAACGAAAACTATAGCCTATGTCTACGGTTAGATAACCTTGTATCGCATGTTGCATGAGTTCCTACACATATATACGTAAAAAACAATAAAAATCATTTCACAGAGCAATGCCAGATAATTATTTTGAATGTCGTCGTCAATTAATTGTTTGGCGGCCGGCATTATTTAGTCGAGATTAGGTTACACGGTGCATTTGATGAACTTAATTAGATAATATTATTGCCTTGCTATGGTTACGGTATATTAGGTTCTATTGATGTAATTGTGACTGTGGCCGTTAATGTGGACATTGCTTTGTGTGGTTTATTAAGTTTGATTGGGGGTTCCATGGAATGTAAGCAATTGAAACATTGTCTGATGTTTTTGAGGCCTCGAGGTGAGTAAGTTGATCAGTCGTAGAGACTGATATAATGATGATTTCAATGTGGACATAAATACATTGTGACAGTGAAATGCATTTGTAAAAAAGAAAGACCGTTGTATGTTTGATTTTACGTTTGGCAAGCTATCTCCGATTCAAGGGACATACCCACCGCTTGTTTGATGCAAATATATGCGAGTAGAGTTTTCATTAATTGTTATTTCGGTTTAGTTAAGCTTATTGTAGCCCATGTTCTGAACCAGTTTAATCAACTTTTCAGCTTACCACGCATTATGTTCGCATCAAACATCATAACCAAAACACTTATTCATGGGATTTTTCAGAAGAAGAAAGTTTCAAAAGCGAACTTCTAAGATGGTTTACACAAAAGTAATTAAAAAATACAAAAAGTAAACTCTTTTTTCATAAAGTCACTCGATGGAAAAAAGAACGAAAATCGAAAAGATCAACATCAGTTCAAATCTTCGAATCCTTCGAAGTAGTTTTACCTCAATCCCCAAAGGTGTCAAATATTTTAATTCTCGTCATTTATGATTTTTCACTTTTTTGTATTCACGAAAGCATTGGTCTAAAACCGCCAACACGTAAAAGTTAGCTTCAATCTTGCTGTTACTGGGGCCTTCACCAGCACACCAGGAGCGTTCTCAACGCACTGCTAATTATTCCTCCTCTTGATACCTACATCATGGGGTGTACTCTCAAGACCATTTCTCGTACAAAAAGATGTGGGCTCTGGGACAATTCGCACTCGAGTTTTGAGAAACTCGCAAGCAGCATATCTTTTGACTCACGCCTAATGATATGCCGTCTGACACCATGATCGCAAGGCTCAAACTGCGCCAAAAATACTCAGTCAACTTTCCATCGGTTCAGGACTGGTTCGCTCCAGAATCTGAGCCTGGAAAGAACTGTTATCGAATCTTCACAGATAGTTCCAACGAGGGGTCTAGCGCTGGTGCTTTTGTGGAGAACGACGACATACGACGGAACGCCTCTTTAGGCTCATACCCATCCGTTTTCCAAACGGAGGCGTATACGATCCTAATGGCTTTAAGCCACGTTACGAACAATGGCTGGACACGGAGAAGTATCTGTGTTTGCAGCGACAGCCAAGCTGTGCTTAAGGCTATTTTCAACCCTCTAACCACTTCGAAAGTGATCCAGGAATGCAAGAGCTCTCTGAATGCGGTCGGAAGATTAAATTCATTGAGTCTCATTTGGGTTCCAGCCCATCACGGCATAACTGGAAATGAGATCGCCGATGAACTTGCTAGGCAAGGATTTCAAACAGCTTTCTCAGGAACTGAACCGTCGATAGGTCTGCCAGCGTCCTCAGTGAGGGCTTCCATCAACGTTTGGATCTGCCAAGAGCACAATCGTAGATGGCGTGCGTCAAACGTATGCTCCCCAAAGGAAAAAAGAAGACTGCAACATTTTTGCAATCCCGTAGCAGAAAAGAATGTAGAAAGCTTATTGGCGTTGCCATGAGGCACTTCTCTTTTACCAAGCATTTAAGCGTGTAAGGCACTTTGTGAGCCTTGTGGAGAAGACGAGGACACCGCGGAGCACATCCTTTGTGAATGTCCTGCTTTTTCTCGCATGAGGTTACAGATACACGGCGCAGACATGGTGAGAACTGGTAACTTAGGTTCTTTATCATGGCAGCGTGTTTTGGCTTTTCTCCGAACATCTAGACGACTTTACCAAATAGAAGGTTGCTATCTGGCAGTAAAATGGACCAGTTTTTAGGTCTGAGTGCACCAGCTGGTATTTAAAAACCTCCAACACGTCAAACAAAAAAGCTATAATCTTGCCGTCGGAAAAGATAGTCATTAGGGATGTTCACTGCAGCATGTGCAAGACTGGGCTGGCACTCTTTGAGCTTAAAAAACAAATTCCTCACACGAAATGAACGTTCCTCAGAAAGTTGGGGAGAAAGGGGGGTTAATTCATGCATTAGCGTAGAACACGTGTAAACCGTGTAACTCTGTGTAAGCTTTTCGATTGGTTAAAGAACTATCGAATTCTGTATGGGAATTATTTTACACAGATTTGGTAAGACAAGCAGCGTATTGTCAGAAGATTTAATGGGGTTCTCGGGAAACATCTCACGTAGTCTTACAATTCAATACAAAATACAAGTTTACGCCTGAGCATGAGTAACCTTTTTACGATTTTAGTAATTTAAAATTACAGAAACATAAGATTTCACTTCACATTTACCTTACCGCACACGCACATCGATTACTTGTCACATCTTTGATGTGTTCCCCTCCATTCTTAAGAAGAAGAGAGAGCATTTTGGCAAAGACGCAACCATATAGAGAAACACAAAAAGAACGTAAAAACTTCTAACGTTATTCTTAAATAAACCGCTAGATCTACCCCAAAATCCCCACGTTTTTTTATCGATTAAGCATGTACATGGATAATAGAAAAAAAATATCACAAACATAGCACTCGAATAAAGAAATTATTCAATAAAGTATTGAAGTATTAAGTGGAAAACAAAATATCAATTCTCTTGTGGAGTTCAGTGAACTCTGGGTTTGCTTTTCCATCCAAAATCCTGACCGTCTTCATCATTAGACAAAAATTAAATAAAAAGCAATCCACCCCAACAACTACGTACCTTATCCTGATTCGTTTTCATTCACACGTGCAGTACTTGATTCCTCGACTCGACTGTCTGCCTACGTTACGAATGAAACTTTTCACGAGCATTTTCCATGTCACTGTCAAAATGTCACACCGATTTCTAAACCATTCTTTTCAAAACTTTGTTTGCCCTGACACACTAATCGAGATGGGAAAAGCCAGGCCACTTCAGCACTGGTCCTCTCTCAACCACAGTCGCATACAATAATTTTGTCAACTTCAAAGTTTACTCTTCAGTTTTTGAAAGGTTTAGCCCTTTTCTTCGTATGGAAACTTTTGGCTCCCACAATCTATTATTTGCCTTGGGACAATTTCTACAAACTACATCGTATATCATAAACTACCTTGAGCTCTTGACAATCAAAACCAACAATTTGCTCTCCCACTTGCCATAAAAAAACTATAACCGTTTCCATTCAATTGAATCGATAAATATATTCTATCCAAAAAGGAAAACTATGAAAGCTGACCTGGTTTACTTATCCCAACTTTTCCACCTGACACATCGCAATTGGTACAATCCTCTTTTATTAGAGCAACAGCCAGCGCCATAAGTACTCATCACTCAAACAACTAGAGCAGACATAACATGATGCTACTGATGGCAAAGACTATCCACAATATACCTTCAGAGTATGTCTGTATACGAAGAGGATATAAAACGTTGCACACCTACTTTAATGGAAATTGGGGGCAATCACGTTTCCACCTCGAGAGCTATGCATTATACTTTTAACAACTCCAACAACACACCAAAATAACCGAATGATAAGTGCTTGAAATGCATGCTTTTCCATTCGGAAAGAGGGGCCTTTCGTTTTCACATATCCATAAAAAGGTGTATGGGTTCGCTCAACGTTCAACAATGCAACGATTAATCACGAAATGAACTGTGGTCGCTACTGAATCAATATAAGTGCCTGTAGTCGTCCTGATGGTGGTTCAGACGCTTTATCAATGACTAGTGCTTGAGGTCTACCCCAGGGTTGAGTTAAAAACAAAATTCGTACATTATTTTGTACAATGGGTAATTGATTAAGTGACGTTACGATGTCATTACGTACGTCCAACCTTCGCCACAGATCGATCTCAATATGATATAAAATTGTTTCTGTTTTTTTTTTGTGGATGCAAATTGCAGACTTCTCGTTGTATGACTGTCCATAGCTACTGTGGTGAGTGATGATTGTTTTAAAAGGATTATTTTGAACAACTTCGATGTTAAGCTGTCGATAAGATTAATTGACAATTTGTGCGATTATAAAAAAGTAGCAAAAGTGTAAAAATTTCGCAATCCTATAACCAGTTCACCAATACGACTTACTACTGAACACGAAACTAAATCACTATTGAACACTTTAAAGTGCTCAATTGATCTCCGCAAGTTGATGAGATGAAAGTGAAAGCATCCTGAAAATTAAGGTGACACTCAAAAGCATTATAGAAAAATATTAGAAATCCTCGAACCCGAAATACAAGTGGGCCAAAAGAATATTCACAATTTCAAACGCTTCGAAATAATCAACCAACTGGGTTAGCGCGACGATTCCAACGCCATCTGTTGCATAAAACTATGCCATTTAATGGAAAAATACTAGGTTAGTTACTATGGCACCGTGGACGCGACAGCAACGTTCTTTCGCTGTGGAGTGTTATTTAAAAAACGGGGAAAGTGCAATCGCTACTCAGCGCGCTTTCAAAAAACAGTTTAATTTAAAACGTCACGAAAACCCCCGAGTCGTCATTCTATTAAAAGATGGGTGAAAAACTTCCGCGAATAGGGTAGTGTCATTAACCCGAATTGGCCGTCCGCGTACATAAAGGACGCCGCAAACAATAAAAACTGTCAACGACGCCTTGAGCAAAAATCCTCGTCACGTCGGTCTAAGCGAGTTTTTTTTTCTCGCTCTCCGCTTAAGACATATTCGTCTTCGTGATACTTGGTTTCAACAAGACGGAGCGACTTTACTTGATGTTTTGACCTTGTTGAGAAAAAAATTCGGTAACCGCTTGATTTCGTGCTATTGTGACTTTGCTTGGCCGCCTCGTAGCCAGGTTCTGACTCCACTGGATTTCTTCTTGAAGAGCAGGGTGTATGAAGGCTAGCCTCCAGACACCGAAGCATTAAAATTAACTATCCGAACTGAAATTGCAACGATTCCGCGGATGATGTTGGCCAGAGCTCGGGAAATTTTTGAGAAAAGAGTGCGTGAATGTTTCCGCCACCACGGCGACTACTTGGATTTGATATTTTATATAAAAAACAAAATTTTTTATAAAATGGCACACTTTTAGCTTCATTTTCATTTTGGTTTCACAATTTTAGCTCTCATCGTTTGTATTTTTACGAAGCGTTTGAAATTGTGAATAACCTTTTGGCCCACCCTGAGGGATAATTTCATTTCCTTTTGACATTGTTGAAGGGACTTTTCATTCACTTTTGATTATGGGTAAGTAATCGAATATGAATCAGCAGAAGTGTTAGTGTAAAGTGTATCATGTTTGCTCACTATACGATTCCTGAGATGCGACACAAACGAACCTCTTGATGACGAACTATGTGGCGGAGTTGGGATTTGAAGTCAAATAAATCACTCCCATCGCAATAGATTGTTGATTATATCGGGAGAAAAACAGTTTTTTTAAATAAAACAAAAACGGTTTTGGATATCAATAACCACACCAAACCGTAATTTTTTCGGGATGCAATGATGACTCATGGAGTATGTGTGGATTGCTGCTTGACCAACAATGCATATTTTGTTTATTGACGAAGCCATTCAGCCAGAAATGAGCCTCATCCACAGATTTTCGGATAGCAGCGAGTCAGCATTAGGTACGGTAATTTATATTAGGAGAACATGAGCCAGGAGGTTAGAAATGAAACGAAGATTTTTTCTATCTCATCTTTGAGGAAATAGTACACATAAGACCTTACAGTAGTCACTCTAGTGTATTTTTCAATAAAAATCCGAATCGTTTTCAAGTTGTTGCTCAGCCAAATTCACGAACATACGACGCTTTTGGTGGTCAAGCGGCTTCAGATCTTGCGTCAATTTAATCTTGTAAGGATGTTGGCCAAGATCTTTACGCGAAATTCCCCACAACAACGTCAAGGATTGCCCAACATTTGGGTTTTCTGCAACTGAAGCCTCAGCAATAGCAATATTCTCGACACTACGGGCACTTCTTAGTCTCACTGGCACGGGAACATTTTGTACTATGTGTGTGGATTCAAATTTTTCCACTAGACGCTAAATTGTTGATCTGCTAGGACGATTATGACGATCATAAAATGGACGTAGCGCTCTTAAAGTTGAGGCCACTGACTCCGAATTTCGGTAGTAAATTTTAATAATTTCGATTCGTTGTTGGCTCGTATATCTTTCCATCATGAAATGGCAAACCTTACTGAAGAAAAATGTCAAAAGAGCGGCAAGAAATATGGCGTCGTTTGCTGTCCCTGTCGCTCTACTTTTGTAGCGTCCCTGTTGAAAAACCCTTTATTGTCAATTCAATTGTAATTTTGGAAAAAAATAGAATAAAAGCCACATTGATTTAGATTTTTAAAGCGAGAGTATTCTGTTAATGTAAGAGAGAGTATTTCTTATGTAATAAGGGTTAATTTTTTACGGCGATGTATTCAGGGGTTGAATTACCTCACACGTGATCGAGTAATACGTGACTGAATTATTTGTTTTTGGAATAACTTCTCACGTTATCGAGCACTTTAGTACTACAATTTAACATTCTTTTATCAGTATTTGAACGAATTGAAATCGATATATGAACAGTAGACAGATGATTTGTAATATGAAGTGAATTATGACAGAATAAAAGTTATCATTCACTCGATCACTGATGCAGTAATTCGGCCACAGTTCTCGTATAATTAAGGTGTTTGCCAATTGCCTTTGAAATCATTCGCCGCAACACCCGCCTCGCTAGGAATGCATATCAGTTTTACCTCGAACCCAACTTCGGACGTACAGTGATTTACAATATTTTAGACGCACCACCCGATGTAGAATGCTTTACCTGACTTTGTTTTTCCCTCACATTACGATTCACAAAAATTCAAAAACTAAGTGCATCGGTGTCTCCTGTTTAATCCTCTCCTATTTTTTTTACAATACACAGGAAAAAGAAGTAGTTCCAAAACCGTTCGTGGGAGGTTCGAAGATCACGTGTATCGCCTTCTGCGAAAGGAAATGCATCAGGCCCGGAGGTTTCAACAGCTTTGTTCCGTCACCCTTCAAATTTACCCAGTTAGAAAGGCTTTCCGGTAATCATCATGTTCATTCAAACAATATGTTTAGTTTTCAGAATGGATACTAAATAAACTGATTTCAAAGCGGTTCACTCCAACGAAATACGTATAATGAATGGTAATTTTCAATTAAATGGGAAGATTCAATTGAGGTTCCATGACATCTATTTATCTTTCTCCACCAATCGGTTTACCTGACCGCTCCTGAAAAGAAGTTGACTTAGCAAAGCGCAAACCATAAAGATTAAACACAGAATAAACGAGCTCTGTCCGTTGGAAAAAAAAATCAATGACAAATCGAAAAAATTCCAGCAAAACCCTGTGAACAGGACGTAGAGTAAATTTTAGATTAGATTATTATTTGTTTTTATTCGTTAACGTTGTTTACAAGTTTATTACCAAAATAACAAAAAGCATGGCCGTGTAGTATATCCTCCGCAATATTTACATATTCACTAGAATTTGAAATATTCTGAGACGAAACTTGAGATATAATCCGTTGAGATATCCTAGAAGAGCGTCTGAAATTTTGTTTACATTTCCAGTGAAATGAATGCCTGAATCTGGGAGCCAGTTAAGCAAGCTTATGAGTGATATATGCAACTTCCTCTAGTGGTTCCCCCAATCAAATTTAAATTTTGTTTATTAATTTCTTATATTTTCCAGAGTTCTAAGAAATTTCAATTTCCTGGTAGAGAAAAATGTTTACAGTTTCTACATGAGATTATTGATTTAAATTTTGTTTATTAATTTCTTATATTTTCCAGAGTTCTAAGAAATTTCAATTTCCTGGTAGAGAAAAATGTTTACAGTTTCTACATGAGATTCCTTGCAACTGGTTCTTCAAAACACAAATATTTGCCACATTTATAATTCCTCTTCGCTTAGACCAATCTAAACACGGACATAGTAATATTCCTACGATAAGGAAATTCATATTTTAACAGGCAAAAGCTAAAACACACGCATAGCTTTGTTATAGGTACCTCCTGAAAACAGTCATACACAGGAATTACTGAAACTATTTTCTCTAGAAGTCCGTGTGTAGCTAGAAAAACATGACAGTGCATGGTAACATTTGCCCTCAAACATTTTCGGTCATCTAGCGCTCATGATTAATAAAACGATTCAGAAATAATCTTGCCACACCATTCTCTTGCTGGTGGTTTATATGAACAGTAAAACCTCACAATCACACACAACGACTATTTTGTGTGCTTAAAATTTGGGTGTGGGCTAGGCATCGAATAACCCCGTACGTATCAAGGAATAATTTCCATTTTCCAAAAAGAGGCTAGAAAACGGAGCGACACTTTGACAGCTGTGAGTTACATCGTACACAACCCCAAAAATTCACATTCAGAATCCACTCGTCATTTATCAAAAACAAGTGACACGTGAGTAGAAAATTAGTTGCCTAGACTATAAGGAATTCATTGGAAGACTAAAAGGAATTCAAAGGAATTCATTGGCACTGACTCTGGCACGTGCAATATCCATGTACCCCATCTCCATCGCACATTCAAGCTGAGTTTTTAAAATTTAAATCAAACATATCAAATATTGAAGAAAAAAAAAACTTACCTCAGTACAAAATCGGCATCCGCACTGCGCCAGTACAGTCGCCTCACTCGGAGGCACATCCACTAGACAAAGTTTGCATGTGAATTCTTCCATTTCGGGTAGTGGGGCAGCAGTTTCACTACTGGTCGACACAATTACCGGCGACAATGGACTCAAACCCGACGACGGCGATGAGTTTAACGTCGCTGTCGTCACATTCGATGGCGGAATGTTACCGTTAGCAGAGCTCTTTCTTGAACTGGCATTACTACCGCCATCTACACAATCATTGCTCTTACTTATCATACTACTACTACTTAGATTGCTAAAGTTATTGTTTAGATTATTTGAATTGTTATTAACATTTACGAATCCGCTATTAGCAGTATTCAAGGAATACCGTGAACCGGAAGCGGCCAACGATAACAGACTAGAACAACGCGAACACGTAGCGTTCGAGGTCGACATACTATTCCGGAGTCGATTGAGCGGTTTTATTTGCTCGATTCCGTTCACACTGAACCCGCCACCACTATCTCGCATCCCAACACCACCATTCATTCCGCCAATGCCACTTCCGGTCCCGCCAAGTGGCGTCCCACCGCCATCCGAAATCGGCGAACACACCGACGACGATTGCCGCGTGAGTGCGAGAACCGTTTCGCACTTTCGCATTCCCGTATACTGAACAATGGATTGGGATTTCTCATGATGGAGACTGGCAGCACTGCCTTCCCGTCGTAACAATGGCACCACATTCCACAACTTTTGCTGAACAGCTGTGTTCAACGATGTCGTGCTAGTGGTTCCTGGAATCTTTTCAGGCAAATAGTTGACCGAGTCTTGATTCAATGACTGTCTAAGCCCAGATGGATCACCAAAGATACCAATTTGATCGGATGGTGTTCGTGTGATGGTTATTTCGGGTGATGGTAATAACGGTGGACTAAATGAGGTATCCTTAGAGGGTTTTCGTCCAACTAGGGATTTTAGGAAATTTTCAAAACGTCGCCGTCTCGGTATTGGGCCCCCAGCAAGAAGTGAGGCTGCATGAGGGCCCTCATTTTCATTCTGTTGGTGGTTATGGATGCCGTTGACGATATTGTTGTTATTGTATGGCGGATAGGTGGCGTTGCTTGTTAGTGGAAGTGGAAGATTTGTTGGCGGTTGTGGTGATGATAAGGCCTTCCTTGCCCGTAGATTAGTCAGATGAAGTTGTGGTTGGATGTTGATTTGATTCTTCGAATCTAGCAATGAGACTGTTTCATTTTCCGAACATGGCACCTGATGGCTGGCCGTTTTCTTCGAGTTGGCCAGATTGTGAATTGGTGAGGAGTCCTATAACGAGACAAAAAACATGAATATAAGTAAGACATTTCGACTGTAATAAAAAAAATTTTTTCTAAACGAGGTTCTATAGAAAACTCTCAGGGATTTAAATAAATGTCTTATCGAAATTGAAAATCTAGTTCGTTAGCAAGCTCATTTAGTCTTACTAAAATTTGACAAGAAGAAACTGCTTGGAACATTGTGGTAAATTCCTTCTTTGAGTCGAGCGAATCCAGTGAAACACCAGTATATGTAATTAAGTGGTCAATCATGTTCATGCGATTTGACAAACAAAAGTCTCTCAGCTCATAAAAGTATAGAAAGTAGGAGCGTAGACCGATTTGTGGAAGGCAAATTCATAAAAAGAGGAAATATTACAACACTCTAATGATCAAGTTGAACTAATTATTCGATTCAAACGACCTTAAGCGGTATTAAAGATAAATTTCAAACGACAGAACACTCAACGTATTGTATACAAATATTTTGAAACGTAATAATTCACTTTTACTCGGAAATCAAACGAGAAGCAATGAATTTGGCTTCATATGAATGCGGTTGCATTCAGGAAAGTCTTGCATTCTTGGATCTCTTTCAAAGCAGTTAGAGGGTTGAGTAGATCCTTTATATTTATATTTATTTATAGCTGTCGCTGCAGACCCAAACACTTTTCCTAATCTAGCTATTCTTCGTAGCGTAGCAAAGCTTAAGGCCATTTGGATAGAGTAGGTCTTCGTTTGGATGACGGATGCGAATGCGCATAATAAAAATAGTGCTACAATTCAGGGAGACAAATTAATAACATTTGTAGGGTTTCACAGACGTACTTGTAAAATGTAAAATAATTTTCTTTACTGAGATTTTACGATAACAAGATTGAAACCACAGTCATCTAATTCAGGACAACATGAAGGTGTTCACGATATCAAAGGACGAGAAACAAATGAACAACATTTGTATGGTTTGTCAATAGCAAAACAAAGCACATGAGGTTAACAAGCTTAGATCAGATGTAGGAACACACATTTACTTTTAGTAAATTTTGAAAACAAGAATTAAAGTTTGTTATTTAAAAAAATTGTTTGACACCAGCTGACCTTCAACCCGAGATGCCCTTCATTTGTGAAGCGAATGTCAATTCACAATTTTTTTCTGTTCGAGGTTTTTAAAATACCAGCTGGAGCACTCAGACCTA
The DNA here is from genome assembly GCA_949752695.1 of Melanostoma scalare. Lineage (NCBI taxonomy): Eukaryota > Metazoa > Arthropoda > Insecta > Diptera > Syrphidae > Melanostoma > Melanostoma scalare. Next base: position 12,207,621 of record OX456984.1, on the reverse strand, counting down.
AATATCGGTCAATTGTACTACCAGATAGCAACCATCTTTTTGCTAAAACTTTCTAGATGTTCGTAGAAAACCCAAAAGACGCTGCCATAATAAGGTTAAAGTTACCACCTCTCACGATGTCTGCGCCGAGTATCTGTAATCTGATACGAGAAAATGCAGGACATTCACAGAGGATGTACTCGGCGGTGTCATCATCTTCTCCAAAAAATTCACAGAGTGGGGTGTGATACCCTAATTAAGCCTAACTCCTTTAAATGTTTGGCAAAAGAGAAGTGCTACGTGGCAACGCCAATAATCTTACTACATTCTTCTCTGCTACGATATAGCAAAAATGTTGCAGTCTTCTTATAGCCTTATAGGGGAGCATACATTTGGTCTGTCTGCATCCAATGGAGGCATGCCATCTACGGTTGTACTTTTGACAGATCCAATCGCTGATTGAAGCCTTCACTGAAGACCCTGAACGTAGAAGCGAAGGTTCAGGTCCTGAAAAAGCTGTCTAAGAGCCTTATTTCGCAAGTTATCTCATTTCCACTTCTGCCGTAATGGCCTGGAACCCAAACGAGACTCAAAAAATTTAGCATTCAGAGAGGTCTTGCATTCTTGGATCAATTTCGAAGCAGTTTTAGAGGTTTAAGACCTAATAATAAGCACAGCTTGGCTGTCGCTGCAAACACAGATTCTTCTCCCCATCCAGCCATTGTTCGTAACGTAGCATATAGACATTTGGATAGCATATGACTCCGCTTGCAAGACTGATGCGTATAAAACTAAAGAGGCGTGCAGTCGTATGTCATCGCTCTCCACAAATCCAGCAGCGCCAGACCAAAGTCACTTTACCACAAAAGCAAAAATATTGCAAGAAATTTGTCATTTTCGTTGGATAAACTTACCAAAGGGAGAGAAAGACCTACGTTCTAACAACTTTAATAATCAGAAAGGATTTGGTATATCCTTTCGCCGTACAGGCAGCAGTTTAATACAAAAACCGTAGTTTTCTTCAATTAAGAAAACCTCGATAAAGAATTTTACATTTAAGAAATCTTCTTTAAAACTTAGTTTTACTATTACTAGACACTTATAACTTTCACTCAACGCCAAACAAAAAACAATTCAATAATTTTATTAATTTCGCAAAGAATAATCAAAGAAACTAAAAACATATTTACAAACATTTATTTAAAGCCATTGAAATTTCGGAGAGAGAAAATAAAACTCGACATCATGTGGTTCTCGCCTTATGAATCACGTTCTGGTTAGGTTAATGTTATCTGCTTATTTGTTTTCACAATCAAAACTCGCTTCAGCTTTGTAATTTGATAAATTTAATGCTAATCGAATCAAAATTCCACAGAAAATCCTATCTAATTTTGTCTTAACAACCCAATTTGCATTTCAAAGTACTTAACAATACATAAACAGAATAAAGTGGTTGTGTGGGATTGTTATTCGCAGAGCAACCACCCCTGGTCAACTTTCTATAAAGCGCAGTCGGAACAGTTAACCAATTACCAAAATTTTATGAAAGTAACTTCCAGTCGAGTGGTCTGGTTGGTGTGTCATATCTCCTTTTTCAGTCAGTACTTTGAAAACGACTACAAGTGGCCTGACTTAATATTTATGAACTTGATTGCAAATCCAATCTCAATTCGTTGTCATTAAGTAAATGAAATCATAAGCGAAAAACAACACACAAACGTCAAAAATAAAAAGAAATTCTTTCAAATCCAAGAAACAAAATCTATTTAGGGTGGGGATGACGATGGTGGGTCCGTCTCATGTAATTTGCGAAAATGTGTCACCCTAATGGCTTAGCTTCGACCGATAAGTGGACAAGTTGAGTAGACAGCAAACATTAAAAGTGCTAGGGATGTATGCATAAGTAATTTGGATCACATCGAATTGTTAACAAAGCAAACAACTTAGGATTAGGAAGGTACATCATAGACTGAGGAATAAACAAAAAAATGGGTCAGGACAAAAACAATAGACTCCCTTCATTGAAAGAGAAAGACGAAGTCACATTTGCGAAAGTTGCAACAAGTTGGTGGAGAGCACTCACTACAGGAAAACAGATGGCTTCCTAGAATGTATATATTGCTAAAGTATTCCCACCACAATAAATGCTGACTTACCCTTGATTCCTGCTCCAATTCTTCCTCGAGGGCACTATATACCGGAGCGTACCAGGAGTACGCGTGCTGTTTTCTTGTATTTGCAGCCGTTGTGTTAGTTGTCTGTTTATGGGCTGAATAATTTCCAGATCGTTGACCAGCTGAGCTTGTTCCTGAATAATTCAATGGCAGACTGCGACGATGATGTTGGACACGACCTCCACTTTTCTCTTGATGATGGTGAATGTGATGGTTCCGGTGATTATGCTGCTGTTGCGGCTGCTGCTGCTGACTTGAGCAGTCTCCGATCGATTGACGATGATACGACAAAAACGGTTGACTCTCGATGGTGTTATCATCGGCGTAACTATTCAACCGATGATTATGATGATGATGATGGTGCCTCCGGTTGGTCACTTCTTTTTTGGTAAATATCAACGAGGCACTATTCTTGTGGAGGCAAATTGCACGATCCGGATCGGACACTGTTGCTTCGATGTTTGTCAGAAGTGGTTCTGTCTCGGACAGCGGCAAATGATGGTTTATACCTGATTCGATGTTGAATGCAGATGATGCGTCATCTGAAGTAGCAAATGACTCAAACAAAACGTACTTTTCGTCGAGGTGATTCACAAAAAAATTCGAATTCGAATTCGAGTTCGAGCGCAGGGCAGTCTGATGGAGCAATGGATTTGGGGATCTTTCAAATGCGGTCTCTGGTGTATCAGGCGGTGATGTGCTGAGGTCCACAATACGAAACTCTGATAAGTCGTAGTTTGCGATTGCGTTGTTGTTGTTATTATTGTTCGAAACTGTCAAACGCTGCTGTTGATGATTTGTTTGATTTTCAATGCGAGATTCCTTTGATTTATGGCTCTGTGATGGTAGTGCGAGTGGTTGGCCCACTTCATTTTTGGCGGAGCTCGCCGTCAGTGGGGGACGCATTTTGTTGGCTATTCTCAATTCTTGATTCACCTGGGTGTCTTCTAACAGATGGAGTCGACGCCATTTTGATACGAGTCTGAAAGAGAAAATAGAAAAAGAAAAATATCAATACCTTGTGCGGCGTGGGCTATGGCCCTATGGGCTACTGTAGCGATAAATCAAAAATTATTTTTCAATTTGTGTCTTGTTCATGGATGAATTGTCGGCTATTTGTTCTTTTCCCGCTGTGACGGTTCATTTGAACCCCTTTTTGGTTGAATAGACGGAAAAATATTAACAAGAGATTAATGACTTGAAAGCCGTTTTAATGTGTCAAATGGTTGGACTTGTGATTTATTGAAAATTTGGGAACTTTTCTAAGGCCAAGTGGTTGGGTGAACATTTTTCCCGAGGGTTAAGCGAATATAATTGGCTTTCCTTTATTGAATTGCCAATAACAAGCCTCAATACGTTTGAAGAGCACGTGAAAAAAAAACTTAAGGAAATGTTTCAAGTCTATTGGATGCGTCCTTTTAGGCCTCGGAGTTTTTTTTAGAAAGAATTTGCATATAATTTTGAAGAGATTAATAGGAAAACATTGCCTGGTTCAGTCTCAATTCGCTGTGGGTGGAGAGGGGTCTTGGAACTTAAAAAAAAAATTCTAAACTGACTCCGAAATAGGAAAAGGATTCTAGCTGCGATAGGCTTTTGTAGCGAAATAAACTGACGAATCGAGTTTATGTTCTTACCAAACACAAATTAACAAATGGTTTTGAAAGTTGTTACCAACCTCACCATGCAGATGGCAGCAGTCTTCAAAAAATTACGAGAATCAGTGCCAATATTTTGAAAGGAACGCACTGCAAATTTCAGCCATATTCAACTCGCTATTGTTGTTTGGCTATCTTTGAGTGTGAGCCCATATGAATAGTTTTGGAGAAAAAGAAAAACTTAAGTTTCGAGGTGCCATAAAATATTTTTTTATTTAAAGGCGATTTCTACACACTTAGCCAAATAAAAGAAGGAAAGGACTCTGTGAACGGGGGCTATGAACCATCCCGTTTTTTACCATAGAGTTTAAAGGAGTTCAAGTAAGCTGAAGACGTATACTGAATAATGAAACAAGGTGACTTAACAAAGCTCAGGAAGAAACCTCGAGACCTAGCGTGTTTCACGAACTCATAGAATTAAATGCCGATCTCGGACAGTGTTACTTCTATCGGAGGACTTGCCAATTGCGATCCCAGTGGAAAAACTAATTTATGTTTCTAGGACTTGAACTTTGATTTCCCACGTAACAAGCAAACATGCTAACTATTGCGCCACTGGCACCATTGAAACTGCACCAGCTTGGGAGAAAATGAACGTTAGCATAGCGATCGAGGGTTGCGACACCCAACTACTGATAAGTTGCAATGCCACATCTTAACAATTTTCCTCGGTATAGTTTTTGTGAATCAGTAAACCGAAAGAAACAGCGTACGTTCTTGTGGATTTCAACTAAGGTTTGACCTTGATATACGAATTTTTGTATCAAAAACTCTCAAACAAATACATATGATTTTACAAATGCCAACGCCTTCAACGATATATCGTTAAGGGCACTGTCGTGTAAAAATAGTGTCGAAAAAAATAGATTTTTTTTTTTAAATTGATTTTTTGATTGATTGATTTTTTTTTAATTTATATTAAAATACAACATCTGGAGAATATCTACTGTCGATCTGATGAATAGACTCCTAATTAGGGCCGTTTAAAGTTGGCACCTTTCGTTCGAGTCAGTGCCACTTGGTGACTGAACACGGTACTACAATGCTTACCTACTTACGAACTTAACGACAACTTTTAGCAAGCAGCTGTAAGCAGCATACTGTATATAGTGGTGGAGGTTATCGGTAGTACATTTACATAGACGCGTTTACAGCGTGCGTTTATAACCTTAAAACTTTTAATGCGATAATCTTTTACTTTTTTGAATTCTTTGCTTCGGGTAATTTTTGAAGGCGGAATCGCGGTCACCGCAAAAAAATATTTTTTTACATGCCCTTACTTATTTAGATGAAAGTTCAGTTGTAATGAATATTTTGCTGTGAAAAAATTACAAGATATTGTTCAAACATGTATTAATATGTGTAATAAATTTCATTTAAATCCATTTCATACCTTTCCTACAAAAAATTCAAGAATAATCGACCATTCAGGTGCAACAGTGCCATTAATGGCAAAAATTGAAATTTGTGACGTTCTTATTACGAAAACCGTTTTCTTTATGTTAATGTCAGAAAATGTGCCAAAACAATTAAAATAAATAAAAATGGTGGTGTAACAGAGCGATGAGACCTGGGTCTAGTGCATTTCTCACAACCATACCTTGAGAGGAATGGAGGAGTCCTAAAATTGTTTGCCGATTCCGAACGGCTATGTTAGAAAGCGTTGTTCTTGGCAGTGTGTCACAATTTGTTGGATGGATTTCAAAATTGTTTGATATTTTTGCAAGTTGGACAACAAGTTTTACGAGTGTGAATGAACGCTACTCGTCAAACTTGCAAGAAATTTCATTTCCCAAATGTTTTTAGGTAGTGCACATCGCACGGAAAGAATATTAAAAAAAAATATGGCATTTGACAGCCCTGTTCCTTGTTTGAACTCGCCCCAGAAAAACCTAGTCCTACTTTAGGAAGAGTTGAGGGCCAACCCTGGGCGTCAATTAACTCACTTATAGAGTTCTACCTACATTTTTAAGCGCTGCTATTACTATGCCCATCATGGTTGAAATCCAAATCAGAAATAAAGTTTGAAGAGTGTAAGCGCTATGGGTTTTTTCCGTCAAACTTTTCATTCAACAAATTTTACAAACAAATTTCATAGTCTGAACGCCCCTAATTAATCGCAAAAGGCGATCCCCGTGAAAAATATTTTTTGATTTTTGAGATTCGAACCACTAATGACCCACATAGCACACAGACAAGCTAGACAAAAATAAAATTGGAGATTGTGAAAAAGAACATTCATATCAAGGTCGCGAGATATTTAAAAAAAAAAAATCATTCGAAACAAACGCGACAGTTACCAAAGACAAAACTGCGATGTGAATTCGCCTGTTCCGTGCATTGCTAACGTTTAAGAAGCTTACATTTCAAAAGAAATTTTTAGCGCAGTAACAACTGTAAATTTATTATAAACTAATTCAAACACTTCACAGAATTGTGTTCACAAGAGTTACAAAGTCCATTTACATATTAACTACTTGAGCATTTTTACGCTCATCTTTAACATTTATACTTGTCTTCTTCATTTTGTCCTGAATTACTCTTGTTGAGTAATCCTCACCGTCATAAGGGACACGAAAATGATCTGAATAAAAGATGCGGATTTGAATTAGCAATTTCCTTTTGCTTCATTCACAGAGAAAAATCCCCACACTCAAAACACACAAACCACCATCAAGGAGTTAGAGGGATTTGTCTTCAATGGAAAAGAATGGTGGAAATTACGATAAAATCATTTTAATAAATCATTTGTCTATAAGTAATCGTTTGGATGTGGCAATATCTGCTTCTTCGGCAATGGCAGTTGTCATTACCACACAAAGAAATTTATCGGCAAAGCCAAGAGAAAAAGAAAAGAATTTCACTTCATTTTAATTTCCTTTGTTCATCAAAACAGGGATTTTCCAAAAAGAGAAAAGTCACTGGAAAAATTTTCAATCAACTAAAAGTTAGTCAAATGTAATTCGATTCGACTTCAACTCACCATTTTCATACGTTCCTACGATGAAGAACCCTGGGCTGGGATGAGTCAAAGCACCACAACTGTAATTGAAAAAGAAGAAATAATTATAATAACAATAATTGATTAGTAAACATTAGCTGTTAAGTTAATTGGATTAAAATACGAACATCAGCGGGAGTATAATTGTGATAAGTTGTCCTCGTAAAATCTAACAACCCTGTAATTTATTGTATTTGATTAGTTTTCATTTGCTCACGTGGCGATTTGATTGTTTATTTTTACTTGCCAACAACAAAAAAAAAAGTTTTTGTTTTGTGCATAACAAAAACAACAATTTGCAATGCTAAATAATTAAACACCATCCATAAGAAGGGAAAACAGTATGTAAAAACAAATTTCATAGCTAATTACGTGAAATTAAAACACGTAGCTTTATAAATTGCTTCGAATGGTAATGAATCACTACGCCAGCGGCCAGCGTTAATTGTTTAAATAGTCTTTTGGTGAGTTGTAGAACACGAAACAAAAACAGTGATTTGTTTACTTTGTTTTCAGTTAATTGACTGTGGCTTGGGATCTCGATCTTAAAATACAAATTAAGTTGTGTTGGGAAAAAAAAAGAATTTTGAATGAAAGTTGTAGTGAGTCTTTTCCTACACTTCATTTGACTGATTCTTGATTTGTGTGTAAAAGCACTTGGTTTAAAGACAATTTTGAAACTTAAACCTGCTGAATTGAATTTCTTGTCAAAGAAATGAAAATTGGACTGGAAGGCACAAAGAAGGTGTGTTTACTATCAGTCCTTCCTCTACACATTGCTGAGACTTTAAATAAGACAAAAAAATAAATAAATTCTGTTTCGAAATTTCCGTGGTTTGATCAATGGTTAGCACTGAATTTGTAGCTACGATAACACTTTTACCGGCTGAATTTGCCTCGGTGTTTAGAAACAGAATAGGCCCTAGGAGACAGCCTCGCGGAACATCGAATTCAAGTTTGCGTACCTAAAACATGAATGTGAAGTTGACAGGAAGACTACAGATTTCAACACCCTAACAAATAAACAGAATGAAAATAAGCAAAGCATTTAAACCGATAAAAAAAAATTAACAGGAAGTAGGTAGGTAGCTATATTCTAGAGAACAAACAGAGACACCACAAAACTATTTATCGCTTTACTTTTCTCATGTCTAATTGCATTTCAGGCGATATAAAGTTTGTTTAAAGTCCCACTGGAAGTAATTTCTCAACTATAACGCCAATCAAGTGCAATTCCATAAATGAATTGCATCTTACTACTAAATCGTGTTGCTTTCTATCTATCTTCACAGTTGCATTAGCTTTTAAATACAAAATTTATTATACTACACTCGTACACACATACACACAACTAGAATGAATACTTAATAAATCTCAGCAAAGAAATCGTATAAACAACAGACAGTAATGTTTATAATAACATTTATAACTACGTAGTGGGAGTAATTGAAAGTCATTACCAAGAAGTAAACGTAGTTGCACAACATAGTAGGGTTGCTCAAAAAACATCGATACATCGAAAACATCGATGTTTACTATTCGATGTATCGAATAAATCCGATGTTTCGCACCCTTTCGATGTTTACCGATGCATCGATGTTTTTTTATTCGATGCATCGAATGAAGCAAGCATTGAAAAGACTCAATCAAAGTGCCAAATCTAAACAGTTGAATTTATTTCATATCAGTTGGATGGTGTCTTTCATTCGATCCATATTGAATAAAGTAAGCATCGTACAATACACACTCACAACTCACAGTTACAGTACCTAACCAAATCGATTTCAGTGTTCTGTTTCTGTTTAATTCATGTCATCATTGAGTTTGTATACAGAGAGGAACCATGCTAGCTTGCGTTAAGACGTCGCGTCGCCGTCGGTAGATGTCACTAAGTAAATAAAATCGACTTTTGAAATTTTTTGGTGGAATGCTTTCCATAGAAATTTGATTTAAAAAAGGCAGCAGAGAAGGGAAACAGGAAAAATGTCAAAGGTATGGAAATGCACAAGAAAACTGTTGCTTTGAAATTTCAAATGTCAATTTATTTACTTGGTGACATCTATCGGCGTCTTAACGCAAGCTAGCATGGTTCCTCTATGTATACAAACTCAAAGATGTCATACATAATATTATTCTCTCTTCTCCTTTACTTTATATATCCAGAGACAGACTACACGATGTGCAGCTGCACACGCGACGAGTACGCTTTGCTCAAGAAACATCGATACATCGAAAACATCGATGTTTTTATGCGATGCATCGACAAACATCGATGTAAGGTTACGATGTATCACATCGAATAAAACATCGATGTTTTTTTTCCATGAGCATCCCTACAACATAGCCAAGGTTAAATAAAAAAAACAAACACCACCGGTAGATTTTGAGTCTAGGTTTTTCTGTTTTAAGTCGAATGATTTAAGGTCATCACATGGAGAATTCAATTGCGATAAATTAAAAAGGCGATAAATAGCATTTACATTTCTTTAAATCAAAAAATGCAATTAAATGGTGATTGAAAGCAGTTGATTTTATTTTACCGGTTTGATTAAAGAACTTAATTAGTCTTTTATCGGGAACTAGAAATCTTACAAATTATGTTTCATACTGTAGGTAACAAACACTCTTTCAGAATCTTTTGGATGGCTAACTCAAAGTTAGGTACCCGTGGCGTGATGGTTAGCATGTCTGCTTGTTAACCCAGAGGTTCATGGTTCAAATCCCAGTGAAGGCAATAATGTTTTTCCACAGGTATTGGCAAGTCCTCCGTTAGTAAATTCATTGCCATGGAAAGCGCTTGCTCCAATAACCGTTCGGAACCGGCAGAAAATTGTAGGTCCCCTCCATTCCCTCACAAGGCATGGTTATGAGAAATGCGCTAGGCCCTGGGGCTCTTCGCTCTGTTGCGCCACCCTATTTATTTATTTAAACTCAAAGTTGAGATAGGAGAAAATAACAAAAATTACTTCTGTTTCATTGGAGTGGGTACGGTTAAAAAGATGGTCCTTCATTGGTGAAAGGCTACTTCAACTTACTTTTTAATTTTAAATAAAAGCGTGTCTTCTTATTTTTACAAATAAGTTTTTCAACGTTGTGATTTAGAGACAGCTTCTTCTTCGATCCAAGAGGTTCTTTTAGACATTTTTAAAACAAAACAAATGCATACATCTCCAATGATGTAGGTAGGTCAAAACACTGAGGTTGAGCTTCCAGCTCTCACATTTCGCAACTGAGAATTAACAAAGATTGAATGTATTTAAAGGAATAAAATTAGTGGAAGGCTTCGTGCAAGAAATACACAAGCTTGCAGAAAATAGACTAGGCTTAATCAGAGGTCCTCAGAACCGCGTCGGAGATCCGAAATCGTCAAGTAGAAGAAATAACAATGCTCATAAGCTCGCGCTGTGAGAAGAAGAAGAAGAATGCAAGACAAGACAACAAGAACGTTCTTTAAAGTTCGTCTCCGGATTTGTAATGAGTAAAGTTAAGCGTCCATGATAGGATCCTTTCAAATTTATTTTTGAATTTTTGCTACATCCACCAATTTTTAAAAGTATTTGATTGTTCCACAAGAGACGGTTGGTAACGCATATACCGACAGTTGAATGTTGTTCAGATTCATCGATGCAAGATCCACTCATGGACAGTGGCATGGAGGTTAGGTTCCGCTTTAACAGTAGCTTTGGGTTTAAGAAGTACGGTTTCTTACTCCCCATTGACCAGTGCTTTCAAGGTCAGAATTTAATAAGCTCAACATACGTTGCCTTGCGGTTCAAGTTCCATTTCTAAAGAGGAAGGATGTGATTCTAGAAACAAATACGAGAAACTGGGGGTATTGTCCTCGGCAAAACAGCTTAGTGCATTAGTAAGTTGAGACAGAAGATCGTAGACCAGCCAGCATTTATATTGTAGTGGGAATGCCCAAAACTATTGGTATGGAACGGTTTGAAAGGTAGTTACTACTCTGCCGAAGAAGAGATTCATCAATACCGAAAGCACGTATTTAAGATAAAAGAGCTGTGTCAAAATATTTCGACTGCCTTTGAAATAACATATAAAAGCCCACTCTTCTCTCTCTCTCTATCTCTTTTAACAACGGAAAAAACAATGAAAAACTTAAAACGCTTTTGAAACCCCGAGTTCCCGACAATGCTTTCCTAATTGTGACCAGGTCGCCGTTGTTTCCAAATCTAAAAACCTCCCGTGTGGTACCCGTGGCGTAATGGTTAGTATGCCTGCCTGTTATCCCAGAGGTTTGTAGTTCAAATCAAAACAGAGGTTATGGTTAGTATGTCTGTCCGTTACGCAGTTCGTGGTTTGAATCCCAACAGAAAAAAAAAAATAAAAAATTTTCCACGGATATCAACTTTGGTGAGAAATTGGCAAATTCTCCGATAGTAAATTCATTGTCATGAAAAGCGCTTCCTCGATTAGCCGTTCGGAATAGGCAGAAAATTGTAGGTCTCCTCCATTCCTATACATGGTAATGGCTGTGAGAAATGCGTTAGGCGCAGCGGCTCCCCCTGTTATAGTGTCGAAGGCTATTTCGGAAGCAGTTGTCAAGCGTTATTCTAATCGCGACCCTTATCGAGAAATTCTTTTCAAAATCGCGACAACTCTGTCTTAATTTTTACAGTACAAAATTGAGTAGGAAGCCATTTCATAAGTAAACTAAACTTCAATTGCCTGGACAAGTTCATGGAAAAAAATTAGCACTGAGAGTTTATTTGGGGACATAGTAAAATGAGTAAGCCCTTTAAAAGTGTGCCTACACCAGTGTTGGAATAAAAAAAAATCTGAAATCTGGAAATCCCAACACGAAAATCTGGAAATATCTGGAAATGTCTGTAATTGTGAGGGTTAAAATAAAGTTAAAAGCAAAGAGTGAGAAGAACTACTGAAGAGTCCAAGTATTCTCTCATCTGTTTTTAGTAGTATTTGTACTTGCAATTATAGGTTCTATAACACTATGAGGCAAGTTTTGCAATTGTGCAGAAAAAAAAATTTGAGAAAACAATTAAACCTAACATAACGATGATAGAGAATACAAAAAAAGGGGGTCCTGCAATTTTGTCTGTCTGTCCGTATATGGATCTACAGCCTAAACTGCTTGGCCGATTTTCTTCAGAATTGGGAGCTAGTGTCTAGGTGGCAGTCTAAAGAGGGCTTTTTAGAATTACGTCTCTAGGTCTTGAAATACATATCGGTATCCGACACAATAACTATTTGTTAATAATTATTTTTCTAGAAAACGGCTCTAACGATTTCGATAAAATTTTATATGAGGGATTATATCGAGGTTGACTTTCTTATGAAGTAAGAAAAAATTTGAAAGCGTCTAAAAACGGTAGCCTTTAAAGTACCGTTTTTTCAAAACAGACATTCTCTCTAACGGCTAACACGATTTTGACAAAATTTCAAATTTTAAAAGTTAGAAAATTTCAACCAAATCCTTAAATTGCTGAAGTCCCAATACATTTTTAATAAGACCCACTGTTTTCTTCCGCCCACAAGTCACACTTTGGCATGTTTTAGAATCTGGAAACGCGTTTTTTTGCATCTGAACAAGATGGTCCGATAATAAAAATGACAAATTGTGCTCAGCCGTCATAGCAACAATTTTGAGTTCTGCCAGCATCGTACATCTTACTCTTTTGCATATTATTTGACTTTTGCAATGCTTTAGATACTAGTTTTTGAACCATGCTGGATTTTACATTTTTTTTGTGAGTAGCAGTTTCTGCGTGCTTTATTCAGTCAGTTTTTCCTCCAGTTGCCTTTAGTTCTACTCCGCAGGCCGAACCAAGTAATGCACGTCATCAGACTTTCGAAGCCATCCCTTACGGCCATATTATTCACCCAATAAACCCGGGTTTAAATTTACATCCGGATGTAAGATCGCATAAGCCCAATTGTCAAACGCAAATCCATATTATTCACTCCAAATAAATCCGATGGATTTAAACCGCATTGCGTTGTCGGGTTTAAATTTTTACATCCGGATGTATTTTGGGTTCGCATACTATAGGGAAACTTCAAATATTAAACTGTGGCATTTGTTCCCATGCTGGAAAATATTTCGTTTCATATCGGCTTCGTTTGCGGTAAATTAAAAAATTCTATCTTTACTTATCTTATCATTCACTATCAGCCTTATTTATAAACCCGTATTATCGGCGGATTAAGGTTACTACGAACTTAATACTCCTCTAATACTCCAAACCTTATTTATAAAAAAAATACACCAGTATTAGCGGCGTATTAAGCTAATACTGGTTTATAGGAGTATTAACGGAGGATTAAGGTCGTATTAAGGTCTAAATGTCATTTTGTTCAAATTTTTGGAGGAAAAATGGAAAATTATTTTGGTTTTGTGAATAGTTTTAATTCTTTTTCCGCCTTAACTACGAGATAAATAAATTAATAAATGAAAACAAATACTTCTTGTTTTGTTTTGTTTAATATCCATTTTGGAAAAATTTCCGCCAACCACAAAAAAAAACAATCATAATGCTCGGGTTCAACGCAATTAAGTTTTTCAGATAATCTAACTTTTTTTGGCCTCTGATTGGTCAAAAGTCACGCATCAAAAGAAAATCTAAAACTCTGGCCAATCAGAGCCCGAAAGAAGTTAGATTATCTGAAAAAACTTGATGCATTGAACGTGCACAATGGGATTTGTTGACGTTTATAGTAACCAGAGCTATAGATGGGTCATTTTTTTGATGAAAAATTTGACATAAGCAAGTATTAACTAATACGGGTTGGAAAATGTTTTATAAATAAGGATACGCTCGACCTGGCGTAAGGGAGTATTAAGTGCTAATACTAGTATTAACTAATACCAGGTTGAACCGAGTATTAGTGAAATCTAATAAATAAGGCTATTAAAGTCTAAAATTTATGACTAGAGCTGTTAAAAGAAACGCTAAAATGAGTACCTGTATATATTCGTTACTTTTATTCTGAGTACTCGGTACAAAAATAACGTTACTTTCGTTACTTTTTGAAATCTTAGACGTATTTAACTATGTAGTTTAGAGTGGTCCTTAAAGTGGTTAGGTCGGAATTTTAATGAGTGCACCCCTCAGAAATGTTGCAAGTAAATAAAAAAAAAAATTTCCCAAAAATTCACCCCCCTATCTCAACTTTAACACGTGCCGCCGGACCTGTACTTTTTTCCATTTAAATAACATGTGATTTTTTTTATGTTTTATTTTTTTTTTTAAGCAATATTCATAGCACCAAAAAATCCGGTCACAGTTTTTTTTTTTTTTCGTCGGAAAAGGTTCTCCTTTTTTTTTAGGAATTTTTCCAACTTCGAAAAATTAATTAATTGATTAAAGCAAGATACAATAAAAAATACAAATAATGCCAATAACAAACATTAACATAACACCACTTAAGAAAAAAAGATGATTTCACTAACATTATTACATACGTAAACATAACTCCCTTTAATTGTCTCATTCAAAAAGACATAAAAGCCTGAAACAAGAAAAAAAGAGATCCATTTGTCTCCAATTCAGATTTCAGACACACAAATTAGCCTATGCGTTGCACTTTTCATCTCCACAGAAGGTATACAATACTCTATATTCACACAAGGTTTAGGTACTGGTACTGATATCGACACCGACTCGATTACTTACTCGAGTACCTGTGTAACTACCCAAAGTAACTAAACATACGAAATGCCGATACCGATACTGAATAACGAAAGTAACGACATCGTAACAGTAACGAAATTTTTTTGCGAGTAACGTTTCGTTATTCGGTACAAAAGAGAATACTCGTAGTAACGAATACATACCATTTGCAACAGCTCTATTTATGGCACACGAATTACGGGACACAGTGTATACTATCTTCAAGGTATACCTAGTTGAATTTCAAAACACATTATTGAATTTCTGAAAATCTGGATTCCAGATCTAGAATGACTCTTCAGATCTGATCATCTGGAAAATAATGAAAAATCTGGAAAACTCAGATAAATCTGAGCATATTCCACCGCTGGCCTACACATCACTTGCTGTACCTTCTGTTTATCATCATCATTGTACCAAACCATTTACTTGAAGTAGGACCTTGAATACATACAAACCGTCCATCCCCTAAACTTTATTTTATTCATCACGTTTTCAATTCGAATTACAAACAAACTTCATACTATTCTCGAACAGGAACTTTGATCACATCAACACTCCCGCACCTCTAACCCTAAAATCAACGTTTTTTGTTTTCATTGTTCTCCCAAATCCCAAATAACCAAGAGCAACGCTTGCAAATATTGTTTTGTTTGCTATTAAACCAAAGTGGAAGTTCGCCCACAATCAACACCCGTATATCCGGAAGTGGTGTCCTCCTGAGTTGACACAACCATCCGGGATATAAAATCAATATAAAACAATTTGAAAATTTTCTTCTCTCAAATTGGCCCAAACTGTCTGTCCGGCCCCATTAAAAAACACCCATCCGTATTGCCATTTATATATCCCCGCTGTGTCCTGGCTGCTGAGCTAGATTTTACATTCAAGTGTCCTGTGTGTGTTGCTGGCGAGATTCAATTTTGCACCGTTGCACCGTGAATAATTTATCCCGAAAGCACAGCACTTGTCCTAGTCTGTTCTATATCGTCCAGGAATATTGCCAATATACAATTTTATCTCCAGGAAATTCATTATTTTTTTTACTCTTTTTTATTTGCCTTTGCTTTTGCCACCCTCTGTTTAAGTTGAGCTTTCATAGTAAAGAATTGAAAATATAGAAAAACCAATTGGTAAAGACAACACTTATAGTTTTTTCTGATATCCTTTCAAGAACAAAGGCACCCGAACGTTAAGTTCACAACGTCTAAAGACAGAAACAGGTAAAATGTTGCCAGCTATAAATAAAAACGATTCACTATAAGAGGTACTTTTGCATGCAAGCGAAATGAAATATGGAAGTGGAATCTGTTTGGATAGACAGCAGAAAGGATGCATTCTGTAACTAGGAACAGGATATATGTGTGTGTGTGTGTGGGGGGGTTTTTTGTCTACATCTCCTGCAAAAGAATAACAAAGAACCACGAAATGAGGTCATATTCTTGAAAAATGTAAGCAAATGCATAAACCAGCACACAGTCTGTGGAGGAAAAGAAAAGACAATTTTTTCTTTACTTGATGGACCGCTGCTCTTTCCTCCTTTTTGGGGGAAATAGAAGGGGGAACAAGAGGGATGTACCATCAAATCCGTTAGTGTTTTCAAGAGCAGAAGAAATAAATTCAACCAAAGAAACACATGTGTTCAATGTTCACTGTTCAGAGTGTTTTTTGAAGGTGGGCGAGCACAAAAAGGATTATGGCGTACACCTTATCCTTGGTCTTATACTCAAAAGTGACATGATTTAGTGAGTGAGACATACTGCGGCAGAGCTTTTGCAAATGTATGGGATATGCGGTTTGCTGATGCTACTCACATGAGATATTACAGTCCTTTAATTTTTCGTATATTTTATTTCCTTGAAACGACATTTGTGTGAGTGTGTGAACGTGGTTGGAATGAAATTTTTGTGTGTCTCCTCCTATTGAAGAGAAAGGAAATCGTATGAATTTATTATAATATTCCTAAGAAAGTTGCGACGGAAGGAATACCTACTTCTGGTAGCATAAAGTAGAACAACGATGAGGAAGGGGGTGATGGATTGAGCTTTAAGTGGTTTTGGCAGGCTTAAGAGTTATAATGCGATTAGAAGTGAAGCTAAATGGGATCATCGGAATGTTGATGGAAAACCACATTCCACACAATAAGCTCGCAATGTCGGGAAAATTCCAACCGCACCCATTGAGTATAGTCGGACATTGTTGGAGAACGCTTTTGTCGTTTTGTAAATATGTTCTGAGCTTTCCAAAGGGAGCCTTGAGCACTAGACTTCTCAATTGAGCGAAAATCTTTAACTTACAACAAGATGGGTAGCATTTTAGATGTGTTCTTAGCCACAAGACACAGACACATTATGAATGAAAGTAGATAATTTATTAACGGGTAACAAAACAAGAGATTTATAATAAAAGCTGACAGTTTTACGTTATAATTTTAGCTCTTGTACAGTTCTTCAAGTTAAAAAGTGATAAATCATAAAAATATGGCATTTCAAAAAATGAGAAGGTTGAGTTTTCCATTTACAGTCAAACTTCCTTATAACGAACCTTCAAGGGAACAAAAAATTGCTTCGTTATAAAGAAGTTTTATAAAAAATTCGTTATATAGAAAATTAATTTTTTTAACACTGCAAGTATTCTTTTATATTAAAAAAACAGTGGTACAAGAAAGAACTCATTTTAAGGAAATTTATTAATTTTTATTTTTTAGTTAAAAACATCCCAATTTTTAATTGAACTTGAACAGTTTTGGTTTTTGTTTTATCAAAAAAATCTTCCAAATCAGAAAGATGAAAATATACATTTAATTGAATGAACACTGCTTTATCCACATCACCGTATTAAATTTTTTTTAATTTTTTTTTTTTGATTCTGTTTGAACTAGTTTCGGCAAACTTTAAAATTTTTAATTCATTCCTTAAAATTGTTTATAGTGTACTAAACAACACACTAAATTTTTCAACCATATATTTTTTCTTTTCTCTACTTTTAACTTTTTCAATAATACTCAATTTCTCTGAAAGTGAAATAGCCTTGCGCTTCGACATTTATGTATAAGTGATTCGCGAACTTAAAATGTAAACTTAAACCATTCACCTGTCTATATGCGCAAAACTTCTACAACACATGTACCCTTTTTCATGCACCCATACATACATACATTAAATACATTAACTTTTAGAAAATTCTTGCCAAAACGGGGAGTTAACTATTAAATCGGGGAATAAAAATCTTAGTAAGCTTTGTTTTCAAATGAAAATTGACATTTCGTTATAAAGAAACAAATTTGCTTTTGGGTGAAAAAAATTAGTTCCTTATAAGGAGAATTTCGTTATAGGGAACTTCGTTATAAAGAACCTAATTCGTATGGAATATTTTTTAAGGGGAAGGGGAACGAAATGAAACTCGCAATAGAGAGAATTACGTTATAAAGAAGTTCGTTATAAAGAAGTTTGACTGTATGTGTATCTTAAATAAAGAAACGTTAAATTTTTTTGTTAAATTTTAAACTAATTCTCTGTCAACCAGCCCCGAACTCCCCTTATTTCGAAAAAGGAATAGGCGTTTTTATACGAGTATACCTTTCAATGCTTCTATAGCGCTTCGATAGATAGATAGATAGATAAAATTTTTCATTACAATATACAAGTTTTACATTCCATTAGAACTAAGAATATAAGGACATGGCTATGCTGCCGTCTGCCTGATAGACATTTTTTAAACTTAAATACATTCATATATAATGTGAAAGTTCTACAATCTTCATAAAATAGTTTTTACGTATTATTTTTAAATTTGTTTTATAAGCTTCTTCGACATTCAGACAGTTCTTTAAAGAAGTAAAAAGAAGTTTTAAGCAATTTTAATGATTTGCTACATAAAAAAGTAATACAATTTTCACGTGACACAAAGATTTGAGAAAAAAAAAAACAAAAACGTTGTTAATATTCTAACTGGGAGAATTTTTCTCAAGATTCAAAAGCTATTGCGATAAGACAATGCATGTTTACAAAATTCATAGAGCTTCACCCAACCAATTGATCCGTTGAGAATATCAATAAGCTCGTTCAAAGACAAAAAACTTGTTTGGAATTATAATCGCCGAATTTCTTGCAATAATGGACAAGCTGCTATAAAATGGTGAGTGCCTTCAAGTTCCCTTAGATTGCAGAGAGTGCAGATTTGTGAAAGATTGGATCTATAAGGCACGAAGTTTAGATTCAGGCTTTCCACTCTGGCTCTAAAAATGATGCCGATAGCTCCTGCGGTTAGTTCTTTGCAAAATAATTCATATCGGATGGCAATTGGTGGTTCAGTTTCCTGTACAGGTTTCTACTTTCTGAAGAGGATGCCCTTTCTAGATATTGCAAATACATATATCGCATTATCAATTTTTGCAATTACATCATCAAGTAAACTTTGCAATTCGATAATGTAATTATCTGTTAGGGAAAGAGTTACATTTTGTGCCGCGGCAAGAAGGTTCCATTCTTTAAAAGGTGTAGCGTTTCTTCGAAGTTGTCTTAACAATATTGACTTATATAGTCCGTTTTCTCTATTCACAACTGTATTCAAATAGCTGGCATGCGATTTAAGATTTTGAATGTAAATCGGTGCTAGACCTGACTCCACATGTAAAGCATACGTTGGTGTTGCGTTAGGTAATCGGAATAGTCGTTTTAAAAAGAACCTTTGGATACTTTCGAATTCCTCATGTTGTCCAAACCCAAATGCTTGCACCCCACAACACATACAAGTATTGACTGTTGCTTTAAATACTCGGTACTTTGATGCTACATTAATGTTTCTGTTGCTAAAAAACGTTGGCCACATCACATTTATGGCTAGTTTGGCTTCCCTACTTTTTTTCCTTTGTGTGCTTGCTCCAGTTAAGGTTATATGTTAACACCACTCCCAGGTACTTGAATTCCTTTACTACATCGATGCACTCATTATAGATGGTCCATGATTCCTCCGGTAGCCTTCTTCGGTGTCTAGATTCGAAAATCATAGCCTTTGGTATTGATTTTTAAGCCCCAAGTTTCGCAGTACTTCTGAAGTCTATTAATTTGCAGTTGCAGAGCGAATGGATTATCAGCTAGCAGCACCAGGTCATCAGCATACAGTAAGACTTTGACTAAGGAGTCCGCAAATAATACCCCTCCAGGAAGAATGTCAGTGACAGCAACTATATAAAGGGCAAACAAAATTGGGCTATGCATCCTTGAGGCACACCTATTGACGTCCCAAACCATTCCGAAAAGTTGCTTCCATTCCAAACTTTTTGCATTTGTTGAATCCAGAAACTTGGAGTATAATAGAAGAAATTTCCTAGAGACACCAAGAGATGATAGCTTCTAAATCAATGCTTGCCTGTTTACCGTGTCAAAAGCCGCTTTAAAATCCACGAAACAAACGTAAAGTCTCTTAGATTTCTCTTAATACTTTGATGCAATATTAGAGAGCGCAAAAATATGATCTACAAGTAGAGAATCCGGACCGAAACCCTGCTTGAAAGATACTTAAGCGGTTTGTTGACTCAATGCATTTGGTAAGTCTCTCATAGAGAATTGAGCTAAAAAATTTTCGCATAGAGTTAAGAATTGATATGCCCTTATAATTCTCAGCTAGGATTGCCTCCCCTTTCTTGAAAATGGCATGGAGAATCGCTTTATTGAAACAGAGCGGTACGGAAGCGTCGTCATAAAGTTGGTTGAAGAAGTTTATTGTGTAGTTTTTGAACTGTAACGTAGCGAACTTATAAAATTCTGCAGGGATTCCGTCGATACCTGGTGCCTTGTTATTTTTAATTATATCCAAAACTGTGAGAAGTTCGTTCAGTGAGATTGGGTAGTCTATAGTCTTCGAATACACAGGTGTGTGGTTGCGCATAGCTAAACTCTAAAAAGTTGGTATCATAAGTTGCTAACAGCGAGCGCTTCGATTTTCATCTAAAGCAAAAAATTTAAAGAGTCAAGAAGTTGAAAATTTCATAAAAAAAATTAAAATTTAGAACCGTCATTGGAAACCAAAATGACAACAACTGTGTAGAAATTTTCGCCTTCAGTTCTTCGTTTAACACAAAATAATAGCGGAGCTGTACAATTGATTGGACAGACTTCGTTTGATGGATGTTGGATGGTCGGATGTAGTTTGCGTTCAGACTTATCAGACTTGTTGTCCAACATTATGTCATATATTCCTCCGCTCCTCAAAATGTTCAAAAACATTTGAAAACCATCTAACAAGTTGGTCAAACGATCGTCTGAGGATTCACATTACACAACATTGGTCTTTCAAACCAAAGTCTGTCCAACTACTAACTAACTAACGCTTAGCGCTTAGTTCATTTCATCATTGTTGTTTCAAAAATGAAAAGAGTTTACAGGAATTCTGTGCTCTATGAAAAACAAAAAACTTAACTGAAACCTATCAATACCGTTTGCATGGATCAATGTACTCATTCAAAAGGAAAACACTCTTTTGTGCACGTTGACATGCATTAAGGGGCGTGTATTTCAAACGAACCTTATCTGGTATTTAAGAATATACCAACTCAGTCATCGGTTTCCTTTCCCAGCCTCACAATTTATCGCGACTTTGTGCTCTTTGCCTAATTGGATGTGCAAGGAGACAAACAGATATACAGAAGCTGCTACCAGTCAGTTTGCCAGCCCCACAACACACAGGTGTACCTATTGCTGTATAAATGTTTAAAAAAAAAAAACAAAGTGGAAAGGAAAAAGTATCTTCCCTTTGTTTCACATACACTCGTGTACAAGTATCCTGCTAATTGGAGTGCATATGCTGTGATCTTTTGATCTATCCGACGACACGAAGCACCCTCGTGACATGTCAACACATTCATGAGGGGATACCCGCCCCAAGTGATGTCCCGATTTTAAAGGTATGTAGGTATGTAATGAATACGTACAGAGCCTCCAGTAGTATCTAGATCTACATACAATTGAATGCATCATTCCTCTTTTCAATTCGTATGGGTCTTAATTAAGTTTTGAATCATCTTTCATACCCATACACACATTTTGTCTTACCTACCCCAAGAAACAGAAAAACACACACGTAAAGTGTGTGCAATTGAGCAAACTCCGTTCGTCGTTCATGAATCATAAAAGTGCACTTAGATTGAAGTGATTTTTTTTTTTTTTTAATTTAGTGCTAAGAACGAGCATTGAAATATGTAGGTGCATCCTTTGGCCCTATTGTGAATGTAACTTCCATCCCATAAGTACTTAGGAGAATTAAAAACTTTTCAAGTAGATGGCGATACACTTACAAATGAAAAGCGGATGTGCTTTATTTATGTTTGCAACGGTGCGGTGCAGCGGCGACAATAATATCGGAAGAGAGCACTTCCAGACGATACGTTCTACATCTATCTGTAGCTTTGAGGATGGAATTTGTGTGCATGGGCATTGAAAGATAAAAGTTAGAGTTTTTGTTTTCAATTGGGACCACCTTAGGATGAGAATTGAACAGCCCGAACAATCTCCAAGTGAGCACCTATAAAAGGGTAGAAGGTGGCAATTAAGTTTTTGGGTAATTGGCTCTTTGTTAATAATTTCATAACACATGAAGGATGTGATGGAAACATATCAATTCATTCAGTTACCAAGAATTTTGGGCAATTATAAAAGATCACTCATAGCACTAAAGCAATCCTTTCCTCTTTGGGGGAAACGCTCAACTATGTGTGAATCAATCTGACTGGAAATGGAATATAGAATGTTAACGTCAATGGTGGGTAAAGAGATTAGAATTACACAAATATTATGTTCTTCAAGTCAGAACTACCCCTCAAAAGTTAGTTTTTTTTTGGATTGATTGTCGCTAATTTGTCGTAAGAATTTGTAGTGAAAACAAAGATTTGTAGTTCTTCGTCTCCTAAAACTTTATTTCAGAAGATTAAGGTCAAAATTACCATGAAATCGAAAACTCAAAACCTTATCTTTTGTCATCTCTAAAGGCACTGCCACCTACTGAGCGGCACCGCCTCTCAGCTTTCAATTTTGTTTTAATTTTAACCGATCTGCACTTTTCAGCTCAGAACGTAGATGTGCCCGAAGACTTTAATGAGATACGAGCTGATCCGCCCGGCGTAGCAATGGCCGTACCGTGATCGAATTGACTAAATTAAGCAAAGTAGTTTCTATGTTTCCGTTCCCGTGGGAATATGACGCTTAATGTTACTCAGGGACAATGAAGCACTGTAATCTGTAACGATGAAAGAGTTTTTTTAAATCAGTCAGGTTTTCAAGACAACGGCCTTGTCATTCGAAAGCATCGGCTTTCTTTACAACACCGCAATTAAGTCGAGTTGAGCGCTGTTAGTGGTTAGATGGGGGACCGTCAACGGTCTTTGTAACCAGTGCTGCAGCATGTAATGTATTCTTTCGTTAGTTTAAGTTTCTAAGTTCTCGGTAACGTTTTCAATCGCGATATCGTGGGAATATGGATATGAAATACGCTCTAAGGCTAGTTGCAGACACACCGATTTCAGACGGCCAGTATAAAATCGGCCGATATTTTATCGGTATATCACCGGATTTTTACCGGTATAACAATCAGTTGCTTTGTTGTCGTGATCATGAAAAGAAGTTATTGTTCAATGATCAATTTTTGAATTGGTGGGTTTGGCGATAGGTTTGGGACTGTTGTGCTTGGAAGCTGTAATTTGCGCTGAGTTGGTTGGAATCAGACATTTCTGATGTAGGAAATGTTTGAAGCTGCGGGAAGGGATAGTTGTAAGAATAGAAGGAAGGTGTTTGCTGTGGAAGCAGTTGAGGTTGAACAGTGCTTTTACGTTTTTTCTTTATTTTAGAAATCACTTCCAAAACATTCATTTGGAATTCAAAAACTTCACTGTCGTCGAACTTGTTCAAGTGTGGCAAAAGCCCTTGAAAGAAAGAAATATGAGGTGGCAATTTTAATGCTTTTATCATTTTCAGCTAAACCTCATCAGGCTGGCGACGTCTTTTGTGTTGTTTCGGGTTCTTACGAATAGTCTCCGTAGGGGGAAGTGGGCCTACGGGTAAAGTATCAAAACCTCCGTCTTCATTGTCTGTTCTACCCGCTGATCTTCCTCGTCTGGTATACCATAAATTTAAAAATTTTATTTGGTCAGCGTAGACGTACTTCTTAATGTTACGGGCACCAGCTCTACTTTTCTTACACTCTTTTAGCTTTCTTTTCGACTTTGAGAATGCATCCCGAAGATTGCCCCATCTCTTTGTTACTTCTTTTCCTGAAACAATTACATATATCTTATAAGTATCTTAAATTGTTGGGCTCTTCTTAAGGCATAATACTGATACAAAGCCAACGCTGTACTTGTACGTACCTACAATTTCACATAGTGAAAACTGAATGAAGCGAGAGCAGTCGAATGGAATGGTCGGTAACAATCGGTGCGTGTGCAAGCCTATATTTAATCACGTACGCTACTATTTCCCGGTACTGCCGGTGATACAATGACAGTAGACGGCTACTCACCGACATTTTACCGACACCGTCCAGCGGTCGGAGCGTGTGTCAGGTCACATTCCCACATGCGGTTCACTATTGGAATTCGGACGGCCGACATAAAATCAGCCGTCCGAAATCGGTGTGTGTGCAACTAGCCTAACCATGAAAAACTAATTTAAGATCGGTCCAGTATTTTCTAAGTGCCCGGTTATGTTCCCGCTTGGGAGTAAATTAAGGGGGAAATATAACCTTTGACTTTTTTCAGGCTCCAGTTCTGTTCCGAATATCATAAAAATCGGGTCAGTAGTTTTGGAGCCTATTCAATGCAAATACTAAGTTCTCGTTTAAGTTTCCGTTCTCGTTCTCGAAGGGAAAGGGAGATGAAATACAGCCTACATTATTTCCTAAGCTCTACACCATCTCTTTCCCAAATCGAATTCAAATCGGCTCAGTAGTATTGTAGCCTATATTTAATACATATATGACGCCCGTGGTTAGCTGGTCTACCTATTAATCAATAGGTTCGTGGTTCGAATCCCAAAAATAAAAAAAATAAAAATGATATTCCGAGGGGATCGCCTTTCGCGAGGAATTAGCAACTCCTCCGATGGTAAATTCATTGCCATGAAAAGCAATTTCTCGATAAGATGTTCACATCAGTCAGGGACCACTTCACAACTTTTTTTTTTATACAACACTTCCTATGTAGGTTAGGTTCCTATTCCTATGTAAAGAAAACTCTTTACCACTCATCTAGGCCTAACTAAATTTTAGAATAGAATTTTAGATATGAAAATCTGCTGTGTTTTGTGAAACAAAGCGTAGTCGAAATGTCACAGAATAGAAACCATAGCATATGGGATTCCACAAGCATGTTTGGCCAAGGAAAACATCCCCTTTAACTATACTAGAAAAAACAATGGTGATATTGAACAACCTTGTGGACCTCCACTTCAGATTTTGAAGTGCTCTGATCTCTATCCGCTGAATTCACAAGTCGCACTTCCGTAGAAATGTCTGATTAAGTCTATGTCCATCATTTATAGGCTAAATATTTGCATACGTATTGGTTTTTGAGCCCCTCAACAACACCTCTGTCGGCGTGGTTTGCAAGTAAAAATATGCAAAATCCTACCAGAAAAAATATAATCCAACCCATATCTCATATCCTTCAAGACAAAAGCTCTAAAGTCCCAAAAAAACTGAACTATAAAAATAAAAAGTAGAGAAAAAAAACCACTTCATCTTCGCCTAGTGTCTAGTTTCTCAAGAAACTGTCCGCTTTCATGATTATTTGTCTTCTATTCCCCATTCCCAAGATGGACTATATTTTCAAAACGAAACGAACAATGTATATTTCTTTATTAGCTAAACACACAGCAACATGACAGGGGCAAACTTTGCAATAAATATCCTCAAAAACAGAATGTAAGGAAAATCAAGGAACTTTGAAATAGGCAAAGGCAACCCACACAAGTATTCCGGCAGCCAGCAACGATAAATTTTCCTAATTTTGCCTTGTGCTCTTTGGTCTTTTTAATCGGCAAAACCGAGTGTGAGTTCATTTGGGTGCTAATAGAAAAGAGGTTTTACTTAGGCCATTTGTTTTAGGCTATAGCCCAGCCGTATGGCCTATACCAACAACTCTGTGACATTAAAATCTCATTAGACCCCGGCCGGGAGCCATGTTTAGTTTGGGGAATAATAATTTTTACATGTCCCAACACACACAATTGCTGATGGACATAAATTGTACCGGCCTTAAGAGGCTTTTACCAGCTGCACACATGCCAAGAAAAATTATACCAACCCAACCCAACCCAACCCAAGTCCAAGTACTACCAACTAGGGAGCCATCTCGAAGGACAAAAACACAACCTTAATTTGCACACCATAGCACACAACTGGGTGTCATATATTTTAGCAGGACTTGAGACACGTTCAGTGAAAAGACAGGAGAAAAGCGCTTCCTTCTGATTGCGAAGAAAACACATTGTTAAGAAATGTAAATAAATAATAATTTGTGCAATGGAATTAACACAGGTACGACCAAGTATATGAGGCTGTGAGTGGGGGTGTGGGAAGAACATCTATCTTGGCTGGAGGCCATGTCAACTCCCTGTGCCTTCTGACAAATTATCACTTGTATTCTTCTCGAAAACTATATGAACGTTGTTTGTCTTTCGCCTTGGCGGGAAAGACGACGCGACGACGAGTGATGATAATGGGTGCACGCGCACGGGCACCAACACTAATGAATCTCATCTCATGCTCTAGTGCACTCATGCCCGCCGCCACTGCCGCCGGAGCTTTTAAAAGTATACGAAACAAGATGAGAAAAGCTGGCGCGGGTGCAAAGCGGACATGTCTTACAAATCTGGTGGGGGTTAGTGTTCGTGATTGTTTGGTGTTTATTTAATTTTGCAATTGTGAACATTGTGATTTTGCTGACTATAGTTTAACCTTCAGTCGGTGTGTCGCAATGAGTCGAAAGCTCAATTAGTTTGTGTACCTACGTAAGCTACACTAGATTTATGGGATACAATCACTTGTATCCAATGAAAGATCTGTATCGTGTATCTGTAGCTGGCTTAAGTGATAACGTATTTCAAGGGTAAACTAGGTGAGTTGTGAGAGCAAATTTGTTGTTTTTTTTAAGTTGTGCTGGGGATAGTATAGTCTAGCAGCTTACAAGTCAATCACTTGAATATTTATTTTGCCTCAAATTTTGTGGAAAGTTACCTAAAATTAAGTGGCTTAGGATAGTTTTTCAGATAGATATAGTCTCGCATATGTTTACAAGGCCAACAATAAGAGAAACAAACAAGTCCATTTGAACAAGAATACAACACCTAATGACTACATCTTCATTCTCTTCGTAAGCATCACTTTGCAAAGACAGCACAACCTGATTATAGAAGTAGACCATGGGAAATAACAAACCCCCACAGTAATTGAGTAGATTTAGAAAATAAAACCTACCTACGTCTTCCTTTCATCAAGAATTTATGCATTCAATAAAGCTTCTTAATTTATTCTGATGAAATACAAATTCAAGTTAGCAGATGAGCTCTCAAAGTTCCACAAACTGGATATCCGGAAGGATACACATGGCGTCTTTTGGACACTTAATCTCACAAAATTGCTAACGTCAAAGCCAAACAGGTTAGCCCAAACCCAAATTTTTATTTTAATAAATAAAAAAAAAATTGTTTCAATTCATCTGCTCCATTTTATATACTCGTATATTCAAGACGTAAATATTAATACTACCTTTCCTTCGAAAGACTGTTATCATCTGACCATATAAAATTATAGGCCATTAGGAAAACTCTACAGAAAAGTAGGGAATATTAAAACTGATAGGCTTTGGTCCTCTGTGAATACACCACGACGCGACGCGACGCACCGTGGCTTTCCATTGCTTCGCATGAAAAACAAAACTTCCTTCTTTTTAAAGTTCAGGGTCATCTTTTAGGTAAACAAAATTATAAATTTAATTGACTAACACAAATGAGACTTTCGTCGGTGGAAACAAATGGTAGTTTTTCTATATCTTCGTCGCCCCTAAGGCCCACATACGCTGTTCAACATGTACAATTCGATAAATCGATGACACATTTGTTATGTTCTTCTGTAGTACGAATTTTATGAGAAACAACAAGAGTAAACTTTTGAAGATGACTAATCTCACATGTCTAATAAAACCACGCAAGTCGCATAGACATATCAGTTGCGGTGTACACGACCGATAGCGAGTTAATATTCAATGTAAAAGTTTTCATGTAACTTCTTTTGTGTCTTCTGGCAAAAGTTAATTCTGAAATTGATTGATGGACAATCTTTTAGACTAAAAGTCTCGGTGCTTTTTATAACAAACGTGTCACAAGGGGCATTCGGCACGCCTTAGGCCATAAATAAAAAAAAATGTTTATGAGAAAAGTTTCGAAAGGACTTAGGAAAGGGATTTTCGTATTCTTTTTTTTGTGAAGTTAGGCTCGCATTATTAAATTTATGTCCCTAAAGTTCTTAAAATTAATGCCCTCCCTATTCGGCCAAGATGGCCGATGAGAGAAAATTTTCACCAAGTACAGTGCGTCGTTTATTAGAAAATCAACTTTTTTACTTCCTTTTTGTCTAGAAAGCCAAAAATTTAATTGAAATTTTCTGAATAACTCAGTCGGCAAGGAATTTGTTTTTTCCTACAAAAGACTATCGCGTGAACTTTATTTCTTGAATCGCCAAATCAAATTTTTAAAGTGAAATGTTAACGAGCAATAAATCTACAGTATGTTTGAGTTGTAAACAAACAAACAATGGAATGTGGAAATAGTCATTAAAAAACAGCAATGTTCGTCCTAAACATAATTTTGTTTTTCACTTGGGAGAAACGAAAATCAGCGGGAAGTCTTGAGTGAGACTTCAAACAAAAAGTCGAAAATCTATATCTATATCTACATCTACACATACAATAAAAACGTAACAGTTTGTTTCTTTGTGCACGCTAATCTCAGAAACGGCTTATCCTATCTAGATGGGGTTTTCAGTAATATATTGTGGTAAGCTTCACTTAACATTTAGTTTTTATTTCATGTCAATCGGTTGATAAATAAAAAAGTTATGCCAATTCTTGCGGACGAAGTCGCTGGCACACCTAGTCTTTACATATATATATAAAGAAGTGTACGGTTGGTTGTGATCGCATCACTTGAGAACGGCTCGACCGAATGATACCAAATTTTTGTGGTAGCTTAGGGGATGTTGGTAGATGGTTTTATAAAAAAAAATCTGAGATCGGTCAACCTGTTCTCGAGTTATGACATTTTTCCAGAATGTCACTTTTGTCCTTATAAAAATTATGGGAAACGAAGTACGAGACCGGGATCCTTAAAACTACGGACCCGTAACGCCGGGTGGCTCAGCTAGTACATTGTAAAAGCGTATTATATTTGTCACAAACGACTCGTAAAAACATGGTATACTGCATCTGTCGAGTTTTTTTTACATTTCATTGTGATGTTCGATGAAAATGTGAAAAACCGTTTTATGTTGGCTGCTCCAAATTGTAATATTTTATTGTGCGACGTACGACGCGACATACCAAAACGATACATGGAATAAAACACGACAATGGCTGCTGTGATTATTCAAGTAATAGATAAGGAAAACGACAGTATCGAAGTTACGACAGCGAGAACTGTCAAAGAGGTAAATAAAGAAAAGTACTCATAATCTTAATAATAATATATAATACTTAAATACTTAAAAAAAACCCAAACGCGAATTAATGGCATGAGTGACAACAAATTTTTGTTACTCCAAAAACTACCTCCTTTTTGTTTTAAAAGTTGTTAAAATGTGAGATTTTGCAAGATGGGCTTGTTGCGAATCTAAATTTAAATATTTTGTAAAACCTCAGCCAAAAACTATTTTGCAAACTAAACGATAGCAGAGTTTGTAATCCGCAATGTAAATATCGACCCCTAAAATGTTTAACATGAGCTTTTTGTCTGCAAGATGTTTTTTTTGAATAGCAACATAAGTGTTCGTCCCTAAACTATGCTACGCATGTAGAAGGGATCGGCCCTCAGATTATAAACCGAAAGTGACAAGGGGGTGCGGGAGGTTCTGGAAAATCGTGATGTGACAAAAACTAAATCGAAAATTTTTGTACACAGGATGAGATTTATGGAAATGTCGGGGTCACAGTTTGAAAAACAAATTTCATTTTGGATCGACGCTACGTGAAGTATTTTGTCAACCATTAATTGTTTAACTAAATTTCCATAATCCTTCCATATCGTCCACATAAAAATCATACTTCAAAATCATTTCTCAAGAAAACGATCACAATTAGCCTACGAGATGTTCTTACTTCACACTTAGACTTTTTCCGCAATGGCCGACAATCGCTTCGGAATTTCAAATATGGAGTTCTGGAAGTTGTCATGGACTGGACATACAACCGCATATGTGGGAATTGGTGATGGAAAATTTCATGAAAGACCATGGTCCTGCAGGAGCAACTGCGAGATACTCTCTTTAGTGCTTACTTTTTTTCAATTTCAAAGAAGATTCTCTAATTGGAAGCTGCTATATTATTTTGTATTCTAGGCTAATATCTACTTCTCTGACGCCAACATTGGAATAAAAACAGTACTTTTGCATTAACAACTGTGTGATTATGTTTTTTGGGCAAATGGGTGGCCATTATCATTTTATTGGAAATGCAGACAGTAGAAAAGCATTAGAGTGTAACGAACTTCTCTTGATAAAAAACGAACCGGCTTTGGCAACGTAGAAGAAATACATCGAAAATCAGTTAAATAGTCTTGAATTGAACACTGAAGCAAAAATGGTTGTCATATTGATGAATTTGTTCATCATATTGATCAAAAAAGTTGTTATTTTTCAGCCAACGACCGCGATCATCAATATGATAATTTGGAAAACCGCGCTATCATTAATATGATGTTTTGGAAAACCGCTGTCATTATATTGACAACCGTGATCATCGTATTGACTACTGCTATTATGATCATAATGAACTCTGTGGTCATCATATTGACTACCGTGATTGTCAATGTGATGATAGCGGTTGTAAATACGACTGTCGCAGTTGTCAATACGACAATTGTAGTTGTCAATATGATAACTGCGATTGTCATATCGACGATCAATATGACAATTTTCAGTTAACAACCACCGATTATCAATTTTGACAACCAATATTTTTTTCAGTAAAGAGACTTCAAACTCTAGGATTTCAAATCATTAAGAAATCTTTGCAAAAATTTTAGGTTTAAAAAAAACATACGGCGCGTTGTTCGTCAAACCTTTGAAAACTTAAAGTTCCTTTTAAGCAAAAATTTGGAAAGTCGGTGGAGGACCAGAAGGTCTTTTGACTTCCACAAAATTTGACCTCGAACAATTACATCAAAATTTTCATATGATCTTTGAATACTTTACATGCCACTAAACCGGCCAACTCCAAAATTTTACCAAAAAAAGGTCTTGAAAAATCCGATCGAATATTGCAAACCCAAAGCGACAAAGTTTTACTTGTCCTTCGAATATCTTCTAAATCACTCAACTGAAGTATCGATCAACCGCGTGGCGTAAGGGTTAGCATATCTGGCTGTTAACCCAGAGGTTCGTGGTTCGAATCCCAACAGAAACCATGGGGGTATAACCTTTCGCGAAGAATTGGTAAATCCTCCGATAGTAAATTAATTGAAATGAAAAGCGCTTTTGCGATTAGCCGTTTAGAACAGGCAAAAATTTTAAGGTTCCCTCCACTCCCTCACAAGGTATGGTTCTGAGAAATGCACTAGGTCCCGGGGCTCACCGCTCTGTTGCGCCTGCATATTTATGTATGTATCTGTAAAAGTTACCATGTCAATTTCTTACTTCAAATAACAAATAACTTAGACTTCCGGAAGTAGCTACAAAATCTAAGTATTTGTTTTGTATGTAACTCATTTTCTTTATACCATGATCATAAAAGACTTAAAAAAAATGTGGTAAGCAAACTTTTACACTCAAAAAAAAAAAAAAAAAAGAAAGTATCTAAAAGCTGCATTCATATGCAGAGCTGGCTACAACCTCCCTACACTAAGCTATAGTGGCGAAACATGTTGCCAGGGTTGCGTCAAACATTCAAATTCCAGAATCGAGTTTCTTAATAGTTACCATGATTTTTTTCGTGATTTTAAGGTAAAAAATAGTATGAGAGTGAACTTTCCTAGGAAAATTAAGCCTCACAGTAAGTAGAAGTAGTTCCTCAACTTTCTTTTAAAAAGTTTCAAGTATGAAATTCTATTTAAAATTGAAATTGAAGAACTAAACCTAACGTAAAAAACGATAAATACAAAGTTTATGGTTATTAAACTTATTCTACACTACTGTTAGAAGACATTTTGGTGATTCATTTGGTTTCTTTCAAAACAATGAGTGCCACAAGTGACTGTTTTTGGACCACTTTTGTTTCAATTTTTAAATAATAATTAATTAGATAGAAAAGTTCTGAGTAAAGTTTCAGTAAACAAATAGCGTTACAACGACGGATTTCACCGACGCATTCCATCGACACTGTTGTAACATTTATGTAAAAAAACGCATGCCTTTCACATAGAGGGTGTTAAGTTCACTGGTGTATGCGACGATAAAATACTGTGTTCTGTTCATATAAACTACAAATAATTTATTCATTGCGTAACAACGCGGTGCGTTAGAAATGCTTTTGCATGGTTTTATGCCATGAAATAGAAAAATTATACAAAATGGAAATCTAACTCAAAAACTCAAGATTGACGTTTCTTGAAAATCAAGATCAAATCAGCCCAGCGAACTACACTCTTTCAATTTGGAAAACTTCCTGTTTACAAAACAGCGTTCTGTCTTTTGAAGAAATATTGCAACATCGGCAATAAGCTTAGATGTGACAGCTTTATGATTTGATTTGTGAATTCTCTTAATTAAGGTCAACACGTGTAACAACCCAATAAAGGAACTCCGGTTGTAATTTAAAAAATGTTCAACTCACATATAGAACCGTAAAACGAGAAACAAAAATCATAAATTCCTGTTATTTCGGTCTTTTAGTCCCAAAAATGTCACTAATCGTATTTTATGCTAAGTCAGCGATAAATAATCACCAAGAAACACAGCATTTGACATCCTATATTCCAAAAGGGCGAGAAACAAGCTAAAAGGTGTTGCACGAGCTCCAGCTAGGATTTTTCTGGCAACCCTTTGGCGGTAGTAATTTCCACTTTGCATAACTCTTACCACAATAACAAAAAAAGAAAACCAACACCAATAAATTACCTGAAACATAATTGTTAACTAACACGAAGAATGACTTTTAATCATATAGTCCCGAAACTTTCTACGTTGTACCTGATTCGGTGGACTATATAGGTACATTACGTAGGCTAGAAACTCGTAGGGTTGTCTGGTGTCCAATGGCAAATTTTATAGCAGGGATAGTTTTATACTTGCGTGTTAAGCACGCTCGGCTCGTTTCTTAAACAATAGCAACGAATAAATGGCCTCAACGAACTCTCCCAGCACAAAACACAAACAGAAATGCCTTTAAGCCTTAAACTCGTGTATATACAAAAACGGAAAAAAGCTTTTGTGTGAACGGCAAAACTCATTCCGTTCAATGTGCGCTATCAGTTGATTCTTATCTTTTATCTAAATTAATTCCAGTCTGGAATTGAGGGCGTGTCGTCGTCATCTCTTCAGGCAAAAGGCATAAGGAAGTCGAAGTTGAACAAAACACAAGAAAATAAAAGTTCAGTCTCCTACTTCTACATAACTTCCCTCCCCTAAGGATATCGCTCGGTCTATTCTTCCCTCACTCACTCACTTATTATTATTCGGGGAGGGAAATACATTTTTGTAGAAATGTCGCACTGTCGGCCTCGGTGTATGTACATTCACCCATAATTGAGGCACTAAACAAAAAGCTCTGCATCTCTGCATTGAACATAGAAAGAAATCATGATGACGACGCGATGGTGATGCATATGATGCAACCGACTCGGCTCCTCTTTACCCATACTTATCCCAAACCAAACAGGCGTTTTTTAATCTCCACTGCAGTGGAAATTCCCTCACATATCCTTGTGAGTAAACCAACCATCAGAATGGTTCACAAAGATTTCACTGTGGAGTGCACTCCGAAGTCTAGACGAAAGACGACGCATCTGGGGTTCGTTAGAGGGTTGCAAACGAAGAAATGGGTTTAAAGTAAAAGCCAGGCATTGTCCAGAGGGAGTGGGACGTGGCAGATACCCGTAATTTATCAGTTCGACATAGGAACGAGTCGAGGATTGAGATTATTCAACTTTTTCAACATTTTAAACTGAAAAAAGTATACTTGAGAGAACATAGTTAAGGCGATTTGAATTCATAGAAATAAAAGCATTCCCCATTCCTTGGAAGTGTAATTTGAGTGCCTGTTGGAGATAGAAAGCTGTCTCTGGCTTACAAAACATTTCGATTGCCATACAAGACTGCATTCATAAATGTACCTTACAAAGTGTTTTATTTCCTCTAACACAATTATCGCATTTGCAATTAAAATATTGTAAGTTTCTCGCAATTCGGTGTATTCTGAGACTTCCACTTGAATTTATTTATAAGTTTGTTTTCTTCTGAATTTACATTAACCATGTGATTTTCCAACCCACACAATTTGCATTAATAATTAACGCGTTCTATTCTTAGTTGAAGTAGGCAGGCACATAACTCATTTTGCTTCTCTTTGTTTTTGTTTCATTTGGAATGTGACAAAACTGCTTCTTATTTATTACCTCTCCAAGTTGTTGAAATAAATGTGTTGTATAATTTCTATTGTCTGGAGACAAACGATTTGCATTTGCATCTTACCTGCAAAAAAAGAAAAAAAAATTATATTTAAGACAAGAATTAAAATTAGAAAACGAGTTAGAAACGTGTGTTCTATTACAATGATATAAATGCCGTAATGTCATAAAAATTGACGATTATCTTCGTTTAAAGTTTGTACTCGGTTTAAAAACAAAAATACAATTTAAGTCTATACTCGAGGCTGTCAAACACATTAAATTTTATGATGCTTTTAGAGTTACGTATGAGGAGCTGAAAGAAAATAAAACTGTTTCCTTGTTTTTGTTAAAGGCACTATAGTAATTGTTTTATTGTTTAGCACTTTGTATTTAAGAAACAGTGGCCAAATCTTACAAATTGAACTACCTCTCGATGAAGGTAAAATAAATTGAGAAGACCTTGAGCAGCTAAAGTTTCATTGCTGACTAAGTTTTGATAAAAAATCAATTTTGAATTCTCTTTTGAGAGTTTCTTCATTTGCGAAAAGGATTTGCCTTAAACCACTGCAATAGATAAACAAATTGTCCAATATTCAAAAGGTCTGGCATTGGAACCGTTTCGATTTCAATCGTTTTTTTTTTGACAGCCAAGATTCCATGTTCATTTGCAAATAATAAATTCTTTGAAACGAAAGCTTCATTCGAGTGCTATTTTATTCAAAAGAAAACTGTATTTGACCAGGAACATTAGAAAGACACTACCAGTTCTTAATCACTACCTCGTTAGTAAAAAGGAACTACAATATTTTGTCGATTTCGAACGGCGAGGAACTTGTGGCCTTGCCAATTTTTCGCAAGAAGTGCGAACCGCGAAAACGAATTATTATTTACACGAACGTATACGAATTACATTTTATAAGCATGAATATAACCACATTCCCCTAGAAATATAAAGTTTACAGTGTGTTTGCACTGTAAACTTTATATAGGTGTCGGTAAACATCGACCAAAACATTTCGTATTAGAAGGGTGCAACAACATCTAACTGATGAGCCCATTGTTGCACCTGGGCGAAACACATATATGGAGTGAAGGCTGAAGGTCACAAAAACTGCCGCTTCTTACCAGCGCAGCGGCTGGAAGCAGCAGAAGCAGGCAGCGGCTGGCAACCCGGTTACACTATCGGCTGCTACTCGCCAGCTTCTCTCAGCAAACAGTTACAGAAAACCATACAAAAATTCCTATTGAACTTTATTTCTAATTTTTAAACCCATTTATGATATTTGACACAAATTTTGAATGAAAAATTTACTAAACAGAACGTGTATCAGTATTTTTCTATTTTAGCAGCCGCTGCTAGCAGCCAAAAGTTGAACATATGTTCAACTCTGCTAGCGGCTGCTAAATACTCGCCGGCCGGCGGGCAGCGAATGTGGTGAATTTCGTGGTGCCACAAAGGTGATCAGCCGTTGGCAGTAGCGGCTACTCGACTCGCCACTGGCAACCAGCCGCAGTAGTGTAGCTAGACTGGGTGGCACCTGGGGCGGCAATTATGGTGTCACCCCGAGAATGTAAAACAGTAAAATAAATGAAATTCCGCTAATCCATATATTGCGATTTCTTTATTTAAATTCAAATAAAAAATTTAAAAAAAAGGAGAACAAAAATTAATGTATCTACATTTTCACATTGTTTAAAAAAAAAAACAGAAAACATTAATAAAACGTCTTCTTTCTAGCTTTTAAAGCAGAAATCCAAGCTTTTAAAGCAGAAAATTCGTTGAGAGCGTCATAAAAATTTATTTGCTGGATGGCCTCATGTTCAATTGATAAAATTCCCAGATTGTTGAGTCTCTTTTCCGTCATTTTTGCCAGCAAGTAGTTTTTAATTAATTTAAGCTTACTAAAACTCCTTTCACATGACGCAACTGACACACATATTGTCATAAACATATGTTGTCACTTTAGCCGCTTCAAATGATTTCTCAACCTTAGTATCTCTGAGAGAAGTTCTGACTCTGACAATTCATCATAAGCACTAGCAAATTTTGAAACAGCTATTTTCAAATCATTGATGTTTGCTTAAAGTAAATTTTTCGCCTGTACAACTTCAAACAATGAAGCCACCTCCTTAATAGACTCTGTTCTTGTTGACAGACTGCCAACAGACATATTTTTCCTGCTCGCTATAAACGCTCACCAGGAAAAAAAATGCATGCTTCCAGCTGTTTCAACTTTTCCTGATGGTTTTTCCTCATCGCTATGATTGGCACCTTATCACAAAACCCGTCGTCGATAGTATTTTGGACAATGAAAACGAATGGAATCATAATTGAAGCTTTTGCTTCGTTCAATACTTTCTCACCGGTATCGTTTTTCGCCAAAAAATTAGCAAGCCTTCTTCCGAGATGAAATATACTGCCATAAAAAGTCATTTTTACTCAACTAATCGGAATCGAAACAAAATGGTAGCTCCCTGAAAAGTTTTAGCCCAGAGGCTGCCGGAAATGTATGATATTGGTGTCGGAGAAAGAAAAAGAGACGCTCAATGCTTCAAAACGACGAGAACAAAATCACTTTACATTTTCCCCCCTCTATGATCTACCACTTTATCAAGTCATCCAAGTATGAAACTATACTTTTTCCATGAAACATTTTTTCTAAAAACTCAATAAAATGACAAAAAAAACATGAATAACCCTCAGTTCTCAATTACCCCAAAACAGCTTTAAAAAAAATTTTTTTTTAACATCCGAAAAATTTAGTTTGTAGGTATCTTCCGCAAATTGAGTGCTCACATATGATTAGAAGATGTGAAATATAAAAGCAAAAGTACCTATAAGAAATGTTAGCTTAGGGCTTAACTGTCTATAGGTCCTTGGAGTTCACTACTTTCCGTCATCAAGACCTATGGTAATTTATGTATGTACGTATGCGTATGTTCATAGATAAGATTAGTTTTTTGCAACATGTCAATCAAATAAAAAAGGTCATCAAGGACTCAAAATACATTCATTAGATAGTTAAAATTTATTAAAGAACTTACAAAGCATTGCTCAATCAATAGATCTCACAGCTTTTCGAATTCCCCAAGGATGGTAACTAGGGCTACTTTTATTCAACAAATATAAACAAATCCATTACAAATACAAACTTTACTTCAAGTTTGATTGAGTATCGCTTCAAACCACTTTACGATCATAAAAATAATGACAAACTTTATCTATGCCACGACTTAATGATTTTACAAAAAAAACAAGCGAGAGGCGACAAATCAGTGTGACAACAAAATCAGCGTGCATCCAATTGAATACCATATTGTCATGGCATGAAGTAAAAAGTGCAAAGGTTGTCAATATCACCAAAAGTGTAAATATTTTGAAAATAGAATAGGAAATCACTTAAAATAAAAAAAAACGTAGTTAAGTAGATAATTACTATTTGCGATAATAAAATAAATAAATAAGCAGGGAGTCCCGGGGCCTATTACGTTTCTGACTTGTGAGGAAATGTCGATTCCGACTTTCCAAGTCCTCGCGAAAGGCTGGCGATACTCGTGGAAAGACATTTCTGTTTTCAATTGGAATTCGTAACACAACCTTCCGCCTACCAGACAGACATTCTAAACATTATGGCACGAGCACGATGATAGTTTAGGCAATTTTCAATCGCTTTTATGTCTGAGATTGATTTGATAAAAAAATGAATGCCCTGCATACCCTAAACTCAGATCCTTCACGTTTAACTAAAGTAATCAAACATCAAATGAATATGACAAACGACCAATTCAACAAGCTCAATATTTTTTTATGTTTTTATTATAAATCATTTCATGAGAATCCTTCCAACTGGAAAAACACAACAAAAAATTTAATTGAATTCACTAACACAGTATCTACAAAGATTCCATTAACTCGTCAGCGTTGGCCACTCAGGTGTAGAAAAATTCGTGAAAAATCCTCGGGCGACAATAGTACTGGTAAAAGCAATCAGATTCGCCATTCTACACGCATGCATATATGCAACCTAGTCGGTTTTGGTCCATAAAACAGGACAAAGTTCATGATGCTCTTCAAAGCTTTTATAAAACACAAATTTAATTTGTTCCTTGGTTTGGTTAGTTTTGTGTATAGGTTCTCTCCATTAATATCAATTTTCGCACATCCAGTGCACTCGTATGCCAGTCGCCACCGTTCCATCAGAACTAAAATGTTCAAATTAAATTAACTGCAGACGAGGCGAGTGGAGCGCGGCCACGTTATATTGAAATTCAAATTCAAACGTGCGGTGTATGTGTTTTCAAGTTAAATTGCAAAATTCACTTTAAAAAGGTTTCAAGATCAAGTAGAAAATTTATATCACACACACAAGCACTGACAGAAAACACTATACATATTAGAAATTCTAGTATGCAATGTGTAAAGCAATAGTCAGGACGTTTAGCAAGCATTTTAACTAATTCTGTTTTCTAATGCACTTTTCCTACCGTTGTACCTTCAAACTGTGCGAGTAGTTGAATTAAGTCGCAAATCGAATTTAAGTGTTCTGCATGAATTGACGGTCGTTGCTGATGTTGTAGTTGTCATATAGTTTATGAAATAATTAAGTTTGCACTTGAAGTTATTTGCATTTAGACATCAGCATCAGCATCGCCCATGCTAAGGAGAAAGGAAGCGTCTTTGTTTTGAATCAGGAAGAGAGAGTTGCCTTAATTTTAGTGTAACGAAATTTTCTATAATTTAGTCACTTAGAAACGTTTAGGGGGAAAATCAAATTATTTTGTTGAAAGTGTCAACTTTGAACAAAAAATAGAAAATTTTCCGAAAAAGACTAGAGACTGAGAGTGAGTATATAAATGTTTTAAATAATACATGGAATAAAGAGCAGCAAGAACAGCTACCATCCGTTATCAGAAGTATCTACTTTACTTATTCTCACACAATCTCCTCTTTCGAATACGCTTTTGAAATGTATTAGAAGTCACAAGGGGTCGTCTCGTAAGCTAAGATACAAACAACCAGGCGCGGATCCAGGAGGGCAATAGGGGCAATTGCCCCCTCTCTCTGTCAATAAAAATGTTAAGTCTGAAGCAAAATGTACATATTAGCTACAAAAATTCGATTGGTCCCTAAATTGCTTTAAATAATAATAATTCATTCAATACCAAGAAAAAGCAAAACTCAGACAGAAGGCATAAAAAAAGTCAGTGTCATTCGTTCGGGATTCACAATATTATTCAATACTTGAAACAACTGATGAAACAACTGATGCATCTCACCTCTCGCAACTGATTATTATATTACGCTACGCTCACAATGGTAGCATTCGTGAGGATTTTATTTCTTTTGTGGATGCATTTGAGGAACTAGCTTATTCCAGAACTGATAAAGAATACGAATCTGATGAGGAAAGCTGGAGGGAAACTAGAAAAAAACTAGCTGCCGAAGAGAAATTGGATGGAAATTCTAAACCTAAGGAGTTATCTCTTACTGGCAAAGCCATCGGCCAAATTGTATTGTAGCAACTGAATAAAAAGCTCAAACTTACTCTTGAATGCTGTGTGGGAATAGCGACAGACGAATGTGCTGTTATGCTTTCAAAAGTTCGAGGTGCTGTCATGAAAATTCAGAGAGAAGCGAAAAATGCTGTTAGAACTCCATGCTACAGTCATAAGCTAAATAGCTCCATTTCTCAAAGTTCAAAAGTACCTGCCATTCGAGACGCTGCGCTGTTGCGATAGTGAAAGAGGTAATCTTCTTCTTCAAATCGCATCCGAAACGAAAAACTGTCCTCATGAACACCTTGGGGTGTGCCCTCACATCACTTTGCGAAACAAGGTGTATTTCAATTTTTACTTCAATTTTCTATGGACCTCATCAAAATTGTGGAAGCATTCGAAAAGATATCGCAGTAGCGTGACCCAAGCATGGCTGGCAAGGCTTCCTTACTTATAACATCTTTATGCAATTCACTGTGTGAGTTTGAGATGAGTTGTGTGTTGCCTTTAACACAGTCCTTGAGCAAGTTACTACAATCTAAATCTCTTTACCTGAATTGCAGCGCAATGCTGGTGAAGAACACGATTTCCGTTCTTCAAGGTCTCCGGGAGAACATAGATACCAGTTTCCACAACATCTGGCAGCATGCAAAAGAATTTATGTGATCAGTTGAATGTTGAGTTGAGAATTACTCGTATTAAACGTCATGCCAAATTCACCGAACTAATTTTGACACTAATTCAGCTGAGGTATGCTACAGAATCTCGTTATACGCACCTCTACTTGACTTTGTCCTGACCGATTTGCATGAAAGATTTCGACCGGAAGCCTTAGATGTATTTAAACCTACAAATTTCATTCCGGAAATGCAATTCAATATAATACTGATGAGTTGGATACCATCGTTAAGTCGCTAATAAATCGCTTTGGTCAACTCTTAGAGTAAAATACAGACACAGCCTGTTTTTTGCTCAAAGATGAGCTGGTGTTGTGGCGGAAAAAATGATTAACGGTAAAGGAGCAGAACAACCATCTTCCAGTTACTGCTCTTGAGTTGATGGATAAATGCAATAAGGATGTGTTTGGCATTATACAAAGTTTTCTTTTAATCCTTGCAACGCTTCCGGTTACGAATTCTTCGGCAGAGCGGTCTTTTTCTTTATTGCGGCGCCTTAAAACCTATTTAAGGTTCACAATGAGTGAAAATCGCCTTTGTGGTCTGGCACTTATGCACATCCACAGACAAATCCCGATCGATGTTGAAAAAGTAATAACAAGGTTTTCAAAAACCGGCTCCAACAAAAAGTTAGATTTTAGAATTTAATTAACTGTTTTAAACTAATTTAACTTATTTTTTTTTTTTAATTTTTTAAACAATTTTTCTAATTCTTTTAAATAAAAAATGTATTCCTTATATTTGATTGAGTTTATATTTAATAACTGCAAATCATTGGAAAGGAAGGAAAACTGCCCGCCCCTTATCAAAATCCTGGATCCACGCCTGATTGAAGGTCACAAGGGGTCGTAAGCTAAGACACAACGAACGCGTTAAGTTGTTTTCTAGGGGTCCGCATGAATACCCACTTTGGTATCAGTCTGTCTATCAAAATTCTTTGCTTTAAAAAAAAACATCTGTTTTTCCACGGCCTAAAGTTGCATTTCGTAGGATGGTAATGGTGAAGTGGTAGTGTTAGATATTAGATTCGAATACCGAGCCGGGTACCAATTTTTTCAGCCTCCCAGCTTTAGCCCTTGAAGTAGTACGTGAAACAACGACCACTTTATTTCCTTCTCCTGCAACAAACAACAAAAGGGAAGGTCTCTGGTCGTACAATGGACCTATAATTGGACCTGTGTGCTTCAGCAAAGTTTCAAACTTCGTATATAAAAAAAAACAATGGTGCCACCACATCCATAAAAATATCCGAAAAAAATCTTTATGTCAAACTCTTTGAAACATTTTAAAAAAGAAACTTAAAAAACACCTACTCTTCTTTGAACCACAACATCATTACGTTAACAAAGCGACATTGGAGCGGCACGGCCGGCGGCGCGGCGTACAGCTCGAATTTCGTAATTTCACATTTAAACAAAAACGTCAATCAACTGCTTACGAGGTGCCAATAAACAACCATCTTTAGGGAGGTAAATAATGAAATTTAATATGTTTTGCCAAGGAGGTCAGTGTTATGTAGCCTTTCTGCAGGCTCTGCTTAAAAAAACATGTCGCAATTGTGTAAACGCAACAACTGAACAGACCCCCCAGAGCCACACCAATGTAATTAATTAACTCGTTTTCTTAAATTACCTCTGCCCTTTGTGTTGCTGTTGAATTTCATAAAAATTGTCATTAAATTCTGCTCATAACTTAATTAAAAATTTAGCCGTTAAAACTCCAAACACCTCCATAAATATACAGTCGTTTCTATATATGATGTGAAAGCCAATCATGGTCAACCGCCCTCAAAGCTTTTAAATGAGGAAGTCAAACTTCTCCCAATGTGTGTATTTTCTTTCTTTCCGTCTTTTAAACATTGCCTACCGGTGGTGTCTGTTAGCTTAATTGTGTAATTTTGTTTTTATAGCTTCGCATTGGCACTCACTAAAGCGATTGAAATTAACATACATCGCCATAATCGATTACTTCGAGTACTTCGGATGGCAAACTGCTTCCTTCTTTTTATATTCTAAGTCAGTAAAAGCTGACTTCTGATCAGTTTTTGTTTTGTCTATGTCTCTCTTCAAGTAGGCTTCTTAATTGATGCTTTTTCTAAGTTGTTTTCATTACTTAGCGAGTCTCAAGTGCGGTAAGTGCTTAAGCTATTTGAAGATGGAAACACTGAAGTTATTGCGCTGCTAGAAATAGCCGCATTGCGTCTAAAGACATTTAGACAACACTTCCAAAGCACACCTTCCATAAAGCAAGAAGGTCACTGACAGGGTCTTTGAATGATGTTGGAGCATAATGAATTCAATTTGCTTTGGATAATGGTTATTGGTGTGGTATGACGCAAAATGTTTCATACCAGTTTCACACTCTCTGAATTTACAAAATTAAAAATTCAGTGTTAATTCGATTCAATGGTAAATAAAGGTTGTATGAACAAATATGAATATTAATATGGAAGAGAGATGCATAAATTAAGTATCGCCTTGCTGCAGGTACCTACTCGTTGTACCCAACGGCAATCAAATAGTCAATAAAGATTGATTCCTTTGAACTAGTTTCGTTTGTCAACCAGTAGACCATGAATATATTTCCATTAAATTTATAAAATGGCAAAAATAAATATACAAACAAAGCTGCATCATTCATTGGCGATTCTCGCACTCTGATGTGAATTAACAACATATGGGCACCAATGTGTATAGGGCCAGTTGAGGGAAGCTAAAGAGATGGTTAATTCTTTCCACAGTTTAGCCAGACTAGCAATAGCTTACCATTTATTACACTGAACACATAAATGGTGCTCTAATTTAAATCTGGGAACCTGGACTCAAAAGCAGAACACAAAATCATATCAGCTTTTTACAAAAAGCTGTTGTTCATCAGTAGCGCCACGAAATTAACAAAGAAAAACTCGTACAGTGAAAAACAAAAATACCAAAAGTAACTCAAACCGCTGAGAATCAACAAGAACGAACAATCTTTTGCTTTATATTTCTCCTTTAGATTGACTCTTTCCCACAACGTTTTGTACAAAAGCCGACTGTCTTATATTCTATGTCAAGGCCAACAAAAAAAAAAAAAATTAATTTTCTTCAATGTCTACAGACAACTCCATTTATAGGCATTTTAATTACACACGTTGCGTAACTGAGAAGCCCCTCATTGTCCCAAAGATAAGCCTCTCGCACATGTTTTTTTTTCCGCTTTTCTCTGACTGACAATGCCGAAAATGGCAGCGAGTAAACAATTAAAACACAATTAGCAATTCTAGTAGCATTGAGTTATTTACTCGCACTCTTGCATCCCTCAGATGTCAGACATTCCGTCGTTTTTTTCGCTGTTTTATTTAATTTATTTTTCAACTTTTTCTTTTGCTTTTTTCAGTGTTTTAATTTTAATTACAATGTCTATTACATCGATAATTTATTGGCTTATTGATTTAATCAAGAACACCTATCGGCCAGTGTTGTTGTCGTCGTCGACGTCGACTTTTTTATTTTTATTACTTATTTGAGTGTGCATTGGACTCTTGCCCTGCAAACGTCCTACGTCAAAAAACATGAATGTTCAAGTTATTCGCTATGAAAGATACAATTTGTCACCTTGTGCTATAAATTGGTCGTTGAGTATATACAACAGAGACAAGTGCTTCCAGATATGAATCTAGTTTCTTGGGAGAGGGCCAAAATATGCCAATTATTTGCGATAACTCGAGAGAAGATGAAAGAAATTGTGATGCATTTTTGTCAGTACGTATTTTGAAGTAAGTTGCTTGTGAGGTTTTTGCTTTCGCCAGCAAATTTTATGTTGAAGTATGAAATCTTTTGTCAAAAGAGGCACACGACTCCAATGGATGGCTCATCGTTGTAAAGCCATAATTAAGTTTTTGGATTTCTTTGCGAATTTCTCTTGTTTAAGCGTTCTTACTCTCATTTTTACATCTCTCA
This sequence comes from Melanostoma scalare, assembly GCA_949752695.1. NCBI lineage: Eukaryota > Metazoa > Arthropoda > Insecta > Diptera > Syrphidae > Melanostoma > Melanostoma scalare. The sequence goes on along the minus strand of OX456984.1, from coordinate 12,163,247 downwards.
CTCAGTTCAAAATTCAGTTTTTGGCAAAATAAGTCGCAAGAACTACTCTAACTTCTGAACTACAGCTCACGTTAGTTTAGGAGTAAAGTATACGTAATCTCAGGCTTCGTTTAGCAATTTAAAATTGTACTAGTAACATCGAATGTTCACTCATATATTTTGAGTTACTATTGATTCACAGATGTCGCTGATGTCTCTTTACATACTTACTTAGGTGGGCATTACAGTTCGGGGTGAACCTGGGCCTCAACCAACATCTTTCTGTAACGACCTCGATTTCGGGCGAGCTATCTCCAGTTTCGCACTCTAAGTCGGTTGAGGTCTTCATCCACTTGATTGCGATGACGAGGTCTTCCCCGGCCGCGATTTGCCTGCAATGTGCTTTCGAAAACCCGTCGAGCCGGAGCGTTTGGGTCCATCCGCTCTACATGACCCAACCATCTTAGCCTCGCGATGCGTACTCTTCTGGCTATGCTCATGTCGCGGTACAGGTCATACAGCTCGTTGTTGTGTCTTCTTCACAACACACATTGTCTTCGCATACGGGACCAAAGATCATTCGGAGAATTTTTCTTTCGAAACGACCAAGGGTTTCCTCATCCGCTTTCGATAAAGTCCATGCTTCCGCGCCGTAAAGCAGGACTGGAATGATCAAGGTCTTATACAAGGTTACCTTGGTTTTCCTGGAGAGGGTTTTGTTTCTCAATTGCCTTCTTAACCCAAAGAAGCAACTGTTGGCTAGAGTTCTTTTCCGATTGATCTCAGCACTGATGTTGTTTTCCGTGTCTACATCGGATCCTAGGTAGACGAAGTCCTGTACTACCTCGAAGTTATGTCTGTCTATTGTGACGTTTTGTCCAATTCGTCGATGTTCTGTGTCCTTGTTTGATGACAACATATACTTCGTTTTGCCCTCATTAACCATCAAACCCATGCCGCTGCCGCTTCTGTTTCAATACTCGCAAAAGCACCTATGACATCACGCTTCCTTCTTCCCATTACGTCAATTTCGTCTTCGTATGCGAGTAATTGTAAAGACTTTAGAAAGATTGTTCCTCTGGTGTTGACATTTGAGTTTTGTACAATCTGTTCAAGTATGGTGTTGAAGAAATCGCATGACAGTTTGTCGCCTTGCATAAAGCCTTTTTCGACATCAAAGGTCTCGGTGAGTTCTCTACCGATGTTGACGGAGCAGCGTGAGTTCTCCAAAGTCATCCTGCATAGTCGTATACGAGTTTTGCAGGGATGCCGAAACTAGACATGGCTCTGTACAGCTCGTCTCTGTAGATACTGTGATACGCAGCCTTGAAATCGATAAAAAGATGGTGAATATCGATATTATATTCTCGGGTTTTTTCCAAGATCTGCCGTAATGTGAAAATTTGATCTATTGTGGACTTCTCTGGTCTAAAACCACATTGATAAGGACCTATCAAGTTGTTGACGTGGGGTTTTCACATATTACAGCAGACAAGATCTTATAAGCGACGTTAAGGAGGCTTATCCCTTTATGATTGGCGCGATTGTGAGGGTCTCCCTTCTTTAGGATCGTTCATATGATAATGAGGTTCCATTCATCGGACATGCTTTCTTCCGACCATATCGTGCAGATCAGCTGGTGCATGCTCCTTTCGAACTGATCTCCAGCTGCATTGAAAAGTTCGGCATCAAGGCCATCTGCACCTGCAGTCTTATTTGATTATAGTTTCAATTCAAAACTAACGGCTCGCTTACACTGAATCTGAATTATCGGCCGATTTCGGATGGGAGCTTTTCGGCCGACAGTCTCGGACGTTCGTCTGCATACATTGCTGCCGTCCTCGGACGATATCTGACATCCTGTTATTGTATTTATTTTTTGACAGCTTTCGACAAATGTGATTTTGTTTTTAAAATGGAAGACTTTGAAGACTTGATGGAAAGACCAAACCGTCATGTAGTTCGTCGACGTCGCTTTGTATGGTCAAACGAAATTTTCTTGCATAGAAAACAACTGGGCGAATACCATCACCTTTTTGAGGGTCTAAAACAACAGTCATTGCTACAACGTACAATAATTTAAAAAAATTCGGATTTGTCGGTTGATCGGTTGAATTCGGACGGCATCGGACGATGTCGGTTGGAGCGGTGTACTTGCTCTGTTTGCTTAACACGTATTTGGTTCGATCGAATACGAGTTCGGCCGACGACGCGACGCGACGGCCGATCATCATTCGGACGATGTCTGATTTAGTGTACGCGAGCCATAAGACAATATGTACGATTTTTTCTGAACTTTGACATAAAAATCGACCTTTGTAATAAAGTGAGCTTGAAACACCCTGATTACTTAGAAAGGAGATCATCGTACTACAAAAACATTCTCTCAGAAAACAAACATTGAACGACTTCAACGCCTCTTGGTAAATCCAAGGGAGGAATAAGCTCTTAATGCAGCTTCATCAGTGAGAGAAGTAAAATTTAATTCAAGTTAATTTAGTCACAGAGGAAAATCAACCAAGAATCAATAGCACACGTTTTTTCGACAAGGTTCTGGAGAAGATAAGATCTGGGATGGGTTTTCTACAAGAAAACGTTGTTAATTCGCACTTGGCAATGTTCAGAAGTTCAAGAATTTATATTAGGTACACCATGTTTCGGATAAATTCAGGTCATTTTGAAGAAGCAGAGAATCATCTCTAGAACAGACCACTAAAACAATAAAGAGATGGTGATAATTGAAAAAGCAAAACGGAAGGCGGTGGCCTAGATTATAGAACAAATCGACTTAAAGGTTTTTCCTCGCATAGAGATAGTAGGATAAAAGCTTAACAAAATTAGTAATGGTGGACATTCCCTTCTAAAACTTGTGCTGCTTCGAGGATGTCAAATTTGTATCCAATGCATGACCTTCTCCGTCGTATTGATTGAACGCCTGTCCGATACCAACTGTCACTAAAAAGTGACTACAACAAATCATGAAAAAATCTTGCAACCACATCACTTCAATAGAAATGTTTGTCAAACGATTCTTGCGACGGCGACGTTATTTTAAAAAGAGGAGCAAAAGACCTCTTCCTCTAAAGCTGAGGCACAATATTTAAAAAAATATTATTCAATCATTTGCACCCCAAGATGATATTGACATACAGTCGCGAGAATAAAGTGTGATGCCAGCGGCAATTTTGAAAAGAAGGAACATGTTGCATGACTGGAAACCGAAAACCGACTACGCCGAACGTCATGAACAGAGCTTAGCCAAGGCAAA